>OW052221.1:93998678-94706795 GCA_932526605.1 Nephrotoma flavescens
ATACATTCCATTACTGGCCTCTGATAAACTAAGACATACCAGGACGAATCCCTTTGGTTATTATATGAACTCGGTACAATACTGACCCAAATCATCATAGCTCTGTTCACAACATGCAAATCGGTTTGAAATTAAAACTTGAGACGGTTAATACGATCACGTTTCATATAAAATACATTCCATTACTAGCCTCTGATAAACTAAGACATACCAGGACGAATCACTTTGGACATTATATGAACTCGGTACCATACTGACTCAAATCATCATAGCTCTGTTCACAACATGCAAATCGGTTTGAAATTAAAACTTGAGACGGTTAATGCGATCACGTTTCATATAAAATACATTCCATTACTGGCCTCTGATAAACTAAAACATACCAGGACGAATCCCTTTGGACATTATATGAACTCGGTACCATACTGACCCAAATCATCGTAGCTCTGTTCACAACATGCAAATCGGTTTGAAATTAAAACTTGAGACGGTTAATACGATCACGTTTCATATAAAATACATTCCATTACTGGCCTCTGATAAACTAAGACATACCAGGACGAATCCCTTTGGTTATTATATGAACTCGGTACAATACTGACCCAAATCATCATAGCTCTGTTCACAACATGCAAATCGGTTTGAAATTAAAACTTGAGACGGTTAATACGATCACGTTTCATATAAAATACATTCCATTACTAGCCTCTGATAAACTAAGACATACCAGGACGAATCCCTTTGGATATTATATGAACTCGGTACCATACTGACCCAAATCATCATAGCTCTGTTCACAACATGCAAATCGGTTTGAAATTAAAACTTGAGACGGTTATTGCGATCACGTTTCATATAAAATACATTCCATTACTGGCCTCTGATAAACTAAAACATACCAGGACGAATCCCTTTGGACATTATATGAACTCGGTACCATACTGACCCAAATCATCGTAGCTCTGTTCACAACATGCAAATCGGTTTGAAATTAAAACTTGAGACGGTTAATACGATCACGTTTCATATAAAATACATTCCATTACTGGCCTCTGATAAACTAAGACATACCAGGACGAATCCCTTTGGTTATTATATGAACTCGGTACAATACTGACCCAAATCATCATAGCTCTGTTCACAACATGCAAATCGGTTTGAAATTAAAACTTGAGACGGTTAATACGATCACGTTTCATATAAAATACATTCCATTACTAGCCTCTGATAAACTAAGACATACCAGGACGAATCACTTTGGACATTATATGAACTCGGTACCATACTGACTCAAATCATCATAGCTCTGTTCACAACATGCAAATCGGTTTGAAATTAAAACTTGAGACGGTTAATGCGATCACGTTTCATATAAAATACATTCCATTACTGGCCTCTGATAAACTAAAACATACCAGGACGAATCCCTTTGGACATTATATGAACTCGGTACCATACTGACCCAAATCATCGTAGCTCTGTTCACAACATGCAAATCGGTTTGAAATTAAAACTTGAGACGGTTAATGCGATCACGTTTCATATAAAATACATTCCATTACTGGCCTCTGATAAACTAAAACATACCAGGACGAATCCCTTTGGACATTATATGAACTCGGTACCATACTGACCCAAATCATCGTAGCTCTGTTCACAACATGCAAATCGGTTTGAAATTAAAACTTGAGACGGTTAATACGATCACGTTTCATATAAAATACATTCCATTACTGGCCTCTGATAAACTAAGACATACCAGGACGAATCCCTTTGGTTATTATATGAACTCGGTACAATACTGACCCAAATCATCATAGCTCTGTTCACAACATGCAAATCGGTTTGAAATTAAAACTTGAGACGGTTAATACGATCACGTTTCATATAAAATACATTCCATTACTAGCCTCTGATAAACTAAGACATACCAGGACGAATCACTTTGGACATTATATGAACTCGGTACCATACTGACTCAAATCATCATAGCTCTGTTCACAACATGCAAATCGGTTTGAAATTAAAACTTGAGACGGTTAATGCGATCACGTTTCATATAAAATACATTCCATTACTGGCCTCTGATAAACTAAAACATACCAGGACGAATCCCTTTGGACATTATATGAACTCGGTACCATACTGACCCAAATCATCGTAGCTCTGTTCACAACATGCAAATCGGTTTGAAATTAAAACTTGAGACGGTTAATACGATCACGTTTCATATAAAATACATTCCATTACTGGCCTCTGATAAACTAAGACATACCAGGACGAATCCCTTTGGTTATTATATGAACTCGGTACAATACTGACCCAAATCATCATAGCTCTGTTCACAACATGCAAATCGGTTTGAAATTAAAACTTGAGACGGTTAATACGATCACGTTTCATATAAAATACATTCCATTACTAGCCTCTGATAAACTAAGACATACCAGGACGAATCCCTTTGGATATTATATGAACTCGGTACCATACTGACCCAAATCATCATAGCTCTGTTCACAACATGCAAATCGGTTTGAAATTAAAACTTGAGACGGTTATTGCGATCACGTTTCATATAAAATACATTCCATTACTGGCCTCTGATAAACTAAAACATACCAGGACGAATCCCTTTGGACATTATATGAACTCGGTACCATACTGACCCAAATCATCGTAGCTCTGTTCACAACATGCAAATCGGTTTGAAATTAAAACTTGAGACGGTTAATACGATCACGTTTCATATAAAATACATTCCATTACTGGCCTCTGATAAACTAAGACATACCAGGACGAATCCCTTTGGTTATTATATGAACTCGGTACAATACTGACCCAAATCATCATAGCTCTGTTCACAACATGCAAATCGGTTTGAAATTAAAACTTGAGACGGTTAATACGATCACGTTTCATATAAAATACATTCCATTACTAGCCTCTGATAAACTAAGACATACCAGGACGAATCCCTTTGGACATTATATGAACTCGGTACCATACTGACCCAAATCATCATAGCTCTGTTCACAACATGCAAATCGGTTTGAAATTAAAACTTGAGACGGTTATTACGATCACGTTTCAAATAAAATACATTCCATTACTGGCCTCTGATAAACTAAGACATACCAGGACGAATCCCTTTGGATATTATATGAACTCGGTACAATACTGACCCAAATCATCATAGCTCTGTTCACAACATGCAAATCGGTTTGAAATTAAAACTTGAGACGGTTAATACGATCACGTTTCATATAAAATACATTCCATTACTAGCCTCTGATAAACTAAGACATACCAGGACGAATCCCTTTGGACATTATATGAACTCGGTACCATACTGACCCAAATCATCATAGCTCTGTTCACAACATGCAAATCGGTTTGAAATTAAAACTTGAAACGGTTATTGCGATCACGTTTCATATAAAATACATTCCATTACTGGCCTCTGATAAACTAAGACATACCAGGACGAATCACTTTGGACATTATATGAACTCGGTACCATACTGACTCAAATCATCATAGCTCTGTTCACAACATGCAAATCGGTTTGAAATTAAAACTTGAGACGGTTAATGCGATCACGTTTCATATAAAATACATTCCATTACTGGCCTCTGATAAACTAAAACATACCAGGACGAATCCCTTTGGACATTATATGAACTCGGTACCATACTGACCCAAATCATCGTAGCTCTGTTCACAACATGCAAATCGGTTTGAAATTAAAACTTGAGACGGTTAATACGATCACGTTTCATATAAAATACATTCCATTACTGGCCTCTGATAAACTAAGACATACCAGGACGAATCCCTTTGGACATTATATGAACTCGGTACCATACTGATCCAAATCATCGTAGCTCTGTTCACAACATGCAAATCGGTTTGAAATTAAAACTTGAGACGGTTATTGCGATCACGTTTCATATAAAATACATTCCATTACTGGCCTCTGATAAACTAAGACATACCAGGACGAATCACTTTGGACATTATATGAACTCGGTACCATACTGACTCAAATCATCATAGCTCTGTTCACAACATGCAAATCGGTTTGAAATTAAAACTTGAGACGGTTAATGCGATCACGTTTCATATAAAATACATTCCATTACTGGCCTCTGATAAACTAAAACATACCAGGACGAATCCCTTTGGACATTATATGAACTCGGTACCATACTGACCCAAATCATCGTAGCTCTGTTCACAACATGCAAATCGGTTTGAAATTAAAACTTGAGACGGTTATTGCGATCACGTTTCATATAAAATACATTCCATTACTGGCCTCTGATAAACTAAGACATACCAGGACGAATCCCTTTGGACATTATATGAACTCGGTACCATACTGACCCAAATCATCATAGCTCTGTTCACAACATGCAAATCGGTTTGAAATTAAAACTTGAGACGGTTATTGCGATCACGTTTCATATAAAATACATTCCATTACTGGCCTCTGATAAACTAAGACATACCAGGACGAATCCCTTTGGATATTATATGAACTCGGTACAATACTGACCCAAATCATCATAGCTCTGTTCACAACATGCAAATCGGTTTGAAATTAAAACTTGAGATGGTTAATACGATCACGTTTCATATAAAATACATTCCATTACAGGCCTCTGATAAACTAAGGCATACCAGGACGAATCCCTTTGGACATTATATGAACTCGGTACAATACTGACCCAAATCATCATAGCTCTGTTCACAACATGCAAATCGGTTTGAAATTAAAACTTGAGACGGTTAATACGATCACGTTTCATATAAAATACATTCCATTACTGGCCTCTGATAAACTAAGACATACCAGGACGAATCCCTTTGGACATTATATGAACTCGGTACCATACTGACCCAAATCATCATAGCTCTGTTCACAACATGCAAATCGGTTTGAAATTAAAACTTGAGACGGTTAATACGATCACGTTTCAAATAAAATACATTCCATTACTGGCCTCTGATAAACTAAGACATACCAGGACGAATCCCTTTGGACATTATATGAACTCGGTACCATACTGATCCAAATCATCGTAGCTCTGTTCACAACATGCAAATCGGTTTGAAATTAAAACTTGAGACGGTTATTGCGATCACGTTTCATATAAAATACATTCCATTACTGGCCTCTGATAAACTAAGACATACCAGGACGAATCACTTTGGACATTATATGAACTCGGTACCATACTGACTCAAATCATCATAGCTCTGTTCACAACATGCAAATCGGTTTGAAATTAAAACTTGAGACGGTTAATGCGATCACGTTTCATATAAAATACATTCCATTACTGGCCTCTGATAAACTAAAACATACCAGGACGAATCCCTTTGGACATTATATGAACTCGGTACCATACTGACCCAAATCATCGTAGCTCTGTTCACAACATGCAAATCGGTTTGAAATTAAAACTTGAGACGGTTAATACGATCACGTTTCATATAAAATACATTCCATTACTGGCCTCTGATAAACTAAGACATACCAGGACGAATCCCTTTGGTTATTATATGAACTCGGTACAATACTGACCCAAATCATCATAGCTCTGTTCACAACATGCAAATCGGTTTGAAATTAAAACTTGAGACGGTTAATACGATCACGTTTCATATAAAATACATTCCATTACTAGCCTCTGATAAACTAAGACATACCAGGACGAATCCCTTTGGATATTATATGAACTCGGTACCATACTGACCCAAATCATCATAGCTCTGTTCACAACATGCAAATCGGTTTGAAATTAAAACTTGAGACGGTTAATGCGATCACGTTTCATATAAAATACATTCCATTACTGGCCTCTGATAAACTAAAACATACCAGGACGAATCCCTTTGGACATTATATGAACTCGGTACCATACTGACCCAAATCATCGTAGCTCTGTTCACAACATGCAAATCGGTTTGAAATTAAAACTTGAGACGGTTAATACGATCACGTTTCATATAAAATACATTCCATTACTGGCCTCTGATAAACTAAGACATACCAGGACGAATCCCTTTGGTTATTATATGAACTCGGTACAATACTGACCCAAATCATCATAGCTCTGTTCACAACATGCAAATCGGTTTGAAATTAAAACTTGAGACGGTTAATACGATCACGTTTCATATAAAATACATTCCATTACTAGCCTCTGATAAACTAAGACATACCAGGACGAATCACTTTGGACATTATATGAACTCGGTACCATACTGACTCAAATCATCATAGCTCTGTTCACAACATGCAAATCGGTTTGAAATTAAAACTTGAGACGGTTAATGCGATCACGTTTCATATAAAATACATTCCATTACTGGCCTCTGATAAACTAAAACATACCAGGACGAATCCCTTTGGACATTATATGAACTCGGTACCATACTGACCCAAATCATCGTAGCTCTGTTCACAACATGCAAATCGGTTTGAAATTAAAACTTGAGACGGTTAATACGATCACGTTTCATATAAAATACATTCCATTACTGGCCTCTGATAAACTAAGACATACCAGGACGAATCCCTTTGGTTATTATATGAACTCGGTACAATACTGACCCAAATCATCATAGCTCTGTTCACAACATGCAAATCGGTTTGAAATTAAAACTTGAGACGGTTAATACGATCACGTTTCATATAAAATACATTCCATTACTAGCCTCTGATAAACTAAGACATACCAGGACGAATCCCTTTGGATATTATATGAACTCGGTACCATACTGACCCAAATCATCATAGCTCTGTTCACAACATGCAAATCGGTTTGAAATTAAAACTTGAGACGGTTATTGCGATCACGTTTCATATAAAATACATTCCATTACTGGCCTCTGATAAACTAAAACATACCAGGACGAATCCCTTTGGACATTATATGAACTCGGTACCATACTGACCCAAATCATCGTAGCTCTGTTCACAACATGCAAATCGGTTTGAAATTAAAACTTGAGACGGTTAATACGATCACGTTTCATATAAAATACATTCCATTACTGGCCTCTGATAAACTAAGACATACCAGGACGAATCCCTTTGGTTATTATATGAACTCGGTACAATACTGACCCAAATCATCATAGCTCTGTTCACAACATGCAAATCGGTTTGAAATTAAAACTTGAGACGGTTAATACGATCACGTTTCATATAAAATACATTCCATTACTAGCCTCTGATAAACTAAGACATACCAGGACGAATCCCTTTGGATATTATATGAACTCGGTACCATACTGACCCAAATCATCATAGCTCTGTTCACAACATGCAAATCGGTTTGAAATTAAAACTTGAGACGGTTAATGCGATCACGTTTCATATAAAATACATTCCATTACTGGCCTCTGATAAACTAAAACATACCAGGACGAATCCCTTTGGACATTATATGAACTCGGTACCATACTGACCCAAATCATCGTAGCTCTGTTCACAACATGCAAATCGGTTTGAAATTAAAACTTGAGACGGTTAATACGATCACGTTTCATATAAAATACATTCCATTACTGGCCTCTGATAAACTAAGACATACCAGGACGAATCCCTTTGGTTATTATATGAACTCGGTACAATACTGACCCAAATCATCATAGCTCTGTTCACAACATGCAAATCGGTTTGAAATTAAAACTTGAGACGGTTAATACGATCACGTTTCATATAAAATACATTCCATTACTAGCCTCTGATAAACTAAGACATACCAGGACGAATCACTTTGGACATTATATGAACTCGGTACCATACTGACTCAAATCATCATAGCTCTGTTCACAACATGCAAATCGGTTTGAAATTAAAACTTGAGACGGTTAATGCGATCACGTTTCATATAAAATACATTCCATTACTGGCCTCTGATAAACTAAAACATACCAGGACGAATCCCTTTGGACATTATATGAACTCGGTACCATACTGACCCAAATCATCGTAGCTCTGTTCACAACATGCAAATCGGTTTGAAATTAAAACTTGAGACGGTTAATACGATCACGTTTCATATAAAATACATTCCATTACTGGCCTCTGATAAACTAAGACATACCAGGACGAATCCCTTTGGTTATTATATGAACTCGGTACAATACTGACCCAAATCATCATAGCTCTGTTCACAACATGCAAATCGGTTTGAAATTAAAACTTGAGACGGTTAATACGATCACGTTTCATATAAAATACATTCCATTACTAGCCTCTGATAAACTAAGACATACCAGGACGAATCCCTTTGGATATTATATGAACTCGGTACCATACTGACCCAAATCATCATAGCTCTGTTCACAACATGCAAATCGGTTTGAAATTAAAACTTGAGACGGTTATTGCGATCACGTTTCATATAAAATACATTCCATTACTGGCCTCTGATAAACTAAAACATACCAGGACGAATCCCTTTGGACATTATATGAACTCGGTACCATACTGACCCAAATCATCGTAGCTCTGTTCACAACATGCAAATCGGTTTGAAATTAAAACTTGAGACGGTTAATACGATCACGTTTCATATAAAATACATTCCATTACTGGCCTCTGATAAACTAAGACATACCAGGACGAATCCCTTTGGTTATTATATGAACTCGGTACAATACTGACCCAAATCATCATAGCTCTGTTCACAACATGCAAATCGGTTTGAAATTAAAACTTGAGACGGTTAATACGATCACGTTTCATATAAAATACATTCCATTACTAGCCTCTGATAAACTAAGACATACCAGGACGAATCACTTTGGACATTATATGAACTCGGTACCATACTGACTCAAATCATCATAGCTCTGTTCACAACATGCAAATCGGTTTGAAATTAAAACTTGAGACGGTTAATGCGATCACGTTTCATATAAAATACATTCCATTACTGGCCTCTGATAAACTAAAACATACCAGGACGAATCCCTTTGGACATTATATGAACTCGGTACCATACTGACCCAAATCATCGTAGCTCTGTTCACAACATGCAAATCGGTTTGAAATTAAAACTTGAGACGGTTAATACGATCACGTTTCATATAAAATACATTCCATTACTAGCCTCTGATAAACTAAGACATACCAGGACGAATCCCTTTGGATATTATATGAACTCGGTACCATACTGACCCAAATCATCATAGCTCTGTTCACAACATGCAAATCGGTTTGAAGTTAAAACAAAAACTAACAACTAACTGTGAAACCTTGTTTGGAATATAATGCTTTTCGCTACTAGTTACCGATATATCTAGACAGATCCGGCTAAGCTTTTTGATTCCTATCTATACTGGAGTACATAAGCTCCACGGTTCAGCGTCGCATAAATCACATTCAGCCTTTTATTGATCATGTTTTTATAGCACAACAAATGGGTCTTTGTTATTCAATAAAATCCGAGAATTGTAATTTTTAATTAATTTTTTATTTTGATTTAAATATTTAAAATTAAAAAAAAAAAAATTCTGGGCTAGAATAAAATTTCGACATTGAACGAAAATACTATAATAAATTCTGGGCTGGAATATCATTGCAATTTTAGTGTTACCCGATGATTTTTTTTTATTTTCCTGGGATGAAATTCTGGGCTAACTTCACAAGGGTGTAGAGGTGCAGGAAATTACTGTTTATATTATTTAAGAAACCGGAAATTTTTAATATTAAATTAATTTATATTTTAATTGAAAAATTTTCCTGAATGAAAAAAAAAGGTTTCTAGGAACGCCAAAATAGAAAAATGTCTATTTTTCAATTAAAATTGTTCAATAATTAAAATTTATAATAATGTGGCACCGCCTTAAGAATGCCAATAGTATTTGGCCAGTGGAGCCAAAGCAAATGAAACTTTTAAGTTTATTTTAAATTGAATTTTTTTTAATGGTTCATTTATGAAGATACATCTATTTACATTTTATTAAAATATGTGATATATTATAATTTAAATAAAATTTATTAGTAAAATACCGAAGGTTATTTTTATGTTTAAATTTACATATCCATATGTCATGCAGGCTCAAAAAAAAAAATCCATTTGAAATTTGAATGTATTATCTACATACTCTCTACCATTTGTCGACATTGTATACGCCAAAATCAATTGTCTAAGCTATTTTCGACTTCAACTTGTAGACAATTCTGAAATACGTGCAGACGTGAAACACTGGTCAATCAACATCAATACCAAATAGCATCTTGCCAATAACTAGTTTCTTTCCTAATTACTTTGATTGGAGATTTTGCTTACCTTTCTAATAATAAATATACATACTTTTATACGTTAACATATTTTATGAGTATCTAGATGTTGTGAAATGGTTTATGAAACTTAACATTTTTTTAAGCTTTCTAGAGAACAATGAAAACCTACTCAAATATAGAATAATTATACAACATGTGTACAAAAAAAAATATTCTGATTTTATGGACATACTCGAACAGAGTTAAAAAAAACTAAAGAGTTATTATCACACTGGGAAACATATCTTGACTTGATATGGTTTTATCATACATCATAATATTATAACATATGTACATATACAGGATTATGTGTTATCTCATAAACAAGAAGCGTAAATTCAGTTTACAAACTTACAATTTATCCGCTACTAATTGCAATTTTCTTATGTAACATAACAAAATAAGGGCTGGCGAATCACATTGTAAAATATCTGAAACAATACGAAGCATAAACACTCGATTAATACGCCGCTTAGCTTTAATTTCAAGGAACCGATTTAATACCCACATCAACACCCATGTTGAATCCCATAAAATTTACCAGAAATATACGAAACTAGCATAGTTTTAATTTTTATTTTATAAACCTCGTTGAATAGTTGAATTTATATGGCATGAGCATTCAGACAATTAACGGGTAGTATTTTCTAGAAAGTTTTTCTAGAAAAGTTTTGATAACGATTTTATTGCTTCACTGTGGCATAATATACCCATTCGAATAGATAAACGTTGCTTGTTTAATTGTATGTTCAAACTATGTACTTACATGTGTGCTGGTATATAACCACATAGGTTCACAGCGTTATAAATCAAATTTCATTAGAAATTCTATTGAACAGTTTACTAAAATTATTGAAGTGTCAATTGCCGAGTTGTATGTATTACAATCAACATCATAAAAATATAATGAGCTATATGCGATTATGATTGTTTAAAATATTTTCTGGTTATAATCTAATCAGTGTGGTTTTCCTAACACTTGTTGCATGTTTGGAAAATTCTCATGGTAAAAGTAATATGTTACAGAATTATATTGATACTAGCTGTACCTTGCCCGCTTTGCCGGTCGTGTGATTTTAGATGAAATATTATTTTTATTTCTTGTATTTTATTAAATTAAAATTAAAATGAAATTAAAAATATTTTACTTATAAAAAAATTGAGTTTTTTTTTGTGTTTTCCAATGCTCTTTGGTATACAACATTTTTTGTTGTTCTTTCAGTGGCCCTATTCTGGTAATTCCCCGGGAATAGGGAATAATTTATTTTTGTAGCAGTTATTCCCCAGATATTTTTCCCAATTCCCCGTTTCCAAAGGTTAATTCTGGCGTATGGGGAATAAATTTACGGGAAAATAATTTAATTATTCGCGGTCTAGTGATTTGTGGTCTAGTTGAGGAGTGATCGCAATAAAACAAGAAAACAAAAGTCTAAAAATATTTTACTAAATTTAATTGGTTTTTGTTGATATTTTAATCGGATTTTACTTAAAAAATAATTTTGTTTATTAAAGTAAAAGATTGGCTATTAATATTTCCAATAAATATTACCAGTTTTCAGTATAAATTTACAGTCATAATATTGCTACAAAGTACAAAATACAATAAATTTCCGTTAAATTCTATTCCCAGATAATTCTTTCCTAAAATAGGTATGGAATAATAAACGTCAAAACTGCTATAATGGGGAATAATTTTTTCCCAAAATTCTTTTTCCCCAAACGCCAGAATACACTTTTGGGGAAAAACGAATAAAACTGCTACAAAATTTAAAACTTCCATTCCCCGGGAATTACCAGAATAGGGCCACAGGTGGGAAAACATATAATGTTGATAGTTTTTCTACATGTGAGCATCGAACATATAATTGGCCGTATGTGAGAAGCATGGATATTCCAAATTTAAACCACAAACTTGAAATGATTGACCTTGCGATTTGTTAATGGTGATGCAAATACTAGATTTATTAGAAATAAGTCACAAAAAAACACATAAAAATTAAATTTAAGTAAAAATTAAAAATACCGAAACATAGAATTGTTCAGTCAACATTTCGTGATCAAGTCTCGAGGGATGATTCATATAATAATAACATGGTGAGCCAATTTAATAATAGTCATTTATGTTCACAAAAGTATTTCATCCCTCCAAAAAACAAAAAAATAATAATCTCCCGAATCTCACGGTTAACGAGAATAGTTATAGGCGTCTCACTGTATATAAGAACAATCTCGAAAGTAATTCCACTTCCCGATAATAGTTTAAATCTTACGGTTTCTGAGTATAGCTTTAAGAAAAATAATAAACGCGAGAATACGGTTAACGAAACAAAAAATATCGATAATTTGATTACCATATTTAAAAATATACAAATTAATAAAATGTCAGTTTATGGTGAAGAAGGAGCAAAAGCTCCAGAGCAAAATAATAGGTATTAACAAATTATACAATAGACAGAATATCCGATGCGGTAAAAGATCTGGAATGTCAATGACCATTAATGACCATTAAATTGGGATACTGTACAGGAGAATCTAATAAATCACTACGCGGATAAACGTTCTGAAATTAATCTAATATAGCTTGCATTGACTAAGTCAACAAAACAGTACAATAGAAGAATACTATTCAAAAATTATAGACATTCAGGGGTATATCCTCTATCTAGTCGCAAGTTAATTATTTGCGATCAGAAATATGGTTTCTAGATTTATTTCTCCATACCAATTCTTACATGTTTTTTAAATTTAAATTTGTTTTGCGATTGTTAAGTAGAAATACACAAAAACATTGCGACCTCGGAATAGGCGTCGCAGTCTTTTCTTGGATTTCTACTTTACAATCGCAAAACAAATTTAAATTTAAAAAAAATGTGTCAATCGGCATGGCAAAATAAATCTAGTAACCATATTTCTGATCGCAAATAATTAACTTGCGACCGGATAGAGGATATACCTCTCAATCCACTATGATTAATTTCACAAAAATTAATGAGTGTAATATAATTGTGGTAGAAACAAAAAACAATTTATTTAAAGAAATGTGTTTATCAAATTTTCTAGCTGGTTTAAAAGAACTTGTATAGGTTCTATGGTTAGGGCAATGCAACCTAGTGACATTCAAGAGGCATTCCAATATTGCCTTAAGGAGCAACATATCCAATACGCGAAAAAATCTAATCAACCAACAACAATCACTAAAAGGAGTTTTGCACCACCTTTACCTATTCGAAATTCATTATTACCTTCTAGACCTTTTTATTCCCACTCACCTTTTCAATTTCTATTCCCAAGTCAAAACAAACCTCAATATTTTTAACACAAACCTTTTCCAGTGGGAATTCAAATCAAAATTATAATTTAATGCAACACCGAAATAATCTTTCCCAACCTTTCAATAAGCAATATAATAATATAATAAATATAAATACAATATAATAATATAATACATATCAACCTGATAATAGAAAATTAGAACCAATGGAAACCTCAACGATAAAACATAAAATCGTGCAACCACCTAGGTTCCAACAACAACAACCACCACAATATAATCAACATAGGAATTTCTTCCAACCGACTGGACCACCCATCCACAATATCGAAAACATAAAATCAGAGAAAACATATAACCCTATTCCTGGTTATGAACAACAGGAACCAGTCAAATTATCACCCCAATCTAGATGACTACACAGAGAACGAAATCGAGTATGATTACTCACTAGAACCTGAAATAGAAGAAGAGGATTTTCGGCAAGAAGCCTCGGATCAGTTGGATTCATCCAATTAAATAAATTGCAAAACTCAGCACTTCCATTCATTTTCATTAAATTTAGTCAAACAAAAATCTTAAAATTTCTAATTGACATAGAAAAAATCACGACAGTGAAAATAAAAACCATATTTAGAGAACATCAAATAAATGCTGCAATCACCTTTAATGGATTAACAGAATTTAAAACTAAGGAGCCCATATAGTTCCTCCTGTTTAAATTTCACGCATTTTAGACGGATTAATCGGTCTAGAAAACACTTCAAAAATTCAGCGCAAAAATCAACCTCCAAAATTCAACTTTAGAAATGTCTAATGTCTCTATCCCTTTAAATTTCTCTAACATCACTACTCAAGTATTTTCAATAGAGCCTCGAACTAAACAAATTTTTAATATTCCCGTGGATACGGTAAATGGTGAAATATATATTAAGCCCATCAAATCATCGCTAAAGGAATATAAAACGCATATAATGGATTATCACTTATGTAAGTTATCGATTTCTCTAATCAATCTAAAGAATTTGCAATCGAACAACCACTACAAACCGAATCAATTATAAGGTCGAGTTAAATCATTCATTCTCAAAATATTGAAAATCCTATTTCTAATTTAATTAGAACCGATCACCTTAACGGTGAAGAAAAAAAGGAAATTCTAAAGTTATGCAATGCATACAAACATCTCTTCCAATAAGAAAAACAAAAATTGTCCTTTACCAATCAAGTAAAACATAAAATAGAATTAAATAATGAAAAACCAATATTCGTAAAAAGTTATCGCCATCTAGAATTTCACAAAGAAGAAGTAAATTTACAAATAACTAAACTACTTGAACAAGGGATAATCAGACCAAGTTATTCCTCTGGTCTTCTTCCATTTGGATATAGTGCCAAAGAAAGCCAATGCCAGTGGAAAAGTAAAATGGCGACTTGTAGTAGATTACCGCAAGTTAAATGAACAAACTATCGATTGCTAACCTTTACCAAAAATTACGGAAATTTTAGATAAGCAACACTAGACCTAGCTAGCATCAGGTTTTCACCAAATCGAAATTGAACATAATGACATTCCCAAAACAGCATTCACTGTTGACTATGGTCATTACGAATACGTAAGAATGCCATTCGGTTTAAAAAATGCACCATCTACTTTTCAAATAGTAATGGAAAATGTATTAAAGGAACTTCAAGGCAGAATTTGTCTTTGCTATATGGATGATATTATCATTTTAAGCACAAGTCTTCAAGAACACCTTCACAGCCTCAAACAAGTATTCGATAGGTTAAGTCAAGCAAATTTAAAAATACAATTGGATAAAAGCGAACTTCTTCATAGAGAAATTGCCTTCTTAGGACATGAAATAACAACCGACGGAGTCAAAACGAATCCAGATAAAATTAAAGCAATTCAAAATTTCCCTATTCCCAAAACTGAAAACAAATAAAAAGTTTCCTAATTTCCTTCCTACCCTCATTTTCACGTTGATAGCTCCTGAACCATTAAGATTTTCGTTATGCTTTCTTCAGCAAAGTTGTTGCGCAAGTTAAGACCATTAACTTTGCTGAACATATCAAGATCGAAAAACCACATCCACCATATATGTGTATTTTACTTAGGCCAAAGTTAGGTTGGAGTGGCGGGTTCCGCACATTTAGACCAGGAGTGCCCCGTTGTGATACCACAGGAACCTATTTCCCCTGTTCAAAACCATTCGGGGCTATGTACGTACCGAAAAATATCTTGCACTCCACAGTCAGCGAGATCTAAAAGGCTGGCCATACTGTACACGCCCAAATACCTATGCCTTCTGTATGATAGTGCCGGACACGAGCATATCTAAAGTCTCTTGAACGAAGAGGAAGCGTCCATGCAACTTCTATAAAGTCATTCGTTTGTAGACCTAGCCTTCTCGCATGTTCCTCAAAAAGGCAGGGTCTTGTCAGTTTTGGCAAAAGCATCTCATAGAAGACTCCGGCTCCTAAACCTTGCCGTCTAGAAAAACATGGGTACATAGGTAAGGCTAAATACAACTGGAAGTCGGCATACTTAAGCCAAACAGGTCGCTCATTTCAGATAAGATACAAAGAACACATCAATGACATATCCAAATTTAAAAAAGTACATAAAATCAAGTTTCGCACAACACACATAAAAACTGAAAATCATAGATACACTAAATTCAATAAAAATGTAACCATTTTACACAGAATCAAAAAAGGACTGAAATACAGGTTAGAAGACCAAAACCAAGGCTATAAATTTTGGGTACAATTTGACTCATAAGTCATGAGACATTTGTATACTGTACGTATACAAATTTCTCATGAATTTGACTCATGAAATTACGGCCAAAATTCACACCCTCAAAATATTCAAAAACAGAAACACAATTGTTGGTGTTTCTGTTTTTGAATATTAATTTGCAACAAAATCAACACAAAAACCCAATAAAATTTACGAACTATTATCCATTACTTAAAAATAAAGGTGGTACCAAACAGCAGCGCCTAGCTACAGTATATAAAAAGCTTCAAAATAATTTATGTAACAGTAGTAAAAAAACGAAAGACGAACAAACCGAAGACGAGATTATTCTCGGAATCGATATTTCTAAAAAAGTTAAAAAATTGGCACAATAAGTAAGAACTAAAAACTGTAATATAAAATAAAAAATAAAAAGTTTTTCATCTAAAAATATAAAGTGACAAAAGAATACAAAAAAAAAAAATGAAAATCGACTTGTGAAATCTGGTGAAATAAATAATATGGATAGGTGTTTTAAACTCAAGTGCTTTGGTTATGTTTGTGGAAAATTTACAATTATGAGCAATCGCCGCAAAATAAGTGAACCGCTGATTTATATCGACTATACTTTTCACAAATAGTTATTAATGGTGTAAATTGGACGCCGTCTTTTGTTTGTACAACATGCATTTTCCATCTGCATAGATGGCAAAACACTGGAGCCGCAATGCCATTTGGTATCCCGATCCACAAGGACATGATGCAGTTCAATGTTTTTATATTCTCGGTACAAACAGAAACAAAATTGGTTCTTTGACATACACTGCAACGACAAATGCTCAACTACCGCTGCCGCATTCACATGAAATTCCAGATTCCTGATCCTGAAAGATCAAACTCAACTGAGGAATAAGTTACGCCCGCTGGTTGTACCAGTTTCTTATCATTATCAGTTGTTGTTTTCGGAAGCAATTTATAAGGTCACTGACCTCCATGGTGTTAATAAATTCAATTGTAGTAAGGTTCATTAAGTATGAAAAAACAAAAAAAAAATTCGAAACCGAAAATTTTGTAAATGTGTAGTAGTGTTGAATTGCATGCCCCTTCGGGAAAAATCGTATAAATAGAGGATCGTCACCTTCAGAAGAGGACAGAGAAAAATAATAATATTGAGTTGATTTTGTGTCGCCAAAATTTCGTTTTGTTCTTTAATAAAAAAATAAAAATTACATAAAAAAAGACTAAAAAGTAGTGACAAGTTGAACATAAAAAAAATTAATAAAATTTATAAAGAACAAATCAAACGAAAAATTTAGAATTTAAGTGATAAAAATAAAAATAAATAAAAACCGGCATTTATATTGTAAATGTTTAATTATCGAGTGTCGGGTATATGTATATCAAAATGGTTGCATGGTCAACCTTAATGTTAATTAAATAATTTAAGTGACAATTTTGTATCAAATTTTGTTTATGTACAAGTTTAAATAAAAAAATAAAAAAAAATAAAATAACAAAATTCTGTTGGATTATAAATAAATTATGTCAATTAGAATTATGATATACAGAAACTGTTTCAATTTCCATAAACTACCTTTCTTCTACTTGTCGAGTGGTTCGAATTTTATTTATGTCCAAGTGCTAAAATTATCATTAATAAGTATAACTAAAACTAAATAAACGTGAACTGTATATAAGTGAACTAGTTAAATAAATTACCAGAAATAATAATGTTTTGAAAACTGAAAACTAACTTATATAAAACTAATAAATTAAATAAACTTTATATATGGAAAGGTTTTATAACCAGTGTATGTGATTGTACCGGAACAAAAATAGTGCTAGATAAACCTAAACGAATTGTGGAAGGTGAACATAAATACATTGGTGCAGTATACAGGACCACAGAATAAACGTAAGTCATTCTCCGATTTTATTTGTACAAACTATCCCGTTCTGAAGATAAACATAATATTTGCCCCTTCGTCATCATAAACGGCAATTGTTGGTAAATCAAATTTTTGGTGATTACTGTATCAAGGCTGCGAATTAAAGTATAAAGGCTTACTCGAATACTATTTACAACATAGCTACGTCACACCCCTACACCTACAACCGCTATTATTCATCGAATCTACGTAAATTGAATACCAAAGGAAAGACAAAATAAAACCAAAGCTAAACAGTACTTCTTTTATCTACGTACAAGTACAACCCGAATGAATAACTAGAATCATCAATGTAATTATTTTAATGAATTGGCATACCACCTGTTTGGATATTACGGATGATCGGGGATGCACTATCCCATTGCATGAAACATTAATGTTAGGTTATTATTAAGATATTTTTTTTTTTTGATTAATATTATATCAAATGTAATTCAAATATTACTATTGATTTGTTTTTATGCATCTTAATTTAGAATCGTAATATTTTTATACCAATTATAGTACGGTGTTTAAGAATTGTTTTTGTTGGTATATGTTAACTACAATAGTTAAATAGTTGCCTAAATTATTGTTCCATATTTTTACTTTTCTTGAATGAAGTAACCAAAATCTAAAAATCTCATAACTAAATTTAAAGTTTAAGTACTACTGTTATATTTAAGCATTCATGAACATTCTGGGCAATTTCGTGTGTTCTTAAAATGAAGCGTTAATTTACTATTTTTTTTGTTGCATGAGGATGAGACCTAACTGATTTTGTTTGGATGAAGCGATAGTCTGTGTCCTTCCCCTTCTCCTTTCTGTAATTCTTAATTTTTTTTTTTGTACGGTCTAGCAAGATCTATATACAAGCGCTACCTACACCCACCCCAATCCGACGAGCCAAAGCTGGAGCAATAGACCGTGGTAGTTAGCTTGATAGAGAAACAAATTTCTATAACGAGAAGGTTTAAACCTGGATCCAGAATTCGTTCCGGATCTCATTCTTCAAACCATGTGGTTGGGATATCGTATCATCGAAATTGTACCGTTACGAGTTACTTACAGTAATAATAACCGAAACCCAAACCACGTTCTCGTTACAAATATTTACCAACAACATTTGAATCAGGCGAAACCGGAGAAACATTTGGATCAACATATCAACCATCAATTGTCACTGCGCAATGCAATCACATTGAAATCGGTGCAATAGTTATAGTTTTTGTAGCTTTTTAGTTTATCGATCGAGAATGCTCTTATGGAAGCTGCAACTTTCGGTGGACCATTTTCAGCTATAAACCATTCTCATCACTTATAGAATACATACATACACTAATTTTTATCAAAATCGGTTCTTGAGTTTTAATGTTACAAACCAACATGTCATTTTTATATAGAGATGTCAATGAAAATAAATAAATACACGATTACATATGTAATTTCGTATTATGTAATCGTAGCAAATACTTAGTTTATAATGCCGTACTTATCTATCTCTACAATTGTGATAGGATAGGGTATACCTGCTTGCTACACCTGCTAATAATATAAATAGTTGGCTTTAACCGGTGATGTGATTTACATAAAGCACTTATCAAAACAATCAAGATAGCGAATTTTTTATTGGAAACCACACTGATTTTAAATGATTTTAAATTAATCCCGTGTCGATCGACGGTTATTTTAATTTTATTTGAATAAAAATGTTTAAATAGGATTATTAATCGATCGCGGCATTACACACGAAATTAATGGCTTGTTTGGATTATAGGGAGACATAATAATAAATTTAATCGCTGTATGTCGCCACCCAAATGCACACATTACGAATAATTTGATATTGATAACGGCACATCAAATTAAATTTTTCCCATCGCTCTCTAAAGCTGTGGTAGAGGTTTTCCAAGAAAGGGGGGGGGGGGTTGTAATAGGAGTGCTACTTTTCATCATTCATATTGATATAAATCACAATTAGAATTGTATCAACTGGCACTGGCTGGTTATTATCAAAATATAAATAAAAGTTAATCAATCACTCGGTTTAGCCAATTTTTCTGCTGTCCAATGCGGACAATGAATTCAGAAAGGTCTCAAAGGTTCGTACAAATTTGGTTAAATATTGCCTTGCAAACTCGACATTTTATTTACGTACTGGTATATTTCTTGTCACTTTGATTTAACCAGTCGCATATAGGTAACATCCATACGGAAACTAAATGCCAATGGTATAATGCTGTGAGTATCATTAAGAAAGAAAAAATCGAAACTGGACAAAGGGTTCAAATTAAAAAAAGTGGGCTTCTACTAGTTGTGCTCACTTTTAATAACAAACAAAACGTGCAATATGTGAGTTATTGAAAAAATAACGGTCTAATACCGCAGTGCAAAAAATGTAAACGTTTTAATCATACGCAGAAATATTTCCAAAGAGAGACTAGATGCGTGAAATGTGCCGTAAAACCTGGTAAGTATGGCCGGTTAGTAAAGTTAATGTTGTAAAATGTGTTAATCGCATCCCGCATACTATACCGGGGATTTGAAATAGCGAAGGAGCTACGAATAATAAGAAATAAAAGGTGAAAACAAAATCAAGGAATAGCAGAAAAAATTAATCAAACTTTCGCCAAAGAGGAACCATTACCTCATGATAGTAAAACGGGAGAACTATAACTATATTCGCAAGTAGTAATGACAAAACTGAGAGAATTTTCTCTAAATATTTGTAAATTATTATTTAATTCAAGATCGTATTTGTATCAACATGTTTGAGTCTAATAAAGAAAATACAAAATTTTTATTGTGAATTTTTAATTTTTTTTTTAGATAACATAATATATGACAAATACCTAGCTTTTTTGAAAGCTAAGATTCTGAACTACTTTTCCATCAACAAATATTTACTAATGTAGAGTAACTTTTAAGAGTGAAATGGTACAGAAACAAAAATTTTTCTTAAAATTCTAAAAGGTTTGCTTAAATTTGAAATACATACTTGTTAACTAAATAGTTATGTTGGTCTGAATAGACCTTTGTCTGTCAAACTGGGTCTATTGGTGTGAATAGACCTTTATATGTATAGCTAGGTTCAGTGTATTGTTTATGTGAATGTCAAATGTATTTAATAAATAAATGCTCTATTCCGGTTTCGAACATTGTACAAGTCAGACGTGTTTTTATTACACTTATGGGCTAGTTATATAGACGAAAACGAAATGAAACGGAAAGACGAAGAAGGCATGGTTATATAGACGAATTAGTGAAAACGGTTTTGACATTTTCATATTTGTTTCTAATTTTATATTATTTCAAGTTTACTCCTCGTATGTATATTAAAACTAACTCGGAAAATCCATTTTATGTTTGGTAAATAAATACTCTGCGTTTGAATCCAATTAAAATATAAAATATTTTGACAATTTGACATGTGCTTGTAAGGATAACAAAAAAATCATAACCGATAGTGTATAACCGCAATGACGAAACGAAAGCAAATTGAATTGAATCAATTTCTCCGTCCGTTTTCGTTTCGTTTCTTCTTTATAATTATTTTAGTATAGCCTCAGTTACAATGCATCCGCTCCGCTCCGTTCCGCTTTTCCGTAAAAATTTAAATTTTACATGTTGTATATAATTTACCATGAAAACGGAAATGTTAGTTACAATGGAGCGGAGAAGACGGACCGTTTTTTTAAAATAATTAAAATTTTACGGAAGAGCGGAAAGCATAACCTCAACAACTAATTCGTTCATTCGTTAAAATGTTGTTGTAATATTCAGTGCTCTTTCTGTCTAAATTTAAAGGGCGAACGCACCATCGCCTCGTTTTAAATGTTTTTCGATATTTTATGTATAAAATATGCAAATCGCACAGCAACTTTAAAATTTCATAATCCTCCATGACGTATTATTTACTTTCATTTAAATGTGATTTTGGCAAGCGGAACGGATACATTGTAACTAGCGAACGGAAAAGACGGAACGGAAAATATTTTAGGAAAACGGAACGGAACGGAGCGGATGCATTGTAGCTGAGGCTTATGTTTTCATGTATTCAATTCGTTCGTTTCGTTTCGGTTCGTTTCGTGTTCGCCTATATAACTAGCCCATTATTTAATATCGAATTACATCAGGTAATGGGCCCAGATTTTTCATAAATACATAAGTGTCGCCTAAATAAAAAGTAACAAGTGTCTGAATATTTCGTTGCAATTATTTTGTAATTTTGTTAAAACATTTTTTTTTTGCAATTAATTACGTTTACCTATATGGCTTCATAAAACATATTAATAGAAAAATTGAAAGGTCGTGAGAAGCAGCCAAATCATATTTGGTGATCAAAGGATTGTGGTCACGCATGTAGAAAATGAATTGGCAAAAGATGCTAATGATGTGACAAAGGGGAACGATCTGAAGGCAAGATCAGATTAGACTGCCTTGACAAGTAGGGCTTTTAAAGATAGCGGCGATATAGACGAGTAACCTTGCTGAAAGAGCTAGTCCAATTGAAGCTTTCTGATTGCGTTTCGATGGAACCATATGTGAATCGTATGTTTATGATTTTCATCAGAGTAAAACAATTCTGGTTTGGAAATAACCGATGAAATAATCGCATCGCTAATGTTGGCTGGGCTGCCTGATAATTATAAACCATAATGGCAATAGAAAATTCAATAACAAAATTGACAACGGATTCAGCGAAAACATTGCTATTACAAGAAGTGAAATACGACTCAAAAAACAGTAATAGTGCAATGTTAACAAAGTGGAACATCAATCGTTCAAACAAAACGAAAACAAATTTCAAGTTTAAGTGCCATTCTTGCGGTGAAACGGGACATTTCGCCAGAAATTGTCCAAAGAAAAAGAACAAAATTAAAAACAATGAAAACCTTTTATATACGACATTCCTGCGGTGAATAATTCAAATTCAAATGATTGGTTCATTGATTCAGGTGCGTCGGCACACATGACAAAACTTAAGTCGATTGTTAATAAAAACATCAAAATTCCGTCAAACAAGGAAGTTGTTGTTGCGAACAAGGAAACATTGAAAATCGATTGTGATTGTGAAGTAAACATAACCCTATTGAATGGATCGTCAAAAGCAAATGCAACGTTAACGAACGTTCAATATGTTCCAGGTTTGTGTGCGAATTTACTTTCTGTAAGCCAGATGGTCAAAAACGGCAATCGTGTTGCATTTGATAAAGAAAATTGTAAAATTTTCAAAAAATAACTTAATAGCAACAGAGACATTAATTGATGACATATATCGGCTGAATTGTGTTTTGCCGAACTATGAAATTAAAAACGAAACTTCATTAATTGAAACAGCATTGAGTGGCAAAATTAACAATAATTTGTGGCATCGGCGCTTGGGACACATTTGTGATGAAAATTTAAAAAAGGTGTGTGGCGCAGTAATTGGTGTAAATTGGGGCCAAAGAAGCAAAAACAAATGCACAGTATGCATTAAAGGGAAGCAAACTCGCGCTTCATTTAAAGATGTTAGTAATCGTGCTGAAAATTTCCTCGATTTGGTTCATTCCGACGTCTGTGGTCCATTGCAAGAACAATCAATTGGCGGTGCGAAATATTTCGTTACATTCGTCGACGATTACAGCAGAAAATTATTTGATTTTCCATTGAAAGAAAAAAGTAAAGTTTTCAAGGTTTTTTTGAAGCTCAAAGCTCAAGTCGAAAATCAGTGCTCAAGAAAAATCAAATTCAAAATACAGCACCATATACACCCGAACAAAATGGTGTTGCTGAGCGTATCAATAGAACACTCATGGAACGAGTTCGGTGTATGTTAATTGATTCCGGCATGAGTAAAAAATTTTGGGCGGAAGCTTTATCAACGGCAGCGTATTTGATAAACCGAATACCTTGCAGAAATGAGCGATCGATTACACCAGAGGAATTGTGGTCCAAAATGAAACCAGACTTGACCATGTTACGAGTGTTTGGATGCAAAGCGATCGTACATGTTGTAACATTGAAATCTCGCGCACCGTACATTCACTCGTAATTAGTATTTATGTAAATAGAAAATTATTAGTATTATTGTTGTTGTACCATATCTCTTTTGGTAGTCTGTATAAATAACGAATTTTTTTTTTGTATATAATGTACATAATATTCTTAAACAAAATTCTTAAACAAATTAAATTCACGGACGATTATAAAATTCTTCTTAATTATATGTGTTGGCTGTTACACACACATACATAGTGAGAATTTCCTGTGGTTTCTGATTTAGTGATTTATAATTCGCTAAATCGATATGTTCTTGTTTTATATTATAGGTACAAAGCAAGAGTTGTATTTTTGCAGTTTGGTCGTTGCAACCTGATGAGTAGACCAACTTTTTTATCAGTACGAAACCAAGCTGCCAAGAAGTTACCTAAGGGATTTCTCATTTTTGTAAGAGTTTGTGACTTTGTGTATCTTTGTGTACACTATTGCCCTGGGGTTAAAGGTTTGGGGGAGGGGAGCGCATTTTTTCTACTTTTGTGGTAGAAATATTGTTAATAAATGGCCTCTTTGTTTCTGCGACTAAAATAGTCGTAAACATCGTATGGGTGTCCATTAAAATAATATTTTGTCCGAAAAGCCGAAAAAATTCTTAAACAAATAAAAATAATATCCAAAAATTTATAAAAAAAAAAATTGTTTGTGGCACCGTCATATAATAAGAGTATGTCTATAATAAATAAATAATAATTAAATAAATAGTGAAAAGTAACCAAAAAGTTTCAATCGTATAACGATTAAAAAGTAAAAATAATAAGATACCGTGCGTTTAAGTGGTTAAGAAAAACGTACGCGTAACCACATGTTAAACCGAACGAAGACGGTGTAATTCCCGTAATATTAAAACTAATTGCTATAATCATAAAAGCCTCGACCAACGATATTGCTTCGACATGTAATTATAAGCTGCAACAGTTCCAGCGGTATTGCAAATACCGAACATTCCTCGATATACGGACTCCGCTACGACAACTATCGGATTACGCGTCATTGGTTATAAAAGAACAATAATTTCGAAAGGTACCTTAATTTTAAGTTAGAATAAGAAAAAAATAAAAATAAAATTAAATATTACTAGTGACATAAAAAAAATGAATTCCAAAATGATAATGTTTTAATTAAGAAATATTTGTGAGATTGTGCTCCCCGCCAAATCAATTCCAAGCCATACATATCCATACATAATTTTCGCGCGCGTTTGGCTAAAACCTGAAGCAACCTATTTTGAAGTTTGAAGGAGTTAACGCACACCAATCTAGTTTTTGGACGATGGTGATTCGGTTCGTTTTTTTTTACCCTCCCAGCCGGAAGAACTACTCTACTCCCAAGTGTGCGCGAGGACCGATATACCTAAGGTAAAGCCACTTCGTTACAATGTGCCAAAGGAAAAACGGCGGAAGCTCGACTCAAAGTCAACTGAATGCATTATGCTTGGATATAGCAATGTATCGAAAGCATATCGGTTGTACAATATGGCAGCTAGGAAAGTCGTGATAAGCAGAGATGTCTTGTTTATGGAGTCAAGCCTTCCTGAAAAGCCAAATCAGAAGGTAATTGAACATATAGATGTAAGTACTAATTCTTCTTTTTCGCCGGCAGTAATCTTGACCAGTGATGAAAAAGTTGACACCAATATCAATTCAGGTGGCGTGCGTGATGCTGAATCTTCTATTGTCGTTGAGAAGTCTGGTGATCAAACTGAAGTGAAGGATTTAACTGTTGAAAATAGCGTTAATGACATATCCGAGAGTAACTTTACGTTAGTAGGCAGTGATGGTGACGAATTATATGTTCCTGATGAGGCTGTAGAAATACCGATAAAAGTTCGTATACTTGACATGACAATCAAACTTGGACTATGGTCGATTTACCTCGTGACAAAACACCGATTAAAAGCAAGTGGGTGTTTACAACGAAGCGCAATGCAGACGGTAAAGTTATGCGATACAAGGCGAGATTGGTAGTGAAAGATTTTTCGGAACAGCATGGCGTCGACTACCATGAAACGTTTTCTCCAGTTGTAAAGTATACATCGATTCGATTCCTAATGGCGGTTGCAGCGAAATTCAATCTAAACATTCATCAAATGGATGCAGTTACAGCTTTTCTCAATGGCGAACTGAAGGAAGAAATATTCATGTGTCAACCCGAAGAATTTATCAATGATTCGAGCAAAGTTTGCAGGCTACACAAATCGTTATACGGCTTAAATCAATCAAGTCGTGTATGGAACGAGAAACTGAATGAGGTGCTGGTTAAATTTGGCCTGAAACGTTCGATTGCCGACCAATGCATCTACTATATGGTGAATTGTAACAAAATGATATTTGTTGGTATTTATGTGGATGGCGTATTGATTTTTTCTAATAACGAAATCCGAGAACGATTGTTAAAGGACGAGTTACGTAAACACTTCGAGACGAAAGATTTGGGTGATGCTTCGTCCGCAACGATCGACAAAAAGTTGGTCTATGAGAAATCTTCGAATGAAATCAGAGTTATGATGCAGACTGGGCTAGTGATTTCGACAAAAGAAAATCGACCACCGGCTATGTTTTCATCTTGGAAGGTGCAGTTGTTTCTTGGGGATCAAAACGTCAACCCACTGTTGCACTTTCGACAACCAAAGCAGAATTCATGTCGATGGTATGTGCAATACAGGAGTCAATTTGGCTCAAGCGACTTCATCTCGAGCTAATGCCGTCATCATCAAAACAGATGGTGTTGTACTGTGATAACAAAAGCGCAATACCATTGGCAGTCAATGGTGCATCATCTGCGCGTACTAAACACATTGAAATCAAATCAGAGTTTATTCGTGAGAAAATCGATAATGGTTTCATCAGTATTCAATACAAACCAACTGATGAAATGCTAGCAGATATACTTACGAAAGCAATCGTAAGCAACAAGCAGATTACATTTTCGAAACAACTTGGTCTCATTTAGCCATAATCAAAAATGAAATATATTCAGTTGACATGCAATGTCTATTCAAGGAAAGTGTTGGTCTGAATAGACCTTTGTCTGTCAAACTGGGTCTATTGGTGTGAATAGACCTTTATATGTATAGTTAGGTTCAGTGTATTGTTTATGTGACTGTCAAATGTATTTAATAAATAAAATCCGGTCTAAAACATTACACTTATTTAATATCGAATTACAAGTTATAATTATTATACCTTATTTAAAAGAGAGGCTATCAGCTTTTTAATGAAATTAGTTCTTGAAAATAAAAATGGCCCCATCTCTTCTCAAGCTAATGAAGTTTCTATAATACAAGGTGTTGTTTTGGAAGGCTCCTCTTTAAACGTCTACAACGTCATAGAGAGGCTTTAACGTGCGAAGTGATACACCCCAATTGTCGAAGTCGTCTTACTTCAAGTGAGGTGACTACAGTCAGTGCACCTAGAATACTACAGGCCACACTGCTTTAAAAATTTTGCTATATGACGTCAATTTATGTCGTCAATTTTGTCTTTGGCTATTATAGGCAGCACTAAAATTAAAAAGATTGTTTTGATTTTTTTTGTGTTTCATCAATATGACGATCAGAAAAAAGTTGTAAACAAATAACAAGAAAAATATTTTAATAATATATTTTAAAATTTAATAGGTAGCTATTGGTAAAAGTATTAATTCATAATATTATTATACAATTATACATTTTAAAATGTGTTAAATATGTAAACACGTATAAAATGTGTACACATTTCCTATAATTTACAAGAAGACATAACCTTACTTTTAGCACACGTATAAAAATATTTTTTTTTTTCTGTTTGTTTTCGTTACTTCATTTTATGAACATGACTGCCATCTACAGTTCAAAGAAAAAACTGTAGACATAAATTTAATGACATAGCAAGCAGTGTGGCCTGTAGTATTTTAGGTGCACTGCTACAGTCGTGTCACGTCGCACCACAATTGGTATTGTTGAAGTCGTTTTAAACGACGCACGCATACTACAATAGAAATATCGGGCAGCACTAATAATTTCCTCAAATTTGACAAGCCATTCGATGTCAAAAATCAAAATATTTACGATTATTTTATTGTAAAAACCACGTAAATTGAAAATAGGTAACTAAAATCCAATTATTTAATTATTAAATTAATTTCCAGAAGCCATACAGTAATTTATGATGAAGGCAAAATATCCATGATGTACATAATTTGTAATTTTCCATCGTAATTAAAAATTGAGAATGGGTGGTTTAAGGCATCCAAATTTTCAGCAAAACCCTTTGATTATTGAACGATAAATTTATCTTATATATTTACTAAAGCAGTAACATATTTGCAAAATGAATATAAATTGTATTACAAAAAAAATCAAATCTGTTTCATTAATGAACGTCGCATAAAATATTCTTGTCACTTGCAAAAAAATAGGTGACTGTTGTCGTATCATGTGACTAGAGTCGTAGCAGACGACTTCGATAATAGCAAAAATGAAGTGACGTGACTATAGTCGTCTAAAATGACGTGAGACGACTTCGACAATTGAGGTAATAATCTCAACCTTCGTTTTGATTGAGGAATCCAACGGTACCATTCGTGTCAGCTACTTCAGGGATACCCTGTGATGGTAATCACAAAATTCTTCTTTAATCAGACTAAATGACAAAAAAGTACACAAGTAACTTTAGTCCCACAACTCATATAAAGTTCATAAGCATTAATGAGTCATTAAGGAACTCATCGATTACGTTTCGTTAGGGGATACCATTACTTCCACATCGATATATTTGCGGTTTACTGTAGCTGGCATAACCACAATTACACATCACAAGAAATACACAATATTTTAAGTTACTTATAGCCTAAAATATGATTTTAAATGATAAATTAATAGGTTTTGAGTTTAATCATACATAAAAATCAAAACATCCCATCACGAATTAGCATTCCATTATCATAAAAAAGAAGAAATGTCTGTAATTACGATTTTCAATTAAACACTATTAACACTTAAGTACCAATCTAATCACATATTGGATTATGTTAAGCATTTTATTTGATCTAATTATTTTACCTTTTTGTGTATATCTTATACGTTTTATATGGCAAGAGACAGTAATTATTATATTTTTATATTATAGTTTCCCACATACAGTGGGTCAGAGTGAACTCACATACTATCTATATAATAATGATAGTACATAATATGTAATTATATTGTACATAAACATATAGTGTCATACTTTACAAAATAACAATTCTATATCTATTTTAAGTTTTACTTAACACATTGAGAATGTGTTAAGTAAAACTTAAAATAGATATAGAATTGTTATTTTGCTAAATTTTGTTAATATTTATATAGCAGTTAAGCAGAAATAAAATCAATTCTTGGCATTCAAAACCAATAACAATACAAGGAAATTTACCAGATGTAGGTGAGTAGGCAAATGAGGTTACCCGAAAAACAAGTGAGATTACCCTAAAACTATATACATATGTACGGTGGTGTCCATCCAAAAAATTTATAATTTTTTTTGCCGCCTATTAAAAGTTGATCCTCGTGAAGTACACACTTGACAAATTAATTATGGAAATATAACGCGTTTTTATAGTGAAAACCTTTTACACAAATCAATCATCAATTACATTAACATTAAGACAATTACGTGAAAGTTTCGTTAGGAATATGGTGCCTACAAAGCCTACAATTTACCGGATTATCAAAGAATTTGAAGAAGAGGGACTGTGGCAAGTAAGGAACAAAGTACTGTCTCAAGACCAGAAAATATTGCTGCTGTACCTGAAAGTGTACGTCCATATGTCAATCGGACACCGTATGCACACTTGGACTTCGAAAATCAACACTCTAACCAATATTTATACTGTTATTTATAAGTTAGCCGAAAGTTTCCAGCCGAAAGATAATGCAGATAGTGTCTTGAATACAGCAAAAATCAGTCATGAACTCGAATTTAGGAGAATTTAGGATCGGGCTACATCAGTCGGGTGAAGGAGAAATTATTTCAGTTCATTGGAATTTAAAAATCGATAGGAGCGAGAGTATAAAGAGAGTTTTAAAATAGTCAAGACACTATCTGCATTATCTTTCGGCTAACTTTAACAAGGTCCAATATTTTGCAAAAAGCTTTGGATTTATTCCCGTATAAAATTCAATAAACACAAGAGCTGCTACCAAGAGATCATTTGCGGCGCTGTGCGTATGCAAATAAGATTCTGCTGCTTAACAATATGATAATCCGAATTTTTTTGAAAAATTCATTATGAGTAACGAAACTCATTTTCATTTAAGTGGAAATGTAAATAAACAAAACAGCCGATTGCGGGCAGTAGAGAATCTACAAATAATTCATCACTCACCATTTCATCGATTGAAAATGAAGGTATGGTGTGCAATACTCGGGATGGAAGGATCATTGAACCATATTTTTACGAAAATCGTATTGGTTCAGCTGTTACAGTCATTGGAAGAGGTTATCGTGATATGATAAGGAAATGTTTTTTACAACAGTTGATTTCGAATTCTGTATACGGATTTTGTCTCGAAATGTGTGAACGAAATGTGTGTAACCGGAAAGATATAGTAGTAGCATTTTTGTTTGTGTTAGTTTCTTGCGTATGATTGTTTTACTGCATATGCAAGCCACGTGTCATTATTTTTTTGTTTATTCATATTAACCCTTTGAGTTCCAACATGATTTCGGTATTGAGGAGCACGATCGCGCTTTTTGGCACTCAAAGAGTTAACCATTGTAAACACTATGTCGTGTTGTTTATGTATTTTCAGTTTTTTTTATAGTTAACATTTTATTTTTAAAATTTATGAAATTTAAAATAAATTTATTTTTAAAATTTTATTAACACATATAAAATTAATTTATGATAAAAAAAATTAAATATAAAATAGATTAGCATGTTAAAAAATGGCACTCCACAGCTCGAGAGCAGTGTCGACATGTTGTAACTATCACTATTTTCGATACTATCGACATTTACATCTCTTTCATCACGAATAAAATTTAACGTTTTTACCATTTTTCAATTACGTTGCGTCTGTTGCGATCTCTACCTAATCGAAGAAAACTATGTCGTTCTACTCTTACTAAACACCATTTTTACTTTATCACACAATCACATAATATGAAAAAATATTAAAATAGTTTTATTTAATAAATAAAATAGTAAACAAAAAAATGTACACAAAATAAATATGGCTTCCACCCGTATCAAAAATGTATCTTCTTTTGCTGTGTATAAAACACAACAACAAATCGTACATATTTCTTATTTTCGAGCGAGAAATAGCGCGCACTTTTTTTTATTAAGTGACAGCTATAGTTTAACGAAGAGGAAATTCGGCCGCCCCGGTGGCAAAGTGGTCAGCGTGCTTGCTCCAGCGACCGGAGGTCCCGGGTTCGATTCCTGGTGGTGACAAGGAAAAAATTTCACGGCTGGTTTAGGATCAATGAATTAATCACTCATTATCCGCAATGAAAATATGATTATGAAACCTCATTTGAGGCGGCCAAATCCCTTTATGGGATACAGTGCCAGAGAGAGAGAGAGAGAGAGAGAGAGAGAAAATTCGGTTTCTTTCGGTTTCTTACATGAAAATTAAGTTTGACTGGGTAATAACATTGAAATGCCATTTATCGCATTCTTATTTTTTTATTTAGTTAAGTTTTTATTTCTGACTGGTTCCGCTATAACTCACGAGACAAAGTCGATATACTGATGATATAGATTTGTTTGTAAAGTTCAAAACCTAGCAAATCGGACAATATTTTTTTTTTTCAACAAGTACAACATTGAATTGTTAATATCTCATCAAAAACCACGCGTGATTAGATAAAGTCACAATTTTTAAGTAAATCGTCTGATACATTTAAATTTGAAATAAAAAAAAATTATTACGTGATTTTTTTGAGAGAAAAATTAATTAAATGATTTTTTTCAATTCCACCAATGTTTGCTTTATTGAAAACACTATGGATGAAAATATTCATTCACGAGCAGAAAGAAGGCATCTATGCCTGTGAAAGTATTGTAGAAAAACAATTAAGTTATCTTAACGTTTAGAAAGATTATTGACATTTACATGATTCTAGGTAATCTGACGTGCTAAAAAATTTGAATGCAATTTAAATGAGTAACCGTTCATTTCCGGGTATATGCGTAGCAGATGTTTCTTCAAAACACAGGTCCAGCTACACGCCCTAGTTGTTTGGACTCATCCTAATGGGACACCCTGTATACAAATTAGTTAGAAGTGGAACGGCTGCTCTACATTTGACTGTAAAATGTCTTAGTTACAATTGAATTGGTTTTATTTACATAAGTTGACCGAAACATTGAAAATTAGGAGTCAAAGGAAAATATTAAGGCAATTATGAAGTTGCTCGGTTAGCTTTAGGTGCGATTTGAATAAAGCCTAGTTCAATAACGATCGAGAATTTAAAATATTTTTGAAGATTTATGGAGCGAGGCAGGTTTTATAAATAATACTTGTTTAGTGGTATTATCATACTTGATAATTTTGCAGAAATTTTCCTTTTTGCTAGAACATTTAAATGTCCTTTGTGTTCAGACTTACACTTTTTAAATGTGTACTGTAATTCGCATGTTCGATAACATTCGTAATAGATTTTGCAAATAATAACGCTCAGCGTTAAGCTACAAACGTTATATATTTACACCCGTTCACTTGTGTTGATTTCACTCGAAATGGAATATCTCTATTTGTACTTTTAATATAACAACTGATCAAGTAATCCTTTTTACACTATTTTCCGTAGGCATTTGGCGAAACGCGCTTACACTTAATAAACACATTTTATTAAACACATGTTTTTTTATTTCGCAAATATTAGATTTTTGAATATTTGAATAAAAAAATTTTGTTCAAAACGTTTAAAAAACAACTCGATCGATTTCGGCTTGTTCGTTCGTCACCAGGAGTATCTACTGATTAGTAAAAGTAAAAATTTTGTTAAGTATAGAGACTGTTTTGTTAAGGAGAGACAAAAAATAGGCAATAAAAATTAATCTATTGATCGTCCTAGCCAACTGTTGTTTATACGGAAAAATAACGACTAAAAAGGGTGGGGAGTATAGCAGGTAAGCGAATAGTCATCGACTGAGTAACAAAATTCAAGGTATATTGAAGTACCTACATTTACAATCTTGCGAAATTCGAAAATCCATATTCCATAACCAAAATATCCTTAACGAACAGAAATCCGTTTCTCATAAATTACGGATCCTACCCTGTTGTATCCTCACGTTCGTAATAATATAATTACCACGTCGGGTAATTAAACTTACATCAATATACCTTGAATTTTGTTACTCAGCCGATGACTATTCGCTTACCTGATATACTCCTCCCCCTTTATTATTAATTTTTCCGTATAAACAACAGTTTGCTGGGACGATCAATAGATTAATTTTTATTGCCTATTTTTTGTCTCCTCCTTTTTTTTATTTTATTTTTTTGTTTTTTAGCCTGTTCTCTACTATCAATACCACTACAATAACAGGCTATTTCTTGTAATATTTTTGTTGGTATATTTAAATACAAAAAGAAATGACAATTCCATACAACACGAAACAAAAATACATGGCAACAAAAAAACAATTTCATTATTTTTAATAAATAGTTTGTATCGTTCAAGTTAAATTGAATAATACATTGTCAAAAATAAATAGGGATATTTTGTTATTGAATTATTTAAAAAAGAATTGTTTTGACAAAATTTTTCATTTAGTAATATTCCAATTAAAACAGCAACTTAATTTTACACCGTAACAACAAATAAACGAGATTTTTTTACTGCAGCTCTTGCTCTTGCATGCTTTTTTACTTTTTTAGAAAACCAAAATATGTTGAAGGGGATGGTTGTACGTCTTTGCTTATGACAACAACATTTTTTTCGTTTTATTTTTGTTCAAATAAAACTTGATTTTTAAATAATACGGTGTAATAAACCAAAATACATTTTAATCAATCAATACTAATGTTAAGCCCAATTGCGTGATTTAGTTGGTTGTACATAATTACTAAAAAAAAAATCCAATTTTATCGTCAATTGGATTTTTTTTGTGGGCTTGTGTAAAATTTACAGTAAAGATTAAAAATTAGGATACGGTTTATCCACAATATTGAAACTTGAGAAGGTAGAATATCACACATAATAATTTTGTGTATTATGTGTGCTGTGGTAAAATATTCATGTTGTTGTTCAATGTTTCATTTTCATAATATACAAAATACAATCGAATATAAATAAAAAATTTATTGTAACATACAAAATATTATACCCTTTAATCTAAAATTCATTACACAAATAAAATGTGTGAAATTAAGTTCACTATTTTTCTTCGGTACTGTATGTTAACCAAAACAAATAATACAAGTGCCGAGAGCGAAGAGAAATTAAAAAACTTATACGCGCACGTGTCATTGAAAAATTGTGTTGTTGCTTTATCAGTAAATTAGTAAATGAAAAGTTTCTCAGTAGGGAAATATTTTTATTGGAAATGTTTCTCAAAATATCAATATTTATCGTGATCCTTCAGATAAATTATGTTTGTAGATAATAAAGCAGATTTATTGGGACAAGTAAAGATTTTTTTTTTGTCCCATGTAATTTTCTGTTCATCCTATGACGCACATGTTTTTGTTTGTATTTACCTACACCAACTCATGTAATTTTTCTATATAGAAAAATGGCCTATTATTGTAGTGGTATTGCTACTATACATAACCCAAGTATAACAAAATGAAAGTAAAAATTGTGCACAGTATTTTCCTTCGTTTTCATCCAAAATTAACGAAAGTTAAACTTCACATTATAATGATAGTGTTTGTAGCGTATACGTATTATATACATATGCGTATACAAATGGCGTTATTTAGTTTATTGTGAGAACGCTAAGTTTATAGTAACTTTTAACGATGCGGATACATTTGTCAACTTTGATATTAATTTAATTGAAGATAGGAAGGCTGTAAAACAATTGGTAATGTAAAGATTCATTCGAGATAATTTGGTACAATCTATTATATTTTGTTCTCCTATTTTATATTTAGAAATCATTATTTATGAAGCAAGATGGCCACGAACTAAAAAAGTGCATTAGGGCAAACTTTACAGAGCTGTTCACCAAAGAGCTTCGCTGCAAGTTTACGTTTAACGGTCAATAAAGATAAGGTATCAGGTATGGTTTACGTTACTCCGTGTTAAATTTAATAATTATAATATTATTTTCCACATTTTAGATTGTACTATGGAAAAATTTACGAACTCTATCGAAACCGATTTAATATCCACAAATTTCTTTTATTATATAAAAGACAAGCAAGGAAAATTATTTTAAAAAAAAATCTAGTGTAAATATTAGAAATTAAAAAACTAAATGTCCAAAGTAATCAATAATGAATTAAAATAATGAATTTAATAAATCATTTTATATTACAAAAACAAAAATATTTCTTTAAAAACAATTAATTTTACAACCAAAATTTGAAATTGCCGTTTAAACAAACACAAGCACAATTGTTCCCGCCAAATATTTCTCAATGCGCATATACATGCAATAAAATGTTTATAATGAGTTTCGTCCAGTTTCGAATTTTCGCGACACGCTTCATACGTTTTATTTTAATAAATTGCAACTCAAACTTAGAAAAATACTAGACTAAGTTTAGTACTTAAGTATGAATATCGCCAGAAAAATTGAAAGTAAAAATACTTGGGAACAAAATTTTTACTTTTACAAATCAGTAGATACTCCTGGGGTGGGATGTTGTAACATCACTTTTTTCGATATTTATCGAATATTATACCTCTTTTTCCTAAAATAAAATCGCTTGTATATAACAATTGTTATTTCCGTTTGTGTTACAAATTTTTGAATAAAGAACAGAAGTTAAAAACAAGTAAAGCTATGTCGCTTTTCAATCTATTTAAAACCAAAGGAAGTGAACACGCCAGAAACGGTACGAAAATCCACAAAATGGTATTGAATGACCGTTAACTGAAAGTGCGCGAGCTAGCAGACATGGTAGGCACTTCAAAAGCATCGCATATTTAACATCGCTGAACATCGGATATTTACGAAAAATTTGAACATAAGAAAGCAATGTGTGTAGGGTGCGCTTGTTCACAATGAAATAAATTCATCGTCTTGAGGATATTTCAATTGATGTTTTACAGCAACAAACTCGATTTTTGTGTCATATAACCATGAATGGCACATGGGTGCATTACCTCAGATGGCGGACCAGACAGAACAATGTCATTAGTTTTTGGAATGCGCGTGAGATAACTGTCATTGAATATCTTCAAAAGGTAAAAACTTTTTTAAGCGATTGCGTTGTCATAGTCAAATTCGATTGCTCCCTGACGCCCCCTATTTTCCAGATTCAGCCTCAACGGATTAATTTCTCTTTTAAAAACTTGAAAAAATGACTTTCCGGCAAAATATTTGCGAACAATGTAGTTGTGGAATCTGTGGTTGATCGCAATTTTGAGGAGCTCGAGCTAAAGGAGACTCTGTTGAAAAATTAAAATATTTTTCCCCAAATTTCAATCATCTAAAACAGTTTTTTTGACTTTATTAATTTATATCTTGTAAATATTAAATACATTTTCGTTCTCGTAAAGTAGCGTAAGTTGAACGTGCTGTGCAAATACTACGTCGTGACGGATCGGTATGGCAGATTACTCAACTAGATCAGGATATGATGAGAATTACTATCAAGTATTACACCAAATCAGCGAAAGCCTCGTCATGTTGCAAAGCTTGTTCGAAATTTGATTCCAAATACTCATAAACAACATACGTGTTATCTTCCAAAAGGGGATACATTTCCATTTTACTAAAGATTATCCTAACTTTCTTGCTTCATGTCTCATGTTTAATAGTTCTTTGGTGAGCAGTATAATTAGTATTCATAGCCTTTATTTTTCAATGTTATGAGTTTAAGATTTGTTTTGAAATATCTTATAACATCTGAAATATTGCCTTGCAACCAAAAATAAACCTGGATATTCGTGTTTCAGATAAGTAGGCAAGCAAATTGTTAGAGAATGGCTGATTTATGGGCAGTGACAACATAAAGAATAAAGAGTGAAGAAAATAAAGTCGGGTTCAGTGCACACACTTTTTGTATGAGATAGGTCTAAATGGTTTCCGCTAGATTTCAAATAAAAGCTAAAAACCAACCATTAGAGATGGTAATAAAAATTACGGAATAAAATATGTAGTTTCATCTGTGTTGCCTTTACTGTTAAGACCAAGTGGGACTGAGAAAAACGTTACGTATAGATAGTTTAATCTTTCGGTAACCAATCATGTTCAAAAAATGTTCCCTTTAAATTTGAACACCCTGTACATCATAACACAGTATGTATTATATTATGTAAAAGAAAAGTTAACCTTGACAACCCACCTACATATGTTATTCAAATAAATTTGCATTATATTCCAACCCAAGATTGAAACAAATACGCAGATAAATGTAGAGGCTAAAAGGAAAATCTGTTCATCCTCACATAAAGTTGCATTAATCAGCTAACTAACTATGTATATACCAATCCTGCATGAATACAGCCAGATATGAAAAATGTTGAAGAGAAACATCTATTTTTCTACTGATTATGTTGGTTTAAATAAAATATTTGTTCAGTTGTTAGTTTAATAAAGAAAGGCTTTCATATTATATGCTTTATCAGAATGAATAATTAGGATGTGTGCCATTTCTTTGAATGCAGCGTACGTTTCGCCAAACGAAAACTTGTAACAAATTTTGGCTATGTTCGAGCATATAAGGCGCCAAACACTTTCAGCAGAATCTTTCAATTAAGTTGCTTGGAAACAAAATGAAAAATTATGCAAATATTTTGTGATTCTACATTATTTTTTTTTTACCTGGTTGTTGCAAAGAACAACACATAAACGAATGTTCACAAAATAAAGTCAAAAAAAAAAATGTTATCGAAAAGTCAAGAATTTAATCTTATCGCAAGAATATAGTTTTTTATACAAACAGAACAGTTAATAATTTTTTTTTACACTATCTAATTCCCAGGGTTGCGCTTTATCCCAATGTTTTTGTGCTGTCGAATTTCAAGTGGGATCAAATTAAAATAAATGGGGATGGTTTTGCTAATTTGACCGTAAACGATATCATAATTTTGAGATGCAATTTAAATATAAAATCCACTTTATTCGTGCTAATGAAAATTGGCGTGGTTCATATAAAAAAATATATATATATGATTGGACTTTTTAGGTGGTTGGTGGTGTACGTAAGTACATAGATTTAACGGCAAAGATGTGGGTTATAAGTAATATGTATATAAAAATTTTTTGCGATTTTAAAGGCATATATAATCAAGCCTATATATAACATAACACAATAACATTAAATTTTATCAGATAGCAATTCATCAACACAGTTAAAACGTATACAAAAGTCGTTAGTTTTTATCAGAGACTCATGGCATGGATCTTTAACAAATCTATTCTATCATTTGTCTTTAACAAAATCTCCCGTCAAAGAAGCTATTTTAATCAGAATATTCATTTCCTTTGTGTGTATGCTCGTTCTTTTTACCCATCTATACAAATTTGATATTTATATGAAAATGTATATGTTACAATAATAAACGTCCTGCTTTCCATACGCCACAATCATCCACATACATATCCCTTTTGATGTTTATACGCACACATAGTTTAATTTCACCGAAGCACACTAATAGTTGAAAATAATTTGTAATATTTTTTAAACATAAATACAAACAGTTTTACCTTGATTTCCATGCATTTTTCTAGAGGTACCTGTAAAAAGTGTACCCGTTAAAATATATTTACATAAAAAAGTGTTAAATTTATTTAACAGTGTTATTTAGAGTTTGTGAACAACAACAAGGGAGATAGCCAGGTTTGGTTTTATTTTCTTCTTAAATTACACAACCGAAATTTAAACCCGATAGGCCCACCTATGCTACAAATTTCCTTTAGTCTCTAACTACTCGTATGCTAGATTGCGATCAGATGCGCGCAATAACCCCTCGCATAAACACTTTATGCTGGCTAATTCTGCATCTGATGCAACTATGTCTGCAACAACTACAATCTAACTATTAATCCATCTAGAAGTAATCATTCTACTTACTTTTCAATATGTGGCTTGAAATTTCCACGTAGGTTATCCAGCAGTATCCGCATGATCAAGCCCATGTTTTGGTCCTATATGTCGCAGTTCGACCCAAGTATGAGCTTCCATTTTTTGATAATGAAAGCCGGGATATCTCAAATGCTGCGGTAAAGCTAATACCACAGGGACGAAATATTGAAGCCATGGAATTTCGAGTGGATTTCAACTAGGGCTTGTAAACCGGCTAAAACCGGAACCGGTTACCCCGGTTTTTGTTAATTTTTCTAAACCTGTAGAAACAGGGGTTTTCCGTAAACAACGGGTTTTTCCGTAAAAAAATGAGAGTACCAATTTTTTGTTTCTTCTAGTAAATAAGAATCAGCAATCCTATTCCTGAATACGATACGAAAACGAAAGTATAAGATTCCTATTCAATTTTAAATAAGACTCGTACGAATCTGATTCAATTCAAATATGAATTTTGAATTTTCGTTTTCGTATCGTATTCAGGAATCTGGAGTATAGAAAATATTCGAAAAAAAAGAAAATACGGCAAAATGCATAATGTACAATACCGTTACACATTAAGTTTAGCCAATCATCTCCGAGAAAAGCATAACATCCATGTTAAGAAAAATGAAGAACCTCTAGAGAAAAGAAGAAAAACGGCTTTAAATACGTGTATCAAAAAGGAGAATGAGACCTATGGGAGAATATTGGCCAAATGCGCGGCGTGTGACGGATTTTCGATTCATGCGTTACCCATTCAAGTGATAAAATCAATTTTACATGAATGCAATTCATTTGGCTGTCGTAGAAAATTCGATGAAATTTCAGATTCTGAAAATACTGATGAGGAAGTTGAAAATCAGTTGATTTTTTTTGCTGGCAACCGTAATTTAAATATACATAGATAATGCGTAAGTAAAAATTTTGAGAGATCGTGATTTTTCAGAAACTCACCAATAATGAACGGCATATTACAGCGATATGCTGAAGAAAACATGGTAAGAAACTTAAACTTATATTGGACTATAGAAAAAGATGGAACGCCCTTATACCTATGATGGAGATGTACAACTTAAAGATTGCATAAGGAGCGCATTAAAAGAAATCGAGCCTGAGGATTTACTTCGATCATGACAACAACTTTAATGTTATAGTATATTTTATAGAAACATGGTTTTTTCCCAATACTCTTCTACTACACTCAGAAAAAAATATGATAAATACATGATTGCATTTACCATAACACATTTAAATGATTGATTTTATCATACTACATCATAACAATGATGCTCACTCAAAAAATTTTTTTTTTCAGTGATCATCATTGTTATGATGAAGAAGATCAAGAAGAATTATCAAGAATATCATAGTATGATAAAATCAATCATTTAAATAATTGTATTTAACATACAATGATGATATTATGATAAATGCAATCATGTATTTATCATATTTTTTTTCTGAGTGTAATTCTGCTCCGACATATGCGATATATTGGACTGATTTTTTACTAGTTTACAAACCGCGCCGCCGACTATAACCACTTTCAATAATCTCCATAATTTTAACCGTAGTTTTAATCTTCAGTAATTTTAACCTCATTAACTTTACTGAGGAAGTAGTTTCCGATCGTCAGTAGCATAGGATTGTCAAAAGTGCTGGACACGATGACGTTTTAAGATTTGTGTAAAGAGTTTGACCCGCCCGATTAGAATTGGTCTAAAGACTCTCAGGACTGGTGTCCAGACCTTCTGAAAATTTCTGTGATTTATCCGATTTTTAACGACTTAAAAGGAATGACATTAGAAATTATCTTTCATATCAAAGTTGTTCGAATCCGCATGGTTCGGAAAATCCTGTCATTCCGTTTGGAATCATTTATTATTCCTGAACAGCATGGATTTTATCAGGTAAACTGGTTAACTGTAACTCATCTACTTTTATTTTGTGATGATTATTAAAAAGTACGAATTCTCAGTTTCAACTTAGTTTAGACGTGATTTATGCCGATTTCGCTAAAGTCTTCGACACAATTCATCCCTCAATTCTTGTTGATAAGAATTTAAATTATGAGTTTGTACTCAAAAATGGATGTTGTGTTATGCCATAGATAGACTACTGCTTTCATAACTGAAGAACTCAAGACCCCTTCAAACAAAAAAATGTATACACCCAATTCTTTACGGAAACGTAAACTTTGCGAACGGTGTTTTTCATCAAATACTAACACATTGGCAATATTTTCTATTTTGTTTTCTTTTTATGTTATTCGTATAGTCGTACGTTATACGCCATTTTGAAATTATTTGATAAAATTAATTTTAATAGTGTAATAGTATTATTTTAAATATTTTTATTAAAATTAGTGTAAATCTAATAGTTTTTAGTGTTGTACATATATATATATATATATATATATATATATATATATATATATATATATATATAGTTTTTAGTGTTGTACATATATATATATATATATATATATATATATATATATATATATATATATATATATATATATATATATATATATATATATATATATATATATATATATATATATATATATATATAAATATATAAAAATTTAAGTAAGTAATTGGGGTAGGTAAATAATTTTTCCATAATGGCAAAACAAAAGTTATACAGGACAGTACGAAATGAAATAAAATTGATTTGCGATAGTCCGAAATTACATTTTAACCTTCCTCCAGAAAGTGATGTGGCTTGTAATAATAAAGTTGTTTGTAATTATAATATAGCTTATGTGGCTAATAATAATGTGGCTTATAGCTGCGAGGTAGCTTATAGCAGTGATGTGACGTACAACTCTGATTTTAATCAAGCCTCTTTAGAAATAGTTTCGGATGACAGTGAATCTTTTATGAGCGAATTTGATAGCGAATTTGATAGTGTTGAAATTGAAAATAATGATGAATATGAAACACTACAAACGGAAAGTATTGAATACGATATTTTAGAGTGGAGTGTTACAGAAAATATTTCAAACAAAAGTACGAATGCACTACTCAAAGTTCTAAAAAAGTATCATCCTCATCTCAAGATGTTAGAACTTTGAAAAAAACACCTACTACAAACGAAAATATAGTAGCAATGGGCAGTGGACCATACTCTCATATTGGATTAGAAAAGCAACTGAAGTTATTCCTGAATAGTACTGAATTTGAGGGTAACACGATAGAAATCAACATTGGTATAGACGGTATTCCTCTAACCAAAAGTTCCACTAACCAACTCTGGCCTATTCTTGCAAATGTAGTTACGCATAGAGCTGTGTTTCTTATTGGAATATACCACGGGTATAAGAAACCTTATTGTGCTGATGTGTTTATGAAAACATTTATTGATGAGACCCAGAAATTGTTGGAAAACGGATTAACATACCATAATAGGCTCATAACAATTAAAATAAGGGCTTTTATATGCGATGCACCAGCCAGGGCCTTTCTATTAGGTAAAAAATTTTCAATATATATTTTCTTACTTTAAATATATAATAGTTTTAAATTTTCAGGAGTAAAATCACATTCGGGATATTCTAGCTGCACTAAGTGCACTGTAAACGGCGTTTATATGGCACACAAAGTCTGCTTTCCCGATGACGATAAAAATGTATTAAGACTAAGAACAGACGATGATTTTCGTAATAAAGTTGATTTGGACCATCATATTAAATTTGGCTGGACGTTTTATCTGTTGGTTGTGTGACTCAATTTCCGATCGACTACATGCACTGCATGTTACTAGGAGTTGTGAGACAAATGATGAATCTATTAGTTAAAGTGAGAAAACAGGTATTCTCATTGAAAAAGGAATTTCAGCGAAAACAACGCACATTTAATGAAATCGAGTACTGGAAAGCTTCTGAATTTCGAACGTTGCTCTGCTACACTGGCATGGTTGCATTTAAAAATATTTTCGCAGAAAAGTACTATGCGCATTTTTTGCTTTTAGTATGTGCTACGAGAATATTAGGACACCCGAAGGACTGTATTGTAAATAATAAATGTGCCGCAGATTTACTTAAGGCGTTTAATGAAATGTTTGGTATTTTATATGGAAATCAAAATATGTCTTATAATGTACACAGCGTACTCCACATCGCACACGATGTAGAGAAATTTGGACATCTGGATAATTACAGTGCTTTCAAATTTGAACTACATGCAACAGATAAAAAAATTGGTAAAAAAAGCAGCACAGCCTCTTCAACAAATAAATAATAGACTAAGTGAACAAGAAAATATTCAAAAAAGTTTTGAAAAATATTCTTTTCGGCCTAGTTTTACATTAGATTCATGTTTTCCAAATAATTATTGTTGCAAAAACAATAAAATTTTCAAAATAATAAATTATGATAATAATACTGTAACTTGCAAATCGATTACTAGTTTAAACAATTTCTTCGAATATCCTTTATCATCCAAAAATTTGGGAATTTACTGTACGAAAATAGAAGAGTTGACTCGGGAGACTTTCACTTTTAGCATGGCGGATATATCCAACAAAATATTAAAATTAACAACATGCGATTTTTGTGTATATATTCCTATGCAACATGTTTAATAAAATACATACATATTTTCAGAAATGGCGGAATTTCAAAATGATGGACAGGTCTGGGACACATCCAATGTAGTGGAGGTCGATATGGATGACGAATTTGGCTCAAACAGTGAAAATAATTTTAGGAATTTTTTAAAAATAAATTCAAATATGCATCCATTCACATCCACACAGAAAGATCATGTGAAAAAATATGGACTGATATTGGAATCTTCTCGAAACAGTCTTCCAGTTTAGCGACTAAACCAGACAGAAAATCATCCAACGAAAATAAAAATATACCAAAACATTACAATGGCGGACACAAAAAAGATTCATACGTCAATTTAAATTTAACCACATTATCTAATGAAACCACTCTAGCTGCATCAACTTTTAAGTCACAAATCGTTTTAACAGATAAAAATTCACAATCAACCGTAATAAGCTCGATGCCAAAAATGAGGAACCCAACAAGTTACAATTTAGCCTCATCATTTCCACAAACCATTAAACCTACAAATGTATCACCAACTAATTTATCAACAGTTATAACGTATAGCAAACCAAAATTCAACTATCAATTGCCGTTTAAAAATAACTGTACCGCCCAATAAAGAATCAGTTGTAATATCAGCTCAATCAATGCCAGCAGCAACTACTTCTCCAGTAATTGTGTCTGACAAAAATATAATTGAAATAACACCAGCGAAAAACGAAAACAAACCAACAGAAATATCCAATGCGGATCTATATGCTATGATGAAGGCAAATTTACGCGAGTTAAAGCTATTGCGAAGAGAGTTCAATGAGCACAAAAATAATTGTACCTGCCAAAACAACAGACATACTATACTACATGACAAGAATGTCTTAAAACTACCTGCAACTACAACAGAGGAGTTTACCATGCTTGAAAGTGACATAAAACATGATTCTGAGAAGGAAACTGAATTGGTAAGAAAAAAAAATTCCCTTGGTTGCTTTTAGAAATTTATGTTAATTGAATTTAAATTACAGGCCCACTGTTTTAGAGGTATAAATAATATATCGTTACCAAAATACATAAGAGAATGTTTAAAGGCAATAATTACAGATGAAGCAGCACGCGAATTTTCTTGGCATGGCTTACATGGAAATATTGCGGTAAAGAAATATTACGTAATGGAACTTCTAAAAGGTAATGGTTATTAAGTGACAAACTATTCTTAGTGAATATTAACTGAAAGATTATTTCTTATTTTAGAAGAAGCTATGCAAAAACATGAAAATGCACGACCGTCAGATATACAAAACGAAATCAAGAAATGGTTTCAGTACGCCAGAGATCGGTATCGCAAAAAAAATCGTGATAAATAAGTTTTTTTTAAATATTTTTTACTAATTCATACTTATTTTAATATTATGAATTATTCTATATTTTGGTTTCTATTAATTTAAAATGAATTTGTATACCAACATTTAATAATGCTTAGTTAATATGTGAATTTGAAACTTTTTATTTACCAAAAGTAACCACCTATGTTGTGATAATTACGAATTAGATTTTTATTTTAATAATACTAATAAAATAATAATATGTACACGAATTTGAGAATAAGAAATTGAATGCACTAGTAATGTGAATTTTATTATTTATTTATTAGCTTTTTTTACTATTAATGAATTTAAAACTTATAGATAAGAAAATATTTATATTACAATAAATATATACATACGTATCTGAATTTTATCTGTGAAAAAACGCATTTCTCTGTCTTTTAATTTAAACCAAAAATAAATTTGCTTACCTAGAAAAGTAAAACTGTTCGCAAAATTTACGTAGAACCGAAAAGAAATCAGCGTGAAAATGTACACAAATTCAATTCGCGCTAACCGTTTGTTAACATCACTCCAAATCGAGGAAAATGCGAAGACATATTTATGTTACTAATACATACATAAGTCTTCACCAAATTGTTTCACTTTTCTTTGGACAAACCGTTTACTTTTAAAACTTTTTCAGTTCGCAAATGCTGTGCGCTTGCGAAGACTTTAGTATAGTGAAGTCCTCGTAAACCGTACGTTTACCTTGCGCTATGTCTGAAGGGACACACCACAATTTCTTTTGTCTTCTCGTTTGATATTCTACTGCATTAGGCATTGACAAAAATGTCAAGATTAACATATAATTGACTTTTAAATTGTCAGAAATGATTTTTATATTGACAGAACAGAAAAAATTGCTCCCACCAACTAAATATAAACAGAAAACTCAAATGAAACTAGTTCTTTTTTGGTAAACTATTAGCGCCAGGAATCTCCATTTTTGATGCATTCTGCGTTGTGAGCGCTAAAATGCATAGAAATGAACTGAATAAACTGAGTTTAAATTTAGTTTGAATCTAAATGAGAACACAAAACACTCTACAATTTTCTTCGTCTTCTCATTTGGTTTTAAATACCAATGCAGTAGACAAATATGTCAAAATTGACATTAAATTGACTTTTAAATTGTCAGAAATGACTTTTATATTGAAAGAACAGAAAAAAATTGGTCGCCCCATATCTCAATGACAAATAGAAAACTCAAAGTAAACTAGTTTTTTTGATAAACTATTAGTGTCCGGAATCAGCAATTTAGATGCATTCGGCGTTGTGAGCACTAAAATGCATCGAAATGAGAAAAAAATTCAAATTTAGTTTGAAACTATGGTTAAACATGACACACTAGTACGAAATCATGATTCCGAGTTAATCATAATTACGAAACTAACAGTGTGTCTATAACATAACAGTGTGTCTATGACATTAGGCATGGCACGTTACAACGAAATCATGGTTAACTCGAAACTATATATATGAAAAGAATAACTGTAAATATGAAACCAGTAGTCTGTTTATGGCATTACCTTTCTAACTACTGGTAATTTTTGAATCATCTTCGCACTTATTTCGCGAGTGACATATGGAGTACCACAAAGCAGTCATATCGGCCTACTATGTTATTCTCAAATATTCATTAACCATGTTATTGACTGTTTCGAGTATGCGAAATGCCTCCTTTTCACCGATGACATGAAAAAATTTGCCACTATGGCAAATTTATTAGTTTGCTGAAGTTACAAGCGGATCTGGACATATTTTATAACTGATTAACTTGCAATAAGTTGTTTTGAATGTAGTTTGGTGTAAAACTCCCTCATTTTACCGAATTCGACCTTCGATATTTCAGCAATATTTCTTGCAATTGTCCGACCTGGGTGTAATTTTTGCTCCCGACCTAACTTTCACAAGGCACATTAATTATATAACTATATTAAACGTAACTATGCAAAGATTTTTGTTATCCGCTTACGTTAAAAACCTTGTATATAGCATTTCTTCAGTCTATTCTGTAGTATGCCTCATCGGTCTAGCCGCCATTCTATATCAATGCAACTCGGACGAAATAGAGAGCGTTCAAAAACTGTTCGTTCCGTTTGCACTTCGACGTTTACCTTGTCCACCTTATCAGGAATGTTGTGATTTGTTGAAGTTTCAGCGGTTAGAGCATCGACGAGATGTGACAGTCATAATTTTCGTTCATGGTATATTAAGCATATGTAGTGACTGCACCGAATTGCTTGCAAGTTTCAGTATTTATGCTCCAGAACGTTTTATGCGTCGGTGTGTAGCTTTTCTACATACTGCCTCTGTGCCCGTCAACCACGGTCTATCGGAGCCAGTCTTGACTGATCTACCTAAATTGAGTGATCTACCTAAATTGTCACAGAATCCGTACTCTTGATATTTATCGCCATTTTGAAAAATAAAAATTGCTAAATTTAAACGAGCAATTCGCTTTATAAATTATTTCATAACTCGGTAAAATTAAAGCATTTTAGGTTTTTGGTCAAAACTTTCAAAAACTTCAATACGTAACCAATATAAACTATAATTTTTCTGGTAGCTAAGATAATATGGGCTTTGTATGACTAATGACTAGAATTAGCTCAACATTTTTTCCATCTATTGAGCGAAATGAAGTAGTTTTCTGCAGATTTTTTTTTACATATTTATTGATGGTTTTAATTATCAGCAGGAAAAATGTACGTCTAGGCCGAATTGAAAATCAGTTATCTGTCAAAAATCGTCATCTCCACTGAAATTTTTGGAAAACTGTGCTGGGCCGGAATTGTAGCAAATTTAATTTAGGATCTTTTAGTTTCACTGTCGTTTTTCGTAAGGCTTTTAGACAAATTAGGAATAGTTTAATCAATTAAATTCGGTTTTTAGGGTAGGATTTTGTTTAAAAATGAGTTATGGATGACCCAATTTCTAGAATTTGGTATTTCTAAGTGGAATCTACACTATTTCTTAACCGATTGTCAAACTTTTGAATTCAATAAGAATTTTGGCCGTTATTTTTAACTTTGACCATAGTGAGTAGAACTCGATTATTTGTTAACGGATTATGGTCATTGAACCCTTTGTTGTCATAAACGGTTGAAATATGAATTTTAATCAAATTTCTATAATTTTGTTTTTGTATAAACTGAAAGATGGTTCTACTAATACAAACGCCAATCCATTGTGTGTCTGTCCGTGGTATTTTTAATTCGAATTTTCAGCAGCGCCGTATCTTGTCGTGTCTTATAGCAGTACTTGACGCTATAATACTGTGAGCAGTATCACATTGCGTAGCTCCCAGCAAGCCTAGAAGATGGGTCGGCCCACGAGTTCTGCACTCCGACAGGAGTCATAGTTGTTTTCATTTCTATCACCGATCGTAATCAGATGACGAAAAATCCTGCTCCTATCGGAATTCTGCCCCGGTACATCCCGATTCAAACACTAAAGCTTTAACCACTGCACCGTTTTGTCGTCTAGTTTCTTTGTTATAAAAAGCTCAAGGCTAAAATGTAATTCAAAATTTGTAATTTAAATAAATTGGCTTCTAGTTGTCCTGGAAGTTTTTAACTCGGTAACAGTTTATTCACCTCTGTTATATAAAATTCATCATTGTGATTTATTATGAAGAAATCTAAATTCTAAAAGGACTACACACCAATTTTTCAATTTTTGTATCGATGTAGATATAATAAGTCTTGAAGCTTTTATAAAATACGGATTAACTGTTTAAATAATTACCGTAAATTAAAACTGCTGTCCCGTCGTGAGTGAGTGAGTTAGATAAGTTCAACAAATAAAGAAATTTGGTTTGGGTAATAATTTTTTCATAGTAACCGTGGTAAATTTTAAATTAGCGTGGTGAATAAAATTTGACTTTTGAGAGACACCACACTTCCAGACCTTTACATCCAATATCGAGTTTTGAAAGCACGAAGTTAATTTATTTGTTGATGTTAATATCAGAACTATGTATTCCTTATTTAGTGAGTATTTGTATCAGGAATGACGTAAATTAAACACATTCACCCAATGATAGCCTTCGAAAAAAACGAAGAAATATACATTACATAATAGTCTAATCTTTGTGGCTTCGTTGATTTGTAGATCATTTTTCTACATGCTCTCTCTCAGATACGAGTACACCCACAGCAGTAGTTGTGATAGAAAACCAGGCGTCTGAGCCTTAATTTAATAATTTTGTGGAAAATTTGATACCTGCCCTACGAAATTTAAAGTGCTTGAAGTAAATTCAGCGAGATTAGTGTTCGTGGAGTATGTGTGTGCGAAACGAAAAAAAAGCGCAAATTTTATTTCATTCCATTACAGATTTTAAGTCAATTTTAAAATGAAATAAAAACGCTGGTTTTAAGTCAGAAAAAAACACCAGTTTTAAGTCGGCGTTTTTAATTCGGGGAGCCTGGAAATATAAATAGAAAATAAAAATAAACGGAAATGCCCTAGGTTAGGTCTATGCATACAATAAATGTAAGAAAATCAAAATTATGTAATTGATAATTATGTAAAAAAATGTTTGCGTTTATTTTATACGGAGTGAATCAGACAAAAGAAAAATTAATTGAACCACGAATTCAATGTCATACGATTTCAGAAAGATTAGTAAACAAATATACAAGACACCAGCACTGTGCCATCAACAGTGGCAAGCCATAATCAGGAAGTACAAGGTAAAAACCATTTTAATTGCAAGAAGCATTTAGGAGGGTCATGTATTTATGTATATTACTTCGAAATTTATGGCCAGTAGGAGACCCTTACTGTGAACTGTATCAAACTTCTTTTGGTTTTCGTCCCAATTTACAGGCGTATCCTCCATCTCGTACTAAATAATAATTTTTGGTAGGAAATATGTGTCGTCGATATATAAGACTATTGTGCAAAATGCGAGTGTCATGCACTGATCCAGGATAGCCAATAAAATAATTACGGAACATTCCGTTACTATCAAAGACAGCTTGAAGCACAATAGAACAAAAACCTTTATGATTTATATATTCATCGTGCTTTTGTATGGGACACTTTATTCTAATTTTGCAGCCATCAATTGCGCCAACTGCATTTCTAAAAATTGAACTTGCTCGAGAACAGAAGTTCGTGCCAATAGCTTGAAATTCATCATATTTTGGTAAATTTACAGCGTGTCTCATTTTTGCACAAAAAATTTAACATTTTGTAAAATATATCCCTAATAGTGTAGCAACTCAACCCTCAATCCAGTTTCCGACAACTCTGTAGTTGCAACCTGAAGCCATCCAGTTCAGAAATATTAACAATTCGTATTCTATTCGTATTCTAGACCAATCGTGATGTTTGTCTGGCCTAATAGCCAAAATTAATTTAAAAGTTTTATGGTTAATCCGTAACGATCTCTTTGTTTCTGTTTCGCAACCACTTAAAATAGCCTCAATTGTAGCTGACACTAGCGATATTTGCAAATATTTTGTACGCTGGTATAACAACTTCCAAATACTTTCGTTTTTTTCTTTGAATCATTATATTTTGCAAGCAGGTTCAGAGATTTTTGATATAAGACAAAAGATCGAGTTAAAATTGGCAAGCAATATAATACTACTCAAAAGAAAATAAGAAACACTTGCTACTAGGGTGTTAACTTCCGTTGAAGATCAATTTTACCCAAACTAAGATGCAATATTTTTCATTAATCATTTGTTTTTTTGTGTACCTTAAACCTGCGGTCTTCATCATGCAAATTCTATGTTTTTTTTTTTTCAAAGTATTGAACCGTCGATGAATACGGAATACCATATCTGGGAATATTACTATCATGATAATCGTTACATGTAAATATTTGTCAAATCATTAGTTTGGGATGCGTATGTACGAAATTCAAATAAACATTAAAGAAATAATAAAATTAGAATTGAATTTCGATAAACAAATTGAAACTCTGCTTAAATTAAAAAGGCTTGAACAAATTGAAAATTAGAGTTTAATTTTAGAATTTTGAGAATTAGAATTTTTTGAAGTGCAACAATTTTAATATCGGAACGCCTAAAAAGTTTACTTGTAATTTTCCATAAACATTCATTTACTCTATACAAATGAATTAGCTTTAACGTATTTTCTGTAGTAAATTGCGTCTGCGATATTTTTCCAAAAGTAAATATATTTATTACACTATAAACTGAACGCACTAAATGCGTTAATCAAAAAACTGACATTATCCGAAAAAAGCAAAAAAAAACTCGAAAAAATAAAAATGTAAAGAATCATATACCGCCATGTTCTAAATATTTTAATGTGTTCATCCTAAAATAGATTTTAAAAAATGAAAAAACATAACCTCCAAAATATGACATTTCGTAATAATCATCATGATAATTTATGAGAAAATATCACCCTGATAATTTGCTGCTTGTAAAAAAACTTGTATAATATACTCACACATTAACAAAATTACTAGCATGATAGTAAATATCATCAATTTTGCATAGTGGAGACCGCGAGAAACCAGATTCGTATCTCATAACTGTAAAACGCAGTAAATCTTCTCGTAAAACAATTACAAAAATAAAGTGAAGAATGGGTATGATATCACAGGGCCGAATGTCGAAGGGCTGAATATCGAAGGGTCGAATTTTTAAGGGCCGAATGTGTCAAACGGCCGAAAGTCGAAGGGCCGAATGTCGAAGGCCCGAATTTTTATTTTATTATTTTTTGTTTTCAGAAATAAATTTATTTTATTCTTTTATTTAATTTAATTATTTTTTTTTGTACATATACCTATTATCAGAAGGCTGACATAAGGCCGAATGTCTCAGGTGGCGAATGTGTCAAAAATATCACAAAATTTTCCTTCACCAAAATGTATCGCTCACTGGGATACGTGAAATTTCATGAATATCCAAAGAAATACATAAATTCATAAGAAATCCATTTATGTTTAAATAATAAAAATATTACAAAATATTAAATAACGCAACAAATTTAAAAAATTATATTGCTAAAAACAAAAAAAAGAATCGGCCCTTCGACCCATTCGGCCCTTCGACATTTGGCCCTTCGACATTCGGCCCTTCGACATTCCGCCCTTCGACATTCGGCCCTTCGACATTCGGCTCTTCGACACATTCGGCCCTTCGACACATTCTTCGACACATAAATTGGGTTATTTATATCAAAATTAATTTGTTTTCAAATACAAATTGTGCGCAAATCATTTTTTTTTTCAATAAATCAACAAAATGGCACCAATTTGGATTCATCTAACAGCTACGGAAGTGGCAAGAGTGACAACACTGATCCAAGAGAGAAAAGTTTACTTTTTGTAGCGAGATTAATGGGAGTATTCCATTGCTCAGTACGTAACGTTTGGTTACGTTTGGGCAGAAAAAGCATCATAACTTCAATTGACGACCGACGCATAGTGCTGGCTTCGCTAAGATAGTGGAAAAACACAGCAAAATCGATTCGAAATGGATTCCGTACGCTATTGAATCGCCCGATATCAGATCAAACGATTCGCAAACGCCTCAAAAACGCGCAGGGATTAGGTAAAGAAAAGCAGCCTTACGCCCCATTTTGCTCCCTAGGCATCGTGCAGCAAGACTGAATTTTTGCCAAGAACATAGGAGTTGGCAGTTGTGACATTGGCAGGCCGTACTCTTCACGGATGAACCAATGATAGGCGGAATCAGGTCTATAAGCGTATTGGAGGGTGATATACTGACTGCTGTATACAAGCAACCGAACGAACCACGTCAAGGTCATGTGCGGACAGGTATGGTTCAGACTTTATCTTAATGCAGGATACTGCTAGGCATCATATTGCTAACGTTTCCAAAAATTTCGTTAGAGATGAAAATATTGAGGCAATGAACTGGCCAGCGAATAGCTCAGACCTAAATCCCATCGAGCAAGTGTATGGTATTCTAAAAAGACGAATTCGTTCGATGGTAAACCCTCCATTAACCATAAATGCGCTGGTTAAAGCTGTTAAGCTTGAATGGTGTAAAATAACCCAAACCATCAAAAGGCTAATAAGGAACATGAACCAACGATGTTTCGAGTGTATTAGAGCCAGAGGAGGTCATACAAGATATTGAATTCGCTTCTATTGTAAATACTTGTACAGAAAATAAAAAAAATTAATAATTTAATAATCTTTTAAAAATTTTTAAAAATAATATTTGTTTCTACTTTATTTTTGCTATTGTTTCAAGGGGAGGTCTACTGCGTTTTACAGTTATGAGATACGAATTTGGTTTTAGGTACTCAAAAAAAAACAAAAGATTAATGAAAAATATGGCATCATTAGTTGCTTTCCAATCGACCATCGCAAGTACTTATAAGCACTTATGGTTTTTGCCTTTGCTAAATTAACTACTCACAACTGTTCTACCTTTTTATTATGAGTAGTTGAAAGCAGTTACTATAATACTATAAATTTGTCCGCTATGTGATTGTGTGTAGTATTATTTTATCAAAAATATAATTGAATGTCGTATGTGTAGCGCTAAAAAAATTCCACTATAGATATTTTTTATTAAAAAGTTATCACAAATAAACAACACATTTATAGGTTATGACACTTTAGCCAATACACATTTTTTACACTTATTTTTTTTTATACAAGTACTTGCAGTGGTCGATTGGAAAGCAACTATTAGTTTGTATAAAATTGATGTACAACGGAAGTGAACAAGGAATAAGAATTTATTTAATAATAAATTTATGATTTTTTTTAATAGTATATTCACTTTACTATATTTAACTTTAAATTTTATTTTGTCACAATCGTGTCAAGTCATAAACGTCAAAATTTTACCTGTTTACAATTCGCACAGCAAAACAGTTAAAAAGTTAAAATTTTATTTTTACTTTTACCACACTTAAAAACTCTAACTTTTTTCCAATTCGCACACACACACACTAATTTAAATAAAGCGTGACATTTGGTCACTTGTTATTGCGTGACATTTAGTCACTGTTTCATAGAATGTAAAACAGAATGGAAATGTTTTCCATTCGTTTTGTTGTATTATAAAAGTATAGTTCAAAGGACCGTTTCCAATAGGTTATTGGCCCAGAAAGAGATTAAAATAATTATTAACAAGTTGTAATTAATCAAGCTCGTGTTTGTCTCGATAAATTAAATAAAAGAAAAATCAACGTGTCGTTTTATGTAAAATTGAACTGTGTGTGTATGCGCGTGTCGCAATAAGAAGTGTGAATATCAACGTGCGTCGTTCGAGTACAGTTATAATTTTAAATCGATTTTCAAAATAAATACGACGGAACCAAATTATGATTTAAACTAAAGTGAATTGTTTGTTTATTCATAATAACAAAAATGGCAAACGATAGTGCGTGGAACGGCATATAGAAAAAGTTCGTGATAGTCAAAATTATCATATATGGCAATTTTGAATCAAAAACTTGCTTTAATTGAACGAGTAAAATAGATGCATCGAAGCGGAAACAAAACTGAAATAGACGAAACAAAGAATAGAATGGCGAAAGCTAGGATTGAACTAAGTATCTCACTACGTTTATTCGTACATATACGAAACTGAAACTGAAGGACTTATATGAGTATCGTGGTATTTCGCGTCGTATCAGTTTATTACGCAAGTCGGTGATAATACGTTTAGAAAGTTGTGTTCCATGAACTATTATATTGGGTGTATAACTTAGTTTTTTGGATTTTCGAAGACATGGCGTAACTTTAGTACTAAATATTCTTTTACAATGAAACCTACGGCGTTTTAAAGTGTTGAAGTGACATTAAAATTTAGTTTGTCATTATTCGTGAAAGCGTAAACAACATATTTTTTAATCCCGTTTAAACATGCCGATTTTCATACCAACAAAACAGTATTTGCGGGTAGCAATACTTTTTTGCTTTAATCAAAAGAAAAAAGCTGCTGAAAGTTTTCGGTTGGTTCAAGAAACTTATGATGAACATGCACCAACTCAACAAGCTTACGAAAACTGGTTTAAACGATTCAAAAATTGTGATTTTGATGTCAGTGACAAAGAACGTTCTGGTCAATCAAAAAAAATCGAAGATGAAGGATTGGAAGCATTATTGAAGGAAAACTCAGCTCAAACAGAAAAAGAACATGCAGTACAATTAAATGTCACTCAAGCAGCCATAAGCAAACGTTTATATGCCATGAAAATTATTAAAAAAAAGGAAAATGGGTACCACATGAACTGACTGAAGCCAACATTGAAAATCGTTTAAGGGTTTGCAATTCTTTGCTTACAAGACACCGAAGATGGCATTTTTTGTCTCAAATTGTGACTGGCGATGAAAAGTGGATTTACTACCATAACCCTAAACGCAAAAAATCATGGATGAACCATCCACATCAACAGCAAAACATCATGGGTTCATTCAGGCGAGCCATCCACATAAACAGCAAAACGAAACATTCATGGAAGTGTACTATGAGCTACTAAAACTGAACGAAACTATTACTGGTGATCGTAACCAACAACAATTGATAGATTTGAACCATGCATTGAAAGAAAATCGTCCAATTCCAGTCAACAAACAGCGTAAAGTGGTTTTGCTATACGGCAATGCTACCAAAACAAGTAAAACATACGCTGGAAGTACTTAAAAGGGAAATTCTACCGCATGCTCTTTATTCACCAGATTGTGCCCAATCAGATTACTATTTGTTCAAGACCAGCACTTCAGAACCGCATCAAAAGACAAACAATTTTTTTTTCGATGGAATCCATAAATTCCCAGAAAGATGGCCAAAAGTCATAGATAGCAATAAAAAATATTTTGATTAAAATAAAATTTACCATTTCTTAGAAATAAACGTGTTTTTTCTGCAAAAAATCCAATAAAGTAAGCTATACTCCCAATATTTCACAAACAGATGAAACTGCGAATAAAATGAACGGGATCGGGTTTTATGTGCTCGATGCGTGGCTTGGTAGCATTTTCTTGGCTGGTTTATCGAATGATTTTGCTCCTATATGATAATGGGGCTTGAAAGTAGCGCCACCACAATAACGGCAAATTCAATCAAATGGAAATTATTAGATTGCGGTTATAGAAATCGAATGGTCAAGGACCGGCGTTGTTTAGAAACAGTGGTAGCAGCAATAAATCAAAGTCATCGTCAAAAAACAAAGTGAAGTGTTTTAGCTGTGGTAAACGTAGACATATGGCTAAAGATTGCTATTTGCCGAAATGTGAGAATAAGTCACAGCCACAATATAATAAAAATAATAGAAACCAAGGTTCACAAGCAATAGCTGTATTTTTATCAACGGTTCAAGATTCGCTTCATATGTCACCATTTGAAAATTTGTTCACGGAAATAAAATTATCTGAAATTACTTCGGTAAATTCAAGTAAAGTTCCAGTGAAAGGTGTCACTGAACGATGAGTTGATTTTCATTCCGATTTAATGAGACCAATGGAGAATAAATCAATCGGTGGTGCAAGATTTATATTTACGTTTATAGATGTCCATTCAAGAAAGATTTTCATATGTTTTTTAAAAGAAAAATCTGAAGTGTTCGATCGATTTACTGAATTTCATGCTGTAGTTGCTAAAGAAACAGAATGGCACAGAGTACATCAATCAAAAGTTTGAGAAGTATTTTGAAACGAATGGTATAAAACATCCAACATCAGCTGTGTATACTACCGAGCGAAACGGTATCGCCGAAATAACAAATCGAAAATTGGTGGAAAATGCTCAATGTGTGGTGTTCGATTCCAAGCTATTCAGCAAATACCACATTAAAAACAACAACTCGAGCAGAAGTTTGGTTAGGAAATAAAGTTGATGTTAGTCATCTTCAAGTATTTCGTAGTAAGTAGTCCGGTCCAAAGGTACAAAAGGTTATCGTTGTGTTGATCCGATCAGCAAGAAGCTTGATATCTGTCGAGATGTTGTGTTCATTAACGAAAGTTGTTCTGATCAAGTTCAAAGGTTTCAAAGGTAAGTTCGAATCAGTAGGAAACAATTCTAAGCTTATGTGGAAGGAAATTGATATTATTTTGGGACGTAACACATTCACAAACCAATTAACGCAAATTTATAAAAATAAGACTGAGCATGTTCTTACGGATAAGCAACATATTTGTGATGGATTTAATAATTTTTTTGTAAATGTCTCGTCCGATTTAACTTCTGATCTTAATCAAAATAGTACTCATAACAGAGAAGAGTACAAACGGTTTATTTTTGGTAACCGTGATAACTTCTCTACTTCCTGCTTTTTCGACGATATCAATTCTTTTGAGATTCTTCTTGAAATTAAAAAATTAAAAAACAAACATTCTAAAGGATTCGATGGTATAGACAATGCAATTATTAAAAATTGTATTTGGTATCTGGTTGATGTATTGAAGTTTCTTTATAATTTAAGTTTAATGAGCGGAATTTTTCCTGACATTCTAAAACCAGCTGTTGTTATTCCAGTTTTCAAAAAGGGTGATGCTTTGCAACTGAATAATTACAGACCAATTTCCTTATTGAGCACATTTTCCAAATTATTTGAAAAATTAATAAAACGAAGGTTGGTCTCTTATCTTGATAAAATCAAATTTTTAAATGGCCACCAATTTGGTTTTACAGCTGGAAAATCTACTGAAGAAGCTCTCCTACATTTCCTTAGTAAAATATATTTAGCTGTCAACAACTCTCACAAATGTTCTGCGGTTTTCATGGACATTTCGAAAGCATTTGATACTGTCAACCACGATATACTACTTACAAAATTATCTAGTATCGGAATTAGGGGCCATTTGTTAGATTGGTTTATCAGTTACCTTCGAAACCGTAGTCAAATTGTAAGAGTTAATAAGGTGGATATTCGTCCAGGCCATCTTAAATGTGGTGTTCCCCAAGGTTCAGTTTTGGGACCTTTGTTGTTTTTAATTTATTTTAATTCCGTTTTTGATATTAATCTAACAGGCTCCGCTATAGCTTTCGCGGACGATTTGGCATTAACCTATGCGTCGAATGATCACATTGACATTCAACGCTCTATTGAGAGTGACTTATGCATTCTGTGTAAATGGTTTTTCTTTCACCGACTTGTTGCTAGTGATAAGTCAAGAGTTATGCATTTTGGGCGTCCTGACATAACATTTGATCAAATCTTTATCAAATACCATGTTCACTCATGTGACAAGAACCTATGTTCTAACCAATGCTTTGACCTACTTTGCGTAAAGGAGTTTAAATATCTAGGCGTTACAATTGATTCACAGCTTAGTTGGACCTCCCACTTAAATAATATCAGGAAAATTGTGATTACTGCCGTGCATAAATTCTATAATCTTCGACCTTTGTGTCCTTCTTATGTTTTGCGAAGGTTATATCATGCTCTTGTAGAATCCATCATAATGTATGGTATAACTAGTTGGGGAGGTATTTACTTTGCTAATATTGTTGATCGTTTTATAGCGCAGAAAAGAATTGTTAAATTAATTTACGCTCGTCCGAAACTTACACCCACAATTCCGCTTTTTCGTGAGTTGAATTTGTTGCCTCTGAGATATCTATACGTGTTTAAAGTATTGAAAATGTTTTTTGTTCGTAGCAATAGTTTTCATAGTCGTATATATCATGCGTATAATACGAGAAATCCAAACAATTTTGTCGGTCTTCGTTGTAGTAATGAGAAGTTTAGAAGATTTTATTTATACATGGCGCCGTATTGGTTTCATCTTTTACCGAATCACGTTAAAATGCTTCCATTTGAGCAGAAACATAAATTTTTCAGGGAAGTTCGGATTTGGCTGCTTAGCATTGATAATATTGAGCAATACTTTTAGTAATGAAATTAATCATTTATACTATATCCTAATGAGCCGGAAAATAAATTTACAATATAACTAAAATAAAAACTGAGCTTGTGTATAAATAGTATTTGTTCTTTAAAAATTGTAACTTAATTATATTTTTTTAAATGTTAATTTTAATTTTTATAAATTTGCTCCACTACAGACATAAAGTCTAAAGGAGCTCTACTTTGTCTCAAAATTTATTGAAATAAAGATTTAAAAATAAATAAAAAATAAAAAAAAGTTGTTGTAACAGAAGATTTAGCTGATTTAGAGTGTAAGGAGGTACCAAATGAAGTGAGGGACGACGAACAAAGTGTTCCCACAAACAATAATGAATTCGTGCAAAATCATATAGTGAGCCCATCGAAAATGGAGTTAGAAGAAACATTCGCTTCAATCATTGATCCGATATTTGATGACACAAATGATCAAACCTATATGAATGGAAATCGGCCATGCAACAAGAAGTTAATTCGTTAGTCGAAAATGGAACTTGGCAGTTGGTCGATTTACCCAAAAATCGCAAAACAATAAAATCGAAATGGGTTTTTAAAGTCAAGTGTGACGAATTTGAAACGTCACTCGATTTAAAGCAAGTTTGGTTACGAAAGGTTGCTTTTGGAATCGATAATGAAGAAGTTTATTTACCAGTGGTACGTTACTCATTGATTCGTTTTGTCATCGCATTTGCTATCAAAAATTCTTTAAAAATGGATGCAATCACAACATTTTTGCAGGAAGATTTAAATGATGACATATACATGGTTCAACTGGAAGGCTTTTACGATGGAAAAAATAAAGTCTGTAAGTTAAATAAGGCGATATGTATGTTATATGGTCTTAAACAAAGTGGACAAGTATGAAACGAGAAATTAACAAAGTAGTTAAAGTCATACGGCTTAAAGAAATCAATAAATGATCCGTGCGTGCTCTTTAATGATGATCTGTGTTGATGACTTGCTGATTTTTTTGGGAAAAGACAAGTTACCTTAAACAAATTGAGAAAAGCGTTATGCAATTCGTTTAAAATGAAGGACGTGTGCATTACATCTACATGCATTGGTTTGCATATTACGTACGAGAATAATGGAATTGCTATATTGGTCAAAAGTCCAAAAAATATATATTGGCAAGTTCTAATCCAGTTGCAACACCCGTGATACATGCCGAAAGTTGTCTGCTGCAATGTGCCTGCAAAAACCGAAGAAGAAATAAAGAAAATTCCGGATCAATCAGTAGTTGGTTCTTTGTTATTCATTGTAACTACAAGGAAGTCGGCCAGAAATTGTGTATGCCGTAAATGATGTGAATCTTTTCAACTCGAATTATGGGCGACCACACTGGACCGCTGTAAAAAGGATATTAAGATATCTAAAAGGAACATTACAGATTGGGCATCAGACTACTGCTTATGTTTTCCAACTAAGTAATGGTGCTATAACCTGGAATAGCAAACGACAAAGTACTATTACACTTTCGAGTACGGAAGCTAAATACATAGCCGTATCACGGCATGGGTGGTTAGAGAAGCGATATGGTTACAAAATTTTGGCTGTGAATTAGATCCAGACATCGCTCAACCAGTTCATATTCAAATGGACAATCAAAGTGCCATCAATTTATCGAAATCAGATGGCTATAATCAAAGAACGAAAAATATAGACATCCTATCATCATTTGCGACAGGAAATCGAAGATGGCACAAGCAACATAATTTAATTTTCCACCGACGAGAACGCAGCAGATGTTTTTACCAAGGCTGTTAGTGGAAGTTAAAAAAACGTGACATTTGGTCACTGGTTCATTCATATTGTTGTATTATATAAGTATTATTACAAAGGGCAGTTTTCAATAAAATGTCTTTGTTTTGTGTTGTATTCGAAGACACAATACTAGATTTTCCTAATTATTCATTACAATGCACCAAATTTGGGCCTTAGCCGTTCTTTTGAAATTGAAAGAACAGCATGCGTTTCAAGATAGCCCATAAGGTTAAAGTTAATAATTAATTTGCAGTTTTCCAAATTAAAAGTCCCCACTCTTCATTGACATTGAAGTGAAATAATTTGCTAAGTCCAGCCACTTGAGAATAATTACTGCCAGGTACAACTGCTTTGTTTGGAAAAATCAAGAATGTAGAAATTATAAAATAAAGAAATTTCTCCACAAAAGTTCGCCTTAACACCGGTTCAGCAGAAGGCCAAAAGAGTCGCGCTATTTAAACTCGTTTCATATTCTAATTTGGCTTTAGAAGTGTGGCATTTTCTCCGTTTCCCAAAATATTGTAGTCGAGATTGAAACTAGAAGGGATAAAAATGATAACTCATTTCTTAAATTTTAGATCAAAAATATTTACAAAAAAGGAGGTTTAACCAGAATTTAGGTTAAATATGTGAAAATTTGGCTTAACCTAATTTCTAACGTTGATCCGACGGCGTAGTATTACATTTCAAATTTAACTTTTACTAGACGAACCTCACTTTAGCATTAGAATTATATATGAGTTTGAGTATGGATTGTGTAAGTCACAACTTGAAAAGGGCAAATCACAAAGCTCTATTACCATCGCACTGATTGTTGATCCCCAACAATTAAAAAACCAATAAAAAACCAACAAAAAAATTAAAGTCGGCAAACAATCAAACATTGATGTCATCACATACACCTAAAGGTGAAAAATTGAATCAACAAAATCCAATTTAGAATTTTTCCCATTTTACCATAATAATATATAAAAATAAAACACCACTAAGAGCAAACAATTACTTTCCCTAAACCTAAATAATTTTCCGATTCAGACTAACGTTAAATACCGTCACATCTCATTGACCGCACATTCAAATAATATTGTTTAATGTTAATTTTACATTAACGAGATTATAAAAATTGTAAGGCCGCCACTAACTTAGTTTGGCCCCTTCAAATTAATCACACTCATGCAATTTTTAAAACAATTAATATTTTTAATGTTATATAGGCATTTACCTTGAACAAAATCCATATACACACAAATAATTAATAGGAAACTATAGAAAAACTTCATATTTTCATTTTTCATCATTTTCGCTATTTTTATTTCACTAAAAAAAATTATTTTTCACTCAACTTGTTTTTTTAAAATAATTTTTCACAAAAATCACTTAGTTTTCCGTTAAATAAATATAAATAAAATATTTTCTTTAGCGTGTATAATATTCACAATTCAACGTGTGTTAGCAGACTGGCCATCATCAACTTCTCAACAACCGTCTTTATATACGTATACAATTTACGATGCAACAACAATTTTGAAATTGGGAAAATTTCGTTGGATATTTTTCGAAATTTTTCATTCGGATTTTTTATTTTATTTTCTTCTCTTTCCTAACAGCACACAACAACAGTGGTAACTATTTCATTTGTGTTTTGTGTTAATTTTTTTTTTTTTTGTTTTTTACTCATACGAATATTATACACTCGTGCAAACAACACAGTGGAAATGTTAACAAGAAAATATACCTTTGAATGTATATGCAGGGTAAATCAAATGCTTTGGTGAGAATTTATGTATAGTCATATGCATATACAAGTGTGTACGAATAATCGTATCATACATAGGAGACCAAAATTTTCCCATGATCGTGATAAAATAATCAGTGTATCATTGGGAGTAGTTGTGTATGCACTTAATTTAGTTGCGCACCACAATTAATTATTCGATTTCTACTACGGATATCAATATACACTTATATCTAAATGCTCTAGAAATCGAATTATACATGCTGACGAAACGCAAAAATAATCTGTCCCCAAAGCGATTTAAGCAGGAATTCCTTAAAATATATTTAAATCAATATACACCGGATTTTTATTTTATTGTGGGTTGATGTCAATCACATTTTATACGATAAGTAAAATGGGCCCTATCATCGCATTTTATGAAGTTGAAAGACTACAGGAGTCTTTATTGTGTAAAATTCAAGTACGATTTTGTACAATATATAAACATTCTTCTTAGAAATCAACATATAAGTTACATAGATAAAAAGTAGAAAACAAAAATTCGATTAACAATCTTGTTTAGTCACCGTGGTCAATTTTCGTGGATGAGCTCAACGAAAAATTGAATTTTCAATTAGGTACACGTAGAGTACATTATTTTCGAAATTATATACAGTTTTGCTCTATTTAATTCCACAATATAGCAGCACTAAAGGCCATTGCAATCCATAGAATTTTCAAAACGATTCGTCTTAAGGTTACGATGCTCACCCCACCAAACAAACAAACGTTTGTGCGTATCTTCCCAAATTTAACAAAGTGATTTCATGTTCCAAAAAAAAATCCCAAATTTGTTGCTTGTAATAAACGTTTCAAAATCAATAGGTTTTTACAACAAGTTTCAATTAACAAATATGTTCAACACATTTTAAAAGATTGACATATGGGTAGGGTTTTCTAGAACGCTCGTGATACGTTCTCTTAACGGGACAAACGAATCGAATAATTCCTGGGGTCGGTAATATAAACAACGGGTTGGGGTTTGTTAAATGAAATTTGTTGCAACAACCCCTTTGTAAAAGAGCCCCCCCCCCCCAGGAATCGTTCCATTCATTTGTCCCGGTAAAATACCATTTCATAAGCATTCTGGAAAACCTACCCACATGCCAATCTTTTGAATTTTCTAGAACTGATTTCTAATTTTAATCTTGTGAGAATAAACCCATTTCTCTCTTAGAAGATGACTTTTGTTATTAGATTTTTCTAATAAATAAGTTTTGTGATTTGATCCGTTATTTATATTTCCAACATATAAGGTTATAAGATAACATACAATACTAATGAAACACCAATAACAATAAAGAAATCCTTTGCAATAAAATCTTTGAAATTAACGCGCTGAAAATCTATTTTTATTTCAAATTAATCGTTAATTTTTTTGAGATTTCTGTACAACAAATTTACGATTTGCATTCAAAAAATTTGGGATTTTTGGGACGTACATATTTCACACGTGCAACATTTGTTGCATGCAGTAAATTTGGGTTTTTTTTGGGACGTATTTCACACGCATCCAAATTTACATAGAAAAGGAAATTTGTTTTGACCCGTAAAATCATTTTTATAAGGCATAATGCAAATTCGGCACGAATTTTAAAATATCCTTTAATAAAGCCTAAAATTGCACTACAAGGAAAGAGTAAGGTTTCCTTATATTGTTTAACTATGCGATCTGTTTTGAGGCTCAAGGCTCATCCTGCTCTTCAGCAGTTATGGTTTTTACGTCCTTACTTTACGCCTCCCGGCCAACTCGAGGATGTACGGCTATTACAAGCTCCATGCCAGCCTATACTGGCATGGATGGTGGGCCACCCCATGGGCTTTGTACACCGATGTGTTACAGTTCACCATAGATCGTAATCTGTTGATGAAATTTCACTTTGCATCCTGCCTCTATTGGGATTCGAACCCGGTACCTCCCGATCCAAACGCCAAAGCTTTAACCACTGCGCCATTTGTTCGGTAAGGAGTAAGGTTGTGCAAAATAAAAATTATAAAATTGCTTTAAGGCCTGTGATGAATTAAGCGTTTTTAAGTATTTCTTGAAATTTTCTAATTTTAAAATTTGTGGTAATTTCTGGTTCCGACTTTTATTCTTAAAAATTATTTTATTGCGATTAGTTTTATTAGTTTTTTTAGGAAATAGCAATACTTTTCAATCATGAACAGGTTTTCCCCCACCAAGACAAAAAATTGTACACCGTGTGAGCGTATGATCATTTGATATGCATAGACAATTCAAAAGGTCTTTGTGAAAATGATACATCGGCTTTCATTCTTCATAGTTTTTTGGTCTGGTGAGAAAAATATTTTATTTTTGTTTTATTCTTTGTTTGTTTTTATGTATATAAAAACCTCGTTTGCAAATAAAGTTTTTGTAGCTGATTTACAGCAGATTTACAGCAGAACACCCAATTGAAGTTTATACTAAATTAATCCTAAACCAACAAAAAGAAAAATTAATGAGAGTGTATTGGTTTAAAGCAGTCATTTAGGCGAAGCCGAATATTTCTATTTAAATAATTATTAAAAAATTTATTTATTTATTTAAACAATCAAATTTATTTGAGCAAAAAACATGCCAATATAATACATGTTTTAAAAGAGCCATATGTATTATATACACGACAAGTAACAACCCGATTAAAATTGTTCATTCTAATAGAGGTTGCATATCTAAAACGACATTCAATTGATGAACGGAATTTCTTAGTAAAATTGATTTTAAGAAAATTCATATCTCAAGATTTTCACCGATCGGCAAACTTGCCACTATAATATTTTGGTAGATATGCACTACTCTTAGGCCAACCATTAGAATTTTAAACGGGTTGGCCTAAGTATAGTGCACATATAGGTCTACCAAAATATTATAGTGGCCAGTTTGCCGATCGGAGAAAATCTTGAGATACGAATTTTCTTAGAATCAGAATTTCTAAGTAGTTCTGTTTTCACAAGAGTGCTATTTTCGATATGCGAGCTCCATTAGAATTTTCATCAGGTTGTAAAAAGTGGAGTGCACATATAGGTCTACCAAGTTTTTATTGTGTTTATTAAATGCCGGGTATCACAAGAATGTCGTAATAGGTATTTAACATCCATTAGAATTTTATTTTATTTCGCACTAGTAGAGTTCATGTATAGGAATTGAAATCATCTATCTTTTTTTTAATTTTGAGTACTTTGAATGAATAAAATGCATGATAACTTAACGATTATTTTTCCGAAAATTCCCACTGTTATTTCACCCTTCTTTTAATTTTTGTTTTTTAAATAAAATCTGTGAACGATGTTTAGTTACTTCTACGTAACATAATTCCTCCACAATTTTGCTGTTATTAGAATAATGAATTCTAATCAAATTGAACCTAAATAAACATTGTGAGTTTAAATTATAAGCCTAGTACTCAGTTCGATTTCAAGTGAAATTTCCATACGATTTTACCAAAGTGAAATTAGAAATGAAAAATTTCATTTCTGTTTTCGTTTTGTAGTATGTACTCAGTTCTCCAACGAAAAAACCAAGTGTGTTCAATACATCAAAGATGGCGCGCATAAACTCTCCAAATTATTTTCATGTGAAAATAATGTCTCGGCACATTATTTTCACGCGAAATTTTGACATTTGTTTGTTTTTGGCAAAAAACAAATATTTTAATACCACAAATTCATAAATTTCAACTAAAGTCAATTTAATTTAAATTATTTACGTAAAATAAAGAAATTAATTTATGCATGTCTAGAAATTTATACGTTAAAATTAAAAATTCTCCAAATAAAATTTCATTTCTATTTCACGCGAAAATAAATAGATTTTTGGAGACCGCGTTAAAATTTCATTTCACTTTGAACTGAGTACTAAGCTATACATGTAAAACCCAACAATTTTGTAAAATCGCCTAAATGTTCGCAAATCACTAATACATCTTCACATTTTGTTTTATTTTGAATTATAGTATAAACTTCATACTTCTCAGTAGAAGTTTGAAGTTTTTCCTAAAATTGTACTAACTGCCATTTTTACAATTTAGGATTAATTTAGGATAAATTTCACTGGCATTAATAGAACAGTATTTCAGTCTGTAACGGTGGAAACAATACCCCATTGCATTGCAACAACTTTGCATCGAAAACCGAGCTGGTTTCGAAAACATTCGTGGTGTAGCAAAAATCGGCAGTATTATTGCCAACTGCTGTGATCCAAGCATCAACCGCCAACGGTTTATTAACTTCCTCAAGGCAAGGTTGATGACAGCAAATGGACTCACCTGGATAGACTAAAATTGGCCGGCCCGTGGTTCAACCATCCACAACCTATCGACCCAGCCATCGATAACATAATTAAGTCGGGTCCCAACGATCCGATGGCTCAAGAAACTGAGTTGGGCGGGATTTTGATGGGTAACATGGGTCAACGTTCTGGAGATAAACTCACCATGGTGACTACTAAGGCCATCGGGAACCAACTAAAACTCTTAGTGGAAATCGACAAGATTCCAGACGAACGGGTCCGTACCGAAGTCGAGCAGAGAGTGGAGGAATACTTTTCGTCAACAGTGCAACGAAACTGTGACTGCAGGTACACGGTGAGAATTCCGTCCAAGTAGGATCCCCCACAGCCGGGAGAACCAAGAAAATGGCTACCGCTCGTTTATTACAACTATAGAGAGAAGATTTAAAAAAGACGCCTCGTTTAAGCAACTATACCAACCAAAACGCCTTCCCAAGTAGGTGTCTTCCTAACAATCATGATCACTCAAAAAAAAATTTTTTTCAGTGATCATCATTGTTATGACAAAGAAAATCAAGAAGAATGATCAAGAATATCATAGTATGATAAAATCAATCATTTAAATGTGTAGTCCTGATGTGTTAGGAGCCTAATAATTGACCGATTAAACCTCAAGAAGAAGCAGATCTATAAAATGTAAGTCTGCGTCTCCTTATAACAACAATTTTAATAGAAAATCACTAAATTTAGTGATCGTTCAGACCAAAGCATTGGGCTCCTCTTCAAATTTGAATGTAAATATCTCTTTAAAAAGGATCGTTAATATTGATGATTATCGCCATTTTGTATTGATACTGTATGTGCTGTCCTATTTCCAAAATTAAACATGAAAAAACTGGCATTTTGATTGTGCTATTTTAGAAAAAATTGCACCGATCCTTTAACGATATAGGGTTAAACTAATCAAGGCTACTTAAAGACTTCTTTACCCCTAACTTTGTTTTTTATAAGCATTACAATTATTTAAATAATCAGCAAATTTACCGATATAATTAATCAATTTAAATTTATTATCTCAATTGTAGGCCTACATTGAAACCAATAAAAAACTAATGCTTTATTAAATCGCAGAGTTTCATCAGAAAGTGTAACATTTCGCATTGGGCCTTTAAAAGAATTGGGCCCCGTAGAATAGAAAGTATCGTATTTTTTGGCGCATACAGACGTGTTATTAACATCGAAGATGCTTTAGGGGCCGCATTATATATGTATGTAGAAAAATGCAACGGAATTTTATCCCAAGAATATGGAACGAAACAAAAAAAAATAAAGTAAATACGAGAGAACCAAAACACGCTGCTGCGCCAATTTTGTTTTGTGCTCTCTCTATGCACCTATTTCTTACCTACGATATCAACTAGTTAGTGTAATATTTAAAAAACTTTGCATTAACAAAATTTCATAGTCGAAAATCAATTTTTGCGCACTTTTTTATTTTTTTGTTTTAGGTCTATATAAATACAAGTACTCTAGCCTAAAACAAATCAGTAGGCTTATGCCCGGTTTACATGAGAAAATTGTTTTCTTCTACTAATTTTTGCAGGTAAATAAGAAAGAATCCGCTATATAAAAATATTCAATATGCCAGAAAGAAATAAACATATATATAGTAATGGCGAAATTTTTTTATAGGATCATTATTAATTTATTTTTAATGAATTAAAAAACGAAATTTACATTTTTTTTTATGGCGTCTGTTTTTATAATGAATCCTTAACATTTATAAATACGAAATAATTTTTTTTCTTGTTAATTTTAAAAATGTTGCCATAAAAATACTCGGATCGAATATATTTTATGGCAACATTTTCATTTTTATGGTGATTTTTGCTCAAAAATTCTTCTGCAAAATTTTGTTGGGATATATTGCTTTTCTTGCCTCTCATGTGCAAAAAGTCAATGTTATATCTTATATTCATTTTGCAGAAGAAAAATGTTGGTCGTATGTAAACCGGGCATTAAGCTGATTTATTTAGGCATTAAGCAAAATTTTAAGCCGCATCTTTGATGTTTAAACTTTTAGCCTAAGGCTCAAACTTGGGATTTTTTATTACCAAGTTGTGCAATCTATTTCTTTCTTTCTGTGTGTTCCAGTAAAACGGTGTTCTTACTCAAACTGCGTTATAATTGTATTTTACTGATGTGATACAATGATGCCTGTGTCCCATTCACCACCTAAAATAACTATGCCAAATCTGCAGGGTCAATGTCGTCAAGCGGATTAACAAACGCCACGCACAATGTGCAACATACTCCAAAAAAACAAAATGTGAACGTGCAAAAAATTGCTGTGCACGCAAATTTGATCGAAACAGAGTTAACACTAAACGTTAATGAACCTAGTGAATTAATTAAAAAAGACAAAAGTGCAACGTCATCAAATGACGATAATATAAACTCGCAAAGTGCATCGACAAAAAATGATAATAAAATAAACAGTGATGGAGATCAGTATTTGGTGCAACGGGTTTAGACAGGTATATCACTGTGCATCCCAAACGAAAGAGGAGCCCTAGAACAGCGGCCAATACGAGCGTGAATAAATTCACTAAGGTAGCCACGGTTGAGTTGGCTCATGACAACCGGTTTTCTCGTTTCACACCGATGAAGTTGCTGAAGATACTGTACCAAAAAATAACACATCAAAAACTGAGAAACCGCCACCAATCTGTTTGAGGGAAGAATCAAATAGAGATTTAGCAAGAACCATGGACACCTTAACGGAGGGTAACTTTTATATTTCCGGGGTTAAACGAGAAAGTATAGAAGAAATCAAAATTCAGCCGTCAAAATATAGAGACATACAAGACCTTGATATATCATTTTGATGAAGTGGGAAAACACTACTACTTATCAACTAAGGAGCCAAAAAGAGTTGCTTGTGATGTTAAAAGTAATTGAGAGGTTCGTTTACCCAAACGAGATACAAGCTGCTCTCGCTTAAAAAAACGTCCGTATTAAATCTATAACTAATATTTAAAATCGGAAAAAGGTGCTACAACCAATACTCCGTCTGGAATTAGAACCAGATAATAAAAAAACACAAACGGAAGCATGAAATATATGATCTAAAATATCTTCTACATATAGAAAAATTTCTGTCGAAGAACCCAGAAAAAGAACTAGACCGGTACAGTGCGTTAAGTGTCGAGAACACGGCCACACTAAAGCGTATTGCACTTTGAGCGATGTTTGTGTAATCTGTGGTGATCGCCATAATTCAACGAAATGCGATAAAAATAAAACTCAAGCTACTGACAGAAAATGCAGTAACTGCGATGGAAACCACACAGCGAATTATAGAGGTATGATATCAAAGGGCCGAATGTCGAAGGGCCGAATGTCGAAGGGTCGAATGACGAAGGGCCGAATGGATCGAAGGGCCGAATGGGTCAAAGGGCCGAATGGGTCAAAGGGCCGAATAGGTCAAAGGGCCGATTTTTTTTGTTTATTTTTTTTTTATTTTTAGAAATATATACTTTTTATTTTTTTAATTTTTTATTTAATTTAATTATTTTTTTTATTTTTTGTACCATATACAGTTGTCGTCATGAAAATAGCAGTGTAACTATCACAATTCCAACAATTATGATTTACAGTGTTGCATTACTAGAATTTCGAATACCAATAGGAAATGCATGAGTCATTTCTGTAGCAATCATTAGATAATACGCATTATAAAAAACAATTGACAGGTTATATATTATATTAGAGTTTTTGAACGTGAAAGTGATTGACCGCATTGAAATAGCAGTGTTAATATTTCACTTAACATATCGGTTTTATTTTATTAAAAAACGTTTATTTTGTTAGAATCTTATAAAATAAAAGCAAGTAAATAAATAGATATTATAAAGTAAAAAAAAAATGTATGTATATTAATGTATTTTTCAAAAAAGTGGGGCGTGCTGCACATTGTTCATATGAAGAACGTCGACTTATTTTAATATTACGAAAAGAAAACAAAACCTACGTCGAAATTCAAAAGCTTATAGGTTGTTCCGCCAAAATGATAGCAAACGCAATAAAATTTAAAGAACATCCAGAAACGCGATGCGGCAAGCGTAAACATCGTCCCAAGAAGATCGGAACATTGTTCGATTTTGTAAAAAAGAACCATTTGTTTCAGTTAAAAAAATAAAAAATGAATTGAACTTAACAGTGAGTCACTCTAAAATTGGGAGACGACTCAAAGAAAATCAAGTAAAAGCTCACAGCCCAAGAAAGGTACCAATGCTCTCTAAAAAAACATATCGCAAAACGTATAGCATTTGCGAAACAACATCTATCATGACCCATTACTAAGGGCGAAACATTTTATGGTCAGATGAGAGTAAGATAGTTTTGTATGTGGAAGAGGCTCTCGTATGTTCGTACGACGCCCGCGAAACACCGAATATGATCGTAAATATACTGTAAAAACTGTGAAATATGGCGGGACTAGTATCATGATTTGGGCCGCTTTCTCATATTATGGAGTAGGACCCATACATTGTATCGAAGGGATAATGCACCAACATAAATATGTAAATATTCTGCAAAATATCATGCTGCCCTATGCTGAAGATGAGATGCCTTTAATGTGGTCATTTCAATAAGATAATGGCCCCAAACACACTAGCAAAAAGGCTAAAGAGTGGTAGGGTCAATAAAATTAATGTCATTGAGTGGCCAGCTCAGTCGCCGGACCTTAACCCAATTGAAAATTTATGGGGAGATGTAAAACACGCCGTTGCCGAAGTAAACCTGACAAATAAAAAGCAGCTATGGGAAGTTGTGAAACGTAGTTGGGAAAATATTCCAATTAATCGAGGTCAGGATTTGGTGAATTCTATCGGCCGTCGATGTCAGGCCGTTTTGAAAAATAAAGGCTTTACATCTAAATACTAACGACCTTCAACTTAAATTTAGAGAAATTTTACGACATTTTTGCATATATTTCTTTATACGACATTTTTGCTTTGTTTTTAATTATACACCAAATAGATAATCACATGAAGTAAATAATGTTTTAATATTAAAATAGAATGCAAGAAATTAGTACTGTAGAAATTTTTGTTGCTACCACTGCTATTTTCATGACGACAGCTGTACCTATTATCTGAAGGCCGAATTATGGAAATCCCGACAAAAAATCCCGGCTTCTAAAATCCCGACTTTCAAAATTCTGACTTTCAAAATCCCGATTTTCGAAATTCCGATTTTGCTGAAATTTTAAAAATCCCGACAAAAGTTGGGATTTTTTTAAAAATATTAAATATTAAATTTTGTTTTTATCTATATAAATAAAAAAATAAGATTTAATATTTTTTATACCTACCTACTAGAGTACCCATTAATAGATTCTATATAATTCGCTCCTACGTGCGGCACGCAGTACGACATGTTTGCTGATCCCGGCTCCTACGTCCCCCGAAGTTCAAATCTAAAGCCCCTCGGAGGGCTAAGCGAAGGGGGGCGCAGCGACCTCCCGCGTACTCGTGAGAGTTATGGAAGCCGTCAGCCTCTATAATTATTGCATTTTTTAATGTCGGGATTTTGATTTCGGGATTTTTAAGTCGGGCAAACGACCCCAACTCTAAAATTTTCCTTCACCAAAATGTATAGCCAGCGATACATACGTGGAATTTCATGAATATCCAAAGACGAGAAATAGTATGCATGGATACTTGGGATTTCATGAATATCCAAAGATGAAAAATAGTAAAATACATAAATTCATAAGAAATTCATTTATGTTTAATAAAAAAAAACTACAAAATATTCCATAAAGCAACAAATTTAAAAAATTACATTTAAAGAAACAAAAAAAAATCGGCTCTTCGACCCATTCGGCTCTTTGATACATTCGGCCCTTCGACATATTCGGCCCTTCGACATTCGGCCCTTCGACATTCGGCCCTTCGACACATTCGGCCCTTCGACACGTTCGGTTCTTCGTCATTGGGCCCTTTGTACCTGTTATGTATGTATATGTATATATAGCTATATGAAAAAAGACAGTCTTGTATATTTTCTCGAGTCTTTAACATGGTGTCAGATGTGCTCAAAACTAAATATTAAAATAATAAAAAATAAATTAAATTTGAATAATAAAAATATAATGGAAGTTTTCATAAATGTTCAATAAAAGCTTTGCAATATAAATTGTAATGAAAAACAATTAATAAAATAATTAAATGATTAATAATAAGAAAGAAATATAACCTAAAAAATATACGAGTTATAGTTCAGTGTCAACAAATGTACTAACCAAAAAAAAAAATCAAAGTGTACTAAAATTAAAAATACTAAAATAAAAAAAAAAATAAAAAAAAATGGATGAAAAAATTAAAATTTTGGAAAACGCTTTAAAAAAGTTGGCGATACAAAATGAGCAATTAGTAAATGAAATGAAAGACTTGAAAAATAACAAACGGGAAAATAAACAACAAGAAAAATCATTTCATGCGTCAATACAAGTGCCACTTCCCAAACCAATTAATTTAAAGGAGGGTGACATTAAGCAAAATGTAAATTTTTTCAAAAATGCGTGGGAAAATTACATGTTAGGCACAGGACTAAAATATGCTACCGAAGACGTCAAAATAAGCATTCTTTTATCCGCAATCGGCGAGGAATGTGTGAAAGTGATTAACAATTTAAAAATAACGGATGAGGATAAGAAATCATGTAAAAAAGTGTTAGAAATAATTGAAGAAAATTTGGTACCGAAAATTCATAAGCGATACGAAAGAGCAATTTTTAATACGGCTACCCAAAAAGAAAACTAAACAATTGATCAATTTGTAAACAGATTAAGAGAATTAATCAAAAATTGTGGCTATGGTGAATTAGAAGACCAATATATTTGCGATCGATTGTAGGTATCAGTACATAATATGGATTTAAGAAGAAAATTAATGCAAATGAATGATGATGACGATTTGTATAAAATTATTAATGCATGTAGATTAAACGATGAAACCGAACAGCGACTAAATTATCTTGATAATCCGGAATCAGTTAAAAGAATTGTAACAAAGAAGCAGATTTTCAAACTAAACCAGGATAGGAATAATTTAGATCAGAAAAGTGTTATGAACAGATCAGGAAGTAATAATTATGTAAAGAAATTTCCAACAGCTGTTGCCAATAACAACAAAAATGACAGAAATGACAATAGATTCATAGAAGATTATTTTAGATGCGGTCGTAATCATGCTATTAGAAAATGCCCAGCTTGGAACCATAAGTGTGATATTTGCGGTATAAAAAATCATTTCGAGAAAAAATGTAACAAATCGAGAAAGAAAAACGTCAAAATAATTGAGAAAAACGACAGTGATAGTGAATTTTCAGAAATTTGACAACCATGTCATGTAAGCGATATAAACATTAATTTAGAATTTGCTGATTTGAAATCAAATGAATTTTCGAACATAAAATGTCAAATAGATACTGGTTCATCATGTAATGTTATGAGTATAGAAACTTATAAAAATATAACAAATAATTTATCAAATATAAAAAAAAGTTCTATTATTCTAAATTCATTTGGTGGTAATAAAATGGTACCAATAGGCGAAGTGAAATTAAAATGTATAATTAAAAATAAAATAAATATAATAAACTTTGTGCTTGTGGATTTTAAAACAAAACCTATAATATCTGCTAATACTAGTCTAAAATTAAACGTAATTAAAATATCGAAGGAATAAATCAAATTTGTACAATGAATTTAATAGAGAAATATAAAGATGTTTTTAGCGGAATCGGTAAATTAGAAGGCGAAATAAATCTTGAAATAGATAAAAATATAACTCCAGTGATTGAAACCCCCGGAAGAATTAATGTCAAATTACGTTCAATACTCAAAGAAAAAATAGAGGAAATGGAACGAGACGGTATTATAATAAAAGAAAATCGACATACCGAATGGGTTAGCCTGGGTTATTCTTATAGTTAAACGTAATAACAAATTTCGTATATGCCTAGATCCATCAGAATTAAACAAAGCAGTTAAAAGCAATGATTATGTAATTCCTAAAATAGATGAAGTGTTAACAGAACTAAATGGGGCGAAATTTTTTTTTCTACGTTTATGCTAAAAAAGGTTTTTGGCAATTAGTGCTCGACGAAGAAAGCAGTATGGCAACTACATTCTGGATTCCAATGGGAAGATACAGATTTCTACGATTACCATTTGGTATATCAGTCCTGCTATGGAAATATATCAAAAACGGCAACATGAGGTGATTAATGGATTAAGAAATGTCGAAGTAATAGCAGACGATTTATTAGTTTATGGAAAAGGGGAAACAATTGAAGCAGCTAGAAAAGACCACGATGAGTGCTTGGAAAAATTATTAATTCGTTTGAGAGAAGTCAATATGAAATTAAATTTAGAAAAAACTAAGCTAGCGCAGAAGGAAGTCAGATTCTACGGTCATATAATTTCGCAAGATGGAATGAAAATAGATCCAACCAAAATATCTAGTGTGTTACAGCTAGAATCACCTAAGAATAAGCAAGAACTACTTAGGATAATAGGTCTTTTTACCTATATTTCTAAATGTATAACTAATTTTTCGGAAAAAATGAGAAATTTAAGAAATTTAACTAGGAATGATGTTCAATATATATGGACAAATGATCATCAAATAGAATTCGAGCGATTAAAAAATAAAGTAACGTCATTACCAGTTTTAAAATTTTATAATCCAGCTGAACAATTAACAATTCAGACAGACACATCTTCTTACGCTTTAGGATGTACTTTGCTACAAAGAGAACAACCAATCACATATGCATCTAGGGTATTAAAAGGAGCGGAATTAGGCTATGCAGCAATCGAAAAGGAGACGCTTGCAGTTTTATTTGCGCTAAAACGTTTTGATCAATATGTTTGTGGAAATAATAATATAATAATACATACAGACCATAAACCATTAATTTCAATATTTAACAAATCAATTTTAAAATCACCAAAACGTATACAAAAAATGATGTACTTGCAACGCTACAATTTTGTTCTACAATACAAGAAAGGAAAGGAGATGCTGATAGCTGATGGTTTATCACGGGCGCCAATTCATGAAAATGAGTTATTACGAGACTATGATGTATATTTCCTAAAAGAAGAACAAGCAATGAACAATGACCTTCAGGAAATAGATGTTTCTTACAACCTACCTAATAAAAAACTCTACATTGGAATCAATTAAACAAGCAACAGTTATAGATGACGATAGTAAAAGAATAATAGAGTATACAATCAATGGATGGCCAGACAAAAGTGGAAAAATTGATCCGATCTTACGACAATATTATAATATAAGAGACGAAATTTCTACAATCAATGGTATGTTGTTTAAAGGACAAAGAATAATAATTCCTAAAAATTTAAGAATTGACATACTTCAAAAACTTCATTTAAGTCACCAAGGCAGAAAGAAGTTGTATATTGGCCAAATATAAATAACGATATTAAAAATTTAATTGAAAAATGTCAAACTTGTATAAAATATTCCGACAATCAACAACACGATGAAATGTTAACACATAGAATTCCAGACTATCCCTTTCAGCGTGTTAATTTGGATGTTATGGAACTTCAATATAAAAATAGTACAAAATTATTTTTAATAACAGTCGACCAGTATTCGGATTATTTTGAGATTGACCAAATAAAAGATACAAAAGCAGAAACAATAATTAAATGCTGTAAAAGAAATTTCAGCCGATACGGGATTCCTGAGGTTTGGATTTCTGATAATCCAAAGTATTTCATCAACGAGAAGTTTCAAAAATTCGCGACAGAATGGGAGTTTAATCAAGCTACTTCGAGTCCCTACCATCAGCAAGGAAATAGAAAAGCTGAAGTTGCCGTGAAAATTGCTAAGAAACTAATAAAGAAAAGTAGTCATTCTGATCAAGATTTTTATCTGTCTCTATTGAAATGGAGAAATACTCCAAACAACATTGGAATCAGTCCTGCATGCAGATTATTCAATCGTAGTTTGCGTGACAATTTATTACAATTGAACAAACATAAGTTGATACCGACACGTGCTGAAAATGTTAAAAAATCAATAGAATTAAATAAAAAGAAAATCAAATTCCAGTACGATAAGTCATCTAGAAAACTTAGAAATCTTAAGTTTGGAGAAGAAGTTTTTGTAAAGAAAACATTTAAAGATAAGGAATTTATCAAAGGTAGAATCGTCCAAAATCTAAATAACTCTTTGTATATTGTGGAAATAGATGGGCAGCAGTTCAGACGAAACAGAAGCTTTATCAAACCAGTGAACCAACACGAAGAAGTTGAAGTTGAAGATATTCGTAATGACATCACGGATTCAAAACAAAATCGGCAAATAGAAGAAACGTTAGTAAGAGAGAAAAATAACGAGATAACTGAACCTCAACCCGCAATCACACAACAAAAGGATAATAGGCCAAGAAGATCTCTTCGAGTTCCTGTGCGCTATAAAGAATTCGTAAAATATTAATTTAACTTGAATTGGTTTTTATTTGTATTTTTTTTGTTTAATTAAAATTTAAAAAAGAGAGGATGTTATGTATGTATATGTATATATAGCTATATGAAATAAAAACAGTCTTGTATATTCTCTCGAGTCTTTAACAGTACCCATTCCATTATAGAGGTTACCGAGTTTATATTGAATTGAGAAGGAGAATTAAACCTAGACAGTGAGCTGAGCAACGATTGCTTAAATTACATTCAGAAGCTAAGTTCAAAATGGAAACCAGGGGCGACATGTTGTACCATCAATATTATCGACTTTCGATTTAGTTTATGATTCAATTTTCAGGAATCAATTAACTATTAGGGCCACCGATTGTATGATCTGTCGTCTGATCATTCACCGATAATAATAACAATGAGTACTGCTGTCTTAAAATCAGAAACACCGAAACGTCTGACAAATAAAGAAATCATTGGAATCAATATAGAATCCCGCTAAAAATACCAGCAGATATTAATGTTGCCGCAGAAAAACTAAAAGAGGCACTTGAAATATTAGCTGAAAGGCATCACCAATCATCAACAATTCTGAAAAACTTAATAAACTATTACATAATATCCAGTCACTAACCCAGGAAATACGGAAAATTCGACGACAATGGCAATAAACAAAATGTGAAGTGTAAATTAAATTGAGCTATCAAAACCCTGAAATTTGCACTGCAGAAAGAAGAAAATCAATGTGTCCAGAATTGTTTAAGTGAACTCTCGGCAACAGAGAAGACTGAGTATTCTCTATGAAAGGCAACAAAAAACCTAACAAGGCCTACAAAGTCTTATCCACCGATTTGACTACAAACTGGATATTAGGCGAGAAGCGATGAAGAAAAAGCCAATGAAGGAACTAATAATATCGTGCTGCTTTACTAGATGAATGATGATTCTCCCTTTAAACATATTAAGTTTCAATGGAAGAAAGTTAAGAACACAATCAAAACTTGCATTAGGCCGAAAAAGGCGCCAGGATTTGACCTTATTACTGGAAAAATGATAAGGGAATTACCAGACAAATGCATAAAACGAATAACCTACATTTTTAATGCGATCATGCGAACTAGTCATATTCCTCAAACGTGGAAGATATGTTTGATCACAGTAATACATAAGCCTGGGAAAACGAAACTCAAATCTCATCCTATCGCCCAATAAGCATGCTTCTCACAATCTCAAAGCTGTTTGAATAAATGTCAAGAACAAAATTGAAACCAGCATTAGAAGAAAGGCAAATCCTTCCTGACCATCAATTTGGGTTCCGAAACCAACATGGTCCGCGGAAGAATGTTCACTCAGTTCTGGAAAACTATCTACTCCAAAAGCAATACATAGTCCAACAAAATGGTGCAACAACATCCCTAAATGATATAAGCGCAGAAGTCCCACAAGAACGCGTTCTGGGACCTATTTTATATTTGTTGTGCATGGTAGACTTACCTGTTACTGACAATATAGTAATATCAACATTTGCTGGTGATACAGCCATCCTGGTATCACACGAAAACCCACAAACAGCTTCAAGAGAAGTGCAAAGTCATCTGAGCAAAATCGAGGATTATCTCAAGATCTGGCGAATAAAAGTAAACGAAAAAAAAATCAACTGATGTCATAATTAAACGGTGTATATATCCCTCAACAAACCAAGGTCAAATACCTAGTCTTACACCTGGATAGATGGCTAACGTAGAAAGAACACATTGAAGCAAAGCGCAACCAAATAAAAATAACATTTTCCAAAATGTATTGGTTGAGAGGAAGAAAATCCAAGTTATCATCAGACAATAAGGTCTTACTATACAAAGCGTTAATCAAGCCAATATGGACATATGGTATTCAGCTATGAGGTGCATCAAATAGAGAACTGCTTCAACGAACTCAAGCGAAAATACTCCGATGTATTGCTAATGCTCCATGATATATCCGAAATACCGACATACACGACGACCTTAGTATTAAAACGGTTAAAGAAACAATCAAGGAATTCAGTTCGAAATACTACTCAAAACTTCAGAGATATCCCAACGAATTGGCCCGGGATATACTAAAACAACCGCGATTTAAACGACTGAGAAGAGCAGATCCAATCGGACCAATGAAAACGTAAAATCATTAAATGTGTAGATTACGCTCATAAGTAGGATCTAAATTAAATTGTGTACACTAATATTAGGTATTAACATTGGTTAAAACTTAAAAAATGTAATTAACTTAAGATTTAAACACTTCTTGTTAGTTTCTTATGTAGAAAGATTCAAGAATAAAGCCATTGGCAATCTATAAAAAAAACTTCCACCGTGGTATTAAGCTACGTTAGTAGCTTTAATAATCAAGTCATTAAATTAGAGCTGTTGAACATCCTGATCTCTAGATGAACGAAATTTATTGAACTATTGTTATTTTTAATTCTACAAAACTTGTCTCACCATCCAATTACGAGTGATATTTCTTGAATTTTCTCAAAAGTACTAAAAAATTTCTTGAAAATATCGGAGTACTTTTCACACAGCCAAAGTATCGAAAAAAGTACTATTATACCGACAATACCATCCATCCCTCTCAGGTCTGATTCTTTTTAGCTAGTATAACCCCGAATAATTAAATCCGGGATTATTTGTTTGGGGGTTACTTCATGCCCAAGTAACCAGAAATCATATTATTAGTATTTAATTCGATCACTTACCATTCTCTACGATTTCCTTGTATGACCCAGTCATTCAACAAAATCATTAAAACATCATCGTTTGCCAAATTATGTTGTTTATATGATCAAAATGGTCCATATTATGCGGCTTAATGATCATATAAATATCAAGATAAATCTAGTAAGGCTTTATTAAATGATTTACAACCACAAAACAAACTTATATGACCAGTACAAGATAATTATATGACTACCATTTGGCTTATAATATGACTACTGATTTTGCTTCATTGTGACTTAAATAATGATCGATATATGACTGGTCATTATAAAATTATTTTATATGAGACTTTGGTTTGATATATGATTTAAAAATATTAACCAACATTTTTAAGTAATTTTGATTAATTCTGAACTTATAATTTTATTTATTTTTTAATTGTGTTCGAGTTATTTCAATATTATGTAACTATTTAATTAATACTTTTTACACTATTTGCCGTAGGCACTTGGCGAAACACACTTATACTTAATAAACACATTTTTATTAATCACTTGTTTTTTGTTTCGCAGAATATTTTGAATATTTTTCAAAAAGTTTAAAAAATCACTCGATCGATTTCGACTTGTTAGGTCATCATCAGGAGTATCTACTGATTTGTATTAGTAACAATTTTGTTATATAGTAGGAAAAAGCAAAATAAAAATAAAAGAATTAGGGCGAAAAAAAAATTAGCAATAAAAATTAATCTACGGATCGCGCAGGTAGGCGATGAGTCATAGGTTGAGTAACAAAATTCAAGGTATATTATTGCGTACGTGAGAATAGAAAAGGGCGGGGTCTGTAATTGGTGAGAACCGGATTTCTCTCTGTTCGTTAAGGATATTATGGTTAAGAAATATTGATTTTCGAATTTCGTAAGATTCTAAGGTATCTAAACGTCTGCCTTTGGGTTGTATATGTAATATGTCTAAATTGTTCAAGCTAGCTGTATGATTTTCTGAAGTTAAATGGTTATGGAAAGTTGATTGATTGCAACCAGATAAATGTCCCAAGTAAGAATTTGGAGTTGTCAAAACGTTGTACCATCTAAAATTTACAGCACTTTAGTTATAATAACTTCTTAAAATAATAACAAAAAACATGAATTTGGTGATTTGCCAACGTAATACCAGCAAAAATGGTAATTGTCATTTGCCTGCCGATATGTTATAGCAACGTCAAACAGTAAACTCGTTATAAATGGTAAATTACTTTCAAGCCATCATTTTGGTTAATTTAATGACTTAGGTTCCCAAATAGCAAAAACGTTATATTTGCAATTTTGCTGTACTTAACACGAAAAGGTTACATAAGAAAAAGTAATGCCATAACAGCAAACATGTTTTAGATGCAATTTCTCTGGTTAGAAAGCAATATAGTTGGCTAAGGGAATTAGTTTCAAATTAGCAAAAAAAGTCAGAAATTACTAACGAGCTATTATTTTGAACATTATTGTAACAATAATAATTTGTGTGAAAATTATAGCAAAAATCATTTTTTTATAATTGTCATTTTATTTATATTTTCTTTATTCATACTTCAATAATAAATGTCACTAATATTTTATGAAATATTGACAGGGAGAAATATGATTTTTCTTACGATTTGCTATCGTAAAAATATGTGGGAAACAAATTTTACCGACTAGTTTGTAAAAATAGCTCAGAAAAGAAAAACGCGACCTAAAAATATTTGATATTAAAAATAAAATCAAAATCAAAAATTATTTTGAAAAATTTATTTTTGCTGAAAATAAGTTTGAATCTGTTAAAAAGCATCTGGTAACTACCCAAAAACATGAAATTGGTGTTTTTTCCAATAATTTCATGTGATAAACTGGGTTTTGTGGAAGTTTTTTAACTAGATAAATGATGCAGCCATTTTTATGCACAGAAATACAAAATTTAAAAATGGCTTTACTATATATTATTACATCTAAATATCTTTTCACAACGATTCTAGTTATTTATGGTAAATTTAATATTATTACAGCTAAAGTGTATTAAGGATTTACAAAAAAGTGGCCCAAATATAGTAAACGTATTAAATAACTAATCAGCTTCTAGACGAGGAAATCGGTAATCATACCGCATTTGCTTTGTGCTAAGCGTTTTATAGCTGTCGGACCTCGCATAGAATAATTATTTACCTTAACCCTATATCAGCCATTTGTTATGACTGTAACAAAAGAAAATGTAGAAAATTATGTCTAAAATTGTCGTAGGTATTACTAATACCGTTGATTGAATACATAATAGATATTACTACTCGGAATTCTGCCGCTATGTTTGGTTAATGTCTCTACTAGTCACATATAGATAGAGGCATAGTTGTGTGATAGTGGTTTTTTCTTTCTAGCAACATAAGCACCGAACAATTTAATTGTTTTTGTTTTTCCCCATACAAAAATTGCGTTTGTATTGTATATCAACTATTTATTATTACATAAAAAAATATCATTTTGAAATGTTACGACTGCTATTTCACTTACTCTTACCAATTGTACCATCAATATAATATAACAAAATAAAGACAGAAAAACTATGAAAGGAAGAAACTTATGATTGAACAAGAGGTGTAGACAAAAATATGAAAATTAAAAAATTATTGCTTTTGAAACATGTATATAACGCTACTGTTTTATAATGCAATGCATGAAAAAGAAAACTTGTGCAAATGATAAATAATGTATGTTGTATGATCAGATGATTTTGGAAATCATGTTTTTATAATTAAAACTAATTTTGAGGTCTTCTTTAAGATTAAATCATTTAAAATCATATTAACATCGTTTTTCCAGACAAGTTTTCAGGTTTTACAACACATAATTATGGGATTTTTGGTTTGTATGTTGTTTACATAAAAATGGAAGACTGAATATTTCTAATTTATCAAGCGTAAGAGAGATAAATATTTAATTAACAATAAGTTTATTGACCCACTAAAAATAAATAAATTTTAGTATTTATATTGTATAGCAATTGAAATTTCATTTTTCCAATATTAGTAAAATATTTGTGGCATGTAAAAAAAAATTTATTTAGAAATTAAAAAAATTATAACACAAAAATTAAAAATTTGTTGCAGTGCAAATATATTGCGAAAACCTAAATATTCCCACGCCATATTATCTGTAAAAATGTCATGTACAACCTCCACATATTTGGTTGGAACACGACTGAAAAAATGAAAACAGAATGAAACACAATTTCATTATTATTGTCTATTTATTTGTGTCAATCATATATATTGCATATATTCAGTTGAGAGAGAGGAAAACACATTTCATTCTATTTTTTTTGTTAAAATTTCTAGTGGTTTGGGTAAATAATAAATGAAAAATATGTTTTACTCCGTTCTAGCAGCTTTGAATTAATTGGGTCTATCTTTGTTCTTCTTAAACCTACATGAAGTGAGCTATGCTCTTCTTTTCCAATGTGTAAGAAGCAAGAAAAAAAATCAAAATTGTTGTTGTAATTCGCAGTGATATTATCTATATGTATTTAATCAATGCTAATACTATGGGTACGAAAATATCACAAATTGTGTGATTTAATAATTATGAACTTAATAATAACAATAATAAAAAATCATGATGACATTTTCAATTAATTTAATTAAACTTGTTATACTACTTATTAATTTAATTAAATTTACAATTCATGACTTTAATTAAACAACAACTAAACAACACGGCATTTTGCAGCTAAGTTTAAATTTTATTTGTACATAATTTACAATTTAAACATTATGAATAATGTAAAATTTTACATTCAGAGGATTATTTGAGTCAATATTAAAAGTGAAACAACAAAAGCGACCTGATCCTCCGAAAAAGGATTAAATATTGCAATCTAGTTCCATTAAAATGGTTATTTATAAATTAAACATATAATATATAAATATGAAACCTCAAAAATTCAAATTTCGTCTCCATTTTCCGCCAAATTTTTTTATATTTTATTTATGCGCGTGAGCTATCAAGTTTTCATTAAGATTTTGAAACAACTGTACCTCCTGTGGCCCTATTCTGGTTTTCCCCGGGAATAGGGAATTGGGAATTAGTGACGTATTTCTAGCAGTTGGGAATTATTTATTCCCCAAAGTGTATTCTGGCGCTTGGGAATTTTTTTTATTGGGAAAAAATAATTCCATTTTATAGCAGTTTTGACGTTAATTTTTCCCAATTATTTTTTTAGGGAATTGTAATTCGTACTTTTTCGAATTTCTAAACATTATTTATTGTAATAAATATATTTTGAAAAATAAATTAAACTTGTATTAAGGTCGCAACATGCGTTTTAGTTTATAAAAAACAAAATAAAAAAATGTTCCCCCAAAAATTATTCCCAGTCTACCAGAATATACATTTGGGAACAGGGAATAAATATTTGGGAATTATTGCAATTTGTAATTACAGCAAAATATTTCCCCAATTCCCTATTCCCTGGGAAAGCCAGAATAGGGCCACTGTGGCCCTATTCTGGTAATTCCCGGGGAATGGGAATTTTAAATTTTGTAGCAGTTTTATTCCCTTTTCCCCAAAAGTGTATTCTGGCGTTGAGGGAAAAAATATTTTGGGGAAAAATTATTCCCCATTATAGCAGTTTTGACGTTTATTATTCCATACCTATTTTAGGAAAGAATTAACTGGGAATAGAATTTAACGGAAATTTATTGTATTTTGTACTTTGTAGCAATATTATGACTGTAAATTTATACTGAAAACTGGTAATATTTATTGGAAATATTAATAGCCAATGTTTTACTTTAATAAACAAAATTATTTTTTAAGTAAAATTCGATTGAAAATATCAATAAAAACCAATTAAATGTAGTAAACTACTTTTACACTTTTGTTTTCTTGTTTTATTGCGATCACTCCTCAACTAGACCACAGATCACTAGATCGCGAATAATTAAATTTTTTCCCCGTAAATTTATTCCCCATTCGCCAGAATTAACTTTTCGAAAACGGGGAATTGGGATAATATCTGGGGAATAACTGCTACAAAAATAAATTATTCCCTATTCCCGGGGAATTACCAGAATAGGGCCACTGGAGGGTTAACAACATTGTTGTAGTTGTAGAATTTGCTGTGTATTAAACAGTTTAGTTGTTTGTTAAACCATTTTTCTTTGAGTTAAGCAGTTTTCCTTTATTAACCGTAGTTTTGCTGTTTGGTAAGTAATTTTGCTTTAAGTTAAAGAATTTTGCTGGAGCTACGCAGTTTCTCTCTTACCACATCTAGCTTACTCCTATATATTTCGCGGTGTGTTAAGCAATTTCGCTGTTTGGTAAGTAATTTTACTTTGAGCTAAGCAATATCGTTTTTTTATCCATATTTAGTTAACTAATGCAAATTTCATTGCGTGTTAGCAGTTTCGCTATTTGGCAAGTAATTTTGATTTGAGATAAGCAGTTTTTCTTTTATAAATTTGGCATACCACTGTACAATACAACTGCATTTCTGAAAGTTTTTACTCGAAATTATTTTCAGATTGACGCAATAATTACAAACTCAGTACATTTTATCTTTGATAATGATAGCGATTTACTATGAAATCATATTTTATACATTATAGGAATACTATTTAATAGTTTTGTTATGATTTTTAAGTTTTCTGTGTTCTCGAAACAATAGGCAAGAAGGAATTGTTTGTGTGAGAGCAATGGTATTGTTCATTACCCACCGGACACCCACAGAATTCCTACCCTTGAGGGTTGTAGGACAAATAACCCGATAGTTCATGGTGCTCAGAATCAGCACGCTTGCTCACTAAATATTCCGAGTATCAGCTGTACAGGGAGGAGGAGGAGCTACCGTTTGGAGCTACTTTCAAAGAGGGCCGCTTCCGAAATAATTCCTTTTTCCAAAAGTGGTTATAATCCCTCTACAAAACGTTTCAAATAATTTTAAACCATTAGTACTAAATTATCAATTTCATGTATTGGGATTCCATCAATATTTATATTTAAACTGATTGACATTGAGCGGTCTAAGGATTTAAAATATAATTCTAAACAATTTTTCTCTCCTGTGGCACTATTCTGGTAATTCCCTGGGGATAGAGAATTGGGGAAAGATTTTATATGTAATTTCAGTTCAAATATTTTTTTTCCGGCCTACTAAGGAGAAAAGTTTGATGTAAGTATTTATAAATTGGGAATAATTTTTCCATATCTAAATTGGCAGGGAAAATTATTCCCAATTTTATTTTGTTTTCAAAAAAATTACCACCAGATTTTTACCTCAGTATGCCAGAAAAAAAATTTTAAAATTGAAATTACATATAAAATCTTTCCCCAATTCCCTATTCCCAGGGAATTGCCAGAATAGTGCCACTGGACGCTAATAAGATCCGCCATCCAAAGAAAAGATATTGTCGATTTTCTGTGGTGTGCTTAAGTTAAGCAGCTTAGCTAGTTAAGCACTGTTTAGTTGGCAATTGTTTATTTTGTTAAAGAGTACTTATAAATAGATAAAAGCTCTTTTAATTCGGTTTGTGCTATATTAAAATGTATCGCTCATCTCCTTATTTTTTGCACAAAATCTTCTTCTTCGTCCTCTTCGTCTTCGCTGTCATTTAAATAAAATGTATTCGGATTTAATTTCATCATTATTATAACATTTAGAATCTGACATAGTTTGTGATTGAGATTATGTACGCTGAGATGGTTCAAATGAAATACGATGCTCTGCAGCAGCAGTTAAATTGTCATATTCTACTTGATCTGAAAATATGTTTATTACAGACATGTAAGAGTCCAGTATCAATTTAAATTAATTACAAGGCTTATTTCGATTAGTAACTTATGTGGTGGCGTATGTAGTGATGTTATTGCTGTTGGTTCTCTGAAGCTACATTAACAGGAACCAAAACATCAGATGTAAAAGGAACAACTTTAATATTACATTAGCGGAAAAAATAGTATATTTCAGTGGTTTTGTATTGCACGCCTTTAATACTATAGAAGCTAAAAATAAAATGCAAGTTTAATGTTACACTGGCAAAGAAAAAATTAAGAAGACCGACATACTAGTTACTTTTTTCATTTGGTTTTTGTGGATTTTACTTTTCTATGAACTGTGGTGTTGGCTTTACATTTTTTAATGTTCTAAAATAAGTATGCAAATCTTTCTTCGCCATTATATTCGCCAATTATAACACACTCACAACACCTTATTTGATTGTATACCATAAATGTCAAACCTAGATTATTATAGAGGTCGTATTTATTTGGTTGACTAGCGCAGCAACAATGCTTTCCTCCCGACATTTTTCCTTGCGGCATATAACAATAACCCTTCTACAATGCCTTTATACCTACTTATCTCACCGGTGCAAAATTGCTTTCGTCCCGATTTTTTTGCTTTATGGTGTGTAACAAAATCGCTGCTGCAATGTCTTATAAACCTACTTAAGCTAATTAGCTATTTTTTTACTACAACAACGTTCTCAAAAGTTATTAAATATCTATCTACCATTTATAACTAATTTGTGTAATTTTTCGGATTTCACGACGTTGTAAGAGCCCTGATTTTGCTGTCTAGGACAATTTACCTATCCAATTGTTACTTGGGGTTCTTTAGCTCTAACTCCAAAATTGCGCCCAGTCTGACCAATATAGGAGAAACTACAATCATTGCAATTGATCCTATAGACACCAGATTTGGAAAGGCGATCAACTCTAGGTTTATTGTTAAAAATCATTTTCTTTATTGTGTTGTTATTATAAAAAGCAAAACTAATATTGGTATAATTGGACACGATGTTGCTAATCCGTTGGCTCGTTTTTCCTATATACTCTAAGCGACGCCAATTTTCCCGCGTTGGACTATCCGGTGGATAAATACCCGTTAGAGTTTTACGCTTTAGCTTTTTATTTAATAACTTTAATATAGTCCTAGTTGCATATCCGTTATTCGTTGCTATTTGAAGAATTATGTTAAGCTCAGTGTTATAATTTGAATTTGACATAGGGATGTTTATTAGTCTATCTATGAGTGAGTGGAAAGCTGACATTTTAATATTATGGGGATGGTTTGAAGAACTAGGGATAACAGCGTCTGTATACGTAGGTTTCCGATAAATTTTGAAGTCTAAAGTAGAATTAATCCTGGTTATTGTTATATCTAGAAAATTAATACATTTATTTTCTTCTTTTTCTAACGTAAAATCAATGGTGAGATATTGAGAATTTAACCAAGTAAGGAAAGAGTCTAACAGTCTATCAGTTCCATTCCATAGACATAATATGTCATCAACATATCTATACCAAAAGATTATATGACGAAAATAAGGATTGTTATTTGATATGATCATTTGTTCGAAGAAATTCATGAAAATTTCAGCCAACAAAGGTGACAGAGGGGAGCCCATGGGTAGACCATCAGCAAATTTGAAATATTTATTATCAAAACAGAAATAATTTTGTTTAATACAAGTCTCAAAAACTAACTTCAGTTCACGACGTAAGCTCTTATCTACAACATCCCTATCTAAGTAATTACAAACTATTTGGGACAAAGTATTAATTGGAATAGAAGTGAAAAGACTGGCAACGTCAAATGAAACTAGTTTTGAATGTAACGGAATGTCGACGTCTTGAATTTTGTTAATCAATTCTACCGAGTTTTTAACCGAGTAAGCCGAAAAGAAATTAGTATGACAATTGAAAAAATTTATGAAACCCTTACATAGCTTGTAGGCAGGAGCATTGCAATACGCTACTATTGGTCTAATCGGAATGCCTTCCTTATGGATTTTTGGTAAACCATAAAGGATCGGGGCAGATGGATTCATGACAGAGTACTTCCAACCAGTTCCATCAAATAACTTCTGGCATTGGTTGATACACTTACTAACCGAAGTCTTAAAAGACTTAGTTGGATCTCTGCCAAGCTCTATTGCTTTGCTTTCTGTAATAAAATCAGAAATTTTATTGTAGTAATCGACTTTTGTGAGCACGGTAATTGTATTGCCTTTATCCGCTTTACACGCTATATGGTCATGGTCACGTAGTTTTTTCTTTATCGCACCAATCACTTTGAAGTTAGTATAAGAAGCAGCAGAAGAAGAAGAGTTTATCGGAGAAGAAGAGTTATCAATACCTTTCTTTATTTGTAACGCACACACTGATTTTATTTGGGTTATCTGGCCAGATAAGGCTGTTTCGGCATCTACAGCCAGATTTTCGAATGATCGAAGGTCGATTTTGTTTGGCGTAGGGGCAAAATTCACTCCGTTGCTAAGCATTTGCACCTCTGTATCACGGAAAACGACTGAGGACAAGTTCTTAAAACGTGGATGAAATTGGAAATCAGACGAACCACTATTACCTCTACGGTTAAATGGATAAGCCTTATCTCGCAACACATCCAGTTTAGCTTTTTGTTTCACATATTGAATATGTGAAATTTCAGCTACCTCTGCACGAACTTTTCTGTCCAGCCAATCGAACTCAACAGAGTGCAAACGAATTGCTAACTCAGTGTGAACAACTTTAAGATGGAGATATAAGTTGTTCCTGGTAGCATACCCTTTACGCAGCTCGTTATCCCTCCAGCTACAACGCGCTAGATTGATAGCTCTTCTTCCCTCCAAAGATTTACTATTGCATTTAATGTTAGTATAGTTAGGAAGCAATTTTAATTTTTTACAACTACTATTAAACCATATTTGATTATTATTATAACAAATTCTTACCAACAAACGACGATAACCCGAAATCGATAATTTTTTCATACTTAACGTTTTATTTGGTACCCTTCTCGCTGGGATTCGAACTCGATTCTAATGATCTATATAAATTTCCAATATTGTGCTGCATTTTACCCATTTGGTCTATCTCTGCTCAGGATTAACCAAACTTGATTGTAGGCATTAATAAAATTATAATACCAAAATATTATAGCCAATTTAATAACTGATCAAAAATATTTCGCTAATTTCGTTTTTCATCATAGTGAAAATATATCTGAATTAAATACAACATACTAATACTCCAATGCTCGTATATATGTATATACATATAAAATACGTAATTTGTTAATATCAATACTAAAAGAAAATAGATTGATTTTATGTCATTATAAAGCTTTCATATTCCTAAAATATGACTGGACTAAATAATAAAACTGTTTTAAAGTACATAACTGAACATTCAATGGCTAATAATTTTACTGAAATTTACCGATCTACCAAAACTATTTTTGGTACAAATCGTGCACTATATAGTGTAAGCAATTTAAAAGGTTTGCGACTTATTGAATCAACCGAAAAGCACTGCGCAACCAACTTGGGAGGCGATATAAAGTATTTGAAAAACTCTTGTAAATGATTAAAACAATTGCCACCAGCTTACAAAATATGTCTTTAATTGGGTATAAGTAACTATAACTAAATTCATTTGAATTTGTGGTGTAAAATACATTTATAGTCGATGACTCTATATAGGCTCTAAAAAAAGCCCTCACGATATTTTAACTTATGCCCGTAATAAAATTTTCCCCGTTTTTGATGTGTAAACATCTTTACGCGCGCCTACCAAAATTTTTTGTATTAGAGTAAACTTGTAAATGAAACGAACGGAAATGACGTATACCTACTTCGTTTTAAAAAAAAGCAAGAAACTCAACAAAAACAATTTTTGCTATACATGACATGCTTTTATGTATATGTATAATAGTAGGGAAAATGAAAAAATTAATTTAATGAATGAAATAGAAACCATCGACATTTCCGTCGATCAGAAAAATCAAAAAAAAAATTACGATACGAAATACGAATTACGATTACGAAATTGCATACTCATACGATTAAAAACACAGTCAACAACTGCTGTATATTGCTTTATCACGAGTGACGAGTCTCTAGGCGCTGTTCATCACGTCGGCTATCAATGATCATGTCCTCTACTGAATAGGGTTATAATGACATCTCGTTTTTAACATTGAACTGCCAGAGTCTCAGGTCACAGTCACGCAGGTATGCTCAATTCATTTGGTTTTCGAGACCTGGCTACGCAATGACGAACTTGTTAATATTCCTACGTTTGAATGCTGTTTTCAGTTCAATAGAGATGGTCAGTGGGCTGCCGGAGTAGCAATTCCGTCAAAAGATCCATAAAATGAGCATAGTGGACACAAATAATTTGCCGTACTTTTTCAAAACCAATATTGACGTAACAAATGGACTGGCGAATGGAACTATGGGCTGTCTAAAGTACATCGAATGCAAAGGCATCCTAACCAGGACAACGAGAACGATGAAAACATCGACATTAAAAAATGTCAAACGACTCTGGATGGATTTCGGTTCAAATTCACAAGTTGGCAAGAAGGTCAGGTGGCTTGAAGCTGGATGGGCGCAGAAAACTAATATCGACCGATGTTTGGTGCCCATTTCTAGAAAAAGCTCAACTATTAATCGAAACAACAATTAATGTTAAGCATAAACAACAATTAATGTAAAGCGTCGTACCTTCATGTGCCACCACAATTCATGCATCACACGGTGGTACCTACAACGAGATAGTCAGTATATACTCTTACGATAAAAGACACAGTTAACAAATTGTGTATATTGCTTTAGCACGAGCAACGAGTCTCGAAGGACTGTTCATCACGTCGGCTATCGATGATCATGTCGTCTACCATGGACGTAAAAATGGGACCTCAATGGTTCTTCTTCAAAATTAGCCATCGCGCCTCACCACAAATCCGCTTTATCCGTTGTAATGGCCAATTTTGTACGAGATAATAATGACGTCTGGTTTTTAACATTGAACTGTCAGAGTCTTACGTCATACACATCACCTCGACCTAACTGACACAGTCACGCAAGGATGCTCAATTTTCTTGCTTTTCCACATCTGCGTTCAGTTCAAGAGAGATGGTGAGTGAGCTGCCGGAGTAACAATATATAAAAATTCAAATAGAATACTCATAACATACAGTCACCTCGCATAAATAAATCATCGTTGGACAAACAACTGGTTACGCTCATAACAACACAACTCATTGATGATATATATACGGCTGGACTTCAGCTTCTCAATGGGAATAAGATGCTTTCTGTAGTTGTATTAACCTCGCCGAATAAATCTTTCGAAGACATAATGAAGTTCATACATTTCGTCCTTGCCCCATATCCTAAAGAATTTCAAAAATTCTCCAAGGAGACTATCATCTTTTGTCGGTGATTATGAGCGGGGATTTCGATATTAATGTTGCTGTTCCTCAAGCTGAACCACTTATAAACTTCCTGCGAGACGAATTCGATTTGCACATGAACTCAGATCGAAATATATTTACTACTAGATATAGGACGACCATATTGTGCAGTTTTTCAATGAAAATTTTTAAAGTTAGAGTCGACAGTATATAATACATATATCTTATTTTAGCTACCAAAATCCAATTGCGTCGATTATACCGAAAGATTAATAGACCAATTTAACGATAATAAACAAATGAAAAACTCTGGTTAGTAAAATTGCATACCTTCTTCCTTCAAAGTAAACTGTACCCACGTACTATACACACGCCATGTTTACACATCTCCTTGAGAGTACTAATGGACTCACTCATTTTTTTTAATTCCATATTCCATTGCAATAAATTCTCTTTTTACATTTAAGAACCATCCATCTTCAAAATTATTTCTTAAAGTAGAATTATTTTTCAGTTCAATACATAGATACTGGCTATTGTTTGATTCGTTTGTTTTTAATGGAAATTTTAATGGAATTTTAGTGTCACATATAAAGCACCTTATCTTCACTTTAAGCATAAAGTTATTAATTTCAATCCCTTTTTCAAGAATTGGCACTATTTTATCAACAAATGGCTCAAGAAATTCTTTTACTTTTATTGGATTGCTAAAATTCTTCGATTTCAAAAATATTAAACAGTAAAGGTCAAAATTCCTCTTTAGAACTTCTAAAAATAGGCAAACCATCATTGTGGATATTTAAAGATATAGGAATTGTTTCCTTAAGATTGGCGAAGTATGTCCTTAAACAAAATTGAAGGCCCAAAATTCCATGATTTAATGGTAAATTTAATTTCAATAAATGATTGATTTTCAATAAGTTTAATTGAACGGAAAATCCATTTCTGGCTCCGAAACTGCACTCTCTCTTTTATTAATATCACTAACAAGGTCGATGGCAGAAATATCATCACCTGGACTAAAATATTCATTACAATCGCTGCGAATAGCCTTTTCATTTACAGATTCTTCTAATGAACATGTTTCAGTATTGGTATAACTATTCATACGTTCGAGTTCTTGAATATGCATTTTTTGAATTAACTGATCATTTAAATGACTCAAATCTATAGTAGAAGGTTTTGCGATTTACTAGTATTCGTTTTCCACACTCCGCATCAATCAAATCAATTTTAATATGTAGTATAGGTTCCACTTGCTTATAAAATGTTGAACATGTTTGTGATGTTAATTTTCGCGAATTTCTTCGATAATTTCTCTTTTTATTAATTTTCTTATTATTCAAAAAAACCCGATATATGGTCCTTTATGGCTAAGTGATCAGAAGAATCATCGTTATGTGGCTGATATGTGCGTCTGAGTCACGAAGTGACATATATAACGGTTATGTGAGCTAATAAAAACATATTATGACTTTAGGTTTACTGGGCGACCATCTATTATTATATATCTAATATTTCTATAGCTCTACTATTGAAAAATATTCTAGAGTAACGATGATAATTCGAATTATTCATCAAAATAAATATAAACAAATGCAAATTAATTTAATTGCACTCCTTGCAACAAATCAATTCATTAACTACATTTGCGTTGGTTTCCCAATGCAGTGAAAAATATTTTTCTCATCCGTTATTTTCTAGCTGCGTTTGATTGATTTATTATAAATTGGAAAAATGATTTTTGTTATTTTAAAATTATAGTTTACTCTGTAAGGTATCTTATATTTAAATATGTATACATATATACAATTTTTAATTAAATGTTTATAAATAAAATAGAATTGGAATAGTTTATTCCATATCCATTAAAAATTACTGTATTCATTCAGAAAGCGGCGTCTCGCAGCTTTTTTCACTTATAGCAAATATAGCTGCGGAAAAGACATATTATATATATTACTTTTACATGTGTGTTGGTGTTGGCGAGGGTTGTTTATTAGACAATACTGAAATTTCTAAAGCTACGAGAAAATAAAAAATATTGAAATTATTAAAAGTGAAAGATGAACGTATCACCATTCACCACATGTTTATGTAGGTCGGTGTATCAAATAAGTAAGTGCTAGATGTAACAAGGAACAATGGTTAGTGCATATACTTATCATATATAGGTATGAACTATATATAAATATTAGAATGCTTATCATACATCGTTGACTGATGGTATGCATCAACCATTATAATTTATGGCTTTAGAAATCAACGTCATATAGTACTACATATGCTACTATCATTGTAATAACTACTACGTACGTTAGATAATATAGACAATTAGACAAGTTTGTGTGAAATTTGGAAAAATCGTGGAACAAAATAATAAATATATAACCATGTCATTATTCGTCACAGTTATAGTTAATTGAAAATGAAGGTAAACGAGAGATTAAAATGAAGGTGAGTATTTTCTATTTTTCAGAAAAAAATTTTTTAGCTTGTATATTGTACATATATATAATCATGCATGTGAAATGGTTTATAACTTGTTGATAACAAAAAAAAAACACATTTGAAATGGTTATACAGTTTGTATGGATTTGTTATAATTGCCAAACAGACATTTGTATCATATATGCCCATCAAAATTAATCTTTCGATAAAAAAAAATAACAATGTTAAATTAAATAACTCAACTTTATGACAAATTGTTATTTTGTATTACAATAATGATATATCCAGATAATTCAGTCTATATATGTCCATCTAATCATCCATCACTCAACGTGTTTACGAGAATATGAAACGAAAAAGTCATGTATGACGATGGAACCTACACATTTTAGTTATTCTGATTTTTTTTTATTGTACGTGTACGACGAAAACGAGCATCCCACTTGGTGGGATTGGTGTTTAAAAAATATTTTCCACCGTACCAGGTTTTATTGGTTTGTCACATGAATTTCATGCTTCACGAAATATTACGTATAGTTTGGCCGTTTAAATATTTAATAGATTCACTTACCTGTATGTGGGATATTTTATATCATCTTAGAATTCATTATGTTCATTTATTCTGCCCACATCCAAATAAAGGATGTGTTAGGCTATCGGTTCCTTTATATAACCCAAAACGAGATTCGAATCCAGTCGCCCTAATCCATTTCACATCATCGTTTCATTCTATTTAAGATTGGGGAGGCTTCAAATAAAAATTGGTTAAATTTTAAAATGTTCATATAGTTTTATCTGTCTTGGACAGTTTTTATTCGTGTTAAATGAATCGTAATTATGAATATTTCTTCTATAAACTGTATCGCTGCGAAAAATAAAATAATGACGGCGAAAAATCTTCAAATATTTACCATTATGTTACCCAAAACAAACTTACATTGGTATAGTTTACTCGTAATGCCAATGGTACAAATAAAAGCAGCCACTTCTTCGTAAAATCGTAACGATACCGTTACCCATGAGTGGAAATACAATATAATAATCTCACAAGAGATTTACCATTGCTACCTTAATTATTATAAATTTTAACAACCGCAAAAATTGTTCAAATACTCGAGAGGTTAAGCGGCATCGGTTTAGAAGGTTAACATACCAGCTGAAATATCAACCACAATTGCACATGGCTCTCCTTGCCTTTTTAATCAACGGGGCTTTAGCGGCCGAGAAACGGCGGGATAACCAAACACGAGAACCTAGCAAATTATGTTATCCCCCACCCACAGAACCACTACCAATTTCATTGGCTAGCTTGGTAGCTGCTTCAATAACCAGTCCTCAAAGCAATGAGTTCACAACAAAAAGGAATTGTACCTCAGGTGGTATCCCAACTGGCTCTAACGAGGCCGGCTCAAGGGATTCTGTGGTGAGCAAACCATTGCGATGCCCATTCATACGAAGTACAAAAATATATAGATCACCACCTAGAATAACCCATTCACCAGGAAAATTAAAATGCTGAACTACGCAGAAGACTTAGTGAAATAGAAAAAAATGTGTCCATCGCGCCACCGGGCACCATATCAGGCGGAATCAAACCAACTACGGCATAAGTGGCATCATGCATTGTGCAGCATTGTGTAATAATTCCAGTCGGAGCATTATAAAGCCAGCCGGAACCACACCCTCTACAGCCAAACTAACTATGGCATAAGAAGCATAATGGATTGTGCATTATTGTACAATACTGCAGGTAACCCTCCAAGAACACGGTATACAAAGAACGCGGTTTCGAAGAACACGGATAGGGATACCCTTTGCCTCGAACTACACGGTTTCAAACAACACGATTTTCGTTATTCTCTTTTATGCTTTAAGTCCATGGAAAAAATTTACTGACAGCATTTACTGAAAAAACGAAAACAAAAAAAAACTCAAAATTCCATAAAGGCTTTATTCCACAATGAAACATAATTTTTCAGTAAAAAAAAGCGAGATTATATACCTAATAAGAAAAGAGAAAAATATAATTTCGCCGCATACTAAAACCACAGACAATCAAATTAGATTTTTCATTTGAACTAAAAAATGAAAACAAAATATATTTCTGATAATTCCAATGTCATCGTTGTATCTGTGATTTTTCGTTAAACTCCGTATACGTATACGCAAAAAAACAAAATATGTTTGATTGTATGCAACTATTTACAGAAAATGACGTCGCAGTTTAAATTTTTACGTTTACATAGGATGAAATATCTCCTTTAGGTTGTCTCTGCTAAAACGAAACAAAAAAAATATTCAGTAAAATTTTACTGACAAAATCGTTTTATATGTAGGAGTGTGTTGCCATAATAAAATGGAAAAAATACTAAACAGAGTTTTTTTTATACCACAACTGTGAATTTCACTATCACGATAAACCAACATATTAGTCTAATGATATACATAAAATGCCAGATCTTCTTGACTTCCTTATAACAAAAGGAGTTTAGAGGACTACACGTGCATCGAAAATAATGAGGGGCTATTATCTGACCACTCACCTGTGATCATGAATATACGTACAATGATAATAAAACTAGTAGAAGCGGACAATTGAAATTGTCCGACAAGCGCTCGCCAAAATAGGCCAAAATGCAATAGACGGACGGACGGAGGTGTAAAACCTATGAAACAACTAAGGTGCTAATACAACAAATTAGCCCAATAGACAAAAAATGAATAGAATATTAAGCAAATCAAAAAATTACAGAAACTAGTTTTGAAATAACACTCATTTTATTATAGATAAAAGTAATATATATATATATATTAAAGTTAGTCAGTTGGCCTAGAATAATAATTGAAAATTTAAAAAAAAAAGTAGACAGCCGCATCTATGTGACCTTTATTTTTAGAAAAAGTTGAATATCTCGAAAACTACTTGACCTAGAGTTCCCAAATTTTAAATGTGACCTTTTTAGAGTAGTATCTATCTGTGTGCAATCTGTGTGCTCTCTGGTATGTATAGTTTTTGCTGTGATAGTGCCAACAGACAGAGGTCTTTGTATAAGCTTGCTAGCAAGAGCGAGCGCTAAAACTAACGTTGATCAATGATAATAAAAAAATGTTAATGGAAGAGCGAACAAATATCCGGGAACCAATTAGAACAGAGATACAGCTGGAAGTTGCACTACAGCATTAATAATGCCTTTATTCCACAATGAAAAATTATTTATACAGTAAAATATACTGGACAAATAAAAAGAAGAAGCCAATCAATAACTTATAATAGAGTGACAGAAACAAAAACAAAATTTATAGGAACATTTTATAGTTAAATTTTGACATCTTGAAGATAATATAACCAACAAAACTTCACAAAATAACTTTACTTCGGCAATTTAGTTTAATTTTAATTGGTATTACAATTCATCAATATCAAATAAAAAATATTTTATAAATTTTTACTAGCGAAGAAACGCATATTAAAAAAATAATAAAAATGTTGGTTTATCATAATATTTTCCCAACCATATAAAACAATCTTAGTATGTGAGAAATATTTCTCGTCATTTACTTTTTCTATGTAAATGTATTAGAAATGGATTAGAAAGTTCGCCTGTTCCTCATACTTACTTCATAAGGGAACATAATTATTATTTTGAAGTCAGAGAACTAGTTAGAAAGAAGTAGAAAGCTCAATAACTCTGGTAGCAGACTCATGGTCCGCACCACAAAAGTATCCTAGGAAATAAAGAACAAAAGCATAAACAAGAGACTTCGAGGTCTTTAAAGGATGACGATTTCTCACTTTGGTGAGGTGGTGGTGATGTTCTAGGCATTGATATATGGAATTAAGAGTAACTGTCAAATTGCTGAACCTTGAGGTGCTCCGAGATTGTTTTGCATTAGTGACTATATGAAATTATCAACTTCCGTATTAGTGTTCTCTTCGTTGAAGATGTAGGCGAAGTTCGTGGCCTTTCTCCCGGTAGAATGTTTTACATTCATATGTATATCTCAGTAATCATCGGGCAATTCTTAAGTGTGATTGAAAGGTGACATTTTAACTTGCATTTTGACATACAAAACATTAAAATCGGTGAAGTGAATAAAAAGTTACAACATTTTAAACATGGAGATAAATAATGAAAAAATTCCATATCTTTTGCAATTATAATACGACAAAGGTAAAATCGTGGGTCAGGCTTGCGAAAAAATTTGTGTTATGGAGCTGCTTTATCAAAATCAGCAGCAAAGAAATGGTGCGCGCTTTCGTTCTTCAAATATGGATGTCAAGGATGCGCCTCGCTCTGGTCGACCGACCACTGGAAAAGTCGATGAAATCATGCAGAAAATTGGAGAAGTCCGGCATATAAGCAGCCATGCAATTGGTAAAGAACTAAATATTGTTCACAAAATAGTTTTAACCATTTGAAACTAACTGGATAGAAAAAAAAGCTTAACGTTTGTGTACCACATGAATTAACAATTAAAAATTTAATGAACTTCATTTCTATCTGCGAAACGCTGTTGAAACGGAGCGAAATCGAACCATTTTTAAAGCGAATGATTACTGGTGATGAAAAGTGGATAAGATACGACAACGTTGTGCGAAAAAGATCATGAACAAAACGAGGTGAAGCTTACCAAACGGTATCAAAGCCAGGATTGACACCAAGAAAGGTAAAACTGTGAGTTTGGTATGGGGTTGGAAAGCAATTGTGCATTATAAGGTGCTGCCACCGAGCATACGATTGATTCTAATCTTTACTGTCAGCAACTTACGCGTTTAAAGCAAGCATTTCAATTAAAACGTCCAGAATTGATTAGCAGAAAAGGTGTTGTGTTCCATCATGAAAACGCTAGACCACACACATCATTCATAACTCGGCAGAAACTGAGATCTTGACTGGGAAGTTTTGATGCACACCCATCATATAGTCCTGACCTTGCACTTTCAGTGGTTTCAAAAGTCCTTTTAAAATCTAAAAAAACCGCAATTACTACCTTGTTGTCCTCTATTTGAGTTTTGCAGCCATCTAACATTAGGTTTAAGGCCGTTTCACAAGAATGTAATCTACTACATCCAGATTGTTTTGATCAACTAATATAGCGATATGATTTACCAGTTCGTTTTTAATTACTCGTTCTAGTGCAGTTTCAAAGAGTGGCAGCATATTTGTTGGCCGCAGCTTCTCTGGTGTGGTTGACTCGTAGTTTTTGGAATCGGAACACTATCGATAATTTCCATGAACCAAGTACCACTGCTTCTTTTGAGCTACAATTAACTATATCAGTAAAATGTTCAGAGATCAATCGATTATGCATTGCATCCAGCATGACAATTCTGTTTATAACATATATTCCATGTCGGAATTTTTGAATGTTCAAATAGACTTTAGGAAATCGAAAATCCAATATTTCAGGGATGTTACGGTGAATATTTACCACAAAAGATGTTTATGATTTTTGGTTTAATACAATTAAAACTCAAGCATGGCTAGATAAACAGAGGTCGATCGGTAATTTAATAGCTTCCTGTCTCACGAAACGAAATCAAGGCACATCAGTATAATACGTCATTCAGAAATATAAAAAATAACAATGTAAATAATTCCATTACAGTTATTCCTGAATACGATACGAAAAGAGAAGTACAAGATTCCTATTCAATTTTAAATAAGAATCGTACGAATCTGATTCTATTCAAATATGAATTTTGTATTTTCGTATCGTATTCAGGAATAGGGCAGCTGTTTTTTCGATTACAAGTATTTTCAATTTTCTTTAACTTGATGGCAACTAGAAATTATCAGTTCGGAAAAGACACTAGAATTGATTCTCACGATAGAAAGCACTTTTTACTTGGGATTTTCATTACCTTTGACCGTCAGTGTTATGGGGTCGTAAGGTTCAGATTTATAAATACAATAGTTTTCACATGGCTGTTCTATGGCATTCAATATTGCAGTTCGATTGCGCTATTTCTCAATTTTGTGTAAGGCAATTTTTCTGCCTTAAAGGCAAAATCTGTACATGTATCACCGCCTTAATAACCGTCAATTGCACGAACGTGGTAGGACGGCTATAGCCGTCATTTGTCTCTGTATGCTGAAATATAACGAATTGTTAAATATGAAATCAAAACAATTAGATAATATGTTATCCGAGGCGGTATGTACATCACTTCGAATCGAAAAAAGTCGAATTCGAAAAAAGTCGAATCGAAAAACTGAAAGTTGTATCATTTTTGCTTTTCGAAAATGATACAACATACCGCCATTCGACTTTTTCCGAATTTCGATTTGAAGTGATGGTACAACATACCGCCCCTGGGGCCTGGATTGTTACATTCTTTTTATAGCCGTCATTTGAGTAAAACTAGGCTAAAGCAAAAACTAAAGCATTTTAAAATTTTGCTTTAGCTGAAGATAATGCAGATTTGCGTTAGTTGAAATAGCTGAATAGCGCTGAAACAGCTAAAGCAAAAATGCCTTATTTCTCAACAAAATACATATGTACAGCTATTCTTTAACACACTAGACTGAATAAACCGGATCAAAACATTCAAGAGCGTTTTATTTAATTGTACTCACCCGATTTTCGAAGTTTCTCGAGTCCCGGAAAACCCCTCACTTTGAGATTTTACAGTAGCCATGTTCATATACTGTTTACATTTAAAAATTTTGAAATGTTGGTGTTGGTTGACCACTGAAACTAAAGTAGGGGAATTGTTTCGAAATTTCGGAGTAATTTTCGGAATTACTAACGTCGATAGTACAGACCAAATTTCTGTCAAAAATCTTGGTAGAAAACCTGTCAAAACATCAATCGTATACGAAAATTTTAATGGAGCTCGTGTTGTTTGGAGAATATACAATTTTAAAATAATTAAAAGGCAACCATCTGTATTTTAATCGTATTGTGTGATCAGTGGAAAGCAAGCAGCATTTCAAAATGCCATCATTAGACGTAGAACCTCCGCCGCATGTGCAGCAGGATGATAATACGGTTGATGAAGCACCATCATTATCGGGGCCCATTATGGGCATTATTTATCCTCCACCGGAGGTTAGAAGTATCCTTTTTCAAATAAAATAACCATTTTTTGTTATAATTTCAGCTTATATTCTTGTAATTTTTCTTAAATTCAAACTAAACAGATATTGTTGATAAAACTGCCAGTTTCGTTGCTCGAAACGGACCAGAATTTGAGGCCAGAATTCGCCAAAACGAGCTTGGTAATCCAAAGTTTAATTTCTTGAATGCAGGCGATCCGTACCATGCGTACTATCAACACAAGGTTAAAGATATTCGTGAGGGTAAAACAGATGCGAGTGGTTTACCGTCGAGTATCCAAAAAATGTCTGTAACACCAGCTGCCCAACTGAAGCAACAGGAATTGTTGAAACAAGTTGCGGAACAGCAGTTTATACCAAAGGAACCACCACCCGAGTTCGAATTTATTGCTGATCCACCTTCGATTTCAGCGCTTGACTTAGATATTGTAAAATTAACAGCCCAATTTGTGGCTCGTAATGGCCGCCAATTTTTAACAAACTTGATGAACCGTGAACAGCGGAACTATCAATTTGATTTCTTGAGGCCGCAACATTCACTGTTCCAGTATTTTACGAAGCTGTTAGAACAGTATACGAAAATTTTGATTCCACCCAAAGATTTGATGAGTAAACTTGCAGCCGAGTCACAACCGGATCGAACTAGTATTAATTTGGTTTTGGAGCAGGTCAAATACCGTGCCAATTGGTTAAAGCATCAGGAAGCTTTAAGACGAAGGGAGGAAGAAAAATTGGAACGCGAGAGAAGTAAGGAGAATTAGTTTGTTTATTTGCGTATTAATAAAGTCATTATTTTTCAGTTGCTTATGCCCAGATTGATTGGCATGATTTTGTAGTTGTTGAAACTGTTGACTATCAGCCGTATGAAACAGGTAATTTTCCACCTCCTACCACACCGGATGAAGTGGGTGCGCGCATTTTAATGGAAGAGCGACATCAAGAGGAAGATGGTGACGTAGAGATGCAAATTGAATCAGACGATGGCTCTGATGACGATCATCCAAGTGGCATGAAACTTTCGGTTATGGAAAATAGGACCGGATTTATTCAGCATCGTCGAGATAACAATCAAATTCAAGATATGGATGAAGCTTCAAGTGATGAAGATATTCGTCCACCCGGATCATCGGTAACATCCCAGCCTCCGGTGGCCCCATTGCAACCGCCAACTCATGATAAGGTGGTGGTTAAGAAATATGATCCTAAACAGACTCATAAAGTTACGAAGCCACCGGTTACGGATGAATTCTTAATATCACCCATCACAGGAGAACGTATCCTTGCATCTAAGGTTGCTGAGCACATGAGAATTGGATTGTTAGATCCACGTTGGGTGGAACAACGGGACAAGCATACAACCGAAAAGATGACCCAAGAGAATGTGTATGCTGCGGGTTCTGCTATTGAAGCAAGTTTGAAACAATTGGCTGAACGGCGTACTGATATTTTCGGTGTTGGTGACGAGGAAACAGTCATTGGTAAGAAATTGGGTGAAGAAGAGACTAAAAAAGATGAACGAGTTACTTGGGATGGTCATACATCAAGTGTTGAGGCGGCTACACGTGCTGCTAGAGCAAACATCACGCTTGAAGATCAAATTCATCAGATCCATAAGGTTAAAGGATTATTGCCCGATGAAGAGAAAGAAAAAATTGGACCGAAACCGGTTCAACAAAATTTACACTCTAAAGTCCCAACTACTATGAGTCAAAGCCAACAAGCTGTACTAAACGCGCAAACCCAAGCCGCTTCTATAATTGTTCCACCAAAACCGGCTGTAGTTCAACATCAACCACCTCCGATGCCACCACCAGTTTCCGTAATGATGATGCCGATGCGTCCACCTCCAATGATGCCGCCACCATTCCCAGTTGGATTCATGCCACCAATGCCACAACCAGGCTCATCTCTTGCACCAGCTCCACCGGTTATGGATCCATCGATGATGGCCCCTCCGCCACAACAACCACCACCACAAGTGATTATCGATGATGAACCGCCAAATAAGAAAACAAGAACCGAAGATCATTTAATTGCAGAAACTCAATTCATGGCTCTACACAAAGGTCCAGTCACTATTCAGGTTCAAGTACCAAATATGATGGAGAAAAATGAATGGCGCCTTAATGGCCAAGTGGTTGCAGTCACTTTAAGTTTGGCCGATCAAATTTCCCTTCTAAAATCAAAATTGCAAGATGAAACTGGTATGCCACCGGCCAAACAGAAAATTTCATTTGACGGAATGTTCTTTAAGGATAATAATACGATTGCTTACTATAATCTCTTGAGTGGGGCAACCGTCCATTTGCAAATTAAGGAGCGCGGAGGTCGCAAGAAATAAAACAAAATATTGTACGGCATTTCTATTTTTAAATAAAAGTTTGGTTTTTTATTTGTAGTAAAAAAGCTTTATCTGATCTTTATTTTATTTTTAATTGCACTTAAGGTAAGTCACCATTATAAGCTTAATAATAGATGTCAATCGAAAAAAAAACGTACAAAAATCACAGTCTAAAAGTAGTAAATTATCCCCGCAATAAATCTGTCGATAAGTAAATTTGGGCATGGCGAAAAAATGTAGTTTGTGGAATGGAGTAGAAAATATTGGAATGCTTATTCTTTATTCGGATTTTAAATTTATCATGTACGATGCCATTTCCCGATACCGAAGCAGCATTTGATCGTAAATTTCCTGGCTATCTTTGCTCGGATCACACACTCGTTGGATTGTGTTCGATAAAATTTTACGAATATATTCATCGTATTTTTGTGGGGGGCCCTCGGTATGTTGCGATTGTAAGTATAGTCCATACTTAGCACGATACGCTGCACCTAATGTAGCTGCTTCCGTCGTCTTTTGTATATACACGGGGGCATTAAAGACGTCCGACATCACCTGCAGTATTGCCCGATTTGCGGATGCACCTCCAGTTGCTAAGATACGAGTATCTTCACCGAAGCTAAAACCCATATCACATGCAACAGCTTTCTTGTGTAGCATTTGCCCCTCGATAAGAGCCCGAATTTCTGCTTGGGGTGAACCATATTTAACGATACCCTTTCCTAAATCAGGAACACTCGCTGTGCTACTTTTATTCCACCTTAAACTTCCTTTTACGTCGGGGATTATCTCTTGAGAATAAAAATGAAGTGCTAGAAATTTTAAATATACCGTTATTCATTCGCTGACAATTAATTATTAATATAATTACTTACCAATATTTCCAAAATTCCCTCTCGGCGTAGAATTTAATAATTCGCTAAAATTAACCCAACTATCGTTAGCTTCAACCCTTTTAAATGTATCCCGCACTAACGAACCATTTCGGAAGCATAATAATCCCATGTAATGATCAGGGTATGTCGGATGGACTAAAACATGACCCTCCTGTAGTTTTGGTGGTTTTATAAGTTCCATCATAACGGTGTCACTTGTACCTAGAGATATCGCCAACCAATTGTCACCTATCACCATTCCCGATAAAGCCGATGGATTATCTCCGGTGCACGCGACAATTTTACATTCTGTGTCAAAACCGTACCGTTGAATGAAAAAATTGCCAATTTTGCCCACAATGGAATTTGGTGAAACCGGTTGTCCTAATTTTTGATGTAAGTCTGGGGCACACGCGTTTAAACATTCATCGGACCATTTTTTCGTATGAATATTTAATAAATTCATGCCAGAACCATCGGCATAGTCTATCGGTGCTATATCCTCCAAAAATAGTGACGCCAAGAAACTACTAACCAATGATATTCGTTCTGTGTTTCGATAGCTATCCGGTCTCGATTGGAAGACTTTTCGTATTTGGGGCCCCGTAAATCGTTCATAACATTTTGAACCAGTCAATTCAACCATACGATCTCGACCACCAACACCCTCTTCCATTTCAATACACTGTTTGGTTGTGGTACCGTCCATCCAAATCGGTGTCCTCGTTACAGTAAACGCAGAATCATCTATTTGAGTATGTAAGAATTTATCTGAATCTAAATTTTTTAATGTATTGATTCCATGCTTCGACCAGTACAGTGAACCGTGTTGTTGTGCAGAACCGCTTAACGCGGCGATTTTACTAAAATCAGCTCCTTGAACGACCAGTCGATCTAGAACCATGTCCAAAGCTTTCACCCACATCACTGGTTGAACGTAGAACCTTATTAATGTGACAATTTAACAAATGTGAGAATCGTTCTACAAAATTTGTGTGCGATAAACAGTACTTACTCTTGTTTACCAGCCGCACTATTCGCTCCACCTGTGGTACGAAATTCTGGTAAGTCTGAGTCAAATTTTACCTCGGCGGACACCAATACCTCGAGCTTGGTATCTAAAACAATTGCTTTCAACTGAAAGGATAAAAAACAAACAACAAGAATTAATAGCAGTTTTGGTTGTAGAGTATTTGTAACACTGTGTCTAGCGAAATTGAAGGACTTTGGCGTTCTGTTTTGATGTGAGGATGTGATTTTTAGCCGTTATGAATTAAGCAAAAGTTATATCGAAAATTTGAGTCTTTTACGTACGATCGAAGACATCCAGATATATGAATCAATAAATCCTTGGCCATGAAATCGGTTGTCATTTAACTAGACTAACAATAAGATGACGGCAAGATTCCACAGTAGAGAAGATAGAACTCCCCAGTGTGGACGTCCCTTGCAAGTAGTTACAATAGTCGTAGGAGTTCAAAGCAATGACGAACTACATGCCATGTCTTAAGCTGCTGAAATCACAAGATTGACTGATGCATTGTTAAATGTTCTCAAGTTAAATTCTATACTGCCCGGCGATGTTTCAATCCGTTCTATGAATTTTAAAGGCCTGTATAAACATATCTACCTAAAGATATATTGAATAAGATGAACTCGGAATCGCGTTAGAGAGATATCTCTAAAGAACTTTTTAACTAGGCGGTCTACTAAATATTTAAAAACAAGAACAGATATATAGGCCGGGGACGTTTAGCAAGATCAATCCTTGGCACTTACCACCTTAACAGTGAGTTGCCAGGCTTTGCAACTTGGTTTCTGGTAAAATGGTCGATTTTCTTACACTGTTCAAGGATCCCTCATTCCTGGGAAATGGGTATCCCATGAAAGATCAAGATTTCCTGAATTGTTCTAATAAAAATCCAATCTAGAAAAACTCCGTTTGCCAGTCTGTTTCTTCAGTCTCCTGAACTCACTAGTCCACCAGGATGTCCCTGTTCGGTAAGAAGGCAGCTCTTTTTATATTAGCTGATTATTGCTTTTTGAAGGACCTCAAGTGCCCTCTGCATTTACTCACATTTTTTGATCTTCATTGCTCCATTGCTGCCTCATTGCGAAGCTCGAAGACTAGTAAAGATTCGAAGCTGCTCGGTGGTATGGTACGGAAAAGGACCGATTAAAACAGGACATGACAAAACAGTACATAATACACTGAAAGACGAAATATAAATCAGCGAGAAAATAAATATGAAATCTGATTTTCAATATTTTCATCCCACTCAGTTGTTAAATGACCCAGTTTATGTTGATCAATTTTCAGAGTTACATTCGCCTCTCACATTGGAGTCAAAACATACAAACCGAGTTTCATGTCAATCCAGCAACTCAATCTCATTGAGGCAATCAAATCCCTACATGCGGCGCAGCACTATCAAAACAAATAATAGCCAATGAAAATAAAAGAAATTAAATTTGTGGCTTCGAAAAATGTACAGCAAAATTCTTATGAAAAATATAAATAGAAATTCAATTTTTCTTGGCAAATTTGATTATCTAGACCGATCGAATATACTCGTACAGCTAAAAGTAGTCAAAGCTCTTTCTGAAGTAATATTCTTTGGTGGTTGAGAAAGAAAATCAAAGCAAAGAGTATAAAATTCATCATATATAAATTTCAATAGATTTGTGTCCAAAATTCCTCATAATCCAACATTTAAAATGGAACCAGTTATGGACCGTCAACTTACTTAATATCCATCTTTCCAATCCCCTTACTACAGCCCAGTGATGTTTTGTCGTCTAGGAACGCTATAGAAAATGTTAAAAATATTAACAAGCCAACAAATGCCATGTCTCAAAATTGTTACCATTAAATGAAAGTCACCAGGGGCACTATTCTTGAAATCGGTGGAAATTTTCGTAATCGGAATATAATTTGCAAATAAATTCTTTATATTACTAAAATTTTTCGTCAGCTACTTTAATCATTTTTGCAAAATTGTATGCAAGTTTTATATTATTTATTTACCTAATAAGTGAACATTTCCGTATCGATTTACTCAGTCGGAATTTGACCCTTAGAGGGGGAAAAAATTATGTTTCTTAATTTAAAAAAAGATAAGAAATTTGAAAAAATGATTAAAGTAGCCGGCGAAATTTTAGTAATATAAATAATTTCATAGCAAATTGTATTCCGATTACGAAAATGTCCACCGATTTCAAAAATAGGGCCCCTGGCACGCTAATTTACAGCCCATTTCACCGTAGTAAGTTAGTAACTGATAATATTTTCATTCATTATTATTGACCTCACTGCAGTGACAACCCGTTACCACACCGTTAACTTCAAAGGTTGTTGGAAAAAATAGCGAAATGCGTCAAATATCTTAAAAAATAAGGTGTACTGTGATGCTACGTACATGACATCGGAAATATAAAGCATCATACTCGCCCTCGAATTCAAAACCAATCAAATTTTGTGAAACGCTTTCCGCCTACTAGTTAAATACTCGAGTTGAAATATTTTTAACTTTGTTGTTGTTGTTTTAATACATTTTGTGTGATACTATGGTATTTTTTCCTAACTAACTCCCGATTTTATGTATACGCAGTTTGAAAACCAATGTCAGGTCATTCGTTTAGACTGTTTGAAGTTATTTACCAAAAAACGTAAAACCAAATATGGCTTTCTAAACCCTTCCTCCTTCTAGTAAAAGATTAAATGTTACTCCCTTTGAATCATTTTCATTAGGATTCCTTACTAATGAAAATTTCAGATCTTATTCTCTAGCCTCGATTAATAGATCCTGACGTTTCGCTTGATAGTAACTGTAAAGAAAGTGGCATGATACAATAATTTTCTCTTCTTATAGATAAACCCACCATGAAACGTTCAAAAAATGAACTAAAACGGTGACCTAAAATATTTATCTTCTTATACAATATTCATAGGCTGATGACATACTAGGGTAACTTTAATCTGGTATTTTTTTCGTTTCTTTCCCCTTTACCAATAAAATCAAAAAATTGCGGCGAAGATAAAATCGATTATACTGGTAAAGGGGAAAGAAACGAAAAAAGACGGGAAAGGTTCGGAGCCGAACTCTATAAGCATTTTTGCTGCCTATAAAGTACTTTTATGCAGTGTGATTTGCGTATTTCAAATACTACGACCACCCACTCCCACACCCACCTCACCCGATCCCAATCCACCATATCTCAACTACCTCAATCAACCACAAACCACCACATCTAAACATTATTACCAAACTCCCCAATTCAAACCCAAAAATCCATCTCACCCGCACCACCCTATACTTCACCACCCATATTATAACCCTTTAAAACCTACATACCCACTTCCACACACACACACACACACACACACACACACACACACACACACACACACACACACACACACACACACACACACACACACACACACACACACACACACACACACACACACACACACACACACACACACACACACACACACACACACACACACACACACACACGCACACCACCCACACAAACCCTCATCCACCAAATCAAAATTCCGACACCAAACCCAAAACGCCTCATCCCACCCCCTCCAACTCCCATACCACCACCCCTACCACCCCCATAACCACACCACCCACACAAACCCACATCCAGACGAGATATACAATTATTATTCCACATTCACATGCTCGATGAAACCAAAATAGAATAGAAAATAAAATAAAAATCTATCAATTTTAAGAAGGGGGGTTGACAAAACGCCACCTATCTCCGAACACCCTAAACACAGAAATGTCCAAATCAATAGGGATCATTCCCATGAATTGCTTGAACTTTTAGTGAAGAAATTAAGTTAATATCTCCATCCGTTCTCAAGTTATCATGCACACAGACGGACAGACGGATTTTTTTTAACAAAAATGCTTAAAAAATACCAGATTAAAGTTACCCTAGTGTGGATATGTACAAAACAAACGGAAATGAAAAAATATAAGGTCACCACAATTCGTATACTAGCGACAATATATTTCTAGTGAGTTTATCTGATAAAGAGAAAATTATTGTATAATGGAAAGTGGTCAAAATTAAGTGTATCTTAAGCTCTTCCAGTTCAGGTTTAGTAACCTTTAATTTTAAGTTTGCGGAAAACCACTAGATCCTGCTGTCTTCACGGCAAATTCCATTTACTCGCCTCGCCGTCTTTTTCTTTAACGATTATGAAAACAATTTACAATTTCTGATTTATTCAACGTTCTTCTTACTTTTGTATGTGTAGCAGCTCAATTATTCGCAAAATAATTGATTCTACAAGCATCGACGAATACGACATAAAATACGCGACATACAAGACATACAATTAATTCAATAATTAATTAATCAATTAGCGTCTTATTTTGGGAATTTTATAACAACAATTCCAAATAAATTTCAATCCGGAATGAATAATTTCATTCCAGCTAAAAGTAGGATTAGAATTATTCCATTCTTCGTGTAGTTCCAATGTTCACCGCCCGGTTAATTAATAAAATTATTTCATGAGTTGTCACTCTGGGAGTAATGTAATATTTTTATACGAATTGTATTTTTTATTTAAAAAAATATTAAATCGTCAAATCACTTTTTGTCACAATACACGTAATACACAAATTATTAATAACAGATTAACAAATATATAGAATTAAATTGTAACACAGTCTTACAGCAGCATACACAATAAACGAAAAAAAAATATTTGTTTGGTTATGTTTTTTGTAGCTGTCAAATCTTAACTATAAAATTTTGCTATAACATAAAAAAAATGAAAAATTTGTCTTGCTCACTCTAATGTAATTTTAGATAATTTTTCTTTTTCTGGTTTTTCAGTATTTTTTACTGACAGTAAATATTTCTTGGTGGAATAGAGGCATAAAGGATAAAGATCCAAATGACATAAATCAACGGTTTAAAAAATGAACTCCGATACTAAATTAATATGAAAGAAAAATAAGACATATTTACGTCGAAACACATTTTATATTTTCATAAATATTTGTTATAACATAAAAGTAAATCGCATGCTTAGTTTGATTTTACCAAATTTTTATACCAACCGATAAAAGTATAAAAAAATCGTTTGGCTGTTACTTTGGGCACAAATTTCATTCCTATTGGAATAGGAATAATAAATATTTCCCAAAGTAAGACCAAAAATATAAAATAAAATAAATCAACTTCCATAATCTACCGCGCACGACATCAACTGGCCATGTACACACGTATTTCGATACAATGTTGACAGAAATAAGAAAAATGAAAAAAATAAAACATTTGTTTCAAAAAAATAAAACAACAGGAGGCACTGTTCGTTTTTCTGCATCTAAGAAAATTGTTGTATACATTTAAAATCTTTATTAACTTTTAAGAAATAAGTAAAATATGTATTGGGTCACCAGTAAGTTTTGGTTAAAATTATATTTAAAACGTTATATCCTAAGGTTGGACAACTGTCATAACCTTAAAATATTAGAGATTTTGTATCAGCATCATATATTTTCCTCCTTCAGATGAAATGAGAAAATGTCGAGTTTTGAGCCAAATAAGCGGAAACTTTTCAATTACTTCTTTAAGAACGTAGCGGAAGATAAAGGAAGTGTATGCAGACACGGAATTGAAACCGTTATTGGATGAATATTTGTGCCAAACGCAAGAAGAACTTGCACTTACATTAGGAGTGACTCAACATGCAATTTCATGTCATTTAAAATCATTGGGAATGATTCAAAAGCAAAGAAATTGAGTTCTATATGAACTGAAGCCAAGAGATGTTGATTGCCGATTTCTTCCTGCTTGCCAGACATAAACGAAAGGGTCTTTGCATCACATAGCTAGTGGTGATGAAAAATGGATCCACTACAACCCAAAGAAGAAGAAATCATTGGGATCACCTGGGCATGCTTCAACATACCAAGAAGAATATTCATGGAAAAACGCATGTTGTGTATGTTGCAAAAGCTTTCGACTTGGATTTCCCACCCAGTTGGTAGCCTGGTTCAAATCTTATTTGAGTAAACAAATCCATATTGAAATAGGAGGTAAAACGTCGAATAAAATACAACAAACCTCTGGGTACCACAAGGCTCTCACGTTGGCCCATTGATTTTCACAATATTCATTAGTGGTATTACTGAAGTGATAAAGCATTGCAATATTCTGATGTTCGCAGATGACCTCAAAATATACAAAGCCATCGAGTCAGTCAACGTTGCCAATAAACAACAAGAAGATATTGACAACCTAGCGTTATGGTGCGAGTTTAATTCTCTAAGTCTCAATATTTCACCGAAAAACCAACCCTGTTTCACAAGGCTACAAGATAAATGGTGTTACTTTCGTTCAAAACATGAGCTTTACTAAGCACATTGAGCTGTGCAGCGCTAGAGCGAACTGCATGCTCGGTCTTGTCAAACGATGGAGAAAATACAAAAGAGTTTATACGCTACTTGACCTGGAAAGACGGATGGGTTTATGACCATGATCTACCATATCACGTAAACATACAGCGTCAACCAACATATTTAACCGCAAGACACACAACTTGACAACTTTAGAAAATAGACATGAATTGCTAAAAAGTACTTTTATTGGTAATCTCTTACTAGACCTAATCGACGCACCGGATGTGCTTAAGTCAATCAAAATAAAAGTTCTTGGTAGACAACTAAGAGATCATGGCTTTTTGCACTTTGATACACAGAATCAACTATGGCGATAATGAACCATAATGAAGATGATGTGAAAAGTTTCAATAGAATTAACTATTTATTTCATTTTTGTTTAACTAAAGATAATTTTAAAAGTAGGTTAAAGACAATTTTATGCCTCTCAGTGATTTTCACTTTTTACTTTACTTTTATATTTCAAATTTTCATATCCGACGCGGATTTATTTTATTTTGTATTTTTACATTAATATTTTTCAAGTCAAATTTGTAGACTTATTTCAATATAAATAAATAAATAAATGTGGTTGGATCAGCTTGGTGTCCTGTATTGTGAGTTGCTAACTCAGAACGAAACCATTACTGGTGCTAAGGCATATACATTTGCATTACATAAGTAAATAACTGCCGCACACATCAAATCGAATTTAGAAACATTATGATTTTGTGATTTCTTTATTATTAGTTTTTATAAGTTCACTTATTTTTGGCGGCCGCCGTTTGCACTGCCAACCCAAAGTCACAACCTTTTAAAAATCGCTAGGTATATCTGAGTATTTTAATTAAAGACACTCGTTACAAACATTAAATATAACTGGCAAAATTATTACATTTCACTTATAATGGTTAGAGTTCGTAATTAATAAGATTTGCCGCCAAATATAGGTCGAATACTTAGGCGTACAAATTTGATAAATAACGGGTTAAACTGTATGAGTAATAGTAACCTGAAATTCACAGCATAATGTAAATCGTATATTTAAAGAAAATTATATCCAAATAGAGAGATTAACCGCGTAAAATAATTTGTGGGCGCAATTTAAATAAACATGCAAATTATACGAGTCATATTATTTATATTGATTAGAATTAGAATTTATTGCTTGAACAGGAAGAGTATATTAGAGCTGAGAAGTGCATTCTAGAAATCGCAAATTGAAAGAAAATAAGCGAAGAAAATAAATGGAGTAGTGATTTTCAATTGAACCAATACTAATTTATCGTAATTTAATAGGCTAAGGGCATGAGTTGAGGAAGCTGGTTTATATCTCGCCAATAGAATTTGACTAATGCGGGAACTATACTACTCAAAACAAAATAAGAAACACTTGCTACTAGGGTGTTAACTTTCGTTGTAGATCAATTTTACCCAAACTAATGATGCCCTAATTTTCAATAATCTTTAGGTTTTATGTGTACCTAAAACCAGATTCGAATTTCATAACTGTAAAACGCAGTAGACCTTCCCGTAAAACAATAGCAAAAATAAAATGCAAAATGCACTCATTTGTAAATTAAATTTTGAGTAAATTGGGTTATTTTTATCAAAATTAATTTGTTTTCAAATACAAATTGTGTAAAAATCATTTTTTCAATAAATCAGCAAAATGGCACGAATTAGGATTCATCTAACAGCTACGGCGGTAGCAAGAGTGACAACACTGATCCAAGAGGGAAAAAGTTTACGTTTTGTAGCGGAGACTAATGGGAGTATTGCATTGTTCGGTACGTAACATTTGGTTACGTTATCGTAAGACGGGATCATATGAAAGAATACCTGGCAGAAAAGCATCATAACTTTGACCACCGCTTGTTAATTGAACACCGCTAGCTCTCTTGTCTAAGAGACAGGAAAAGGACAGCCAAATCGATTCAAAATTAATTGATTAGGTCAAGAAAAGCAGCCATTCGCACCATTTTGCTCCGTACCGTAGACATCGTGCGATAAGACTTTAATTTTGCCAAGAACAGGAGTGAGCAGTTGCGACATTGGCGGGCCGTACTCTTTACGGATGAATCGAGATTTTGTTTTAGTACCAGTGTTAGACGGAATCAAGTCCATAGGCGCATTGGAGAGCGATATATTGACTGCTGTATACAAGAAACCGATCGTTTCGGTAGAGGTTCAATAATAGTTTGAGGTGGCATCCGATTGGAGAAAAGACAGAGCTCGTAGTTATCGATGGAGGATCGATTACGGGTGAAAGGTATGTAAACTCAATTCTTAGATCCCACGACCCCCTATGCGGATAGGTATGGTCCAGACTATATCTTAATGCAGGATAATGCTAGGCCTCATAATGCTAACGTTTCCAAAAATTTCATTAGAGATGAAAATATTGTGACAATGAACGGATTTGTGCGACGGTAAACCCTCCATTAACCATACGAATGGTGTAAAATAATCCAAGAAACCATCAAAAGGCTGATAAGGAGCATGAACCAAGGATGTTTCGAGTATATTAGAGCCAGAAGAGGTCATACAAGATATTGAATTCGGTTCTATTGTACTTGTACAGAAAATCAAAATTTTAATTTTTAAAAATCATATTTTTTCCACTTTATTTTTGCTATTGTTTTACGAGAAGGTCTACTGCGTTTTACAGTTATGAGATATGAATCTGGTTTTAGGTACACAAAAAAACAAAAGATTATTGAAAATTAGGGCATCATTAGTTTGGGTAAAATTGATCTACAACGAAAGTTAACACCCTAGTAGCAAGTGTTTCTTGCCTGAATATTGACTTGTAAAGCTTGAAGAGAGTTTGGCTTATTGCTAAAGACCAATGACTTCAAATAACCCCACAAGAAATAGTCTAATGGTGTTAAATGACAACTTCTTGAAGGCCATTAAATATCGCAATTTCTTGAAATAATCGAATCTCCAAACTTTTCTAGCAATAATTCAATTGTTGCACTTGCTGTGTGGCACGTAGCTCCGTCTTGTTGGAACCAAATGTTGTCAAGATCAACTTCTTCCAATTTCGGCCATAAAAAGTTGGTTATCATCGATCTATACCGATCTCCATTAACAGTAACGGTGTTACCATAGCTTCATTTCGAAAAAATACGGACCGATGATTCCACCAGACCAAAAACCACACCAAACTGTCAATTTAGGTGAATGTAATGGTTTTTCATGAATAATTTGTGGATTTTCTTTGTACCAGATTCGACAGTTTTGTTTATTTACCGCACCACTCAGATGAAAGTGAGCCTCATCGAAGAAGATGATTTTCTTAAAAAAATTGTTATCGTTTTCAAGTTGTTCCAAGGCAAAATCAGCAAATTCAGGACGTTTACGATGGTCCAATGGCTTCAGTTCTTGGGTGAGAACAATTTTATATGGATGCAAACCCAAATCCTTTCTCAAAATCCGCCAGGTTGTGGTTTGAGGCAGTCCGAATTCTTGAGAACGTCTTGGAATCGACAAATTGTGGTCTTCAGCAACACCTGCCTGAACGGCAGCAATATTTGCATTACTTCGAGCGTTTCTTTGTCTTATTGGCACTATTCTTTGTCTTGTTGGACTATAAAATGGCAAAAGTGCACGAAAAGTTGCAATTGGAGAACGATTCATTTGTAAACGTTGTTGTTGCGTATATCTCACCATGATGAAATTGTAAACATTACTGAATACAATGAAACAAAAAATGACAGATTATGACATATTACAAATGGCCAAACGTCACTTAAAAATCATATCATTCCTATTGGAAAACCCTGTATATAGAACAATACCAAGTAGTTGTACTACTAGCGAATTACTGCATAACGTACGAAATTCGGTTCTTTCACATTTCTCATCTATATTCTATTTACACAACTAACTTTTTGTGTTTACGAATTTATAATATTTTACTTTGGTTTTTCGATTGTAATTGTGTTTGTGATTGTTCCGTTTATTGGCCTATTTTCACAATGACACCTAAACTACAGGCCGCTTACACCAAATGATAACGACACGCTATGTCGACGTTTTTGTTGCTTTCTGCAGTTGTTTTGTTAGTGTAAATATCTTAACATTATTAAGGTGCTCGACATAAATCCACGTCATGTGCGAAAAATGAGAATAGTAAGAGGCCTGTAGTTTAGGAGCAATTGATTTTCAGCACTCTCGAACGGAACAATCACAAACACCAATACAGAAAACCAAAGTAAAATATAATAAATTCGTAAACACGAAAAGTTAGTTGTGTAAATAGAATATAGATGAGAAATGTGAAAGAATCGAATTTCGTACGCTATGCAGTAATTCGCTAGTAGTACAACTACATGGTATTGTTCTATATATATATAGACAATATTCCAATGTAAAATAATGCAACATCAGTCGTTGCGACCTCATGAGAAAGCTGGTTTTATCAAATCAGTAATCTCATCCGTTCTGAATGTTGTGATTCTTACACATGTTTCATCTATAAGTCAAAAATTCAAATTTATCCGCGATCCAGCGCTAATGGAAAGAAAAGTGTGGGGTGGTTGGGAAGTTGATTGTTGTGTATTAAAAGTGTCGATTATCATAGTCGTTGTCATACAGATTTATTGACGTTAAATGGAAGAATTTGAAGTTTGAAAGAATCATGAAAGTATCATATGTAGTTCCTGTGCCTAAAGTTATGAATAGTTGTCGGATGTCGGATTATCGTCCAATAAAAATTTTGCCAATCTTGGACAAGCTACTGGAGTCAATAATTTTGGATAAGTTGATCGGGCACATCGCTGAGAATAATATGCTATATGGGCACCAATCTGGTTTCAGAGAGCGACACTCTACAGAGACAGCGGATCAGAGAGAGAGAGAGAGAGGGAGGATGGAAAATCGACAGTAGCAGTTTTCCTTGATTTTAAAAGGGCATTTGAAACAATTGATAGAGCAAGGTTGCTAGGAAAATTAAACAAATATGGTGTGAGGAGCGAATTGTTAAGTTGGTTGGATAGTTCTTAAATAACTAAATAATAGAAAGCAGTATGTAAAAATAAATGATGTATGATTTGATCCTGTAGATGTAAAGTATGGAGTGCCACAAGGAAGTAAGCTGGGACCATTGCTATTTATAGTATATATAAATGATATGCCACAGATTCTAAATAGATGCAAAATTCACTTGTTTGCTGATGATAGGTTGTTGTATTTGTCGGGAAATGATTTAGTCGAGATCATAAATAATATGAATGAAGAGTTAGGTGAAGTGGCAAAATGGCTTCGTATAAATAAGTTAATGTTAAATGTAAACAAAACAAAATGTATGTATATAGGGAATAATGTAGTAAATGGAAATATTGTTATAGATAATGCTATAATAGGATGGGTAGATAGTTTTAAGTACTTAGGCATTATTCTGGATAACAAGCTAAATTTTAAAGAACATGCTAGTTATGTTACAAAGAAGTTAGCAATGAAAGTAGGTGTATTAGCTAGGTATAAAAATTAGTTATCGGTAAAAGCGAAAAAGGTAGTTTATAACATTTGTAATGCCACATATCATCTATTGCAGTACTATACTGTTCATTGTAAATAAGTCTGATATAGATAAAATGCAAGTTATCGTGAATAGAGCAATGAGGATTATGTTAAATAGAGATTGATATGCAAGAATCTGTGATATGTTGCTGGAATTAGAGTTGTTAACAGTGGAAAATACGTTGTATATGAACGTAATGACTTTTATTTTTAGGCTTAAAAATTTGTTAGCACAATATTTATGTCAGTTGTTGTGTAAGGGACAGGATGTGCATAGTCATGATACTAGGCATAAGGATAAGTTTTATTTAGAGTTTAAAATACAATCTAGAAGTAAAAAATCGATATTTGACAAAGGTACCTATATCAAAGTATAATGAGTTACCGGAAAATATGAGAAATTGTATAAGCATAAAGGATTTTAGGGCACAACTGTTAAAAGAAATATTATAGTTATTAAGAAAATTATGTATGTATATTGTACTGTAAACTGGAAAATTAGCTTAAGAGCTATTTGAAAAATAAAATAAAATAAATAAATAATTTCCTACGGTTGTGTATTTAATTCATGAATGCTAATTCATAACAAGATGCCAACACAAGGAACACAATTTGCGAAGCGCTCAGTCTCAGAACCTCCAACCCTGGATCAGACGATAATAAAAAAGTTTTTTTTATTTTCTCTTTCTTGCCCTTTTTCCCCTCTTTTTTAGTTTTAAATTTGCTTGCTCTAAGCAAACCGGCGGTCGAAAAAACTCTTGGAAGAAAATACATACGATTGCCGTATCATCTGCGAAAGTAGACATTAGGATTTGCGAAGACGTTGGAAGATCTGAAGTGAAAATTAAATATAATGTTGGGCCAAGCACACTACCTTGTGGTACTCCAGCCAGAATGTTTTTCTCTCCCGATAGTTGGCAATTTCCAGCATTCGGGGATATATCCTGATTCGTAAATTGAATTGAATATTTGAGCCAGTTGTCCAAAGGTACGATTTTGATGTGCAATAATAAACTTTACCGGGTGTTTCTTTATCTTAAATTTCCTTACAGGTCTGATTGCTACATTTTCCGTTTAAGGTATTTAGTGGCCTTCCATAATGAATAGTTTGGGTCCGAATGAGGAGATAATTCTTTAAGATAATTTTGCCTGATTAAAGTTATGTTTAGCATCTGGCTATCGATTAATTTGCCAGATGTGCCTTAAGCAAAGTTTCTCTGTTAAATTTTTTACTATTTCAGCGGATGTTATTATGTGTCTTGTATGTTTGCTCTTTGGTTTAGGCGAGGCTGAAATAGCTGCGATGACTAGTAAATCATTAAAGTTTTCCATTACAATGTTTATATCGTTAACCATCTGCAATGTAGACGATAGGTCGGTATGTGAACTGATGTATATCTTGAACTTCAACCAGTTAGTGAAGGTGTTTGGCCCAGTATTGTAGTAAGACCGAACTTATGATAGATGCGCGTTGAGAACTCTAATGGATATTCTCTCACCGAATACTATACTCTAAAAACCCAGGTAACCACGTCTTTAGAATGTGAAAAGAATGGAAAAAAAGCGGAACTCCTACAAGTACAAACACTTGATAATGTGCACAAATCACGTACGCTTTTCTAAGAAATTGCACCTTACTTTCAAGGCTAGAGGTCACTGCTGTATAGCATAGATTTTTTACAATCTTTACATATAGCAAAGAACTAATATCACGATTTATATTGTAAGCATTCTAAAATGTCATATAAACAAATAATAAGCTTTTTATTATTAATGTGAAGCCACATTCTTAACTTTAGCTGTTGTCAATAAGTAAAGCTTACAATTTGGTTTTCTTAATTACCTATTTATACAAAACGGCCGGGTGAATTCAGCGATTTAGCAAAACAAACGCAAAGGCGGAAAACACAAATATTACGAAAGAAATATGAAGGAGGACTTCAACGAGGACGAGAAAATGTTTCAATCTATTGACATAATAAGTATAAAACTCAAACCACATAAACAAACACCCCTCCCCCCAACCCCAAAATATCTGATACTGAACTTTGATTCATGCAATTAGTTTTAACCCGCTCTTATTTCATTTAATCTACATGCAAAGCGAAAAATAATATTATTCCACGTTTTATTTCGCTGAACAGAAAAAACGGATAATTTATCGACCACAACCCCTTCCCTTTTATTAATAACGCGAAAAATTGGGAAAAATTACGATGTTTTCGCCGAAATAATAAAATGCGAATATGAAATGCGATATATATTTTCAAGAACAAGGATTATGGGCGCGGCGTTGTTTAGTTTCGTTATTGTACCTAGACATGCCAGCGTGTACCATAACAATTCAGCTTAGATGACTAATTTGTGAGCCAAAAAAAAACAGTTTCGAACTCTAAATATAGGAATTTATCGAAGCTACAATTTATTGTAATATTCACAGAACCGTGGCAATGCCCTAAAACTATGCTGCCGATGTTACATCATAGACATTTTATATGTATGTACATGTAATTGTATAATTCCAATATGTGGCGATGGATTGACAAAAACAAACTTCAAACTATTTACTTCACTTCGATACTTATTACAAACTGCTTTATAGAAACTTAATTCAATGCTATAAGTTCATATTTACTTGACCTTAGAAAATCGTATTAAATACAATTTTATTCAAAACACGGCCTGGTACGACACTATCAGGAGAATATATTATAATCATATTATGCATTATTCCGTTTAGGCAAATTTATGGCCACAAGTTGTACGTATCTTAAGATTTGTTCCAGATATGCACCGTTTTGATGTCATTAGTAAATTTCGATTTGGCCTATTGGGTGCCTAATTTGAATTTGAAACTGAATATGATTTTAAACATTTAGGTAACCCAGAGAACTATTAAAGGTTTTGAGTGAGCGATCTTATCAAATTTGCATTGAGATAATAATAAGAAATAAAATTACAATTAATGAGAGGATATTGCACTGAACTATGAAACGAATTATGTAATTAATAAGAAATATATAACAGCTCAGTCGATAGTTTGGCTGTATTTGGAAACTATATCAAACAACTTTTTCTTAGAATTAGCTACACATCTTAATATGTATTTAACAAAAAACAATTATCTAAAACTATTTGAATTACTTGCGCTTTTAGTACAATACACGATCAATAAGCTAAATGAATATTTGTTAAGTAAATATTTATGTGGACACTTCGAGGTTCGAGTTAAGTGCTATTTAAATGGAACCTCCAGAATAAGGTAAATCGAAGAGGGTTGAAATCAAATGTAATTCAAGTTTCTTATAAGACAGAAATCACTGAACCAAATCGGGCGGTACGGTTGAATTAATACGTACCTATTTAATTTAAATTGTTTTCTCTGCATTCATTTATGGTAAGCCAAGATAATAATGAATCAACTTTAGGAAAACAAAATACCCGTTGTATATTTCCCAAGTTATTGAATGATAAGTGCAAACGATTAACTTAGTTGTACCGATAATATTTTTGCTGTCTTTTCGCAAAATATACAATAATTTCTTATCAGTAAGCTAAGGTTCTTGAAATGGCCGGGGCCACCTAGCAAACGAACTTATCACATCTTAACTAAAATATGTCATTCGACCACAAGCTTTATGATGATGAGTGATAACAATTTACTTGAATTTGAATACAATTTATAACTAAATCTTGATCTATTCGCATAAAAATGATGTAATGCAATCAATAAATATTTATTCAATAGCAAGATAAACACGCAAAATATAAGAAGATAAGTGGGAAACTTGTAAATCTTAATGTTTAGAATGTTGCCTTTTCATAACATGAAATTGGAGCCTTATTTTTATTTAAGACTAAATAATACACTAAATTAAGTTAATATTTAGTAATAGTTATTAATTTCTAGTTTACACCATCTCGATAGGATGCCTCAAGATAAAAAATCACAAAATCTTCTTACCTTTTGAGTACTTAAATCCAATCCTAAGTATGTTTCTGATTCTTTTGGTATCATTTTTATATTATTTATGTAATAAATGCGTTATTTCAAATAAATTTTACACTTTTAATGTTAACTTTTTAACAAAAACAACAGGAAATTCACTAAATTATTACAATAAACAACTTATAACCACCCTTTCTTTGCGACAGTTAAATGATAACTATTTTTATTTTTTATTTTCCGAGAGCAAAATGAAATTGAAATGTTTTGATTTGACAGATGGTATTGCAGCGAACTAGTTTTTGTAATCTGCAATTTAAAGAACACACCCAAAATGATATGCTAAGTGAATTTTTAAAGGGTGCACCATCTAACAGTAGTACATAATCATTAAATTATTTAATCGTCTTCGATTTGGCAGGTGATCCGTAATGTAAAACGGAAAAAATAAACCGCGAAAGAGCAGGGAGTGCTTCGGCCCCAAAACAGATGTCATGGATAAAAACAAAAAAAAAAAAATTATTTAATCGTCACGTATCAAAGTGCATACCCCTATTCCGCCCTGCCAACACAATTGTGTGGGTGACGTCAAAAGTTGATGTCAAAACTTTATTTTTTTATGTATTTTTTTACCAACATACACTAATGTGCATTCTGCTTAAATCGTTTTTGTTCGAAAAATAACATTGTAAGACTGTGTGCCTAAGAGCGATTTTTTCGACTAAATTGCCGACTAAACTAAATTAATGAGTAGTTAAGCTATTAGCCACCAGGTTTTATCATTTAGACTCCTGCTGAGGTTGCTTGACTATTTAGTTGTCATTTTCATTTCTTGTTTTTATTTTTTTATCGTGTGCATACGAATAAAAATTTCTAAAAGAAAATATTATCATGCGTAAATTTCGATTGTAATTTATGAATAATGCGATTTCCATATCCATATTTGTTTTGTTTTGGCTATTTCCTTGATTTTAAATAATAACAAATCGGTGTTGATGAAAATAATATGACGTATGAAAAGTCATTATTTAGTTTAGTTTACAATTTAGTTTACAATCGGAGGCACAGCATATTTAAAAGATACTAGTGCCACCTTTGAAAGAATGATATGAGTCAGTCATTAATTTAGTTTAATCGGCAATTTAGTCGAAAAATCCGCTCTTACGCACACAGTCTAACTATAATAATAGTAAAATAGTTAATATGTTGTCAAACGCAAATAATTAATATGTTATATAATTTATATGTTATCAAATTATAACGTTTTTTCAATAAGAATCCCGATTTAACTAAGATCCGTTAAAATCCGGAAGACATTACAACCTGTCATTTGTGTGAGTTGGACTTAAATTGAAGCAAAAATAATTTGTCTGGCAGGAAAAGGGATATCTGAAATGAATCATAAATAATATTACATTGGATCGATTTTGTTCAAAATTCGACAGGTTGACGAAATAACCGCAAGTATATAGTAGTGGGGTGTGTTTGTGTCCGTGCGATGTGAACCATTTTTTTTTGGATATGAGATTTCTAGTTTCATTTCCATTTATAATTTAAAATTTGTAAATGCAATGCAAATATGCTTTAAATAAAATTAAATTTATTTAATTTTAGTTTTAAAATAACTTCTAATCCTGTGTTTCTGCGAAAACAAAACATTCATTCGACATCGCATTGAAAAAAAAAATAAAATATGTGCAGTTAAAAAAAATTTTCTTAACACATTGATGCACATTTTCTAAATGTGTGTGCTACTCTGGAATACATTTGATAACTTTTATAATTGCAATGATGATGATTTCGTCGCAGAAAGGAATGTATTGTGAATTGAAAAATATGTCGAATTGTTCCTTAAAAAATGAAATGTGTTAGCTCGCAACTCAAACCGCCTTTCCACACTTTAATTCTTTCGTCGTGATCGTTTTCTCATGTCCTTCCTCTTCACCCACAAACTAACAACAGTTTGTAGATGAAGGGGAAGGAAACGAGGGAAGAATCACGACCAAAGAATAAAAGTGTGGAATGGCGGAGATACTTGATGAGATGTCAAAACAGTGAGACGACGAAGCACCAAAAAACAGAACCGATTTGTACCGATTCATAATTTTTGATGCTTACTTTCGCAGACAACAAACAAACATAACCACAGAAAAATTACAATATAAAATTGTATACTATATTCCTACGAAAACGTCTCAAATTCTGTCGAATTTTGAACAAGATCGACCTCTGAGATAAATTTTTGTGAGGTATAACTATACGTAATAAAAATATTTTTTTTCAATTAAGATTAATAATTCTAGTTATGTACTCAGACATGTTTCACTTAAAATTCGCTTCCGACATTGTTGTCGAACTTGAAGAACGTGACTTTTCATAAATTAGACATTTAAACCCCAATTCTGAAGTTACTGACTGAACAATGGTTTTAGGTAAGACTTTTGACGTAAATAGATCTTTAAAATTGCTTTCATAGGATGGTAATTCAAAAAACTTAGCGGTAGAAACAGTTTGATGCTGTACTGCAAAAGTACCATGTCAAAAATTTATTTTTGTATGTGTTTTCAACAAACTTACACATATGTATGTGACTATACTCAAAACTGTGTTGGTTGTACTTCAAATCAAGCGATTTTTTTTATCAAAAACGTCATTACATACTATGATTTTTTACTCACACATTTGTGTGATTTGGACTTAAATAGAGCCATTTTTTTTTTGGTTGAAAAAGGGATATAATCTACATCCAAAATTTAATTACACAGCTCGATAGCTTCTCTCGGTAATTTCTCAACCGATTATGATGGGATTGGTTATGTTGGATGAAAATGGGATTCTTAAATGATTTTTGGAAGAAGTTCTGGAATATGGCCACATGGGGCGAAACTTGGTAATTTCTTAACCGATTACGATGGGATTGGATATGTTGGACAGAAATAAGATTCTTAAATGATTTATGGAAGAAATTTTGGAATATGGCCACCTGGGACGGAACTCGGTAATTTCTTAACCGATTATGATGGGTATTGGGTATGTTGGATGGAAATGGGATTCTTAAATGATTTTTGAAAGAAGTTCTGGAATATCACCACATGGGGCGAAACTCGTTAACTTCTTAACCGATTATGATGGGTATTGGGTATGTTGGATGGAAATGGGATTCTTAAATGATTTTTGGAAGAAGTTCTGGAATATGGCCTGCTGGGGCGGAAATTGTGAAGGGAACCCGGTCATTTCATAACCGATTATGATGGTATGTGGGTATGTTGGATGGAAATAAGATTCTTAAATTATTTTTGGAAGAAGTTCTAGAATATGGCTATCTTGGAGCGGAACTCGATAATTTCTTAACCGATTATGATGGGGATTGGGTATAGGTATGTTGGATGGAAATGGGATTCTTTTATGATTTCTGGAAGAAGTTCTTGAATATGGCCAAGTGAGGCGGAGTTCGGTAATTTCTTAACCGATTATAATCTTATTGTGTATGTTGGATGGAAATGGGATTCTTAAATTATTTTTGGAAGAGGTTCTGGAACATAGCCATCTGGGAAGGAACCCGGTCATTTCATAACCGATTATGATGGTATTTGGTATGTTGGATTGAAATGGGATTCTTAAATGATTTTTGGAAGAAGTTCTGGAATATGGCTATCTGGGAGTGGAACTCGGTAATTTCTTAACCGATTATGATGGGATTATGGGTGTTGGATGGAAATGGGATTCTTAAATGATTTCTGGAAGAAGTTCTGGAATATGGTTACCAATAATTTCTTAAGCGATTCTGGTTTTTCCTATAGGAAAAGGAATTAGGAAAAATATTTTCATAGTATTTTGGTCACAAAATTTTTTTTTCTGACATACTATGTATGGTAAATAGTTAATGTAAATTTTTCAAAAACAAAATTAAATTGGGAATATTTTTCCTAACCAATTTCGATACGGAAAAAATAATTCCTAAATTATAACATTTTAGTTCAAACATGATTTCTCAGTAGGACAGAAAATGATATTTTTGACAAAAATACTATGAAAATATGTTTCCTAATTCCTTTTCCTGTAGGAAAAACCAGAATCTACATGCTGGGGTGGAACTCGGTAATTTTTTAATAGATTGTGATGGGATTGGATTTGTTGGTTGGAAATGAGATTCTTAAATGATTTTTGGAAGAGGTTCTGGAATATGGCCATCTGGGAAGGAACCCGGTCATTTCATAACCGATTATGATGGTATTTGGTATGTTGGATTGAAATGGGATTCTTAAATGATTTTTGGAAGAAGTTCTGGAATATGGCCACCTGTGGTGGATCTCGGTAATTTTTTAACCGATTATGATCGGATTGTATATGTTGGATGGCAATAGGATTCTTAAATTATTTTTGTATAAGTTCTGTATAAGTTCTGTGTTTTGTATAAGATTGTGATGGGATTGGATATATGTTGGTCGGAAATGAGATTCTTAAAAGATTTTTGGAAGTAGTTCTGGAATATGACCATCTGGGAAGGAACTCGGCCATTTTCTAATGATGGTATTGGGTATATAGGATTGAAATGGGATTATTAAATGATTTTTGGATAAGTTCTGGAATATGGCCATCTGGGGTGAAATTCGGTAATTTCTTAACCGATTATGATGGGACTGGGTATGTTGTATGAAAAATGTTAATTAAAAATTATTTATTGAGCCAATTATAACTATTTAATCAAGTTGTTAATGGTTTATGGCTCGTTTTTTATTTTAAATAAAATAAAAACAATTTATTTAACAATTTAATTATTAATTATTAATGCCTACTATCACAGTGGCGTGGTACTTAAAACTGTAACACGTAGTGATACTTAAAACTGTGATCCTCTGGGGTCTGGATTTGTGTCTCATTACCCAAGTATTTTTACTTTCAATTTTTCTGGCGATATTCGTACTTAAGTACTAAACTTAGTCTAGTATTTTTCTAAGTTTGAGTTGCAATTTATTAAAATAAAACGTATGAAGCGTGTCGCGAAAATCCGAAACTGGACGAAACTCATTATAAACATTTTATTGCATGTGTATACGTATTGAGAAATATTTGGCGGGAACAATTGTGCTTGTATTTGTTTAAACGGCAATTTCAAATTTTGGTTGTAAAATTAAATGTTTTTAAAGAAATATTTTTGTTTTTGTAATATAAAATGATTTATTAAATTCATTATTTTAATTCATTATTGATTACTTTGGACATACATATATATACATTTCGATTAAATTATTCAGTTTTTTAATTTCTAATATTTACACTAGATTTTTTTTTAAAATAATTTTCCTTGTTTGTCTTTTATATAATAAAAGTAATTTGTGGATATTAAATCGTTTTCGATAGAGTTCGTAAATTTTTCCATAGTACAATCTAAAATGTTGAAAATAATATTATAATTATTAAATTTAACACGGAGTAACGTAAACCATACCTTACATTATCTTTATTGACCGTTAAACGTAAACTTGCAGCTAAGCTCTTCGGTGAACAGCTCTGTAAAGTTTGCCCTAATGCACATTTTTAGTTCGTGGCCATCTTGCTTCATAAATAATGATTTCTAAATATAAAATAAGAAAACAAAATATAGTAGATTGTACAAAATTTCTCGAATGAATCTTTACATTACCAATTGTTTTACATCCTCCCTATCTTCAATTAAATTAATATCAAAGTTGACAAATGTATCCGCATCGTTAAAAGTTACAATAAACTTAGCGTTCTCACAATAAACTAAATAACGCCATTTGTATACGCATATGATAATACGTATACGCTACAAACACTATCATTATAATGTGAAGTTTAACTTTCGTTAATTTTGGATGAAAACGAAGGAAAATACTATGCTCAATTTTTACTTTCGTTTTGTTATACTTGGGTAGAGATATGATGCAATTTGTCGCCACATGATTACAATCGGTCACGTTATCAAACATATTGAAACGAGAACAAGTTAATTTTCTGAGGAGATATAATTATTTATGTAAATTCAATTTTAGAACGAATCGAATCCCAAATCAAATAATTTGCTTAAAAAATAGAAATTTGGAAAACCTTATTCTGTAAAATTTCCGAAAAGTTCATCCCCGTTACTCGAGAGATTCTTGTCGAACCACTTCAAAATTAACTGCCTCTGCTCTGTAGCAGAATTAAAATGTTTCGAAAGGTTGCAATAACGAGGGTTGATGGAAATGAAAACATCTACCTATTTGTTGTTTAAAGTTTAACCAAGGGACTGATAAGAATATTTCTCTTTCTTAGATGTAGGAAAATCCGTCAATCAAAACAATTCCAAATAATATTACGACCACAGATAACAAAAACTCAAGCCTTAAACTTCTCGAATAAATGTTCGGAGAGTTTTCAAACTCGGGACTGCGGTGTGATAGAGTCAACTGTACCACGCTACGAATGGTCGAGTCTTTCATTACAAATTCTATTATATCGATTGTAGAGCATGTCAGTATTTTTATCTGATCCGTAATTGCTATAATCTCCTTCCTCTTTTTATAATTTTATTGACGTCCTTCTTCTTGAACGCACTGGTTTAAATAAAACTGCAATAATCACCAATGATGAGATTAAAATGAAGAAGCGAATCTCAATTCTGACCGATATCTGAAGCCGTATACATACGTCGGATAAAAATCCGGGATTTTTCTATCCCATCGTTTTAACCAATGGGCGTTTTCAGGACACCCAACAGTTGGGAACATGTTGAGTAAAATCGTAGCCAACGTTATGAAAATGCTTAGCACTATGGAATTTTCAAATCAAATTGGCAATGATTTCACTAATCATGATAGGGTACCTGAAAGCTCCCAATTACATCACGTAAATTATACAACAGACATGCCTCCTTTCATACAAGTTTTAGATAAAAAATTTCGCTTGATTTTAAGTACAACCAACACAATTGTGTGTATAGTTATTGTTTTTTTCGGACGAAAATAAGTTTGAAAGGAATGCACAAATGTGTAAGTTATTGGTTCAAAACACATACAAAAATAAATTTTTGACATGATTATTTTGACTTACTCACACAATTGTCTGGGCAGACAGGAAAAGAGATATACATACAGCCTGATTCGGCAGAGGATCAGTGGAGATTTATAAAATAAACGGTTACTGACGTTTCGGTAACCATTTTAAGTAAATATCCATTATTATTCCTGAATAATACTTCGTTAGGTATTAATTGGCTACTATTCAAGAATTAGGAAAAGGTACGTATATAAAATACCCATCTGAAGAGATTGATATTGCCCATCTGAAGAGCTTGAGTCTAAATTTAAATAAAACTGTTATAACACTGTATTTTATGGCTCATCGCATTAGCGTGAATCAATTCAAATTTTCTTTAAGATTTCAGTCATCTATTGCATATTTGCATAGAGGTTCAGAGCGGATAGTAGCATCAGAGAAGACTACGAAAGTGACATACGTGTGAATTCAAATATAAAATGCAGGTTTTTGCGGTGTTCTTGAACTAAAAATAAAATAAAAACCTCTCTTACTCTTTCCCCGACTGTAACAACGTCTTTCAAGGAGAACTAATTGCGGAAATAACTAATAGCGTGCCGTAGACCGGTTTAGGTACCGATATGCAACTAATGTATTTTCAGTAAAGGATATTCGCAGAGTTAACACTTAAATAAAAACGCGAGAATATTGAAATCTTATTAATAGACAGATTCGGCCCGGACAGTCTCGCAAAATATCACGTAAACAAAATTGGATTTCTTCAGGGCGCTAAGCGCTTATCATGTTTAATGATTATTTCGGATATTAATTTAGCTGAGCGTAACAAATCTGTGTGAGGCTTGGGCTAATCGTTAAGGGGATGCGTACAGAATGAGAAGCAAAAACGAATCAAAAATCCGATTAATAAAGTTGAGTATAGAAGGAAACTGATAAAATCGTCAAGATTGAGATCGCTGCCAATCTGCTTGCAACTCTATATAAAGTTTTACCAAATTGAGTTCTCCGTCATTCCTTCCAGTCGATTCGAATCAAATTCGGTTTATATGCTAGAATACCGAAGGAGTCAGAATAGTGTCGCAGGCATTAGAAGTTTACATTCGATGTAATTTTTCATCATAATTTCAAGCTCCTTTGGCTAAATAATCAAAATTTTCGATTACTGTCCGAAAGCTGTTGCAGTGTTGTGTGAGATTGCAGGTTGTGTAAGTTCAGTTCAATCTTGATTGCCCTGTGATCTGTAAATAAGACATCCTCCAACGAAATGTTATCTACAAGTTTATTTCTATCAGTTAATACTGCTCTATCATTGTAGTAGTTGTACTACATATTCGGGGAACATCGTTCTTTTTTATTTAAAGACAAAAAGCTATTTGCTGATAAAATATCAAGATATTTTTATCTAGAGCCCCTTGAGACACACTCAAATTAAAATAACCCAAAGCAATTGATATCGGAAATTTTTCCATTTCCACTTATATTTAAAATAAGCAATTTGTTTTTCCATTCACGACAACACGTGCCACCTCACATCTCGACTACTATATAGTGCTTCGGCTCCGGGAATGTTGAAGAAACATATCTCATCGTGAAACACGATCCAATGAGATGAATAACATCGATTTCATGAACCTGCATAGGTATATATTTCTCTACACACAATAAAATTATTCCATTTTCTCATTCATCAATGCTTTGAAAATGAAATATAAAATATTTTCCGTACTCTAGGGTTCCAATTATTGGATTAGATTGACACTCTTTTCTGTTTGGAACAGAAGGGCTGCAAAAAATTCTGCTGTTAATTAAACATTAAACAAACTTAGTTGAATTATATTGAGCACCAATTTGCTTTTTGAGGCACTTACAAACCGGGAAGTGATGGCCAATCAATATCATTATATGAAGCCCCCATTATTAAGACTTTAGTTTGGAATTTATAGTAAGTTATTGTTATAGAAACTTGCATAATTTATTCGTATTGCGTATCATATGACGGGCAATTCTGATCTTCGCAATCAAACCAATTGAATTAATTCGTATAAAACTTAATTTATTACAAAAATACATAGGTAATTTAAATAAAATAATTCATGGAATTCTTTAGAAGCAAAATATTTTACAATTATTTAGGTAATTGATTAAACTTCCATACCATAGTTTGAAGGTTTTTGGCCGCTCGCTAATAATTTTTTCTCTGAATCCATTTTCGGAGTTTCAGTACGAGTATGCCATACTAGTATATCCTGGCACAAATTGGCTAGGGGTAGAACATCTGAGAGCATCGTTATGTGGCGTAAAATTTCAGTTTCCTGATAGCCTCGCGGTATTTCAAAACTAAATTTTGCTTCTGGATTAGCTAAGAGTAAATCTAATGCGACCGCAAATCCAGCCATATCAATTGGAAACGGTCGTTCGGGGCGCCACATACTGTTGAAACCGGTTACAATATGGTTTTCATTTAATATTGGTTTTTCCACCATTAGGCCACCAACTAGGCCAACTGGCCATACTCCAACCTTTCCAGGTTTAATTTTTGCAATTTCTTCAAACAGTTCTAAACTGTATGTGTTATCATCATCCATAAAATAGAGTAGCGCGTGATTATATTGACGAGTTTTGTAGTAATCTCGTAACCATGAAAGTGCCAAATTGCGTTGTTCCACTCCCCGCGGTTTACTCCAAGTAGGATCTTTATTTTTTAATTTATAATTATCTGGAGTTTTTATGTTGAGCTGCGTACTTCGATCGATTAATTTGGATTTTGTTAAGATGCCCTCGACCAATTTTGAGGTCGTATTTGCATCTTCCACTAAAATCCAATGTACATTAGTAGCCAACATTATTGTCTGAGCCAGCCTAAAACGAAAAAAAAATCGGTTAGCTTAGATAAGAAATTTTAGATAAATATAAGTATAAAAAATCCATAAAAAACTAACTAAACATTGATTTAACAATCAAGGTCGATGGTGAACGATGATTAATTCATACTAATAAGTGAAATTTATTAAAGAATTCTTTGTCTTACCTTGTTAGTTCGGCCTTTTGAACTGGCCTCGCATACGTCGGTGTTACCGCGTAAATTATATGCACATTTTCATCTACATTAGCCGCTTTATCAATTAAACAATAATTAGTTTTATGATTATAATACATAAATATTAATAGAATAACGATAACAATGAGTAAAATATTAACACGTCTTTTCAATTTAACGCTTTCCATTTTGGAGTCGGGTACAATATTCACTTTCAACTGCACAATTTCAACATGAAATCAAATAATTTATAAATAATGTAATGTAGATTTGAGATTGATCAACTAGGTACAAAAATAAATGTTCATATTTTTTATTAAACAACTAAAAATAAACTAAAGAGATATTTTATAATACAGCAAACAAATTTTATTATGTCTACGTCATTTCTCTGTGTACCGACGACTGGATTTTATGTTTTGTTTACATTTTAGTTTTGACATTTTGCATATGTATTTTCTTTTTATGTGTTGTAGTGACATCTAGCCGACTTAACCTTAACTGTTTGGAATAAGAGCAAATATTTAAAGCAAATCAAAAAATTAATGTACACGAACTATAAGCGAACTGTCGTGTAAGCTATAGAATATAGAAATAAGACGCGTTCATTGCGATATTATAAATATCATGATAGATATAAAATGCGGTATAATATCCAACCGGCAAAAAATCAAAACACAATTAAAAATGCATTTCAAAATGAAATTAGCAGCATTGGTCCTTTTGTTCTTTAAAAATTATATTCAAACGAGATTAGATCACTTGAATCACGTAAATCAGTTAGTTCGGAAGTCAAGAAAATCGATTTTTGTTTTAAATGATATACAATTTCAGATCCGCCAACAGTTGGTAACATGTTGAGATGGGTGCGATGTTGTAACATCACAAAATAAGTATATAAGTTAAGTGTAAAGTGATAAAATAATACTAGAAATACATAATATATTGAAAAAGAAACAACGTTAAATTTTATTAGTGATGATATGGGAGTAAATTTTGATAGTATCGAAAAAAGTGATGTTTCTACAACCTGGGGTGACATGTTCTACCATCACATTTTCGATACTTTATCGAAGTTTATTTCTCATTTTCCTAAACTAAAATGGACAACTGTTTCATTTATGAATTATTTCTTTTCTATTGCTATCACAACCTACTAGTACAACTGTTGCAGTTCTAGCTTGTAGTTTAGCCATCTATTTTCAAAATTCAAGTGGAGTTTGTCGTCCCATCCTACACCAGAAGCCTATAAGTCTTGAAGTAGGATTTTTGCCTAGTGCTAACCATCTTAGCGGATCGAAAAGCTTGGACGCTTCTGATAAAATTGTTCTTTTAGGTACGGTTGTGTTTGTATCTGGCATGGAAGCTTCAAATTGAAATGTATCTGTTGTGGAGTTCCAGTTCTTCTAAAATTGCCTTTTCATTGCTTGTCCATTTTCTGAGGTAAAATCTTCCACTGGAAAGGATGTTCAATAATTCCCCTTGCGCAATTATTGCGTCTGTTTTTGTATTGACTCTCGATAAGAGGTCATATAAACCTGTCTGCACAATCTTTGAAGCAAATGGATATCTTGAAGTTTCATCTATGGCTAACTGTTGTAGTGTTGTAATGTTTTCGTAGCCAAATAAGTTGCAGATGCCGTACCATATGTGACAGTTTTTAATCTATAACTTCTCATAGGTTTATTTGGATCTGATCGCCAAAGTATTCATTGAAAATCTTGATCTTCCCGGGCTACATTAGTTGGCCATCATTTCGTTTAAAGACCTGCCTGTTATTGTTTTGCAGGAAGCATCAAAGCTACTCTCAACTTGGTTGTTGTGCTGTCTTCTTTTTTTACGGAATGATGCAGCATGTAGTAAACACAAGAACTATCTGCTATTGAATCATCTACGGCCAGTTCCATGTGATTAAGCTGGATATACTCGTTCATAAACTTATGATTCGAATGAATCTTGAATCGTTTTTCCATTTGAAGCAAGAATCTCCTATTATCACTTTTCCCAGTTTGTCGTTGTTGAACGGTATATTCTAACCTCGTATCGTTCATTTTTTGATCTCTTGTGGGTCTGCTCATAGTACTTTCACAATCTTCTTCTTCAGCATTTACGTGTCTTTCCGGGTGTAGTTCTTCGGCTTCCCAAAAACGTTTTAATCGCTTATCTATATCTACTAATGTGACATGGCTTTTTAATCGAGATATCGAAACACTGCTATTCTGGGTTAGGCGGCCTGATATTATCCATCCCAATTCTGATTGTTGAGCTATATCCTTATGAAGCGGATCTTTCTTTATTCCTTCCAATAGTATTTCTCCATAGATGTTTATTAAAAGATCAATAGGTCCGGAAGTGTCGAAGGTAGGATTGGCTGGGATTTGTTCCTTTTGTAGTTGGCTGTCTAGACCCAATATGTTTTTATCAGGAAGTCGTTTGGTAAAGTTGTTAAAATTATTTATTTATTTATTTATACAGTTAGACGATTTTGATTGAAGCCCAACCCCATTTTGAGCTCACAAGCTCATTTATAACGAGGTTTTTGAACTTCATAAAAATTTCCGAAATGACGACCATCTGCTTCGTGTCAAATTTAAAATTGGTACCTTCTACCATGGAACAATTTCATGAACCCTTTACTAGGCTCCTTTCTGTTGTACTAGGCTCCTTTCTGTTGTACAACAACTTTACTAGGCTCCTTTCTGCTGTACAATTGTCCAATAGTTCAATCCTTGTGAGGTAACAATTTTCACAGCTCAATAAGGTACCCCAAAAGTAACATTAGCAGAAATAATTGAAAACATAAAATTTTGAAAAATCAGGAACAAAAATAATTGTGACTATTTGACGCGAAGATCAAAGCCAATCCAAATCAAATTAGAGCATCAGCTTGTATCTTAAAGATCGATGGAAACCTGGGACTGATGTTGGTGCGATCACCACCTTGTTGCTGGAATTCCGGAAACTTTGGCTAGAACCCTTGTCCTTGGTAAGCCGAGTTGTTGTGCTGCTTCTTCCGTAACAAAGGTGATGGCTTGTGATCCTGGATCTATTACCGTATATATCGAACGTTGATATGTTCAGTTTCGTATAGCTGTTCTGCTGTTCCGGTTTTTTACGTGTACCAAGGTATGGCGGTTTCCGTTGCAGGTAAAACAATTGGTTTTAATGCTGCAGTTTGGTTGGTTCAGTCGTATGGTTTTTGCTTAGGCAATTTCTTCACAAATTGTGTAACATAACCAATTGATTTCGTTCGGAAGTGCTCATGTTAAATCTTTGGCATACTTCCGTTCGATGGTTTTGGGGACAGTATACGCAAATAAAAGTTGGTTATGTGTTGCACCTACAAAAGCATGTTTTAATTGTTGTACTTGATACGTGGTTTGTTGTATTGGTATTGACTTATTGCTACCGATAGACTCTACGGATTGAAAACGCCTTTTCAGAAATTGCAAAAACTGGCTTTTTTCTTGGAATTCTTTTGGATTTTGTAGAGAACTTTAATATCGACGTCGTGGTTCGTTGTCCAATTTTTTTAACAAAGTAAAGACGATGAATGAACTCAATGTGTCAATTCTAATACCTGTATTCCTTCTTATAGAGAATACACATTTGGTTATTGTGTCGTGTAAACTTTTGATTGCAGCGGCGGATTCCGTGTTGATAGTTGGTTGACTTAATAAGGTGTATAACAGATTAGATGCAAGTAATCTTTTTGTTGAAGCGATTCTCCAGGATTTCCAAGGCTGCATAGTAGTTGTCTCCGATGGGTTCAAATGGCTTTTTATTAATTTTCCGGCTGGCCCTTGAAAGTGGCCTTTTAAGTAGTTCATTTTATGTGCGTTCGTAAGTTGATTGTTGTTATGGAGTAGCTGTTTGTAAGTGTCAGCGAAACCAACCCATTTCGAGTAATCTCCATGAAAATATGGGATTTCCACTGGTGGTGTACGAATTTCAAAAGGCTTAACTTTGCATTGTTCTTCTTCTAACAATGTCATCAGTGATAATACGTTTTCGTATTCGTTTTTTAAGTTTTCGTAGTGTTATGCATCATCATCCTCTCCATATTCTTTAATCTAATCCGTAATTCTGGTCTGGATCTGTTGCTACCTGATGCTGCTTGCCAGTATGTCTTCAGCTGTGCGGATTTCTCTATATAAGCCTCCCATTCGGACGTCTTGGTATTTTAATTGTTGAACGAATTTTTGAGTTTGCTGATGTTCAGTGCTTCTTGATGATTCATTAAATTTGATGAATGATGAAGCTTCATTTCCCTGATCATTGTTATTTGACTCTTCAGGTTGGGTAAAGTTGAATTTGGAGTTGGTGTTGATGGCAATGTTGATGAGTTTAGGCGTTGACGCATATCGTCAACATATTTTGTAAATCTTTCTCATACTATTTGCCTATCTTTATTGTGTTGGTGTGTTGATTCTAGTTCAGGTGGAAATTCTCTTATTTTGTTGTCCACTACGACGTACTCGTTGTACGTCTTTGTAAGAGTTGCTATTTTCAACTCAAAATATTTTTTCGTTTTCCGAGCTACACCATCTTTTTTATAGTTCGAGATGATGTGCTCTACCTCTACTGCTTTGTAATTTTCGTGCAGCAATAACTGAACTTGACTAATTGTTATATATTTCAATAAATAAAATTAATTGTAATTGCTGAGTTGGCATATGCTTACTGTTGGACTCAACATCAGGAGTGCAGTAAGGAGACCAAATAGGCCAAATTCTATTCAACTTCAATCTATTCGCCAGCTTAACACAGTGTCTCTTAAAGAAGATCTTCTCCCGTTGGAAATAATAGCTCAACATATCTCAACATATTAACGAAGCCTATTAGTTTCGTCAAAAGTGAGTAAGTTACCTGTTGTCTATTAATAGATTTACCGTGTGCAACGTACAAAAATATACTGTAAGGCAGTAGATAAAGTCTAATATTCAGAATATGACGTTGAAATTAAGTAGTCATATTTTATTGATAACAAAATGTTGAGCTAGGTGTAATCCATTTATCAATAATTTGAGATATATTGAAAGTACTTGACACTCAAAAGTCTAGGGTAAATATTATATCGAAGTAAATATCAGAAAATGATATTCAGGAATAAATGCCATGTTAATTCTAGTAAGTATGAATGTCGTACGTAATGTAGCGGAGGTTATCTAGTTTAGTCATTCATAAATAACACAAAGCATTAATAACCTAATGACATAGATATCCAATTAAATCGAATATATCCATATTTTCATATAACACCGCGACAACAATTGTTCTTTTAGTAATTTATATAGCCACAAATGGTTATGATCTCTATAAACAATAATTCTAAGATAGTATCATGCTCTCATATATATATGTAATATGAGTTTTCAAGGAATTCTATATAGCAAAGCAATTATGCAAACCATTTTGAAAGACACACAATAGCCGCGACAAAATACTTTTCATTTCAATCAATTTCCGTAATTGTCGTAATACGCAGAGTCTATATGCAAATGGAAAATGTGTTGCGCTCGTGACAATAGACCGTACATTTTCATAGTAATTTTTCAATTATGATAATCGATCAATTAAACGATACCGCATAATATGCAAATTTATGATAGAGAACATTATCTTTTTAGTATACGGTTTGAAAGGATGCAAATAATAATTAAAATACAGTAGAACCTAATTAATCATATACTTTTATTAGCACATTATATTAAAATACAGTATAGATCGTACTTGCCACTATAGTGGTGCAACTGTTAGAATGTATTCTATAAATAGGAAAAATTAATAATCTTAGGTACATTAGATTACCATATAAAGCAGAATAAAAATTAGCGACAAATTTATAAGAAATTAAAAGTCAAGCGTAGGTGTTAAAATGTTAAGAATTATTTGTCTAAATATCAAGTTGTTTTAAATAAATAAAATACGATAAATTATCTTTAGTCTGAAAACCCCCAGTACATTTATGGCATACTACTAAAATAGATCTAATTTATGAAATCGCAATTTCGATTCGAATGATTTATTTACGACAACCAATTTTATGACACCGGACATCAAAATTACCAGCTTCGAAAATTTAGCAAATATACGTAGACGCTGATATATTTTATTAATTGTTACGCACGTACATTTAGATTAGTGGGAAACATTTTCTTTACCTTTGCAGGCAACTTTAACTTTGCTCTAACTAGCTGTTCGAGTAGGTTTAAGTCCATGGGCGGTATGTTGTGCCATCATTTCGAATCGAAATTCGAAAAAAATCGAATGGCGGTATACTGTATCATTTTCGAAAAGCAAAAATGATACAACTTCCACTTTTTCGATTCGACTTTTTTCGATTCGAAGTGACGATACAACATACCGCCCCATATCATATCGTAAACATATTTAACCGTATGGCCACATCATCGTAAATATTTAACCGTATGGCCACATCAGCGTATAAGCACTTAATTGTAAGGCCACTCTTAATCTTAAAGCCTTTTATAGTTTAATAAGTAGTAGTACTCGTTCGTAAGATTAATTAGTCGTAAGGACATTTAACCGCGCGGTCAAACATCGTACAAACACTTAATATGAAACTTTAAAACCGGTTTGTCGCAGTACATGACCCCTTGCATTTTTTTGTATTCCATGTTTAAGTTTCGATGGAGCATGGAGGTTGTCATTTCTAATGTACCATGGTACCATGGAGCATTCACAATGCTACGTAGTACTTTCTTTTGAAATGCTTGTATATGATGTTAACTGTTGTTTAAATATCACGTACATATAAAATTAAAAGAAATAAATAGCGGATATGAAAGCTCTTACGGATTTTGTAAAACTCAAACTGAGTCAATAATAGATGCCGTGTTTCATGACAACTCATGATCCGGATCAGTTCAAATCTTATATGAAAAACCTGATCCAAATTTTATTTCAGATCTCAAATTTTGATTTCAATTCTAGTAAGCGCATTTGTGCTGTTTGAAGAAATCAGTTCATCTGAACCAGATCAGATTAAGCATCGAAAACACGGCTAAAGTTAACAAATGAGCTGAAAACTCTTAAAACGGATACGACACAATCAGAGACTGAGACGATAAATAAAAGCGGAATTCCATTACTGCGGTTTTTTTGTGCAGAAAACCAGAAAGAGATAAAATCGAAAATTCGGCAGACAGACTATTTTTATTTTATAGCGAAATTTTAAGGGGAACATTTGACAACCATGAAATTATAACCAATAAATTAGTTAAAAAATGAAAATTATTGTTAAATTAATTTTGTTTCTATCTCTAAATTACTAAAAACCCTAAATATTATTTGTAGGCATCCTCATTTTATTGTGTTTTTTAATTATTTCCTTTCAATAATTAAAAATTAAGAAAACGCTTTCCTATAAAAATAAATTAGGGGAATATTTGACCGCTTTTGTAACATAACCTAAATAATATCACATTAATGCATGTAAATTTATGTGGTACAGAGTAAATAATAAAAATTAAAAATTGTAAGATATTTTAATTTGAGCATTAATATAAATTTATCATGAAAATATTACTAAACTAAAATTTGCTGAGAGTGGGGGGCATTTTTCATTTTGGTTGCCTGACACTTCGTTTTGTATTTTGAATTATATTTATGGCAACCAAACCGCAACAACAACAAAAAATTTAAGTATAAACAATTTTACTGTTGCGCCGCTCACACACATAGGGATTTTTGACTTTATCTCGTTTTGGTTTTCTGCACAAAAAAGTCGCAGTAATGGAATTTCACCTTAATTCACATAACATTTATAATAATTACTGCATTGTTACAGGCATGGATAAATGGTGAGAAGGCAACCAAGCTCAAAGAGCTAGGTCTGATTTTGTCAGCGATTGAAACTGGAGCAATGAAAAAATACATGGATTTCGGATTGACAGCCGAAAACAAAATGTCCGACACAGATGCTTTAAAAAAAATTAAAAAGTGCATTTTATCCAAATCTAATTTAATTTATGATCGATATTTATCGATCGATATTTATCTTGAATGATCATTTGAAACGGAAATTAATGGAGGTTCTTGACCTTACTTTGGATAAAGTGATTGACCGTTGTAAAATACACGAAGTGACACAAAGTTGAATCTCATCGATGAAAACCTTTAAGGATTCTTCTTCAATAGCTATACAAGTTCCAGTCAATAAAATTCACTCGTCTAATGAAAGCAATAATAAACTTAATAAAAGAAAAGAAAATGTAAATTCTGCGCAAAATATCATGATTTAAGTTCTACACTGGGACAAATTTGATCATTTTGCAATGGAAAAAATCACATTGAAGCGGCATGTCGAAAAAAATTGAGTAAATCTAATAAACGTGAAAGTCGAAATCGTGTGAACGAGATAAATATACAAAATGAAGTGTAGTGATAACGAAAATGATCATATAGGTTACGACGCGTTTACATCCAAAATTTTTTCATAATTGATAAAATCAAAAAATTGCGGCGCAGATAAAACCGATTTTATTGGTAAAGCGGAAAGAAACGAAAAAAATACCAGATAAAAGTTACCCTAGTGTGGATATGCACATTATAAAAATTATTGTAATGATAAAAATTGAAAAATTTAGAAAGCTACACGTGAGGTCTTATCGATTTCAATGAAAATTCTATCATCATGAAAATTCAAATAAATATCAAGACACTCCAAGTAATTCACCTTGTAATCTTCGTCAAACATCAAAGAAGCAGAAACATCGTAAAGAAATGTGATGATAGTTTTGCTGGATATGGACTACATCCTAGGGAGGTCGAGTTAGAAGCCGTTGAAAATAAAAAGCCGGTCCTTGCCGTATACCACTAGCATATAGAGATCGTCCTAAGCAAGAACTGGATAAGCTTGAAAATTCTGGGATCATTCTAAAAATAGAGAAACAAAATTGAACCAATTATCAATTCTCAACCATTGATGAAATATTAGCTGAATTAGGTCATGCGAAGATTTTTACTGTGATGTCGCAAGAGGATTATTTCAAATCAAATTAACAGAGGCCAATAGTGAGTTAACATAATTTAAAAATATTTTTTTATTAAGCTTTGCCTAACATATATAAAAAAATTAGTAAGTTGCACCAGCCTTACCTAGTTTTAAGGATGAAAATAATATTTACAACAGGCGGATCACATAATCCCAAAGGTCTATTTTCGAGTTTAAATATACCGAACTATAAACGTAGCTATTTAGGATTGGTTTTAAATCGAAAAAACTGCGGCTCTGGACACCAATGATTACAATTTGAATGGGCATCTTATAAATAAGCTTGCTAGCTTAAAATTTGATGTAAAGCTCAACTCTAAATTGAATTGTAGCTAAATAAATAAGAAATGGTCATAATCAAGAGAACATGTTTTTGCATCCCATTTGGAAGATACATATGGATCACATAAGTGATCAGTGATGTCAAAGGAGTGGAAATTTTGACTGATGATTTTCTCATTTATGGATCAGGTGATACAGTTGAACAAGCCATTATATAGGCCACAATTCCAAACTCGGGCACTTATTTCAAAAACTACGAGCTAGTAACTACAAATTAAACAAAAGTAAACTAAAGCTATGCCAGAAATCTGTGAAGTTCTATGGACATATACTTTCTAATGAAGGATTGCAAGCAGATGAGTCGAAGGTAGCTGCTATTTTGAATATGAAGCCTCCGGCCAACAAAGAAGAGCCGCAGCGTTTCATTGGAATGGTGTCATTTTTATATAAGAAATTTGAGCACTCATTTTACACCCTTACGAAAAATAGCACTTGAAAGTACTCTATGAACCTGGACAAGCACTGAGGAAGAAGAATATGTAAAAATAAAAATGTTATTAGTGACATTCAGAATCTAAAATATTTTCACAATAAAAAGTTAGTTAGAATAGAGAATGTGTAGTAACTCAATTATTCGCAAAATAATTGATTCTACAAGCGTTGACGAATACGACATATATAATACGCAACATACAACCGTGCGACATACAATTAATTCGATAATTAATTGATCGAGATAAAAATAAATCAACTTCCACAATCGACCGTGCACGAGCGCACGATAATTTAACTGGCCACATACACACGCCACGCATACAATGTTGACAATAAAAAAAAACAAAAAATGAAATGAAGAAAATAAAATATAAAATTCGTTCGCATGCAATTAAATTAAATATATGTAATTGATAATACGCGGGCGAAAATATAAGTATATAAAATACAAATATTGTAGTAAATAAACAATTCTATACATATTACAAATAATAAAATTGTTATAAAACGATAAATAAACGAGTGTATATAAAGTGTATTTGTAAATTATACTCGCACAAACCCATAATAAGTGCGATTCTAGTAGTACAGGCTTAGGAGCTGCACTTTTGTAAGAAAACGACGTTATCGCGTACGCACCCAGATTTTTAAGTGCCGCCGAATTGCGTTCGCCGAATGCACAAATCGAGAAGGAACTATATACAATAGCTATTGTACTAGATTCGATCAAATGGGCTCCTCTTCTGGTTCTGAAGCCCCGTCAGCGAACAAACGGCGTTGTCTATTTTCATTCAATTTTGTGCTCCTGGGTCAGTTGGACCTTATACCGATGTATGTAGAAGCCCCGACGCAAAATTCAGCAAGTTGAAGCCTGTGAAAGGCCGAGATCTTGTGCACGGCGAGGAATTGACTACCTCTGGTTCTCCTGTACATTTTCACGAACCACAGCAATGTTTTCGGCCAATTTAGCGTTTTCTTTCGAAAGTAAATAGTGTGTTATCGATTTTAGATGGTATGTTGACTAAATGACTAATTTATGGTAATTCACATTAGTTTCCCAAATGATTCGTCCAATTACTGTCCACGTTAGACGCCAAGTTAAACCGCCCTTACACATTTAGAAAAAATTTAAAAAATTGAAATATTTTTACGAAAGACATGCATGCATCATGTCTTTCGTAAAAATATTTCACATGCATGTTGACGAATTTGCAACTGGGATGTAGCTTAGTCATTGCTGATTTATGACATAAGTTTCAGTCATTTACAAGCTGTCGTTCCGTGTGCATCAATTTTAAGAAATGAAAGCCGATAAGCCATATTTACGTCATTCGACATTCTATCAAAAAATGAAAAAAAATGTTGCTCAAGCTATGGAATTGATATTCGAGTTTGAGTGAACATTCTGTGAGTCATGTGAGTCGTGACGGCAATTTTAGTGTCAAACTCAAAAAGAGCTTACACAACCATTAGGAGTTACTCACCAATCAATATATCTGCATGAATTAGTTTTCTCTGTACAAAAGAAAGAATTTTTGAACAAAATCAACCTGATGAAAAGTGGATTTCGCCCGATAATCCTAAACAGAGAAAACCTTGGGTTAATCTAGGTCAGCCATCAACATCAGCAGCAAAAAAGAATATTCATGCCAAGAAAATGTTACTGTGTGTCTGGTGGAATTGGAAAGGAGCCATTTACTACGAGCTTCTGGAACCTGGTCAAACTGTTACGGTTGAACGTTACCAGGCCCAATTAATGAAATTAAGTGATGCTCTGCAAGCAGATAATATTGCTGCATGACAACGCTCGTCCACAAACAGCAAAACCAACCCAGCAACTTATCTTCTCACCAAGTCTCTATCGCGATGGCATTTACCTTCTACCTGATAAATGGCAAAAGACCATAAATAATAATGGCGAACATTTTGATAATTAATCTTTGTAACAATTATATTTTCAATAAAGTTGGATTTGACCAAAAAAAGGAGAGTTTCTACTTGCACACCTAATACATAAATCAAGAATACTAAAAAACACAAAATAACTTACAGCCTGTTACTGTTTCACGAGTACGAACTAAACGATGGTGTTCTTATGCTCTATACGAGCTGCAACTGATCCAGTCTCTTAAAAACGTTCTACCATTTTGGAGAATTCCAAGCTCTGTAGGACCGTTCAGTTTAACCAAAATATTTTTTTTACTGAACGACCATTTTCGTAATAAAATTGGATAACCAAAACGCGTCCTTGTATTTTAGAGAACGTATGGCTAAAAATGGCATAGTTATGACTTTTCATTTGTCAATAAGTTTTCGAAAAACACCAACAGATGGAACACCCCTTACATCATAGATATTTTCAACGGAAGGCCTATTGCTCTTAAATTATTTTAGGCATGCACAATTTTGCACAGCCTTTTTATTCGTTCTTCTGTGTACAAATTTAACCGGTCGACGCACAAAATTGCAGAATGAAGTGCTATTCAAAAAAATAAGAAACATTTCGGAGGAGTTCTGAAATGGTTGGTTGTAATGATAACGTAATTAGTTTCATATATATTTTATTACTCATTTACTTCGAGATGTCATTCCAAATATCGTTTTAAGCGGACAACTCGCAATGTATCGGAAGTAAATGAGACATAAAAATAAACTTCCTTGAGTTAGTTTTATGTGTCTTCATAATACGAACCTTGACATCAAAATATATATACAAATAAATATATATACATTTTATATATGAGTACAATTATTATGAAAACACCCGATCATTATTGTTGTACATCACCATTTAAGGATTACCAATCACATAATATAAGACAGAAATAAAAAAGGAATTTATCTTAATTACTTCACAAATGTAATTAATTTAATTAAAGAAGGCGTCTGTTGTTGTATGGCAGGTTCCCTTCATATAATGAAACCAATTAAATATTAACTCTTCAACTATATGTGTATAGCATAAAGCATATTATGTCTAGATATGCTGTAATTCTTTTTTATTGTACGAGCATAAACAAGTATATGATTCATGGAATTCAAGATCACTAATTAAATTGTTTGTATATAGTTTTAATGCCAATAACCGTGTACAAATGACTTATTATTGCAGTTGTAAAGTGGACATCCCACGTTTTAAATGGTTGGTATCCAATGTGTACGACAACAATTTTATTATCTCTTATCTCGTTCGGTTAGTCGCACGTTCTTCGAGGAGTGTTTGACTTTCTGCAGTTGTGCAATGCCTCTTACGCGCGCGCATATATTTCTATTTTCTTAACCGATTTTAAGGAAATAATTTCACTTATAAATTAAAAAAAAAAAAGTTATCCTTGTGGTTCTAAATATGGATCGCAATTTTAATTTTAAAAAAATTGGCATAAACAAGTAATTTGTAAGGAGGGTATATCATAGTAATTAATGCGCGCACAAATATCATTAAAATGAAAGTTGTGCTCGCGAGCGAGTTCATGAAGTTTTTTGATTTCATTTTTGGGCATGCGACATTGAACCAGTCGTGCGATTTAATTACACCGATTATGTTTACTTAATGCTATCCTCGAGGAAGTTAACTTTTAATTTTTTTTAATGTTGTTTTGTTATGTATGTTCTACTGAGTTTAATGGGTTCAACGATATTGGTTTCGTTTGCGGAAGGTTATGTTTATTTTTAAATACTAAATGTATGCCATTTTAGTGTTTATTTGCGTATATATATAGGTAACCTTGCATGATTAGCCGTGATCTGGTGGACTTGAATAGTAAAGTAGAGGGTTAGCAATACCAGAATAACATATTACATTTATTACATATTAGGAATTGTAGAGGTCATTGAGCTGCGGTTTAGCTATACTTACCCCGCATTACTCAAGGATTTGGAGCCCAATTGTTGTTGTTTTGACCAAATGTTATTAGATAAATTTGTGTGTCGTCTTGGGGTCCAATCAATCAGTTTATGTTTCACTAAAATTGTCACTTACTTCACCCAAAAACAATATTGTTATAATTTTTTAATAACAGTGCAGTTAGGTTGACTAATTCAACCAACTAATAAAAATGATTAAATAATTTATTAAAATGACATCAAGTCTTTAAAAATTTATGCAATTTGTAGTAAAATTCATAATTTATTTTTAGAAAAAACTTTTAAATTTTACTACAGCCAATTAGTAAATTTTGTTTGTTAAAATTTTATTCTTTTGTAGTACTTACATTTAACTATTTTAAATTTTTAATTTAAAATTAGTAACATAACATGAAAATATTTATTAAAATGTTATAAAAATAAAAACAAATGATTTATATTCAATGATTATTTGATACTGTTAAAGTTAGCCGACTCGCTTCAGCCGAAAATGACGATAATGCAGATTCGGCTGTGGCGATTAAAACACAAGCCGAATCATGTCGATAATGTATATTTAGCTATAATAGCAGAATTGTATCATAAGCTGTATTTTGTTGAGAAATAAAACTTTTTCGCTTTAGCTGAATCAGCGCTATTCAGCTATTTCAACTAATACAAATCTGCATTATCATTCAGCCAAAGCAACATTCTAAAATGCTTTAGTTTTTGCTTTAGCCATGGTGGTGTTCCAATTGTCTCAACAAAATACACCCTATTAAAGTTAGCCGATAGTTTCCAGCCGAAAGATAATGCAGATAGTGTCTTGACTATTTTTAAACTCTCTTTATACTCTCGCTCCTATTGATTTTTAAATTCCTATAAACTGAAATAATTTCTCCTTCACCCGAATGATGTAACCCGATCCTAAATTCTCCTAAATTCGAGTTCATAAATATTTATTTCGATTTATTAACGTATATTACTCAAAATTAATTTTTTTTTGTTAAATGCATTTAAACTATAATAAAAAACTATTTTGTTACTGACAAAACTAGATGCCATATATCAAGCAAAACTAACTTCAAAAATTTCAGGTCGATTATCATCAATAAGACCTTTTGAATCTATTTCCAGCCATGACACATTAAACGCTTAATTTTTAGAAATTTTCAAATTCTGTGTGTGCGATATATTCAACCCAGTTTTCCCGGACTTCCAACATAGAAATCGACCTGAAATTTTTTCCAGGTATGATCATCAATAAGACCTTTCATTTGAATCTATTTTCAGCCATGCCAATTGAAACGGTAAATTTTTAGAAATTTTCCAATTTTGTGTGTGCGATATATTCAACCAAGTTTTCCCGGACTTCCAACATAGAAATCGACCTGAAAATTTTTCCAGGTATGATCATCAATAAGACCTTTCATTTGAATCTATTTCCAGCCATGACACTTTAAACGCTTAATTTTTAGAAATTTTCAAATTCTGTGTCTGCGATATATTCAACCAAGTTTTCCCGGACTTCCAACATAGAAATCGACCTGAAAATTTTTCCAGGTATGATCATCAATAAGACCTTTCATTTGAATCTATTTCCAGCCATGACAATTTAAACGGTCAATTTTTACCTTGTTAAAGTTAGCCGAAAGTTGCCAGCCGAAAGATAATGCAGATAGTGTCTTGACTATTTTTAAATTCTCTTTATACTCTCGCTCCTATCGATTTTTAAATTCCTACAAACTGAAATAATTTCTCCTTCACCCGGATGATGTAATCCGATCATAAATTCGAGTGCATTACTGATTTTTGCTGTATTCAAGACACTATCTGCATTATCTTTCGGCTGGAAACTTTCGGCTAACTTTAACAGTATTCAATTTTTAGAAATTTTCAAATTTTGTGTGTGCGATATATTCAACCAAGTTTTCCCGGACTTCCAGGCATCCCGGCGAGTTGCAGCAGTGGAGTCTAGGATTAGCGAAAATGAGGAACGGAAAAAATGTGAGTTGTGGATGCAGAGTCTAGAACTAAGGAATATGAGGAGCAGCGGGAAATCGGAAAACGGATGAAACGGATATAAGTTCCAGTCACTACGCCTAGAGTTGCGGAGAATGAGGAAGAGCGGGAGGATCGACTGGAGCAAATGCGAGTTGTGGCAGTTGCGTATAGAGGACTGCAGAAAACGAGGAGCAGCGGGAAATTCGACACGAAGGCAATCGAATTCGTTTAGCCAGAGAAAGACGATCAGTTGGGCATTCCCGATTGGCGCTTGCGGTATTTAAGTATGATCCACATTTATACTACCAAAGTTATCCTAATGTTCTGATGAACAAGATACGCGATCACCACTCCGCCAAAAAGTATAAAGGTGAGGCCCGTGGAATATGCTGCAATAATGGCAAGGTGAGACTACTAGATTCGCCGTCTGATAAATTCATGTCATATATGACCGCAACAACAGCGGAGTCGAGACATTTCCTACAAAATATCCGAAAATACAACTCCTGTTTTCAGATAACATCATTTGGGGCAACTTCTATTGTTGATACACCAGGTTTCATGCCCACATTCAAAATCCAGGGTCAAATTTATCACCGAATAGGCTCACTTCTTCCGTGCGCAAATGAATCGCCAAAATTCTTCCAAATTTATTTTATGGGGAACGAACAATATCAAGCAGATCAACGCTGTCAGAATATTTCCGGCACAAGACGTAATACTGTTGAACATCTTCAAGGCCTCCTACATGTCCATAACTAACTGGTTAGTACATTCACAACCACCCTGGAGCAATTGCCGACGGATGAATATAAAATCGTTATTCGTGCTGACAAAAGACCGGCTGGAGAGCGTGAACGTCGCTTCAATGCCCGTCAAAGTAATGAAATGGCTATTGTTATGATAGGCGACCAATTCGAAAGGAGGGGTATCATTATTCAGCGATGTTGTGAAGCGCTGCAACGGATCTCTGAGACGCACCGATCCTACGATGCTCTGCAGTACCCGTTGATGCTATGGCAAGGGGAGGATGGTTACCATTTCAACATTATGCAAACCAACTCTGCCACAGGTCAACCAATCAACAAAAAAGTCTCTGCGATGGACTTCAATGCCTACTGATATTGGCAAATTGGAAATTTTACCTGCCACTTTTAAAGTGAGTCCGAGACACATGCACGAATATACTCAAGACGTCCGGACCTCTTTATAAAATTCACTTGCAGTCCCACTTGGCCTGAGATTAAAGAAGAGCTCATATTCGGCCAGACGTCAGTGGATCGTCATAATTTAACAGCAAGGGTGTTTCAACAAAAGCTATAAAAGTTGATGGACGTTCTAACGAAGAAAAAGCACAACATATTTGGAGAATATCGCTGTTGGATGTACTCATTCGAGTGGCAAAAGAGAGGACTGCCCCATGCTCATATACTCCTGTGGTTAAATAAAAAATTCGTCCAACACAAATTGACAGTGTTATATCCGCTGAGTTTCCCAATGCAGAGCATGACCCCATCCTGTATGAGGTCATCAAGAGGAACATGATTCACGGGCCGTGCGGACAGTTCAATCCAAACGCACCATGAATGAAGGACCGGAAATGCACCAAAAAATATCCCAGAGACTTGATTCACGAAACTCAGACTGGCGACTATGGATATCCTCAGTATAAGAGACGAGGACCGAACCATGGAGTGTTTACTGCCACATTGATAATGCATGGAAACCAAGAAATGGAAGTAGACAACTAAGTGGGTGGTGCCATACTCGCCGCTGCTTTCGAAGATGTTCCAAGCTCATATCAACTTTGAGTACTGTAATTCGGTCAAACCCATCAAATACATTTGTAAATATGTGAGCAAGGGGACTGGCAAATGAAAACAGACTTGACGAGATCACAAGCTATCAAATGGGCAGATACATCAGCAGCAATGAGGCGGTTTGGCGTATTTTAACCTTCTACATCCATGAACGCCACCCAACTATTGCCCACCTAAGTGTACACGTGGAAAATGGGCAGCGAGTGTATTTCACTGCAAATACCGCCCAACGAGTTGCCGCCACACTACCGAACAAAACGTTAACGACGTTTTTTCAACTTTGTCAACAAAATCCCTTTGCAAGGATGTTGACGTATCCAGAAGTTCCAAAGTATTATACTTAGAATGCTTCGAGGAAAGTATTTTGCAAACGTAAACAAGGCATGCCAGTTCCTGGGCAAGATGCTGTAGCAAGGGATGCGTTACGCCGGGTATACACTGTCCATCCCAACAATGGTGAGTGTTATTTTTTGTGAATGTTGCTTCATACTGTTCGAGGACCAACATCTTTTCTGGCTTTGAGGACTGTTGATGGCGAAGTTTGTGAAACATTCAGAGAAGCATTCCAAAAGCTGGGTTTACTCGAGAATGACTGACACTGAGAAATGTCATTTTCTGAAGCAGCTTTAACGTGTTTGCCAGTGCAAATTAGAAACCTCTTCGCCATTATGTTAACAACGTGCAACCCATCAAATCCGAACAGCCTATGTTCCTATGGAGAAACCACGCTGATCCAAACTTAAATTTTCTACCACAAATATTTAATGAGGCATTAATTCTTTTAGAAGATAAGTGTACAGCGATGAACGGTAAGACATACAGCTCGGAGTGCAAGCTCCAGAGAGAAATGCGCAATTACAACGTCGAAGAGCTGACACACCACACCATGTTCAAACGAACAAGCCACTTTTGGTGGACGATCAGAGAAAAGTATTCGATACCATCATGGAATGCGTAAGAAAATCAAGCGACGGCCTCTTTTTCTTAAATGCACCTGGCACAAATCTCATACTGGCTGAGATACGTATGAGGTAGGAGGTGGCGCTTGCTACCATCTGATGTAGCGGCCACCCTAATGGCTGGAGGGCGAACAGCCCATTCAGCTTTGAAGTTACCTCTCAATATTGCTATAGAAAATGAGAACCCTATCTGCAACATATAAGCAAGAGTTCTGGTGAAGCTCAAGTCTTAAAATTGTGCTCATCGTATGGAACGAGTGCACGATGGCACACAGAAAATCATTGGAAGCTCTTAACCTAACATTACAAGACCTAAAAGGGAGTAGTGAACTGATGGGAGGAGTATTGTGGGTCTGGCCGGGGATTTTCGCCAAACACTGCCCATAATTACGCGGTCAACATCTGCTGATGAGCTTAACGCCTTCCTGAAAGCTTCAGCTCTGTGGACAAAAGTACAGAAACTTCAACTGACAACAAATATGCGAATTCGCATTCAGCAAGAAACAGATGCGAAGTAATTCGCAGCAAAACTGCTACAGATTGGCGGTGGCACTTTCCCCATTAATAAGCTAACAGGCAAAACCACATTCACTGATAATCTGTGCCAGTTAGTGTCGTCCATTGAGCGGCAGATTCGGAAAATATACCAAAACATTGAGATAAACTTCAAAAATCATAATTGGCTATTCGAGAGAGCCATCCTTGCACCCAAAAATGATAACGTGAGAGCCTTGTGGTACACCAAAGGTTGGTTGTACACACTTAGAAATCTTGCTGCGATTTATGATGCATCCCTTGCATTAAAGCTTATACGATGCAATCATGTATCACATTCTGATGCAAAGCATGCATTAAAAATAGTTATGATGCAGTTGCGTCTAAATTTACTTCAGTAGTGTATTAAAAGAAAATTTCTATATAATCTGGGGGTTGACTATTTTTTAGCAAATTTATTATAATTCGCTAAGGCATTGTGTTTAATTTTAATATAAAAGCTTACAATATTTTTCATATATTTGCTGTGTTAGGACGTCAATTAATTTACGTCAATCCAGTTGGAAGTAAAAAATTGGAATCTGTGGAATTTGCCTTATAGTTTTAATACAAAATAATATAAGTGTAATCAGTGCTGCCACTGTTTCTAATCAACAAGGGAGTAGAAAGAAACACTCAAAAAAGGGAGTTGATGGAGTAAAAATAAAATACGTATTTTTGTTCAATTCAAGATATTTATTTAGAAATATAATAATACTCACAGTAATTTTATACTGTATAATATATTATAATCACCGTCAGCAATGATAAATTGAAGCACAAAGTCGGAGAAAGATGTAATGAAACATTCTTGAAATCAGTTTCGGTGTTAAAAAATTGTATAAACAAAGTTTTTTTATAATTCTAAAAAAAGTTAGAAGTGTTAGAGTTAGAGTTCAAGATGTTGCTTAATTCTAATAAAATTTCTTGTGCCATCGAGCCGCTAATTCTATTAAGCACATACAACTATCAGAAATGTGCACTTAAGACAGATTCAATGTTGCGTTCGTTCGTTCCTTCATTCTGAATTTTTTTTATAATCAATCAAAGTTGCTGAAAAAAATCCACGAGAAAAAAAAGGTCTTTTTAACCAATGAAAATTGGTTTAAAAAATTTCAAAAGGAAGGAAGTCCGCCTTTAGATTCATTGTAAAATCTAGCAATAATGTCCAATAATTGTGTTCACCATTTCCGTTGATTTAGTTCTGCCACACATTAATTGTTTTGCCATGCTGAAGTCCGGGAACAGCACCTCTAGAAATGCCGGTAAAGAATCTTTTTGGGAAATTGCAGTCTGGTAGATTTGTATGGCAATATTATTCTATGTTTGGTGTAGTATTCCTAAGTTTAATATTTTCAGGTGTAATTTTGTAGTCAAATATCTATTTAAATGGCTTTTATTATTTGTAAGCATTGTGAAGCAAATTGAACAGAAAGCAAGGGCTGGAAGGCCATTAACTTTCCTCAACCATGAAAACTTCACTTCCCATTCACATTCATATTTTTGTGAATTTCCAACGAACCAAAAAATGAAGGGTAATAAAAAAGGAGTAGATTTAAATAAGTAAGTACCGAAAACCTATTAAGACAAAAAGGTAGTATATCTACTCCAATCGGAGTAAAGTGGCAGCCCTGTGTAATACAATTATTTGGGAATTTCTAATGTGCTGTGCTTTATACTGTTTAAAGCACTGGGCTGGGTTATACAATTTTATGCCTCAACCAGTCAGACTTAAGTTCTTAAGTTGTGCTCCGTTCTGGACCACTTAGGAGAGCGGTACGACCACCAAAATTTTAGAGGTCAGTTGTTTATTTGTGACGAGAAGCCTATAAAAGTTTGGTGATTGTAGCACTAATCGAAGTGGTACAATCGGCGTGTAACTTAAGCTCTTAAGTCTGGCTGGTTGAGGCATTATTGCCACTTACGACAAAAAATGATGCTTCCAAATGGGTATTTTAATTTATTTTTTTATGCAATGAACTGTAAAATTTTAATATGGCTTGTATCAATTTTAACAAAATATTCCGTTAAAGTTTAATGTAAACTAAGTTTAATAAAAATTAATACAATTAGCATTAATATCTGATATAATGCAACTTGTGCATTAGTTTGTAATGCAAGCTTGCGCTGGACCTATATGTAAAGCAATTTGCATTACATAGGTCATATTTTTTTTCAACATAATATTCGTCGTTTACCTCCTATTTCAATATGTTGGTCTCGATTACTCAAATAAGATTTGAACCAGGCTACGATTTAGATGATTTATAATTTATCGGTTATGGCTGACGGTGTTGTTGTTAGTGATGATATCGTATGGTTTTTGTGTTTCGGTCTGGGTAGAGGCTTCGGGCATGGATCACAAGACCGACTTTCTTTTGGTTGAACAGAAGATTGGGACAAGGCATGAACCACTGTTGTTAATGTCTCTTCTAATTGATTCATTCTTTTCAGAACATTTTCACATTTACTACAGAACCACCGCAAACCAGGCACGTCCATCATTAATTTCATACCTTTCCGTAAATCATTTGGAAATTTTTTATGCCAAGGTGTCGTCGTAAAAAAGGTTTGATTATCTTGAAAACGTCTAACATTTACTTATTGTCTCGCTTAGGTGTGATCACAGTTTTTTATGCTCTCAAGTTTCAAACTAGTCTGTTTTTGAAATAGAATGTGCTAAATGTAGATAAGTTTATATACCGGAATTTCGGTATTGCCCCAATATACACGAAAACCATTTGCAAGCTTTCATAAACCTCAACTCTAATGCGTTACTTAAAATTTAGTAAACATCTGACAAATTATCTAAGCTTCTTTCAATATTTGAGAATATTTGTAACACAAATCCAAAAATAATCCAGAGTTTGAAGTAAATTTGAGCAATTGATAAAAGCAAATAATATTTAAATAATAGTTAGTCGAGTGCCGTACGCTTACTGAATCTGAATAAATCATTGGGCAGAATCAATCATTCATCTCTGCGCAAGGGAGCATGTAAATAACACCGTCACTGGTCCCGAACAAAGCATTGTCTATTCCAAGAGCCACTTAAATAGAATAAATGTATGTGAAGTTAGCCCAAATGACATTTTAATGTTGTCAACCCAAAAAACTAAAATATTTCTACTTCTAAAAATTCAATGTTTAACTAAAATAAAGAAGTTTCAGGAGATTGTGATGCCGATTTACGAACAATCATAATATTCACGGGAAGTTGAGATTTTCAGTGTTGGTCATCAGTCTCACTGAGATTTTTGCACTGAATTGCCTATATTCGGCCGATTTACGAACAATGATAATATGTAATGGAAGTTGGAATTTTCGGTGTTGGTCATCGGTCTCATTATGGTTTTTAGACAGATCTTGTTCTAGCATTTACGAGTAAGAAGTTTCACGAGTCTTTGATGGGGTCCTCATACTTCGACTACTCTTCTGGAATACTTAATCTATGTATAAATTTATTAGAATCGCCTATTAGTCTGCTTTCGTAAATTGTATAGCTTTCAACATTGCAAAACTTAACAAATATTTTTCGAAAGGTGTCCACTCCCAGAACACCGTTTTAGCCAAATTTTGGAAAACATTGACGTACAAAGTTTAATACCGATCAGTCAATTTGTCTAAAAAACATTTTCGCTTAAATTTTGGACCGATTTTATACCAAATTATAATTAGAGTATTTTGTTTATAAATTTTGAAATATTTTGGAAAAACTATAAAAATCGAGGAAGTTTTCCTGCCAAGGAGTTCCTGCCAATTATGGTTCACAGATTTCCTCTACATTGGACTCAATATTATGGTTGTTCATAAATCAGCCGAATATAGGCCATTCTTGGTATGAGGACCCCATCCTGAAACTTCTTACCCATAAAGGCTAGAACTAGATCTGTCCAAAAATCATAATGAGACCGATGACCAACACCGAAGATCTCAACTTCCAATAAGTATTATGCAGACATCATTAAAACGTCTTGATATACGATTTTTTTGGGCTGATAGTTCGTGATAGCAACTATAATTTTTGTGTTAAAAAATTACTAGAATTTTAAGAAATGTTTTTTATCACTTTCATTTAAAGAATGATCATGTTTGAGTTAAATTTGTGTATTTTTTATTTTATTAATAGTATAATTTTATAAATTTAAAATATAATTGTATTATTTATATTCATTTCATTCTAATTCATATTTAATCTTTGAATTTATGTGATATCCAATGTTTTTTACAGTTTGCTGTCATGATAGTTATTTAATTTTTTGGACTTGTGGCAAAAATTTAATTTTTTGAACCAGAATTTTGTGAAGGCCAACTTCACAAACGTAATAATTATAAACTTGGGATGAGAAAAACTAAAAACCTTCTTAGTTCCAACATCGGACATCTAGACGGAATACTCAAGTTGGATCGCAAATCATTAGGATTCCGTTAACATATACCGCGCTTGTTTTTAAACGATTTAGGCTTGTTAAAGACTCTATTATACAATGGTCCAACAACAAATTCATTATTTTGCCTGAAATAGTGACCTTTATTAAGGTACTAAATCCTTACTTTACGTGATAGATTACCTGGGATGCCCGGGTAATCAATATACAGGGTGTTTGGCAGGTGGACCGACAAAATTGTTTGGCAGATTTAGGGTGCCATTTGAAAGCTTTTATTCGATGGAACTGATGTCCTAAGTGTCACGGTAACTGAGATATGATATTTTTAAGTTTTCTTTAATTCCCCAAAATCTCACTTTTAAATGGCCATAACTTTTTTGTTTGTGTCAACAACTCGCAGTTTATAGGGTCCTCCAGACGTGTACTACCAACTAATGAAGTAGCGGCCTCGTTTTTCCGGTTCGACAATAACGTTGAAATGATTCCAAGGAATGAAAATTAGGAAAGGGATGGAAATTATCATAGCGAACCAATTTTTTCAGACTATTCATAATTCCATTAGGATTATCAGCTGAACCCATTGTTTTTTTTTAGATCAACGGAGTTAAAACCAAATATGTATATATGAGAGATTGTTAGACAGTTTAAATACGTAGGATTGTTGGTAATTGAGGAAAATCCAGTTTTACTTTACATAACAATGAGGATGGCAGCTGAATATCGAACATTCTTTGCCAATATTAAAAACCAAGGATTGTGATAAGCATGTTGCTCAGTTTGCAACGATAGAGATGTGTTTGCAAATGAATAACGAGATCGAAGCCGATCTTGTCAAATTTAACAACAACGGATTTGTAAAATTATCTAGACTGGTTGCAACATTTCCGATAGCATAACCAAACCTGGACTTCGGTAGGTGACGTATAGAAGGATCTTCACACACGAGATCATCGTATTTCGCTCCACTTTGTGCCCGCAGTAACTAATCTTTTCTTGTAGTTAAATTGTGACAAAGGAACGCTTGAAATAATATCAGAAGTACTTTAAATTTGTCTTCAATATAACAATCGCGAAAATTAAATTTTGACGGAAGAATTATTCCAGTTTCCCAGAGAAAATGATGCGCCCCTGTATATTCAGATATATCATGAATTATCTTCTCCGTTCACTATTCTGACTTTCTTACCGTTGACATATATTTATCTCAGTTGAAAATCGTTATATAAGGAAATTAATTAATCAAATTGAATAAAATGTGAGTCACACAAGCAGTTTACGATAAATCAAACTGTTTAATAAAAGCGAAAAGTCAATTTCCAATCCAAACGACAATATATCAACACAACTCGCAATATTTTATGTTTCTCATGCATGAGTGAGACTGTTATGTTTAAAAATATCTTCAAGGCCTTGTAAATAGCCTTGCCATATATGGATAACATCCATATTAGTTCAATGATATAAAATAAAAAAAAATTTACAGCAAAAACTAATTCAAAAGTACGAATACAACAAATCTATCGTTCTGTGTTTTAAGATAATCGTAATTGATTAAGTTTCGACGATTTTTTTTTCTCGTAGCGATATCAACAAACAGTTCGATTGTGATGTGATATACAGCTTTGTGAAAGCTTTGTATTGATCGACAAACATATAGGAAATGTTTTTATATGACGAAGATAATTATTATCTAATCTAAACTATAAAGATAAGATCAACATATAGAGTTTGGCGTTTTGTGATTGCTTTGCAAGTTGATTGTTATGAAACGTTCTGTCGTTTGAGCCTGTCATTTTGTGTAGCGGGTGGTCTGGTTTGAATTGTTGTTTAAATACGTAACGTGCATAGTTTGTAAATTATGTGAAATAAGATATTCGTTGAAAAAGGGCTAGAACTTGTTGACATCAGCAAGCATATAAAACGGCCCAATACTTTCGTACGTATAACCCTTTAATGGATGGTTGTAATGTTAGAAGGTCGCAGGGGATGAACACAAACAATGCTTGCTTCTTACAGCCATGCTGCATACAAAGTTTAGTGTAAGCATATGCGGTTGGTGCGCACAGCCAATGGCAGGAACTGTTGCAAAAATATTAGAATTCCTAATGGTGAATACAAATTTTATGAAACTGTTTGTGAATACAGCACGATCAACGACCCGCTAATCACGTCATGGCGAACGGCTATACGAACGAATTTATTAGTTCTAAAATGAACGAAAATTGGAACGGTATAGCCAAATTTCAGTTTTTTGTTCATTCATGTCTTTATATTGAAGCGTCTTCTAGTATATTCCCAAGCAAGACAATCTTCTGTAAGAAGAGTACGACCGTCCTAAAATTTTTGTTTGCCTCTCGTTTTTGAGCATACATTTGTCGATGCTCCACCCCTTTTCGGGGCGCTTGATTAACCGTTGGGATAGGCAGACCCAGATTATCAGGATATTGAAATGCTCACCCATCTCATTGAGAAAACTGTGGCAACTCAACGTATCTCTAGCGGTTCATTTACATCTAGCTTGGAGCCGTCAGTGAAAAATCACACCTCTTCCGTTTTCGGTGCAGAAACCGCCCGAAACCATTTATTGCTACATTTCCACTAATCAGTCTCTTAGCTTTTAAACGCCATCCGTCTACCGAAAATATCGACCAGATAAGAAGGTGAAACATAATCTCTAAGGCACGCGTTGGTGTTGCATGAGCGCGTACAGAACATTCTCTACATCTCCATCATCGTCATATATGTGACTTTGTTAAGGGCTGGCCACTAAACACTCACTTTGTGCACAAGTACTGGTCTTACTACGGCAGTGTAAAGCCAAGTGTACCAACTCTAGTTTCATTCGCAGACAAATTTTTACACGATCGGTGATTCGTAAACGAAGACTGCTTCACTCCTCTCCAAACTTTAACCAAATTTTTAGAGTCAAAGTTGGTTCTTGCCCGTAAAAACATTTGCATGTTTCTCGTGTTTGAGAAAAAGCTGTGGGTAACTGCAGCAGGGAAGCTTTCTAATTTCAAAATGAAACTTTGCATACCAATGAAGCCTAATTTGAGCTAATAATTAATGCTCGCCGCACGGGAAAAAATTAATGCTAGTACGAGAGCCAAGACAACGGGGAAAAAATTCAAATTTCGCATGAAAGACGAAACAAATAAACCTTGATTTCTAGAAAAAAACAGAAATAATTTGAGCCTAATTTTAACACCTTTCCAAAGTCGGCTAATCTGGCAAAATTTGTGCTTGTCATAGAAATATATTTTTCATAAACTGTCATTGAGGAAAACAAACTTGCCCCTAAAAGATACTATATCAAACAAACAAAATACAACGGGATACCGTTCAATAATATTTCTGTTGAGCAACAAATTAAACAAAAGAAGAAAAATATTCTAAAATCCGTAAAATATAGTGACTGAATTTGTGCTAATCCAGAATAGGCCTAACTCCGTTGAACAACAAAGACCGTTGAATTAACGATTTTCTAACATAAAGTGATCTAGAAACCAATGAAGTTGGCACTTCCGATTGCAAATTTCTGTAAATAATGATCAATGACATCCGAAAAACATAGGGGCTCAATTTGTACTAATCCAGACTTGGCCTAATTCCACTGAACAACCAAGACCGTTAAATGAACAAATTGTGGAGAAATTCTGAAGGGGATAGAGGGGTGTATTTTAGCAAAATTTCGCTAATTCAATAAATCGAAAATGCATTGAATGGCCTGTCGTTCTAGGTCAACATGCCGTGTCATTGATGCCACTATGGTCATTTGATAAATCATTATGTTGGTCAACTTCGGCCTAATTGTGGAGAAATTCTGAAGGGGTTACAGAGGTGTATTTTAGCAAAATTTTGCTAATTTAAGATATCGAAAATGCATTGAATGGCCTGTCGTTCTAGGTCAACATGCCGTGTCATTGATGTCACTATGGTCATTTGATAAGACACTATGCTGGTGAACTTCGGGCTAATTGTGCACAAATTCTGAGGGGAATACAGAGGTGTAATATAGCAAAATTTCGCTAATTCAGTATATCGAAAATGCATCAGTGCAAAATTATTTTTCTGCTACATTTTAGAGATATAAATAAAGTCAAAAACATCTTAACAAAAAATAATGTTCATTGCATTTGTTTGAAAGTTTTTTTTGTGTTTACGGTTTTTGGGCCTGCATACATGCAAAGTTCATATATTGCGACAAGGCCGTATACAAATGACCATAGTGGCATCAATGACCCGGCATGTTAACCTAGAACGACAGGCCATTCAATGCATTTTCGATATATTGAATTAGCGAAATTTTGCTAAAATACACCCCTCTATCCCCTTCAGAATTTCTCCACAATTAAGTCAAAGTTAAACAACATAATGATTTATCAAATTGCCATAGTGGCATCCCCACCATACTTTACGTTTATTTGGTTAGCAATATTGCTTTTCAAATTATGATTGATTGATTTAAACATTTGTATTTCACAAGTTTAAATAGAATTATAGGTTTTCCAACAAACTTCGCATAATAATACATTCAAATTGGTTTCAGTTTATGTGTTGTTGAAATAAATTTTTCGGCTGATAACTTTTGGCTGAAGAATATTGATCAACGGTGACGTATTTATACACTTTTATTATCTGCATTATCGATTTTATTTTATCTTTCGGCTGTAAACTTTCGGCTAACCTTAATAGTGTACCCAACATTGGACTTAATCGGTATGCAAAGTTTCATTTTGAAATTCGAAAGTGTCTTTGCTGCAGTTATCCACACAAGAAAAAGGTAGTCAAATTACATAAACATTTACGTTTATTCAAATACACTTACACCTTTTCCGTCACATAGCCCTAAAGAAAAAAGTCCATCGGTGTTAGCTCGCACGGTCTTGGTGGCCAATGTTGATTGCCAAATCAAGAAATGACACGGTCTGGGAACTTAGTCTGCAGTAACACCATTGTTTCACGTGCCGTGTGGCAGGTCGCACCGTCTTGTTGGAAAAACATGTCCTCCATATCAATTACATCCAATTCGGGGCACAAAAATCTCCGTTAACATTTAGCGATACCGCACTCCGTTAATAGTTAGCGCATTTCCAGCCGCATTTTCAAAGAAATCGAGCCCAATTACTCCACCAGCCCAAAATGCACACTAAACAGTTACTCGCTGTGGATGCGTTAGTTGTTTGATCACGCGAGGTTTTTCAGCACCCCAAATCCGACAGTTTTGCTTATTTACGTATTCGCCGTGATGATTTTCTTCGAAAAATCTGCATTAATTTGATGATGTTCCAACACCCAATCAGCAAATCCACGGCGCTGCGCATGGTCCCTTGGCTTGATTTCTTATTGCACCAATTGAACATTGTACGCGTGCAAAAATTCGTTGCATAATGCTTTTGGAAATGTTTAATTTTTGACCATGATGCCGAATGGAAGTTCCTGGATTCTCGGCCACAGATTCCCCTACTGTGGTTTTTTTTTGGAATGACCGACAAGGACGACGACAAACAATGATCTTCTGATCCATCAGCGTAAATTTGGTCTCAAATTTTGTAATTAAACGCCTCAATGTCGATTCATTTGGCGCATTACTGCGACCGAAAACTTGACGTAACTGGCGAACTGTTTTCGCAAAACTTTCACCGTTTTTATAATGCGTTTTTACAATAATGAAACGTTGTTGGATTAAATACTTCTCCATATTCTTAAATCGCGTGGTCTGTACGTAACAAATTTCACAAAAAAATTACCGTTCAACATATATTAACAAAATGGCGGCAAATTTAAATCAGGCGCTCTTGTAGAGACACCCTTTATAAACCAAACAATTTAGAAAAAACTGCAATTTACAAAATTGTGTATGGAGACCAAAAACACCCACGTTATAAATTAGAATAAGGTGGCCGCCGTAAAGAACTGACATAGAAAGTCAATGGTAAAATAAAAATCAAAAATGGCAAATAATAGTCCTGACTATAAGGCTTGTCATTTCATTTAGGAATGAGCTTCCATAAGGAAGTAGTGGAGTACTATTTTTTCCTTCAGATTATCTTCGCAGCTACAACAATATCGCTCGTTTGTCAATGAGGCAATGTCATGTAATAGCACTCCAACCACGATGATATGATATATCTGCGATGATACCCACCGTTTCAATATAGGTAGATTTAGTTTTTTGCAGATCAATCCAGAAAGATATATTGTAGTTTAGAGCCAAATATGACTTGTAATTACATAAGAGATATTTATCCATCTGCAATTATCTCATCAATTATATGACCTTATTCTGGGGTACTTTCCACTTAAGAAAAATTAATTTTAGTACTTTAATCGAAGCTCGAAAAATGAAAATATTCAATGCGTGGTAGAACTAACCATCCTCATTTTTCCCATCAAAGTTTTAACCATTCTTCTAACAGTAAACACATTTTGGTTTGAAAACTACTTCCGAACCAGTTCTCTTCGATAGGAATACCAGACCCAAATCTCACCTCAAAGGATCCGTAGCATAATTAGAAGTTTTCCTTTAGTCTTCATTCCTTAGAATAGCTGAGTGACATGTGGTCTTATACATCCAGTGGCCCTATTCTAGTGTTCCCGGGCATTTGGGATTGGGAAAATATTATGCTGTAATTACAAATTGTACTAATTCCCAGATATATATTTCCCGTTCTCAAATGTGTATTCTGGCCGACAGGGAATAATTCTTTTGGGAATTTTTTTGTATGTAAATATTTATAACCTAAAACACGTATTGCGGCTTTATTACAAGTTTAGTTTATTTTTAAATATATATTTATTAGCAAAAATAATGTTTGAAAATTGATAAAGGTACGAATTACAATTCCTTAAAAAAAATAATGGGGGAAAATTAACGTCAAAACTGCTATAAAATGGAATTATTTTTTCCCAGTAAAAAAAATTCCCAAACGCCAGAATACACTTTGGGGAATATAAAATTCCCAACTGCTAGAAAAACGTCACTAATTCCCAATTCCCTATTCCCAGGGAAAACCAGAATAGGGCTACAGGGAACAAACGAGAATCTTCGGTGCACTACTTAAAAACATGGTAGCAGTTCGCTGCAGTTTCTTAAAAGGCTTTAGTCTCTAGATGAACCTATACAATTTAAAAGAGAGAATCGGCTTGAGAAGTTTACTTTTCCATCTAAAGAAGACAAAATCAGACAGGATGCAGGGGTTTTTCTCGAGCTCTTTCATAATCAGGAAATGATAATGTGAACACATAGTCTCGTTTCAAGACCGCTTAAATGATGAATACTTCATCCTACCCAAGATTACTTGTCTAGCAGAATTTAACGGATCTAACGGAAAACAATTCTCAATCCAAGGCGAACCACGTGCGCCGAGAGATGAATGGCCAAGAGAACACTATGATGCTCCGGATACTCCGAATACTTGGACATACTCTGCTTTTTGTATATGGATAATATTAAAAATAGAAAGCAAGAGGGCAGTGATCCTTCAATCAGTAATTCAGGACGAAAATAACTCCTTAGGTAACTCCCGGGAACTATCATGATACAATGGATTAAGACAGCTATAGCTTGCCTAGTACTATCCCCGTGGATGTCCCAGCACAAGCCCAAATAAGATGCCAAAAACTACTATAATCACCATTAGAGATGAACTAATTTAGAACTGAAGGGTTAGAAAAAAAGATCCTTGGCATATTAAAATCAAAGACAGAACTCTGATCAGTCGACTTTAGCCCTAAATAAAGAAAAATCCTATCCTACCTTGAAAGTTGACGAAAAATAAAGGATTATAAAAGAATCAGAATGTTTTCCCGAGTTCTCACTATAAATGACTCAAACGCTAGCAGTTCAAGGAAGTAGACCATGGATGCGGCAACGGAGCTTGTAAAGGACGGTTTACAACCAATCTGTCGGGCCTGCAGATTGAGATGTGGTTGGTTCACCGTAAAATGTGCAAATGGAATGACCATTCTAACGTTAAAGGCGTGGGTATTGCAAACCTAAAAGTTATAGGGGAGGATGAGATTCCGGACTCCAAAATTTTCGTTGTCTATCTGCCCTGTAGAAGCAAGACGAATGAGAAAATAAACCGTTGCCTCCTCTGTCGCGGAAAATAGGGAAAACGAGTATTTATAAATAATCTGCGCCATTACTACTTCACCCAAAATAACGGAACACCTGAAAGGATTCACCTTCAAAGTAAAATGGTTTTCCGGGTTGGTATACTTCCGATTGAAGAAAGAACAATGAAGAAACAGGATCCCACCGGAAAAACAAGAGGTACCGAGAAAATTTGGTAAAAAATTAGTAGTATAGGCGACTGCGAGCCTGCACAATGGATCTCCGAGACCAGGTTCATCGGATCTCAATAATAGAGAAGCGAGCAATTTATGAATATCGATCAATTAACATTATAGTAAATAACACGGGGCTTAAAGACGCAACCATCATAAATTCAGTATGGCGAAAAGTACTGAATGTTAATCAGGGCTGAGCACGGCCAACATCATCTTCTACTAACATGTAGGAGGCGTCGTTTTCTGATGGCATAACATAAGTATTAGATATAATATCGAAACACGTCATGGAGTAGAAATCTTATTAAGAACGCCAAAACACACCAAGCAATAAGTTTACACCGACAGATTTCGACATAATTTAACCGGTATTCAAACCAACAAATGACTTCACCAGACAATAACAGACACTGTGGTAGGCTGAACTTGAAGTTAAAATAACAAAAAGTAGTAAATTGTTCATCAGGACCAAGCGAACAAAAGACTGGTCGATATCATACAGCGCTAAGGTGCATCAAAAGAAACAACTGGAAAGACTTTTGCTGGACAATGTAACGTCCGTTTTTCGTTTTCATAAGGTGGCTTTCTTCTTAGAACATAAAAATCCACTGGGATCAGCCAAGAAGACAAATGGTGAACTGAAGATGCACCCAGTTTTTATTCAGTCACAAACCCACAGGTGCTCAATTATCATTTCACTCCTATCAATAATTTATTCTCAACATTAGCTATGCTGATGAATTAGTTCTGCCGGATCGGGTCAAATTTGAGAGTACGTTAGCAGAGCGTATGCAACATGATCTTAGGCTAGTAAATGACTGGTGTATACGGAAGTTGATTTCTGTGTCATGCCACAGAAAATTATCTGCACAAAACTCCATTTCTTACGCTACAGTTTCAAGGAAAAACTTTGAAAATAATGCCGCAAGCTAAATAGCTGGGTGTCATGTTTGATCAAAAACCGACATGGAACAAACACATCTCGGATATCACAAGCAATAAGCTAATAAATCTTACTTCTCTTGTCAACTAATATTTAGGAAAACGTAAGATATAAGTCCACAAATGTTACTACGGCAATATCAAAGCATTAAAAAGCCTAAAAATTTGTAGGCGGCTTTAGTTTTAGTCCAACTGTCAGACTTGATAATAAAAACAACGAGTTTTCACGGGACTATGCTACAAATTGGCCTAGCATTTATCCATGAACTAAATCCTCACTTTATAGCTAATAGGCTAACTGGGATGCAACATCTGATCTAAAGGTTGCAGTGATATCCGCACAAAAATTCGCACTCGAACAGTCGTCTTGACAGTAAAAAGGTTCTCACAAATATTCACACTCAACTAATTCCAACAGTAGGCCAGAAAAGTATAATTTAGACAAAAAATGTTATGAACATATATTTATCAATTCCCTTGTTGGAACCAAATGTTGTTAAGATCAACTGCTTCCAATTTCGGCCATAAAAAGTTGGTTATCATCGATCTATACCGATCTCCATTGACAGTAATGGTGTTACCAGCTTCATTTCGAAAAAAATACGGACCGATGATTCCACCAGACAAAAACCACACCAAACTGTAAATTTAGGTGAATGTAATGGTTTTTGATGAATAGTTTGTGGATTTTCTTCGCACGAGAATCGGCAGTTTTGTTTATTTACCGCACCACTCAGATGAAAGTGAGCCTCATTGGAGAAAATGATTTTCTTAAAAAAATCGTAATCGTTTTCAAGTTGCGTTCTAAGGCAAAATCAGCAAATTCACGACGTTTACGGTGGTCCAATGGCTTCAGTTCTTGAGTGAGAACAATTTTATACGGATGCAAACCCAAATCCCTTTTCAAAATGGTTGTGGTTTGAGACAGTCCCAATTCTTGAGAACGTCTTGGAATCGACAAATTGCGGTCTTCAGCAACACTTGCCTGAACGGCAGCAATATTTGCATTACTTAGAGCGTTTCTTTGTCTTATTGGCAGTTGAAGATTATGTAAAGAAAATGTACGCTCAAAATTTTCAACAATTCGACGAATAGCGAGCACACGTGGACGATTATTACGACTATAAAATGGTTAAAGCGTACGAAAAGTTGCAATTGGAGAACGATTATTTTGATAAAAAAACTGAATAATTTGTATACGTTGTTCTTGCGTATATCTCATCATGATGAAATTGTAAACATTACTGAATACAATGAAACAAAAAATGACAGATCATGACATATTACAAATGGCCCAAAAGTCACTTAAAAATCATATCATTCCGATTGAAAACCCCTTTATTTTTTTAGCTCAATTCCCTTAAGCCTTTATTCCACAATGAAACATATTTTTTCAGTAAAAAATAGTGATAAACCGAAAAGAGGAGAGTATACATATTAAAATTACGTTAGAGTGACAAAGACAACAAATGTTGCCATAAAAAGTATTGAGTTTCATACTTTTTATGGCAACATTTTCCCCAGTAAATTTTACTGAGATTTCTTTTTTGTTTCGTTTTGGTACGTGGCGAAATTATATTTTTATCTCGCTATTTTTTTACTGAAAAAATATGTTTCATTCTGGAATAAAGGCTTTAGACGTATGGCTTCATGCGACGTAACTATGGATCTTCCTGATTACTAGATTTTAAAATCAAAATTTGCTAAATAATTTTGTGCAAAGCTCTCAATGAAAATTTTTTAAATCTAAGTTGGCTTCAGTAGTTTGAAATTGTTTTTTTATTTATTTGTCACGTCAAAATTTCAAGTGATAGAAATTGTCATTTGGAGCGATAGTAATCACAAGGAAATATTTATAGAGCAGCGTACTAAGATTTAAAAAAACAGCCAGAACGAAATAATTGAACAATTATTTTGTAAATTTCTATGTAATGATCCAGGAAGATGAGTAGTCACGTCACTTGAAGTGATGCGAGTAGGGGAATAGAGGTCCAAGTTTCGGAATCGGCGACCATAGTTTTGATAGCGTAGAAGACTTTAATTACCTAGCGTCAAGATAAAGCGATCTCGAAGACAGCAATATCATTGAATTCATTAAACTCAACCGAATTAGATGACTGGATAACGTGGCAAGGTCCCCGCAACAACAAAGGATTAAAAAGTGTTCCAACCACCCAGTGTACGTCGTAGCGGAACACCCCGAGTGTCTTGGCGATACGACAAATTTTGATTGTCACGGGTTGATGCGCATTATCAGATTCAATACAAATATATTTTGTCATAACATTCTAGCGTCATGCCAAAATTATTTTTGCATAGAAGAGCATCCGTGGCTATTTTGCAGTTATGAAAATTGGCCGTAAACTAGACTCTTTTATATATTGCTTATTAGTTTGAATTGAAGTTATCTTCAAGGTTCGTCATTACCTTAAGTAACTCTGCATCGGTCGAAAGTGCCATCTACTAAAATGCCTATTCTTTGATCTTTTCCGAATAATCTTAATTTTGAGGGAGCCATATGATGATTTCCATTCAAGGTGCTTCTTTTCCTAGCAGTGCCTCGATTTGTGTGCACCTTTGTCTTTCTTACATATGCCTTCACAAAATTCATACATGATGCGAAATAATAGTGAAGTGTTGGTGTACGAGTTAAACTTGATATTTTGATGTTACACTCGAAATATACCCCAAAAATAATAACCACGGTAACATTAAAATCTCTCGAAAAAATATTAAAATGGATAAAACATGTCGGTAAGCTATTTCTGTTTTATTTCATCGTCGTATATTAGCATATCCATAAAGCGATTTAAATATCTACTAAAATACAAAAAAGAACAATTATCGCTTATTGTGTGACTTGAGATATGCGAACTTAATTGATATTCAGGTTTTGATTGTTTATGTACCACACACAAAACACTTTGTATTATCACAGGCTGATGTGTCTGCGCGATGATTATGATGATAATGCGAAATGAGAACTAAAAATTGTTTGATAATAAAAATAAGCTTATAGAGCTATAAACCTTAACCAGTTCTATTATATGTTATAAAAATAATCCAAGGATATTTTAAATGAATGCTTTTAGCTATAACCGTAATCAAATTTGATTTCAAAGTTAATTAAATAATTGATACCTCACCACTTAACCTTTAATATTCGAAAGAACATTTCAATTAGATTAAAAAAAAATATAATGTTCTTCTTTGGTCTCAAAATACTCTTTTAGTGAACTTCAATCCACGTACTTCTCGCTTTTATTGAGATTGTTAGCTTAATATAATTGTCTACACTAACGTTGAGAAGACTATTGCTTTTTTCTCCGTGTGGTAGAGCGAGATAATGCGACAACTTTGTTACCAACCTCAAGCAACCACTTTTCTTAGGTGATTATAAATTTGGCGACCACATGGAAATAGCACTTGTAACGGAATTCCACCAAACTCCGTTACTTAACCCATCCCAATAAATATATAAATTCTTTAAAGTACAAATTCATGTTAGAATAATGCAATAAAGTAGACTGGAAGGTCTCGGTGGCACCATAATAAACATGATTAACGACACGAAGATGGGCAGCCCCAAAAAAATTATAATGACAGCTGACTCAAAGATACTGGAGGAAGTCGGAAAATATCAGCTGGAATCATTCAATGGCATTGAAAAATACGAACATGCGCTAAGTAGCACGATAGAGGAGAACTCTGTAGTATTTCCCCTAAAACCATAATCATACCCCCACAAAAACTGGTGGACCGAAAAAATAGACAATTTGTGGAAAATAAAAAAGTTAAAGCTAAAAATATACAATCAACATAGAGAGTACAAGTATGCAGAAACGGAATTGAAAAAGGCCTCCGGAAGACTGAAAAGAGAAATAAGATTCGAGAAGAAAAAGCTGGAAAATACTCATAAAAAATATCAACCCAAACATGTCCTCCAGGGACATATGGAGCAAAACACACAGCTTCAAAAAAAACAGAAAGAGAGGAACAATGAACCCAGCATAGAAAAATTCATGGACCTAAATGTGATAGAATCCAACCCAACTGCACAAAGAAAGCTGTACTGGCCAAGAACAATACTATCGGACAACGAATTTAAAGTAGAAGAAGTTAAAGAAATAATCCAACGCAGCAAGAACTCCGCTCCGGGCATAAATAAAATAACTTATAAACTATTAAAAGCTCTTCCCAGCCAATTCAAAATAACCGAGCTCATCAACAGAACATGGAAAGAACAGACATACCCGGATAGCTGGAAAAAAATAAAAATCGTGGCAATTAGTAAAAGCTAACACAGACAGCAAACAAATTGAAAGCTATAGAGGCCTTCATCTCTACCGGACGATAATTATATCGTTATAGACATTGAAAAAGGATTCGACAATATCAATACAGCAAAATTGGTGGAATTATTGGTCAGAAAAAAGATACCTTAGGAATATACAACTCCCTAATCAACAGGAGAATAGTGATACAACATGGAGATAGACAATTTGAGAGAACAATGAGCCAGGGACTACTTCAGGGGGAACCACTAAGCCCTGGTCTATTTAACATCTACACGAGCGGGCTGCATGATATTACATCAGGAGAATTAGAAGTGCTACAGTAGCGTAGCGGATGACTTCGTAATAATAGCAAGAGGAAACAACATTATTGAGGCCAATGCGAGAGTTCAGAACAAAGTGTTGGTGGACTTCCATAGGAAACTAGCGGATTTAAATTTAAATATAAATGAAAAGAAGACAACTTTTATGACAATATAGGCGGTAACGGAAAACTACCAATTAACAGGATAACTATGAGATGAAAATCCCTGGATTTCTAATTGACATTAAAGCCAATTTTAACAAACACATGAACACACTAAATATAGAATGCACGACAGCTACAAATATAATAAAAGTTGCAGCTAATAAAAAGGGAGGCGCACATCCATCTACGTTGCTGAACCTTCATAACAGCCTCATCGAATGCAGATTGAAATACAGCGCGAAAGTAGTTAAGGGCTAAGATAGTAAATATAACACTAAGTTTTGTAATATAATTAGATTTGTTAAACAACAGAAATAAATATATATATTACACTAATATTTATTATTATTTATCAATAAGGTCTTTTATAATATTATGTATATATAAATTAACATTATTAAAACAAACAACAAAAATAAAACTTTCTTTATGCGATAATAAAATTTTTTTATTTAAATTTCTGGAAGACCAGTTTCGGACATTCGTCCATCTTCAGTTCCTTAACGTAACTAATTTGATACAACTTAATTGCTATAATACATATAAATGTTATACACCCAGATGAAATCTATTGTCGTTTTTGTAATTGTTTCCCATACCGTACAATATGAGGTCATATATTTTGTTGGTTTTATTGTTTCTTTTATCGTTAAGTAACAATGGGTTGTCTTTGTTTTTGTATATTTCGATCTCTTCTAACCTGTCCATTCTCCTGCCTTTTCTGATGTTGTGTATAACATGCAGATTCGAGTCCATGTCTGTGTATGCAATGCCTTCTATACTACTGGCCTTTTACTACTCTCATTTTTCGCACATGACGTCAATTTAAGTCTATACCGAGACTGCGCAATAATAATTTTAGGATATTTACACTAACAAAGCAACTAGAGAAAGCAACAACAACGTCGACTTAGCGTGTCGTCATCATTTGGTGTAAGCGGCCAGTAGTTTAGAAGGCATTGGTGTATGTATGCTACTCGCTGATCAAGTGTTGAGCGTAGTTCGATTTTACGTTAATGTTTTCGTGTGTGTGACTAATTTCTTTTGTGTGCTCATCAAACCGTTGTTTGAATGTTCGGCCGGTTTGCCCGATATAAAATTTATGGCAATCATTACAAGTTAATCTGTACACACCACATTCATCTTTTTTGACATGATCTGTCCGTAACTTATGTTGTAATTTTTGGCATGTTCTGTGTGCAATTGTATAATTATATTTATTCAGGATTTTATTAACTATGTGACTGGAGCCTTCATCGTATTGAAGTGTGATATATCTGATGTTGTCTATTGCTTGTGTATAAAATGTTGTGTGAAGATTTAATAGTTTTTTCATTTGTGTTTGATTTTGTTGTTAATCAGATCGATCATTGCCTTTGTATATCCATTCTCTGTTTCGATATGTAAGATTGTGTTGTACTCGTTTGTGTAATCGTCGTCAGGCATGGGGATAATGTTCAACCTATTAAGCATAAAATTATATGCTGCAAGTTTATCCATCAATGGAGTGATAACGAAATCCACTAAAGTTCTAAATCAACATTAACTCAGGAGTAGCAAAACGATTAAACCTGCGGCACCGAAGATATCTGGACTACCCAAGATACATAAAGATAACACGCCTATACGCCCGTTGATAAATTTTACAACGTCACCTTCATATAAAGTAGCAAAGTTCCTTAACAAATGGTTGATGCAGTACATACAAATTGAAGATGATCGATCCGTTAAAAACAATATGGAACTCGTCGATAAAATCAGATCCGTAAAGATTCCTAGCGGAGCAAAATTGGCGTCGTTCGACGTCAGTAATATGTATACCAACATTCCAGTTTCCACAACGATTGAAATAGTCAGAGAATTGCTACAAAGAAGTCAAGTTGATATCCAGATAGTGTACTTAATAAACACATTTTTATTAATCACTTAATGACCTAACAAGTCGAAATCGATCGAGTGATTTTTTAAACTTTTTGAAAAATATTCAAAATATTCTGCGAAACAAAAAACAAGTGATTAATAAAAATGTGTTTATTAAGTATAAGTGTGTTTCGCCAAGTGCCTACGGCAAATAGCGTAAAAAGTATCCAAGTTATTATACTACTGAAAACCATAACCCAACAAAATTACTTCCAACACAAAAACTCATTTTATACCCAACCAGACGGTTTACCGATGGGTAGTCCACCCCAGTAGTACAAATCAGCGCACAAAGCGCGCATAAACAGCATATAGTTAGAGCGCTCAATTTTTACTTCAAACTGATGCACCTAATTCCATGCTATTCGTATTGTTGTCGTCCGAAAACTCGGCTTTATTTCCCCTACAAATTAATTTATCTCTCTTTCACTTTGATTTGAGTATAACATGTAACTGTTGTTAACCGTTGGTTTGCCAGAAAATATTATTTTTTAATGTATTTTGTTGTATCAAAACCAAACACAATCATATAATATTGATAGTGTTTGGTTTTGGTTGTATGTACCAAATGTGTATTGTCATTCAGATACAACTACACATTTTTTTAATTTTGTATACTTACTTTATATGTTATCCATGTATTTCCACCTGAAAAACATTTACAAATGTCTATTACCTTCAGCTGAAATCTGGAGACTGATAGAAATGAAATAACAATTTTTGAACTGAAATTGATAAACAAGAGATTAGGTGGGGGTAAAAATGCACTGCATAGAAGAAACCGAAGTCAATTTATTTGTTTTCTCGCTTCGGCGTGTGCAAATGTTTCCATCTATTTCATTCTGCTATCAGCGTTTGTTTGCTGGGACTATCAGGCACATTACCCAACATATATTTAAACTTTTTTGAACGAACATATGTCAACAGCCAGAAAAACAAATATGTGAACAACATAATATATTGGTATCGGTATGTCAACGATATACTGTTGCTTTTCAAAGGAACTAATAGACAACTAAATCTCATGCACAATTATATCAACAACATAAAATTTACGCTGGACCTGGAAACCGAGCAATCAATTAATTTTCTGGACTTAACTATAACAATGTGAACAACACACATCGGTTCAAAATATACAGGAAGCCTACTCAAACCAGCCACACAATACATCAAATTTCAAATCACCCTACACAACATAAACTTGCAGCATATAATTTTATGCTTAATAGGTTGAACATTATCCCCATGGCTGACGACGATTACACAAACGAGTACAACACAATCTTACATATCGAAACAGAGAATGGATATACAAAGGCAATGATCGATCTGATTAACAACAAAATCAAACACAAAAAACTATTAAATCTTCACACAACATTTTATACACAAGCAATAGACAACATCAGATATATCACACTTCAATACGATGAAGGCTCCAGTCACATAGTTAATAAAATCCTGAATAAATATAATTATACAATTGCACACAGAACATGCCAAAAATTACAACATAAGTTACGGACAGATCATGTCAAAAAAGATGAATGTGGTGTGTACAGATTAACTTGTAATGATTGCCATAAATTTTATATCGGGCAAACCGGCCGAACATTCAAACAACGGTTTGATGAGCACACAAAAGAAATTAGTCACACACACGAAAACATTAACGTAAAATCGAACTACGCTCAACCAGAATCTACTTAAATATACGTCCTGCTTACTATTCTCATTGACATATACCTATTTAAAAAAAACTAACAAAGAGTGTGTTGGTTACACTAACAATGCAATGTAAATCTGATTTTTGTTTTGTTCATTTTTTTTTGTTTCTACACTAACACACTTATACCTAGTTATTTAATAAAAAATTACCATGGAAAAAAATTTCCAATACATCTTTACTTAGTTATTGTTTATTTCATATGTGTGGAGTTAGCACGACTTATATTTAAGTAGATTCTGGCTCAACACTTGATCAGCGAGAAGCATACATACACAGACATGGACTCGAATCTGCATGTTATACACAACATCAGAAAAGGCAGGAGAATGGACAGGTTAGAAGAGATCGAAATATACAAAAACAAATACAACCCATTATTACTTAACGATAAAAGAAACACTAAAACCAACAAAATATATGATCTCATATTGTACGGTATGGGAAACAATTACAAAAACGACAATAGATTTCATCTGGGTGTATAACATTTATATGTATTATAGCAATTAAGTTGTATCAAATTAGTTACGTTAAGGAACTGAAGATGGACGAATGTCCGAAACTGGTCTTCCAGAAATTTAAATAAAAAAATTTTATTATCGCATAAAGAAAGTTTTATTTTTGTTGTTTGTTTTAATAATGTTAATTTATATATACATAATATTATAAAATACCTTATTGATAAATAATAATAAATATTAGTGTAATATATATATTTATTTCTGTTGTTTAACAAATCTAATTATATTACAAAACTTAGTGTAATATTGTGATAAAAGCCACAGCGCCAACCAAATAAGAATGGATATCCATTTTTATATAGTAAATAGAAGCCTGTCTGTTTGGGTCTGACGAGTAATACGCCTGTTACCGCCATCATCACCGAGGCAGTAAATATCCCTATGAACCGCAAAATGGAGACATATAAATGTAATTACATTGCAAAGAGAACCTATCAGATGATGAAGCGGGAAAAAACATACAAAAGAAGAAATCTTCTAAAACATTGAATGAGATATTTGAAAGCAGAGTATAACAGCACGCAATTGGAAATCATAATAAAGGAATTTATGAGCAAATATAAAACGATGAACAAAGCATACAGAGATGGCTCTATCATAAACTGTTACAGAGGAATAGCCATTTATATCGAATATACAGAACCGACTACAAGTTATAAAATAACAGAGGAGATCTCAATCAAAGCCCTAGAAGCTATAGCTATATATGCAGCGATAAAAAAGCTACTAAAAGCGACGTGTCAGAAATAGCGATCCTCACAGACTCACTAAGTACCTGTAAAGCACTCCAGAATAAGACTTCCCAAATGAAATACTACATGAAGCCAAAATACACAACAATACTAAACGGTATAAAATAAAGATGAGGATTATATGGATTCCATGTAGAAAAAAAAGGCCTACATAGGATACTAAGAGAAGAAAGGACAGAAGACTACATTGAAATCTACAATTTCCTAACGGAAGGGAAAATCAAAATTTAAAAAAAATCGAATAAACTTCAAATTTAATATAACAGAACTTACAGTGTAACACAATCGTATGATAAACCAGTGCAAAAAAGGCAAAAAACAAAGTGTAAAATGTAAATTAAATGAACAGTATACAAAGATACAAGTTTAATCAGAACATATCAGAACATAGAACCCCAGTGGCCCTATTCTGGTAATTCCCAGGGAATGGAAATTTTAAATTTTGTAGCAGTTTTATTCTCTTTTCCCCAAAAGTGTATTCTGGCGTTTGGCAAAAAAATTGTTTGGGAAAACTTTTTTCCCCATTATAGCAGTTTTGACATTTATTATTTTAGGAAAGAATTAACTGGGAATAGAATTTAACGGAAATCTATTATATTTTATACTTATAGCAATATTATGACTGTAAATTTATACTGAAAACTGGTAATATTTATTGGAAATATTAATATCCAATGTTTCACTTGAATAAATAAAATTATTTTTTAAGTAAAATTCGATTAAAACATCAACAGAAACCAATTAAATGTAGTAAACTATTTTTAGACTTTTGTTTTCTTGTTTTATTGCGATCGCTTGAAGACCGCAAATAATTAAATTATTTTCCCGTAAATTTATTCCCCAATCGCCAGAATTAACTTTTGGGAAATGGGGAATTGGGAAAAATATCTGGGGAATAACTGCTACAAAAATAAATTATTCCCTATTCCCGGGGAATTACCAGAATAGGGCCACAGCTAATATAATAATATTAAAGTTACTTAGAAAAAAGAAATCAAACATAACAGGGTCATCGCTAAATAACCTTTGGTGATGTGGTTAATAAATCGACCAAGCCAAACAAAGAAAAAAAAAATTCTGAGAGATGTACGCGATCAATATTAAATATTAATACAAAGTGACAAAATTACGACAAATGACGATGTTACAGCACAAAAGTGACTTAATAATTTATTACAAAGGAATTAAATATTCTAATATTTCCGTTTGGACGGAAGTATGTGGCAAATCAGTAATTTGTATGATGGCGAAATTGCATGGTTGACCTGCTACATGATAAACAGAAACGTGAAGAGACGAAATTATGGTTGCACCAAATTCTGTGTGTGAATTAAGCTTTATACTATTTCGGTTGCGCGTTTTTTTAGCTAACGCCGAAGGAATATGGTCTGTTGGCTGACTGTCAGAACATTTCCCAATTTTTTTGCCCCCCTTCCTCTCACCTAGCCAATGAATTTTGGGGCCGATTTTTTTCAAAATTCGACAAGTGGTATGTGTGTTTGTGATAGTGCGAATTTGCGCCATTTAATTTATGACATTTCTAGACAACAATTCCATTTATAATTTAAAATTTGTAAATGGAAATATGTATGGTTTAAATAAAATAAAATTTTAGTTTTAGTTTTAAAATAATTTCTAATTCTGTGTTTCTGCGAAAACAAAAAATTTATTCGACATGCAATGCAAAAAAAAAATTAAAATATGTATGCGTGGTTAAAATTGTTTTTTTTCTTAACACATTCACGGACACTTTCTAATTGTGTGTTCTACTCAAGAACATATTTGATCACTTATGTAATTGCAATGCTTTTCGTCGCGGAAAGACATGTGTATTGTAGAGAATGAAATAATATGACGAGTTATTCCTTAAAAAATGAAACTTGTGTGCGCGAACTTGTTAAAAAAATAAAAAGTTGTATGACTGCTGCAGCAGTCATTTGCGCGAATGTGTTAACTCGTCACAAAAACTTGGTGAGATGTCAAAAAAAGTAAAACAACGAAAGGACATAAGCACTAAAAAACTGAACTGATTTGTACCGGTTCATAACTTTTGTTGCTTACATTCGCAGAAAACAATCAAATATAGCCACAGAAAAATTACTTTTTTTTTAGTAATTAAGGTGATAATTTAAACCCCGCAATCTAAAATCACGGTCGATTCAGTCCGCATAATGGGTTGATAGGGGTCCGGTACCCCACTCAACCCACCTTCAATAATTGCAGTTAACAAGGCCGTTACTCATGCACTCCAATACCCACGCTGTATTCCTTCTATAAGACTAAGCTGCAGGAATAAATGCTGCAAGGGGTGCAGTAATGAGTAGTGGTAGTTTTTATGAAACTGGATCAGCCTTTGCTTATGTATAAGGTAACCCGTTTCACACTTAAAAATGGAATGAGATGAGAATATTCCTCCGGCTAAGAGATTCAATAAACTAGTCACTTATTCCAATGAAAGCTTGCTTTCCATAATCTCAATTAAGCAGCTAAATCCCTCCCCGAAAAATATTAACAAAAAATGAAGCATTAACAAATAAATTGACGGGTCATAACGGAATATGATCTTCACCTTCTCGCAAACGAACTTTTCAACGGTATCAGGATACCGCCAAGCAAATTCAACTATTTCGTACCGCAATTCAAAATCGCGAATAAATTTTACACTTCAAAATATCATCGACCTAGAAAAATTAAAATGACTTACCGCTCTCTCTGCACATCATATTCGACATACAATTATGTAGTCACTTCTTCTATTCTATACATACATGATACATCAAAATATTGCGCTAGTATACAGTTCAAAAGTCGCGTGCAGCGCTCGCTTTACTGAGCGCATGTTGTACACATTAGTATTAGCACTATGTATTTGTTATTCATATACGATTACACTGTAATTTGAATTACAACTAAACACTACTAATATTATTTATTCACAATTTATACATATGAGTATTATTTATTACAAAGCTATTTTTTTTTAAATTCACGTAACTCACATACTTTTGTGTGCACTTTGTTTATTACTCTGATAAATGACAGATGAATAATCACATTCACAAATCACATACTGTGCCGCTCCACACAGTGTGGCAACACGAATCACGATGCTTTTTTCTTCATCTCTTACCCCTATAAACCAAATTTTAAAGTGGGCGTTTTTTGCAGCACGGTTGCAGCAATAATTTTATAGGCAGCTCTTGTTATATACTAAGGTGACCATCTTTCTGAAATCGAAAACGCATACATCATTTTTTGAAAAATCACAGCGTCACTTTATGGGATCCAAATTATATTTATGAGTAAAAGATCTTTCTTGTTGTCCTATTACAATTTATTGTAATAATTAATAAAGAAATTCATTATTATGATTAATAAATTCATTAATAATCCTCATATACATATATAAAAAACAAAAACAAAATTAATAAAAAGATAAAGCAATTTAATAAAATTTTCAATACGAGTATTCTTTAATTTTTAAGATTTAGTGCTTACTAGTACTATATTTCTCGGCCGAATGTATTTCTTTTAATAGTGTTTCTTCTTTTTCCAATAATTCTGCAAACGATGAGCAATTATAATCTCTTAAATTATATTTTACCGTTAAAACGGATGCCACTGTACTCATTTGCATTCTAGATTTATCTTCGGTCCAAAAGTCATTTACTCGTATTAATGAAAAAACTCTTTCCACACAAGCAATAGTTCCAGGTAAACATAAGGCCGCTTCAACCAATAGATTCAAGTTTTTGTAATCTATATGGTTTTGTTTAAAATGGGCGAATACTTGCACCCAACGATTACCAGGATCTATTTCTTCTTGGTTCCATTTGTGCCTTATTTCTTTTGTGCAATATTCGCGTTTTAAAGCAAAGTAGCTGACATCTTCCGGATATTTTTTTAACTAGAGCCAATGGTGTTATAAATTCATTTATATGTCAAACTTTATATTAAAATAATTTGATAAAAATATATTTATCAAAACAATAAGTGTTAGTTGCATTACAGCCCAAATAGTACAAAAATAAAATATTTCGACCAAGTTTTTTAAATATTCATTAAAGATTTTTTGTTTTTCTACCCGTGGTACTTATTGGAGTAGCAAATGAAAGTTTTCCAGTATTAGTTTTCATACGTGATCGTGTATTGTTTGTTATAAATAATATGATTAACTGATTTAAATATAGAAGGCTTCCAACAATGTGTTTACAGTTACTCCCATTACCTCCTGGACATTTGCAAGTGGCAGTATTTATCCATTGCTTGTTTAAATGGTTGAAAAGATTTACTTCCCATGGCTGATTTTCGGGGTTTGATAATTGCAATCAAATACTCGCAGTTTTGAACATGTTTTGAGTAATTCCTTCAACTACACACAATATTATGTTTCTAGCTTGGTAAACTTTTCGCCACCGCAATAGTAAATAATGACTGATATTGAAATATCAAATTTTCCATCAGACATCATAACACAACAATTACAATTATAAAAACAAATCGGCACTTTCAAGCTGATTTTCGTAATTAATTCTGGAATGATTTCCTAAAATTAACATATATTTATATTTTATGTGCTATTATTATTAATTTATTATATTCTTCTGCGGTGTAATATATTGCGAAATAATAATAATAATATTGTCGCGTTCGGATTTGTTGTTTGAACTCATTGAGTGTTATGGATACTTGTGCTGCAGACACATGAACCTTTTCTATTTTTTGTACAGTAACGTGGAATATTGTAGCTTGGCTATGCACAAAATATAATACTTTTTACGCTATTTGCCGTAGGCACTTGGCGAAACACACTTATACTTAATAAACACATTTTTATTAATCACTTGTTTTTGTTTCGCAGAATATTTTTCAAAAAGTTTAAAAAATCACTCGATCGATTTCGACTTGTTAGGTCATCATCAGGAATAATAGATACTACTGATGATGACCTAACAAGTCGAAATCGATCGAGTGATTTTTTAAACTTTTTGAAAAATATTCTGCGAAACAAAAACAAGTGATTAATAAAAATGTGTTTATTAAGTATAAGTGTGTTTCGCCAAGTCCCTACGGCAAATAGCGTAAAAAGTATTAAGTTGGCAGATTTGGCCACCCTCAGTAAAATTTTTCCATGGAATAGGCACTTTACACCAAGAAAAGTTTACTGTCAGTAAAAACGAAACGAGATAAAAATATAGATATTCTTTATACTAGAATGAAACAAAAAAAAAAATCAGTAAATTTTACTGACAAAATATTTGTGTATGTGTTTGTAATGTTGCCATAAAAAATTTAAAAAATATGTATCGAGAGTACTTTTTATGGCAACATTTCAATACATATGAAGAAATATTGTGTAGTGATAGAAAATATTTTTCTCACACATGTACCATCAAATTTTTTATAATTAATTATGGTAACGGTCTTTTCTGTCATTTTTGATTACATTAATTTTCATTGTGATTTGTTTCAAAAACCACTTTAAACTTAATAGTTGTCAACACACACAACGAGCCGCACCAAAAATAAATTTGTTTGGTTATGCTTTTTGTAGTTGCCAAAATTTAGCTATAAAATCTTGCTATAACAACAAAAAAGAAAAATGAAACGTTTATCTTCTTCACTCCAATGCAATTTTATGTCATTTTTCTTTTTTTGGTTTTTCAGTATTCTTTACTGACAGTACATTTTTCTTGGTGTAATAAAGGCATTTGACGTGACAAATAAATAAAAAAAATTCAAACTAATGCAGCCTACTAAGATTTAAAAAATTTTCATTCAGAGTTTTGCACAAAATTATTTTGTAAATTTTGATTTTAAAATCTAGTAACCAGGAAGATCCATAGTCACGTCGCATGAAGTAAAACGTCTAAGGGAATTGTGTATTAAATTTTGCAAAAAAGTAAACGCCTGAATAAATGTGGAGGATTTTACATTTTGTTTCAATACCTACTAGATTTCTTAATTTTTCTTCTTTTTTCTATCGGTTTCGCTCGAGCATCCAATATAAAATTATAATAATTTTTTACATACATAGACACTTGTGTTTTGCGAGGAGAGGCAAGTGCTACTTGAGTTTTGTTTGAAAATGCAGTGAGTGGAAATTCTAATTGATAATAGCTGTGTTACTTTTGCAAATCCCGCTTAGCTTAGATTTTGAATCTGAAAGCAACAACTTTTGGCTTTAATTTTTTAATATATTTTAGATTCTTCGGTTTGGTTCATTTTAATAATATTTATTTTATTATTTTTTATTTTACGAAGTAGAACAAATTAAATTCGGTATTTTTCAGACAAAAGATGACAAAAAAACTAATAAAAATAACCGCCTTGTGGTAAACACCATAACCATAAAATGGTTTTATTTCCCCTAAACCTAAATTTTTTTTGGCTTACAGCCGAATTGGTGGCTTTATGCAATGCAATTGTTGTTGTAATTTTGCGAAAGCAACACAGCTGATGATATGTCACCAATAACAAATTGATTAGGTACGAGTACATTTCTATTGCATAATACAAAACGTTATGAAATAAACGTAACAAATCTTGGACAACCTTTTTTTTATTATTTTAATAGAAAATGTTTCTTTAAATACTTTTCTGTTTTCTATGTCGCTTTTCTGTTTCTTAAATGTATACACACTGGACTTGATTTGCTTGACGCACTTAACTCTTTTCCTTCTGTTTTATATTTTCGATCCAAAATTTTGCAAAGTCGTTAATTTTGTCTGGTCACTACAGGGAATCGAACACAGGACCCTTGAATAACAGAGAAAGCACTTTACTTAACCTGCTATCCGCACTTTGAAATCAAATTAATTAACATTTGTTTTAACTATCACAAAGTATCTACTTTTTTTGTGAATTGGCATCTCTCTCCTTCTCTCTAATAATTACATCCCATGAAGGGATTTTGCCGCCTGCACTATGGTCCTATAGCCATCTCGATCTAATTTCGACATTCTGTTACGCGTAGGTCTTGTTCGACATCATCTTTGAACGCTAATTTAAAATGGCGTATAAAACAGTAACTCGTTTCTTATTTTCAGGCTACTGGTTCAGTAAACTTTTGAGTATTTCTTAGTCACTTAGAACACCCCAGATCACATTAGTTTTTATAGTAATCGTATCTTAAAACTCAATTCAAGTAACTTTGTGTCAAGGAATTTAACATTTAGTGACACTAAGACGGATTGCGTATGAATGGTTCGTTCTAGCACGTTATAAGTATAAAGTACTAATCCAGCTACGATAAATTCTTCACGTTTATAGGTCTAGGCACAGGAAGAGTCGACGGCGGGAATATAATACAAATTTTGGAATTTTAATAGAAAATTTGTAATTTTAGGAAATTGTATCGAATGAAGTTGCATCCGCAGCCGCAAATATATGTACCACACCAAGAGGCAAAAAAAAAAATTGTCCACCGCCGCCGAATATAACTTAAAGTAACGATACTTCAATTTTGGTCCACACATTTCTCAATCGTAATTCACGTATGCATTCATATTATTTACCAATATTAAAGATTAATAAAACCAAAGCTCTTGGTGTAAAATTTGACGCGCCATTCATGTGTCTAGTCCTTATATTGATCCAGGGGCCTTTCCACACTTTGATCTTAGAAACAAAATTTAATGATTCTTTGTTTATGTATCTGTGTAAAATATTTATAAAAACATTGTTCTTTTCACTTTTTGCTCTCAGAATGTCGATAACGAAGATCATTCTAATAGTCATTCGAAAATACTGGCAATGATAGTTTGGTTGTTACGTAGGCAAAAAACAGTCGATAATGAAAATTAGACTTAACATCATAATTTTATTACAATGGGTCACACCCCATTTATCCACACTGTGAAGCAGCTTCTTCTTCGTCTCTTTCCCCGTTTACCTATAAAACCAGTTTCAGTTGCGCCACATTTCGCAACCAAAACTACCTAACACTAACACAAACAAAAGTGAAATAATCAAAAATCAAGTCCATTTTTGGCATATAGTTTTTAGTTAAAATTTTATTTTCGAGAGAGCAGAATAAAATAATACAAAAAAATTTTGTATCTAAATATAAAATAAAGTATAATGACGACCTATTTTGAAGCACGAAGCTGTGCTTCAAAGAACCGGCCGAGAAATGTCGATAATGTATGTTTAAAATAAACACCCTGTGATGACATATTCCACCATCACATTTTCGATATTTTATCGACATTTGTGTCTCGTTTTCTTTGAATAAAATTTGCGACGCCTTCGTTTATCAATTACTTTTTTTCTATCTTCTACAACCTACTCGAATAAATTTAACAATTTCTCTCTCCAATTTCATTCAAGTATCGAAAATAACAGAGTCATATTTTATTTTTCTACATAAAATTCGATAAAAAATCGGAACAATGATGGTAACATGATCTGCCACTGCAATCCAAATGCCGAAACATGTCGAAAGAAGACCAACAGGAAACATTTGATTATAGGTACACGTAAAGTTACCCGAATTGCTGGTTGAGAATCGAAAAAGAAAGTTTGAAGTAGCCAGCCCAAAACGAAATTCAATGCCTATAATCTCCAACCTAAAGTCGTAGTAAACTACCAGCCGAAATGAACAGCTGTCGATAAATATATCGATATAACAGAAAGTTTTAGAGTTTATATCGAACCATAAAAATGAAACAAATTTCAAGGTATTGATGGTTGGGGAGGATTTGTTAACATTTGCGTATTTTGTGAAGGCTGAATACATGGATCGGTATCTGAAAAAAGCAGGCACAATCTGCATTATCATCTAATTCTACTACTATAACTTTACCTTAATCATATTTTATTTTCCCTTAAAATCAACGAAATAAATCAAGGCATATAAATTTTGATTTCTTTATATAGTTTATTATCAATAAAGCACCTTAAAATAAAATATTGTATTCTATATAAATTTCCAATTTGATAATATTACAAAAAAAAACATACAAAACACTGACATAAAACATGCTTTATCACATCTTTACTCTACAGCAGAAGTCATAATACAAACGTCTTTTATTTTAAAAATCATTTCAGTTTACTTACAAAAAAATGTATACCAGTCAGTTCTAATTAATATTTTGGTTCTTTAATTGCTTTTTTTTAAATATGTATATCTCTTTAAACATAATCTTATAAAACAAAAAAATTCTGCAAACTTAAATTGAAATTATATTTCTTATCATATGTCTAATAAAATTATTATGGTAACTTTATGTAGTCAACCATTTTGAATATAAATCTCTCGTATATTCGATGTTATGAACAAAATGGCGGCAATATTTCTAAATCTTCTTCATAAAATCAAATAACACTCCAATAAATAATACGTAAAAATTAAAATTCAGCACCATTTATTACTTTTTTTTATAAAAATAAAAAATAAAAATCTTAACTAAAAATTATAATAAAATAAATTTGTAAAATTAAATTGGTTTAACAAAAAATATAATATATTGTTAAATAAAAAATTTGAAATACAAAAAAAAATATTAATTATTACGAATTAAAATAAAATATTTGAGTATTGTTATTAATTATGTAAATAAATATATAATTATTTGTCTTTATATATTAACTGAATTCATCATAAATCAACCTCCAATCGTCTGATCGCGATCACGATCGGTTTCGGTATTGCCACTTTTCCGGAAACAAAGCTGATTATTATTTTGATTACTACTATTTGATAGATACAGTGCCGGCCCGATAATATCGGGGAGGCGACCCATTTAATATTCTTGCATGTGCATTTTTGATTATTTGTTATTTTAATTCAACTAATTTGTCACGTACTACTGTACCCCAATGACATAACAACAACAATTATGTTTTCTATATATAGCTATATGCAAAAAATCTAAGCATTGATGGTTTATTTGTTTGCTACCCAGCGCTGTATATTATATAGTTTGGTGCGAAGAATCAGCGATGATGATCAATTAAAAACTGAAAATAAACAAAAAATAATAATAAATTAAATTAAATTAATCACATTAAAAATAAAAAAAAACATCATTAATCATTTAATTTTATAAATTATATCCATTATTCAAAAATCGGCAAACTATCAATTAAATTAATTTCAATAATAATTAGTTATAATAATGATCATGAGAAGATCGCCGTTGATCATAATAATAATAATAGATATTTTTCAATATGGCTTTGGTCATCAAAATATTTAATAAAAGGAGACATTATGCGAATGATGTAATTATATTTACATTACTATGCGATCATATCGTGTACACGCGCATTGATATTCAATCAGCGCGGATACGGTATATAAAAATTACGGTGTGTGATTGTTTGCATACCGAGACCGTGTTAAATCTGACAATTTACATGTTAGTTTTATTTCTGGTAGAACAATAATAATACGCAAACAGAGAAATCAAATATTTCTTAGGTAATTCGAATTTTTGACAAAGCCGACAGAACTACCACCCAAGAGATCATGATTTGAAACTGTAGAGGTCAACAATTTTAATTTTTTGTATATTTCAATCAGAATGGAATTTGAATTTGCGAAATTACTACTTTGTGAAAGTAAATATATGTATCGTGGATTTTTCAACACTTCCTAAAGTGTATGACCTATTTGATTGGCTAATAACGATCTCACGGAAAGAAATTAGTTTAGTTTAATGGCGTAAGGGCAAACGATGTTTCTCTGCAGATCATTGATAAACTATTTTTTAAGGATACATACTCGGCGATCTCAACAAAACTCAGTGGAGCCTAGAATGCATGGGCCTTCATTTCAGGTGGGAAAAGGTTAGATGCAAAAGCATACTTTTAAAGTTAGCCGATAGTGTTCAGCCGAAAAATGACACGATGCAGATTTGGTTGAACAATCAACATGAAATGTCGACAGTGCAGTTTCAAACGCCAGACGAAGAATTTCGATAATGCAGATTGTATCGATATATAAGATTTACTTTAATTTCAGACATCTATACAATAGCCGATCCGACTGTACGAATTTGATGAACCATAAGCCTGAAGTAGAATTATGTTAGGAGTGAGTTTGATGAGGTTATAGGGGTGGAATGTTTCATTGTTTCGACGACAAAATTATTCACCAAAGGAAATTTTGCAAAATGACCGTTGTCTGTCTAACTATGAAAGACTCTATGTGGGTTTTAATTCTAAGTTTGGGGCAGGAGGTTATGGGTAAACTTTTGAATACCCCTATGTTTTGTCGATAAAATTGTTCGTTGTCCGAGATAAGGCACACTCAATTTGGTGTCTATCTAGCAAAATCTCGAATGATTGGCGATTTTATCAACAGAAGAAAATCAGAATATCACTATAACCTTTCAGAGCCTCGCCAAACTACCTATCGAATAGTCAGATTGGTGTTCATCTGGCAAAATATCGAATGACGGATGCTTTTATCGAATGACAAACGGTATGGTCGACAGAACATGGGGAATTCAAATTTTCACACCTCTATAACCTCATCAGAGGTTAAAACCCTAAGTTTAAAATGAAAACCTACTTGTGGTCAAGGGCCATCGAATTGGAAAAGTCAGTGTTGAAGTTTGTTAGTAATTTTTATATAAGGAATTTAATTGGATCGTGTCAAACACTATAGAGCTTATGAACATACTAATTTGAGTTTGAGATGCGAGAACGAATGGTGCTGTTTACACGAGTTGCAACTGCAACACAACATTTCCTCGTTTTGCTTATAAATTAATTGGAGGAGAAATATTCTTGTTCCATTTTTTCAACATAAATGTTAGGTGAGCAACGAGTTGCAATTCACAAATACAAAGACAAAACAATAACAAACATTTTTAGGGTTCGATTTTTGATTTTTGTAAATTATTTTTATTTCAAATTTGTACTTTTACCAGTCAATTCCACCTACAAAAAATAAATTTAGGACAAGTAGACTGGTTGTACCACTTCAAAATTCAATACGAAATCAAAATAATTTTACACACACACTAATAGCGAATTCTTTTACGTTTTTGATGTAAATCAAATTTCCGATAGCTAAAAAGAATACGAAAAAAATTGATGTGTTTTAATCGTAGTGTGCGTAAACCCGAAAGGGATGCCGAAAACAATAACAAACCATTTTGAAAAAATTTCAAATGACGCGTTTGACGTATTTGACATTTGACGATTGACATATTATATGTATATAAATATGTGTATGTGGTAGTTAAAATGGAAGGAAAAATTTACATTTCCATTTTTTGATGTACATCAAATTTTTTTGCTATTTTTTCCCCTAAAAGAACGCGAAAATGTGATTTACATCAAAAAATTTTGATGTACATCAAAATTTTTTGCCACTTTTTTGTAAAAAGAAAACGCCATAAGTAACAATAATTCTTGTATTTCGTCTAAACGTGAGCAGTTGTAGTGTTGCGTTGCAATGTTAACTTCGTGTAAACAGCACCAATAATTTTGTACATCCTTGCTTTTTATACATTTTTGTATAAATTAACATTTTTTTATTTTAATCTAGTATTCTCGCTTTTTCCGTCAACGAATGAAAAACTTATATATGTATGTATTAAAAAAAGAGAAAAACAAATTTTTGTTTTAAATTAAAATATGCTATTCAGAAATTTAACGAAAATTTGAAAAAGTGTAACTTTCAATTTCAACGAATACTATCAAACGGAGTTAATTCCGCGAGCCGGAAAAATAAGCTTAACACATCGAACCAGCAATAAAACGTGTTGTATCCTGTAAATTCCAGGGTCAATTAGTGACGAAAACGTGTCATTCATTTGTATTTAAGTAACGGGAGAAATTCAATGCAATTAACCTAAGAAAAGCGGTTTATAAAATTATCGTTATCCAGCGTGGATGAATATCCACATCAATCTGTGTCAATTTTACAAGGATGAAAAACGTGCAAAATAGTGTTTGTATTTACGAATTTTTCAATTGGAACATCAACGTGACGTGATCATCGGATATTAATATTTTTATTGATATCAATAAAACTTTGCTGCGCATTTTAATTAGATATTTTGGTAAATTTAAACATAACCTTAAATTAATTTTTGTTTTGTGATATAATTTGGTGTTTGACAATTTGAAATTCGAAAATGTTGTAAGTGTTAAAAGCAACGACAGCAGAAGCGGCTTTAACGGAATTTAACAAAAAACTAGGTATGTTGAAATCAAAATAGGATAGAACATTAAATGAACATGAGTGTCGTAGTCGAATTACTAGCCTAGAAAAAACGTATGAGGATTATAATTTTCTCGTAAATAAGTTTATCAGAATTGGTTTCTGATGATGAGCTTTCTGAGCATGAGGATTCATTTGCCGAATTTAAAAATCGGTTTCATTCTTTAATCGGGAAACATCATAGACATGTCGAAGCAACGATTGACTAAGAAATGGTAACCAAACGCAAAGAAGCAGAGCTTTGTAGACTTCTTTTTTGGTGTACTATCTCAAATTTATTCTTTAAATGCAAGTGGATTCGAACTTGACAATTTATCACAACACAATCAATTATTTTAAAATTAGTAACTCGCAAACTGGACAATATCACCCGTGGTGAATGGGATGAAATGATTGTTCCAAATGAACTTCCAACTTGGGAAAGTTTTATTGAATTTTTTGAATGGAAATGTTGCATATTACGTGAAACTGAAAATTTAGCACTTAAAATGCCAACCAATATAAATTCGCATTTAAATTGAAAGGCATTTTCGAAACCTAATTTTAATAAAACGTACCCCAAACGGGAATCACCTTTTTTTGCTAATAAGACAATTTCTGGAAATGCTGTATGTGATATCTGTGGTAAATCACATCATTTATATTTCAATTTTTCAACGTTTCTCAGTTTAGCACCCCAAAAACGATATGATAAAATCAAATCATTAAATTCGTGCATTAACTGTTTAAATCCAAATCAACGCGTTTCAGAGTGGAAATCAACGGGATGTAAACTCTGTCGAGGTCGTCATATATTACTACATTTTTATCGGGATTCGCTCGAAACGCGATATTTCAAAACGCGATATGGTACAAAATGTACATTGCGAAGCGACGGGAGCGCAGCGACCCGCCTGATATAACCTGGTCCTATACACCCGCTCCTATCGATTTTTAATTTCCTACTAACTGAGCAAAAATGCCTAACTAGAGAGCGAAGCGACCCGCCTGATATAACCCGATCCTAAACTCCCGCTCCTATCGATTTTTAGGGTCTCATTTGAAACGTGATATTTTAAAACGCGAATTATCAAAACGCGATATTTCAAACTATTAAATAATTTTTTGGTTTTATAGTTTAACGGTTTGTTGGTACATCGCGTTTTGTACTGTATCGTATTTTGAAATATCGCATTTTGAAATATAGCGTTTTGAAATATCGCGTTTTGATAATTTGCGTCTTAAAATTTCGCGTTTCAAATGGGACCTATTTTGATCAAACATTCAAATCAAAATCTGAAAAACCAATTGACCACGCGGCCCAGTCGCAGTTTGTTGATTCGGTGACAGATCAGTCGGACTCAACAAATAATTATTATTTGAACAATGAACTTTGTGAAAAGTCGACCATTCTCCCAACGGTCATCGTTTCAGTTGAAGATGGCAATGGGTAATTGAATGTAGGGCGTTATTAGATTCTGGATGTCAGTCAGATTTTATCAGCGAAGATTTTGTTAAAAGATTGAAAGTTACCGAAAGACATTAAATTAGCTGATTAGTGTTGAAATATTTCCTGAAATACTTTTGCCAAATCGTATACAGGTATCACCGAAATACCCAAATGTACAGGAATCAATGTTCGGCTGGATTGTTTTTGGTAAATCCGAACAAAAGATTGAGTACAGTTTTTTACTAGCGAAAGATCAGATTACTAACGAAGCGCTTGACCAAAATATCAAAAAATTCTGAGAAATAGAAAACATCCCGACAAAAAGATTTGGACATAGGACGTATGAAACTTGTGAGCGATTCAATAAATGAGGATGATAACGAACCAATTTTTATATGCCTCACCGTGCGGTGTTAAAACCTTCGTCATCGCCCATAAAACTTCGGTTAGTTTTTGACGCGTCATCGAAGATGTCATCGAACAAGTCACTTGCACAGGACAATCTTTTCGAGATAATGTTGAGGTTTAGAACGTATAGAATCTCCATGTCGAGCCAGATATCTAAAATGTATCGAAAAATAACGCTGTGTTGGATAAAAACTCCACCACATAAACTAAATAAATTTATCGCCAACAGAGCCAACGAGATTCAAGAGTTGACATCTTTTTTGACATGGAAACACATGGATTCTGGAAATAGTCCAGCAGATCTTATCTCAAGAGGTGTTCTGTTATGCCAAACAAACTCGCAACCATCGCTTGTGTTGGCATGGTCCTGAAATGCTCCAGTCAAATAATTGTGAACAAGAACAAACAGTTTGGTCACAACAACAACAAACGTTATTAGTGATTTGATAAAATTGATTTATGTAATGGCTTATATATTACGGTTTGCAAACGTTGTAAAAAATAAGCATATACCTAAATTTGAGAATTTGACAGTCAGTGAGCTGAAAAACAGTACTTTGCAATTGATAAAAATCATTCAATGTGAGTCATTTTCCGAACCCGACTAATTTACGCGGAACGAAAAATGGACAATTGAAAATCAATAATTTTTGCACTACCCAACGAGTAAATTGGAAGTTTAGACCAACTTCGGTGGCTTATGGGAGGCTTCCATAAAATCCTTCAAAACACATTTAAAACGTACAATGCGAGACAAAATTTTAACATTCGAACAATTCAGTATCGTAGTGGTCCAAATAGAAGGAATATGAAACTCTAGACCTCTGTTATGCATGTCAAATGATCGTACAGACCCAGCGCCTTTGACAACGTCATTTTTTGACAGGCGGACCTGTTTCAACCATTTCCGAATCGCCATATTAACGACATTAAAGAAAATCGTCATTCAAAATGGCAAGAGATGAGTAAGTTAGTCGAATCTTTCTGGAGGCGTTATTCTCTAGAAAATTTACATAGGGTTCAAGCACGATCAAAGTGAACTTCAAGTAAGCCGAACGTTAATAAGGGAGACGTCGTTCTACTGGTACAAGAAAATCTTCCATCGACGAAATGGCCATTAACAAAGGTAATGTCAACAGCACCAGGTTCAGATGGTAACGTGAGGGTAGTAGAACTACATTCGGTATTTGATGGAATTAAGTAACATTTCAAGAGATCAACCACCAAAGTGTGCAAGCTTCCTATTGAAGTATAACTATATTAGTTTCAATTAATTTTTATTTATGTTTGAAATGCCGAGCCTTTCAAGAGTCATCAAATTTACATATAGTCAGATTGGTGGCTACCTGGCATAATCCCGAACTGCAAGCCACTTTAACGATAATTACAGCCGTTGACAATTAGTAAACTTCTTTATCGACAATTTTCGGTTGTTAGAAACAGATATGGCATTTGACCCCTGTAACCTCATCAGACAAACCCCAAACCTCTAATTAAAATCTACCTAAGGCTTTGAGCCATCGAATTGGAAATCAAATTGTTGTCTATCTAGCAAAATCTCGAATAACGAACGATTTTAACGATAAGTATACAAACCGTTGAATGCTTGAGAAGTCGCTAATTAATCTATCAAAGATTTCCAAAAAACTTCGTGGACTGACTCATTCGGCAAAAACTCTTAGGGTCAGTGTAATCCGACCTGCCAGTTTTATGTATAAACGCGACTTGATTTCTACGAGTGACATAGCTACATTCTAGTAAAATTCTTCAGTTACCTAGTAGTTTCCCTATACTTTTTAAGCCTATAGAGCACCAGAACTGCGGACAAGTACCTTTACATTCAGTCGGTGGTAATTTACAATGATAGCCGGATTAATATCATGTATTGCAAATTTTTAAAGGTCGCCTAAGCGCTTACAGGCGAAAGAGGTGTTTTAGTGCTGGAGATTTCGTTTGCCTTTACGCCTATAGGACCGCGAATTTTGAGTATTGCATATTTTTAAAAATTTAAAACATGGCTAGACAGTTGCACACAATTGCATAGTTGGCTGCACGATAAAAGGTACATAAAATAAATTATTATTTCCTCTTACTTAATGGCCTATATTCTCAAAGCTGATTTATGGATTGATTGTTCAATCATCATAAAAATCACTAGTTGGGCCTAGCCAATTTTGACGGAGAATTTAATTAGACCTTAATGAAGTGATAACCATAGAACAATCTATAATGTGTGTGAACTTTATATCGAGTGTAAAAACGCAAAAATTCAGAGTAATTACGATCGGCATCGGCAATAAAATTGCGATTAAATTAAAAATGCACAAGTTCGATGCCACTTAATATTTTTCAACTTTATTAACGATTAAGTTATTTTATTCGCTTTAAACTTTAGTTATACATACAGTGACATCACCTTTAATGACATTTCGATTCAAACCTTTTTATATAATGTTAAATATGTAAAACAATTAACTTTATATTTAAACGTCTTAAATAAAATAATTACAGATGTAAATTTATGTAATGCGCTACAGACACCAGACTTCGCAGATCATAAACAATAACAAGTTGAAAATATTTTTTATTAGTCAACGACTTTTTTTTTATTATCGCATGCGATAAAATTTAATCCGCAGCTTTTTTAATTCGAAATAAGTTGACTGGCCCCCATATCAAGTAACATCATTAAGCTTTTAAGCAATTGGTGACCTTCGTCATCATCGATTTCTTAGAAATAAATAAATAAATTTTTGTATTATTTGTTCAGTAATTTTAAAAAATGTTTTTATGACCAGAAGAACAATACGTTGACAGTTTTTTTTTGGCAAGTGACAAATTGATTTCGATTCTAGTCAAACATCAGTTTGGCAAACAAGCTAGATAAATGGATGAAATGATAAATATTTGCTAAATTTTTGGAAATTGTATTCAAATTCAGAGAATAGCAAAATTTCAAGATGCCACTTCCATGATTTGTTCGATCAGATTTGTAAATTTCAAGAAGATTGCATCATAAGAAATATACCGTAAATGAATAATGGTGTGCTGTTGATTAGAAAATTTCTTCGAAGCAGTTTCAACCAGTAGAGATACAATGTTTATGATTTCTTACGGTCTTTTTAAACATTAACAAATGAAGTATAGTAGAGTGTGAAAATTTTCAGCACCGTTAAGCCAGTATTTTATTCAGCTGATAGTTGAATCATGTACTGATTCACACCGGATACATATATTTGGGACAATATAATAATTCAGAATAATAAGTAAGAAATTTAGCAACCGGGCTCAACTGTTCATGTACAGTTGTAACATGACATAATAACATCGGTTCTGCTGAACAGAAAAACCTTGGGCTTGCAAGACCCGTCAATACTAGTTTTTCGATAATTCAAAACTGGCTTGTACAAAGAAGGGAAGGGCCAATGACAGGTACTCCTAGACATGGGTTAGCAGGTCTGACCATACGCTACCATGAAATTACAAGACTTTAAGAAATGTATCCAACCAATGGACCAATTTATGCGAGCCGGGAAACGCGGCAGACCTTATTAATTTCACGTTGCATATACAACAAAGGTATTTGAAACTGATGACCCGTTACACCTAGTTAAAATCACATTTTGCTCGGTATTTGCTTAAATTTTTGTGCTTTTCATTTGATATAATATGGTCTCAAGCTTCAACAGAACATATCCGAAATACGAACCCATTTTTGCAAACATAAATTCGTTTTCGTTACAGAATACAAAAATGATCAGTAAATTATGTGGAAACTTAGTCCAGACAGATGAACCAGTTCAAGATTATTGTTTGTGCACAGCCACATATGGTATCGCTAGCGCAAGATCACATATGGTATCGCTAATATGAGACTTACAGGGCTAAGTCGGCATCGTGAATTTAATTGAAGTGCAGAGACATATGGTGGAACTGCGCAGTGCTCCTCGAACAGCCACCGCAGAGACCATTCAAATTTGAACATCAGACCCAACAACACTTGGGCTACATTGGTCTTCTTTGGCCTATTGTTTCGGATCCAACATAAACTCAACATTGGATATTCATGCACCAATCAAACGAAAGATATTGTCGCAGGCATCCACAATATTTGATTGATTCGGTTGGATATCTCCTGCCACAATTATCGCCAAGATTATACGTTAAGAATTGTGGGTATGCCGAGTTATCGTGGGATCGGGTTGTCTCAAAACAGCCCAAAGATAGCACACTTACCGAGATAGTTTGGGAACAGTAGAGGCTCTCAGAAATGAACACTGGTATCGTCAGAGTTACGACAACATGAAGCAAACTTCAACTTCACGGGTTCAGCGATCAAAAATGCCAAAATATCAAAACTACTTTAGAGCGGCCAGCAATGTTGGAGATGATAACTAACGCCTTCACATCGAGCGGTGCCACCATCTATCGGTGGGCACCCTTTAACAAAACACAAAACGTCGGGCAAATTGATATCTTAACGAAATATATGTCCACACTTGGTAACATCTCTGCGATTTCTGGAATCAGCCATAGTAGCCTTTTTTAGTAAAGGTTTGCTTTGTACACTGTTCATTGCAACACTTTTAGAAGTTACACTTCTCGTTAATTTGTGTAGCTACACTTTTCGATAAAAAGTTCACTTTGGTTTGTCTGCCTATTAGAAAGGTTGTCAAGAACAACAAAATTCTACTATTTTGTAACTAAACATAGCATTTCGGTATGTCAATCGTCGAAGAATACAAATGTAATGGATTGGCCTGATGCGATGAAACCAATTTTTCAAAATTCGGCTCGATATTCGTAAGTACGATTCTTTAATCGCTTTGTTGCACTATGTCTGTTATGGATTCGACAAAAGAACTCCATATTTGTGGATATAGGGTTACTTTTCTCTCATTCTCATTTTTTACTTATTTTTTTATAACTGTATATTTTAGTTTTTTGTTTAATATTAAAAAATTACGTGAAATGAAAACTTTTATGTTAAAAATAAAAAAATAACCTAAAAATATTAAAATTATTGTATCAGAAAATTTTGTCAATCGAGCCATCTTTGATCCGGTATATGAGACAAACGGTGCATGACAACAAACCATCTACATTTGTTTTTCAACGCCCACTTAAATAATTAAATTATTTTCGACAAAAAGTGCTTGATAATGCCCCTCAATGAACGTGAAGGTATAAATTCAAGACATTTACGGATGAAATTGTCACGTGTTACGTCAGACAGCTGGTTGATCAAAGACAGGATAGATTTAACCAGTAGTAATACGTTTGATGTTAATCTTAATCGCCTCTACAGCATTGATGCACTCCCGGAGGCCGGATAATTTGACAACCACGACAGACATTCAACGCACTCAACTAAGCGTTAAAAAAACTCAAAGCGATTCACTGCCAACGATCGAAAAATTAAACAAATTAAAATTCAATCGATGATGGGCGATGGGGGAAGCAAGCCAATTGTCATATTTTCGGATAATGCAGTTCATCCCAGACACCAATTTAATGTCGACAATGTGAATGTTGAGAACCAGGGACAACAAGAACGATTTAATGGTACGAATTCTCTCTATTTCAAACGAGAAGCAAACCAATGGGACAATTTAACGGAAAAATTCATCGCCTGACAGGCAGTTAACCGTGATTTGCCAATTTTTTAGTGGAGAGCCATTGAAGTGGCCTCATTTTATTGCGGAATTTAACAATTCAACGCGTGATTGTCAGTTTTCGAATTCGGAAAATCAAGACCGACTGAGAAAGTGTCTTCGCGGCAGAGCAAAGATGTCGTCGAATATTTAATGATTTTGCCAGAAAGTCTCAGATATTGCCAATATTACGAAATCGGTTCGGATGCCGACTTAATTGTGAATTACTTGCTGAATAAACTGTCCGATCTTCCGGTTGTTAAGGAAGGCAAGCCAGAAACCATGGTCGATTACTACGATTTTTTGACAAGTTCGATCCCAACGCTAAAAATTCTGCGAAGAATAACCATCTACGAAACCCTGGTGTTATTTCGTGACGTTTTATTAAAGATCTCAACAACTCAAGCCGTGCAATTCATCGAGTATTTTGACCGTTTTGATAAAGATCCACCAAAAGTCAAAATTCTTGAGTTGGATAAGAGAGACGGCCAACGCGTCAAGCCAACAAGTGATACCTTCAGTAAATTATCAGGTCCAACCTGATAAGCACGAAGTCAAATGTGCATTCAAGAAAGATATGACGTATATGTACAATCGTTAACAATAACGCCCAAAAACCGTGTCAGTTCTGCAAGACAGCTATTCATAGATTGAGTGATTGTGTTAAATTCCAGAAGATTGACGTAATGTAAACCAAAAATGGGATTTTGTTACAAAAAGCCCACACTGTTTTTCATGCCTCAGTCCAGGACATAGGCTGAAGTTTTGCAAACAGCGAAAAAATTGCGGCACCAAGACTTGCAGCAGACCACATCATCCGATGTTAAACCAGCGACGGGGCCGTACAAGTGAACGAGACCCCACCAGGACAAAATTACCCCGTGAACAATACCGCGCGAAGAGCGTTGCTTAAAATCGTACCCGTCAAACTCAAAGGTCTCAAGATGACGATTGAGACATTTGTATTATTAGACGATGCTTCGACAGTCTCACTCATCAATGAAGACGTCGCCAACGAATTGGGATTGGACGGCCCTATTCAGACTTGGATTGTCTCAGACGACAAACGATGCACAATGCTCCTTGAGAAAACAATCCGACGTGTAGATGGTTCGACAGATTCGAATGTGGACTTTTATGGAAAGACGAGCATCCAAATCTCCCAGAAAGTAAAACCACAGTGATTTCACGTTTACATGGTTTGGAGCGCAAAATGAACAGACATTTAATCCATAAAATCCGGCCACCCTGCAATTGGGTTTCCAATTCATCAACTGTTTTGGAAAGTATTGACAGTAATTTGCGTACCAACATCGTAGAGAAACTAAATTTCGACGATAATCGGCATATGGAGCGAATTTTAAGAATGTGGTGGCAATTCAAACCCGACAAATTTGTGTATCCCCTAAATTTCAATAAAATACCACCAGATATGATCAACCTATCAAGATGACCGACGAAACGAGATGTATCGAAAATAATTATGTCCGCCTTCGACCCGCTGGGACTTCTGTCAAATATCCTGATAGGCGGGACTTTTACTCATGTAAAAAATATGGGAAAGTAATATCAATTGAGACGACGAGATAACCAACCGCCAGTGTGACTCATGGGAAACTTGGAACATAAATTTACAACAGGTGAAGGCACTACAAATTTCACGGAGATACATGTCATTCTCAATAAGCGACAGTCAAATCGAACTTCATATTTTTGTGATGCGTCTGCAAACGCATTTGCTGCTGTTGCATTCATACGGTTCCAAACATGGAGAAAAAATACAGCGTACCTTGGTTAATGCAAAATATCGCGTCGCACCACCCAAGCCAATATCTATTCCAAGACTTGAGTTGCAAGCTACTGTTTTGGGAGCGAAGTTGGCCACGTCTTTAAAGAAATCGTTGAATCTAAACGTAGACGCCACATATTTTTGGAGCGATTCAGAAAACGTTCTTCGTTGGATCAAGTCACACGCAAAACGATTCAAGGACAGGCAGCAATGTAGCAGATGACGCAACCAAAGAAAAAAATTATCATGATCTCAACGATAATTCAAGATGGTTCCTTTCTCTATGGTTCTAGAACGACATGGCCCAAACAAGACACAATTAGACCACTTATTAACGATGTGGAATTGGAGGAATTGAAAACTGAGTACGTCAACGTCACCTCGGATGAGATAGCCATAATTCCGATTCCTGACGTCAACAAATTTGGAAAGTATTGGGGAATCGTAGGATCAACAGCATGTATGCTACTTTTCGTCGACAGATGCAAAACAGAACAAAATACACATGGCGATAAATACGCTCTGAGGCCCGATAAAATTGTCAAGGCCGAAAAACTATTGTTTCAACGAATCCAAGCCGACAGTAGATTTCTGCAAACATCTACTCTTATCAACTGGTAGGACGATTTCAAAGTTTAGCCCCTTGGGATATCTTGAGTGTATAGTGGATACGGACAAACTTATTCGTTTAAACGGTTACTTGAACAATACGAACCTTAAACACGACTAGAAGAATCCGATTGTTTTTGACCCGAGCCATTCCATAAGACAGCGGAATTTTGACGGCGGAAAATAAGAGATTACGCTAATCGCCGCAAGCGGCAGCACTATCACGAGAATTTATTTTGTGATATAATTACCAGCGGAAATTTTTTATTTATTATGGATATATTTTATCACTAAATAAAACATCTCAGCGGAATAAAATCTTAGAAGTGATCCTTAAAATGGCAACGATCTCTGAAATAAAGGAAGTTGGTATATGAAATGTTGAAATTTAACAATATTCCGTCTTTCCGGCATTTCTTCCACTAGTAACCAATATTTTCGGTTGTTTTTCTAATAACTTAGGCTTTACTAATGCTGTGTGCTTGACGCCGATTTTTTTGTCTAAATTTCTGACTAACTAAATTGATCGTTAGTTCACCCAGATATTGTTACAATAGATGTCTCTATTATTTATAAACCAAAATGTACCCGATATTTAATTCTGAACTGAAAACTTAGTTCCGATTTATCAATTACCAATTAGAAATGTTTTGTAGAATGTTAAATTTAAGTTCATATAGCAGATTTTAATTAAACATCAGATGCGGTTTGTTTTGTGCCATCTATGAACGATTGCTAAGAACTAACCATCAATTTAGTTAGTTGGAAATTTAGACAAAAAAATCAACATGAGACACACAGTATAAGACTATATGGAAAATTTAGAGAAAATTTATGGACTAGAATTTTCACTAGAATTTATTGATTTTCTGTGGCCATATAAGTTTTTTCAGTTTTTGGATAATATCTCGAAAACTTCCACTAGTAACCAATAGTTTCGGTTGGTTTTATAATAGCTTAGGTTATACTGAGACTATATGGAAAACTTGGGGAAAATTCATGGAGTAGAATTGTCACTAGAACTTTTTGATTTACTGCGGCCATATAAGTTATTTTCAGTTTCTGGCCAATATCTCAAAAACTTCCACTATAGCCTAAGTTATTAGAAAAACAACCGAAAATATTGGTTACTAGTGGAAGAAATGCCGGAAAGACGGAATATTTTTAAATTTCAACATTTCATATACCAACTTCCTTTACTTCAGAGATCGTTTCCATTTTAAGGATCACTTCTAAGATTTTATTCCGCTGAGATGTTTTATTTAGTGATATATCCATAATAAATAAAAAATTTCCGCTGGTAATTATATCACAAAATAAATTCTCGTGATAGTGCTGCCACTTGCGGCGATTAGCGTAATCTCTTATTTTCCGCCGTCAAAGTACCGCTGTCTTATACAGCATCTATTCCATCACTAAATTGATCATAAAATGGTTTCATGAAAAAAATAATCACATGGGAGTCTACAGTCATCTCTCCTCAAGAAAATCTCGCGTCAGCACTGCAAAAACAAAAAGGAAATGCCACAAGTTCCATCCATTGGACAACTGCCATTATGTTGATTGGAACCAACCATCAAATGCGGTGTTGATTATTTTGGACCCTTTGAAGTTACTATTGCACGAAGCAAAGTGAAACGTTATGGTGTAATTTTCACTTACATGGTCACACGTGCAGTACATCTGGAAATTGCACACGACTTGTCAAGTAACGCCTTCATGTTCGTGTTTCGACAATTCGGCAATCGACTTTGGTTTCCTGAAGAGATGTATTCAGACAACGGGACATATTTCAGGAAAGCCCAAAAAAAAATAGCCGATGCAATTGCTAGTTTGAATCACGTCAAAATGCAGCAGACATTAACAATCAAAATGCAGATGGTATTTAAATCTACCAGCCGCACCTCACATGGGAGGCGCTTGGGACTCAGCCGATGTGGAACCGTTGACTCCAAATCGTTTTTTGGATTGCGCCATCCCATACCAGTTTACGGTTTGCAAAAACAGATGATCGAGACCTGATTTTCTTAAACCGCTGGAAGGCCACTCAGCAATTGTTGGAACAATTCTGGAAAAGATGGGTTAGAGAATACTGAGTCACCAAACATTGATATCGGAGACTTTGCAATCGTGAGGGATCCTGAAAATCCTCGAAATTGTTGGCCCAAGGGAATTGTCGTTCAAGTGTACCCTGCCAAAGATGGGTGGGTTTGAGTTGTAGACATCAAGACAGGGGGGCAGGCGTATTCAAAAGACCAGTAGCGAAATTGGTCAAAGTGAATGTTCGACGATAGAAATTCAACTAACCAAACTGAATTACAGGGGGAGGGGGGAGAATGTCATGGATTCAACAAAAGAATTCCATATGTATGGGACTTAGACTTTCTCTTCTCTTATTCTCATTTTTTTAACTGTATATTTTAGTTTTTTTGTTTAATATTTAAAAAAAATACGTGAAATGAAAACTTGTATGTTAAAAATAAAAAATAACATAAAAATATTAAAATTGTTGTATCAGAAAATTTGGTCAATCGAACCCGGGGTTGATCATTTAAGGTATGTCATAATGAATGTCCAAAGTGTGTAATGTTCACTATGTCAGAGAGCGTGAAATGCTGGAGACACTCCTATAATTCGGATATTGAGTTAAGCCTTTTTCTGATAGCATTGCCATCTGTTGTTGTATATACAATAAAGTTTGATTTTATGGAAATTAGCCTCCGTATTCATATCCAGTGTCCAGTGCACATCTAATGTGCATCTTGGGCCTGTGTGCGGCGAGTATAGGCATAGAGAAAGATTTTTGTAGTACGTTTTTCGTTTTTTCGTGTGGTTTGATGCGCGGTCAGAAAGAGTGGGTAAGTGACGCGCACAAAAAACGGAAAAAAATATTTTACTAGATTTTTTTTGTTTTTTAGTGCGAGAATTTGAGTCTAACGTGAATTTGTGCAATTAAATAATAAATTGATAAAATTAATCAAAAATGTGAAATCTTTTGTTTTGATAAATTTTTGTTAATAAATTGCAAATGGAGTGATTTTTATTAAATTTACAAAATTGGTGTATAAAATTACCACTTGTGTCTTGATGATATCCAACCATTCTTGTGGTATACCGAATATTTTTCACTGTTTTGATTTGTGCGGACTATTATAACTGTATGGTGCAAATAATTACAGTTGTGGAAGTTAAATATAATTTCATACTGAACAATTTTAAAGTTTATTGGGGGATGGGAGCCGCTACCAAAAAGTGAATTTTAGAACGTTTTGGAAGGGTACCGCCATCCAACATTGTTGAGTTGGTCTGCGTTGCTGGTGTTTCAAAGAGGTACAATTCAACGGACGCCGCTTTTACTTTCGTTGGTTTCAACGGGTGCCACAATAACTTACGCGTACCAAATATTATCATCGAGTACCGTATTATCGACCTGTCAACCCTATACAACGGGCGCCGCAATTATATTTTACGGGTGGCCTAGTCGGGGCCGTTTAAATTTTCGTAATCGGTGGGAAGACACCGCAGCTCATTGGTAATTTTGTTGGTGAAACATCGCCGCATACGGGTTGTCAACAACGTGGCCAGTTGCTTTTCGAACAAAGGCGGGAAGGCGCCCAACATTTTCTGCAGCCTGTCAAGGCCAAATCTGCTGTTTTGGCGGAAAGACGCCCAAAATTTTTGGAAAACGGCGAAAGACGATCAACGTTATTTTTGTCAAAGGCGGGAATATGCAAACATTATTTTTTACCTGGGGCGAACGGTACAATTTTTTTTTATTCCGCCCTCCAAGCTACCCACATTTGGCGACTATATTTTGGTTCGATTTATTTTTCCTCTCAACCAGTTTTAGTTTGTTTTATTTTTGTTTTATCCCTTCCTCTGCTTCTGATTTATCTTCTCGTTATAAAATTTCATTTTTTTTTATTGAATAAAATATTGCACGGCGATTTCTGGCATTAGGTCCTGCCCCTGGGCAGGACATCCGCAGGGTCGGAGTAGCAGGTCCAGCAGGTGTCGTCCGTTCGAGGACGACCGCAAAATCTACACGGTCTCTCCGTGGCACTCCAGCAGTTTAAAGCTATCGGAGTGTGAATTGTGGGAGATCCTCTAGAGGTCTCTCCAGGTGAAGAGAGGCTTTGTCTGTTGGAGAAACGTCCCTACAATATTATGCTGCGTCGTTGTGGTTGGGCATCGGCCTCTTAATTATTACCGTAGCAAATGCTGAGGGGTCAAGCACTACAATTGATTACAAATGTTGACGATCGCCAATCAGTCGTTGGCAAACTCACTTGAGTAAACCCGCGGCGGAGAAAGAGTGTCCTAAATGGATACATCAACAGAGAAGGCGGGAAATAAAGGTCTCAAATATGGCAACAAAGAAGGGAGATATGCGATAAGGGATACCTGGCGCATAAGATAATTTCCAAATCCAATCTATGGTTGTCGAGTCAGGGTGGCCGTAGCAACTTACAAAGAATTGAACAACAAAGTTGACCTACATTCTCCACATGCCAGATTATGCAAACATTTTTATAACTAATTTGGAAGCACTCCAGCAAATATTCCAGTAACAATCAAAATCCACTTACCATATTCATATAATAACACAGTAAATATGTACAGCTCGATTGCAGTAAAATACATATTCTTGTCCAAATATTCAGAAGCGTTAAGAAGTCGCTGAAACGAGAACAAAAAAATAATAATATATTAAGTAAATTTACAACTCTAATTTATGAAATTTAGTGCGCCCAACTTACTTTCGATTTTTAACTCCTATGCTGCATTCCGAAATAAGAGTGCAACAACAAAAAAAAATGTAATTGCAATTAATATTGTATGTTTGGTGTTGTTGAACGTTGTGTGGTTGTCATTTAATTTAAAATTATTTTAAACAAAATAAATTAAAATAAATTAAATAAAAAAAAATAATTTGTATATAAAACTAGAAACTGAAACTATTTATAGATTAACATGGTATCCTAACCGGTGCTGGTATTTTTGACATTCCGCGTCGTGATCGTGGCGACACGGCAATCGATGTATCTTTACTATGCGTACTATCGGCCGATGAGAGTGTCGATTTCTGCTTGACTAATTGTGTTTTGTGCGAGATGTCACCGCCACCCACGGCATCCACTAACTCTACGGTACCCGAATTATTTACCCATTGTGCTGTAAAATCGGTGTAATCACCACTACCGAGTTGTTTCGATTCGGGCTCTAAACTTTTACGCTTTGTATTGTACTTGTTAAGAATTTCTTGGACATTTTTTAGTATTTGGATATCATTTTTGGAATTACCGGCAACTTGTAAAATTTCTTTGGCTAATGGTGATGATGAGACAGTGGATTTTTTAATTGGTGATGTGCTTGGTGTTGTTTTGTTTTTTGTACGGCCGCTCGTTTTTTCATTTAAATTTGACATTGAGCTACGTGTTGATGTGTTTCGAGTGAATCCGGTTTGTGGACTTTGATAGACATTTGAATTGAGCGCCGGTCGTGATTTTAACCCTCGACCACTCCACGTACTGTTACCATCTTTTTTATTCGTATTAGTAACGGCATTATGGGTAGTGTTGTGTTGTTTTCGAACACCTAGTTCAGGTGATAAACTAGCGGCAGGATTTGGTCTGCGCACTGATCGGTACGCCGGAATTTTTTTATTTAAAGCACTGTTATTAAATTTATCGTCTGATACATTCGAATTATCGATACTCTTGCGGCGTACCATTTGAGGCGAGGACGGTGGTTGCGGTGAACGTGGTATTTTACTCGTGTTCAGAGATTTTGGAGATTCAATCTCATAAATTATATCGGAAAATCCGGTCTTCCTTAGGCCAGTATTCATTGCGATACTAACAACTTTATCACTTTCAGCATCGCTACTAACTTCTTTTGAATCTTGTTTTTCTAACGTTGTTGTAATATAGTCCAGCGTATCGGGACTAGACAAATCGGTCGCTTTTAGGCTTAGTTCAGATAATGGCGAATCGGAAGATGTTCCATTTTCATTTTCCAAGCGACCATTACTATCGACATCGTCATTGGACGCCTCACTATGCAACGAAGCCCTTTTATTATGTATAATTCCTAAGCTACGGTAGCCTTCATCACTAATCTCACTGCCATTATCACTGATGTTATCCGATTTACCGGTAATTTCGATATTAATCGTCTCACTTTTGAAATTCTCAACATTCTCAAATTTATCCAAGTTAGGTTGCGTGTGATTTTGATGATTTAACGAAGCGTTACTTACAGTGGACGCGTTCGAATCGAGCGAATACTGTTTGCGTTTAAACTCATTAATGCGACGCTGACTCGGTGATTTTGAACGGCGACCCATGGCTGGTGAACCAGCATATAGATACGACGAGTGTTTTTCTTTTTCTAGGCTATCATTGTGATTTAAGGTACGTGTTTGTGGTGTTGGGCTACGACTGCGACTTTTATTTCGCACTGGCGGTGATAAATTATTCGATAACGACGAATTATTGTTAATCGATGGCGAATTGTGTTGTGATGGCTGTTTACGTGCTGTCGGTGGTGACCTGAAAAATAAAATAAATTAAATTGTTTATTATTTCACGTTACATTTAGTGTTTTTGCTTTTTTATGGGGGGGCTATATCAAATACAAAATCTCACTACCGATTTGAAAGTTTATTGATTTGTCTTTTGTCGAATGCGAAAAGTAACAAATCGGTAATGAAATTCGGATTATGTCACAAAAAAAAATTATAATAGAAATACAAATATTTGATTTGATGAACAAAAATACATATTTCATTTCAAAGTAAATGCGAATACGTAAATATAAAAAAATTTACGACTATTTTTTTTAGCAAGTTTATGACCAAAATTTAACGGTTGCTAATTAAGGTACGCTTTTGCAATTTTTCTCACCTTATCTTGGACAAAAATATAGTAAATGGTAATAACATATACGAGTAGTTATTTATGTCAATGCATATTTCAAAACGTAGCGTAAATCAAATTCACATTACACTCTAACAGTACTTACAAATTCAGCCTAGGGCAGATGGTAAAGGTCAAATACATATTCGCTCTGGTTGTTTAAAAAAAAAACTTGCGGGGCAAAATTTTGCATTTTTAAAAAAATAGTGGTATATGACATCAGATCGCTGGCCCGAAACGTGCTCAGCAGTTGTTTTTTAGAGGTTAAATCTGACTCCTCTCCTGGATAGGAATATCTTTAAAATTACCAAGGATCCATAGGTTTACTTGCATCACAATAAGTCTGCTATGGAATCAAAGAAACTGATTTCTGTATTACAAACAGTTTGTTGCCTAACTAAGGAATGCTAGTTTCTTGTGTGAGTCACGTCAGAAATCCCATTTTGGAAATCCCACTGTTTTCTTATTTTGTGGAGTAGTATTTGATCGTGCAATTTTGTGCGTCTAACGGTAAAATTTGTGCATAATGTACTTTGGGAGATAATGTGGGATTTCTGACGTGATTATCACTGCGAGTTCATACGACGGATAAAAATCTCGGATTTTACTATCCCATCGTGTTAACCAATTACATCACGTAAATTATACAACGGGCACGCCTCTTTTCATATAAAAAAGTTGAAAATATTGAAAACAAAATCTGGGATAGAAAAATCCGAGATTTTTATCCGTCGTATGAACTCGCAGTCACACTAGAAATCCCATAGATCCGTTTCATAATTAAAGCATATATTTTGCTTAAGTTTAATTGTGCAAAACTGTGCATGTCAAAATAAATTTAGTTTTCCTCCAGAATTGGTCAGGATTTTTCCTAGAACGGCTATATTTGCCTATTTGCATGCGATATGTACAACGTCTATTGAAGTAGATCAACCATGTAAGAAAATGTCGTTGTTTTCTAGTAGAAACCCTTAATTCAACCCTAATTTTATTTCAACCCTAATAAAAAGTGGGATTTCGAGATATCACCCATATAAAAATTTTCACAAATTGATCTTTTGACAGTAGGGGTGAAGGATAAGGGCCTTGTAAGTGCGATTCTGGCTGATGGGGAGTAGGCAAAATCATGAAATTTCATCTGAATGTTTATCCCAACTAGTTTAAGTGATTTCATTAATAAAAAGTGGGATTTCCAGATATCACTCATACAAAATTTTCAGAAATTGATCTTTTCAAAGTAGGGGTGGAGGACAAGGGCCTTAAGTGATTTCATTAATAAAAAGTGGGATTTCCACATATCACCCGTATTAAAATTTTTAGAAATTGATCTTTTGAAAGTAGGGGTGGAGGATAAGGGCCTTGTAAGTGCGATTCTGGCTGATGGGGAGTAGGCACAATCATGAAATTTCATCTGCATGTTCATTTCAACTATTTTGAGTGATTTCATTAATAAAAAGTGGGATTTCCAGATATCACTCATACAAAATTTTCAGAAATTGATCTTTTGAAAGTAGGGGTGAAGTATAAAGGCCTTGTAAGTGTGATTCTGGCTGATAGGGAGTAGGCACAATCATGAAATTTAATCTGCATGTTCATTTCAACTATTTTGAGTGATTTCATTAATAAAATGTGGGATTTCCAGATATCACTCATATAAAAAATTTCAGAAAATGATTTTTGGAAAGTAGAGGTGGAGGATAAGGGCCTAGTAAGTGCGATTCTGGCTGATGGGGAGTAGGCACAATCATGAAATTTCATCTGAATGTTTGTCCCAACTAGTTTAAGTGATTTCATTAATAAAAAGTGGGATTTCCACATATCACTCATACAAAATTTTCAGAAATTGATCTTTTGAAAGTAGGGGTGGAGGATAAGGGCCTTATAAGTGTGATTCTGGCTGATGGGGAGTATGCACAATCATGAAATTTCATCTGAATGTTTATCCCAACTAGTTTAAGTGATTTCATTAATAAAAAGTGGGATTTCCAGATATCACTCATACAAAATTTTCAGAAATTTTTCTTTTTAAAGTAGGGGTGGAGGATAAGGGCCTTGTAAGTGCGATTCTGGCTGATGGGGAGTAGGCACAATCATGAAATTTCATCTGAATGTTTATCCCAACTAGTTTAAGTGATTTCATTAATAAAATGTGGGATTTCCAGATATCACTCATACAAAATTTTCAGAAATTGATCTTTTGAAAGTAGGGGTGGAGGATAAGGGCCTTGTAAGTGCGATTCTGGCTGATGGGGAGTAGGCACAATCATGAAATTTCATCTGAATGTTTATCCCAACTAGTTTAAGTGATTTCATTAATAAAAAGTGGGATTTCCAGATATCACTCATACAAAATTTTCAGAAATTGATCTTTTGAAAGTAGGGGTGAAGTATAAAGGCCTTGTAAGTGCGATTCTGGCTGATGGGGAGTAGGCACAATCATGAAATTTCATCTGAATGTTTATTCCAACTAGTTTAAGTGATTTCATTAATAAAAAGTGAAATTTTCAGATATCACTCATACAAAATTTTCAGAAATTGATCTTTTGAAAGTAGGGGTGGAGGACAAGGGCCTTATAAGTGCGATTCTGACTGATGGGGAGTATGCACAATCATGAAATTTCATCTGAATGTGTATCCCAACTAGTTTAAGTGATTTCATTAATAAAAAGTGGGATTTCCAGATATCACCCATATAAAAAATTTCAGAAATTGATTTTTGGAAAGTAGAGGTGGAGGATAAGGGCCTAGTAAGTGCGATTCTGGCTGATGGGGAGTAGGCACAATCATGAAATTTCATCTGAATGTTTATTCCAACTAGTTTCAGTGATTTCATTAATAAAAAGTGAAATTTTCAGATATCACTCATACAAAATTTTCAGAAATTGATCTTTTGAAAGTAGGGGTGAAGTATAAAGGCCTTGTAAGTGCGATTCTGGCTGATGGGGAGTAGGCACAATCATGAAATTTCATCTGAATGTTTATTCCAACTAGTTTAAGTGATTTCATTAATAAAAAGTGAAATTTTCAGATATCACTCATACAAAATTTTCAGAAATTTTTCTTTTTAAAGTAGGGGTGGAGGATAAGGGCCTTGTAAGTGCGATTCTGGCTGATGGGGAGTAGGCACAATCATGAAATTTCATCTGAATGTTTATCCCAACTAGTTTAAGTGATTTCATTAATAAAAAGTGGGATTTCCAGATATCACTCATACAAAATTTTCAGAAATTGATCTTTTGAAAGTAGGGGTGGAGGATAAGGGCCTTGTAAGTGCGATTCTGGCTGATGGGGAGTAGGCACAATCATGAAATTTCATCTGAATGTTTATCCCAACTAGTTTAAGTGATTTCATTAATAAAAAGTGGGATTTCCAGATATCACTCATACAAAATTTTCAGAAATTGATCTTTTGAAAGTAGGGGTGAAGTATAAAGGCCTTGTAAGTGCGATTCTGGCTGATGGGGAGTAGGCACAATCATGAAATTTCATCTGAATGTTTATTCCAACTAGTTTAAGTGATTTCATTAATAAAAAGTGAAATTTTCAGATATCACTCATACAAAATTTTCAGAAATTTTTCTTTTTAAAGTAGGGGTGGAGGATAAGGGCCTTGTAAGTGCGATTCTGGCTGATGGGGAGTAGGCACAATCATGAAATTTCATCTGAATGTTTATCCCAACTAGTTTAAGTGATTTCATTAATAAAAAGTGGGATTTCCAGATATCACTCATACAAAATTTTCAGAAATTGATCTTTTGAAAGTAGGGGTGGAGGATAAGGGCCTTGTAAGTGCGATTCTGGCTGATGGGGAGTAGGCACAATCATGAAATTTCATCTGAATGTTTATCCCAACTAGTTTAAGTGATTTCATTAATAAAAAGTGGGATTTCCAGATATCACTCATACAAAATTTTCAGAAATTGATCTTTTGAAAGTAGGGGTGAAGTATAAAGGCCTTGTAAGTGCGATTCTGGCTGATGGGGAGTAGGCACAATCATGAAATTTCATCTGAATGTTTATTCCAACTAGTTTAAGTGATTTCATTAATAAAAAGTGAAATTTTCAGATATCACTCATACAAAATTTTCAGAAATTGATCTTTTGAAAGTAGGGGTGGAGGACAAGGGCCTTATAAGTGCGATTCTGACTGATGGGGAGTATGCACAATCATGAAATTTCATCTGAATGTTTATCCCAACTAGTTTAAGTGATTTCATTAATAAAAAGTGGGATTTCCAGATATCACTCATATAAAAAATTTCAGAAATTGATTTTTGGAAAGTAGAGGTGGAGGATAAGGGCCTAGTAAGTGCGATTCTGGCTGATGGGGAGTAGGCACAATCATGAAATTTCATCTGAATGTTTATTCCAACTAGTTTAAGTGATTTCATTAATAAAAAGTGAAATTTTCAGATATCACTCATACAAAATTTTCAGAAATTTTTCTTTTTAAAGTAGGGGTGGAGGATAAGGGCCTTGTAAGTGCGATTCTGGCTGATGGGGAGTAGGCACAATCATGAAATTTCATCTGAATGTTTATCCCAACTAGTTTAAGTGATTTCATTAATAAAAAGTGGGATTTCCAGATATCACTCATACAAAATTTTCAGAAATTGATCTTTTGAAAGTAGGGGTGGAGGATAAGGGCCTTGTAAGTGCGATTCTGGCTGATGGGGAGTAGGCACAATCATGAAATTTCATCTGAATGTTTATCCCAACTAGTTTAAGTGATTTCATTAATAAAAAGTGGGATTTCCAGATATCACTCATACAAAATTTTCAGAAATTGATCTTTTGAAAGTAGGGGTGAAGTATAAAGGCCTTGTAAGTGCGATTCTGGCTGATGGGGAGTAGGCACAATCATGAAATTTCATCTGAATGTTTATTCCAACTAGTTTAAGTGATTTCATTAATAAAAAGTGAAATTTTCAGATATCACTCATACAAAATTTTCAGAAATTTTTCTTTTTAAAGTAGGGGTGGAGGATAAGGGCCTTGTAAGTGCGATTCTGGCTGATGGGGAGTAGGCACAATCATGAAATTTCATCTGAATGTTTATCCCAACTAGTTTAAGTGATTTCATTAATAAAAAGTGGGATTTCCAGATATCACTCATACAAAATTTTCAGAAATTGATCTTTTGAAAGTAGGGGTGGAGGATAAGGGCCTTGTAAGTGCGATTCTGGCTGATGGGGAGTAGGCACAATCATGAAATTTCATCTGAATGTTTATCCCAACTAGTTTAAGTGATTTCATTAATAAAAAGTGGGATTTCCAGATATCACTCATACAAAATTTTCAGAAATTGATCTTTTGAAAGTAGGGGTGAAGTATAAAGGCCTTGTAAGTGCGATTCTGGCTGATGGGGAGTAGGCACAATCATGAAATTTCATCTGAATGTTTATTCCAACTAGTTTAAGTGATTTCATTAATAAAAAGTGAAATTTTCAGATATCACTCATACAAAATTTTCAGAAATTGATCTTTTGAAAGTAGGGGTGGAGGACAAGGGCCTTATAAGTGCGATTCTGACTGATGGGGAGTATGCACAATCATGAAATTTCATCTGAATGTTTATCCCAACTAGTTTAAGTGATTTCATTAATAAAAAGTGGGATTTCCAGATATCACCCATATAAAAAATTTCAGAAATTGATTTTTGGAAAGTAGAGGTGGAGGATAAGGGCCTAGTAAGTGCGATTCTGGCTGATGGGGAGTAGGCACAATCATGAAATTTCATCTGAATGTTTATTCCAACTATTTTAAGTGATTTCATTAATAAAAAGTGAAATTTTCAGATATCACTCATACAAAATTTTCAGAAATTGATCTTTTGAAAGTAGGGGTGGAGGACAAGGGCCTTATAAGTGCGATTCTGACTGATGGGGAGTATGCACAATCATGAAATTTCATCTGAATGTTTATCCCAACTAGTTTAAGTGATTTCATTAATAAAAAGTGGGATTTCCAGATATCACTCATATAAAAAAATTCAGAAATTGATTTTTGGAAAGTAGAGGTGGAGGATAAGGGCCTAGTAAGTGCGATTCTGGCTGATGGGGAGTAGGCACAATCATGAAATTTCATCTGAATGTTTATTCCAACTAGTTTAAGTGATTTCATTAATAAAAAGTGAAATTTTCAGATATCACTCATACAAAATTTTCAGAAATTTTTCTTTTTAAAGTAGGGGTGGAGGATAAGGGCCTTGTAAGTGCGATTCTGGCTGATGGGGAGTAGGCACAATCATGAAATTTCATCTGAATGTTTATCCCAACTAGTTTAAGTGATTTCATTAATAAAAAGTGGGATTTCCAGATATCACTCATACAAAATTTTCAGAAATTGATCTTTTGAAAGTAGGGGTGGAGGATAAGGGCCTTGTAAGTGCGATTCTGGCTGATGGGGAGTAGGCACAATCATGAAATTTCATCTGAATGTTTATCCCAACTAGTTTAAGTGATTTCATTAATAAAAAGTGGGATTTCCAGATATCACTCATACAAAATTTTCAGAAATTGATCTTTTGAAAGTAGGGGTGAAGTATAAAGGCCTTGTAAGTGCGATTCTGGCTGATGGGGAGTAGGCACAATCATGAAATTTCATCTGAATGTTTATTCCAACTAGTTTAAGTGATTTCATTAATAAAAAGTGAAATTTTCAGATATCACTCATACAAAATTTTCAGAAATTGATCTTTTGAAAGTAGGGGTGGAGGACAAGGGCCTTATAAGTGCGATTCTGACTGATGGGGAGTATGCACAATCATGAAATTTCATCTGAATGTTTATCCCAACTAGTTTAAGTGATTTCATTAATAAAAAGTGGGATTTCCAGATATCACTCATATAAAAAATTTCAGAAATTGATTTTTGGAAAGTAGAGGTGGAGGATAAGGGCCTAGTAAGTGCGATTCTGGCTGATGGGGAGTAGGCACAATCATGAAATTTCATCTGAATGTTTATTCCAACTAGTTTAAGTGATTTCATTAATAAAAAGTGAAATTTTCAGATATCACTCATACAAAATTTTCAGAAATTGATCTTTTGAAAGTAGGGGTGAAGTATAAAGGCCTTATAAGTGCGATTCTGACTGATGGGGAGTATGCACAATCATGAAATTTCATCTGAATGTTTATCCCAACTAGTTTAAGTGATTTCATTAATAAAAAGTGGGATTTCCAGATATCACTCATATAAAAAATTTCAGAAATTGATTTTTGGAAAGTAGAGGTGGAGGATAAGGGCCTAGTAAGTGCGATTCTGGCTGATGGGGAGTAGGCACAATCATGAAATTTCATCTGAATGTTTATTCCAACTAGTTTAAGTGATTTCATTAATAAAAAGTGAAATTTTCAGATATCACTCATACAAAATTTTCAGAAATTGATCTTTTGAAAGTAGGGGTGAAGTATAAAGGCCTTGTAAGTGCGATTCTGGCTGATGGGGAGTAGGCACAATCATGAAATTTCATCTGAATGTTTATTCCAACTAGTTTATGTGATTTCATTAATAAAAAGTGAAATTTTCAGTTATCACTCATACAAAATTTTCAGAAATTGATCTTTTGAAAGTAGGGGTGAAGTATAAAGGCCTTGTAAGTGCGATTCTGGCTGATGGGGAGTAGGCACAATCATGAAATTTCATCTGAATGTTTATCCCAACTAGTTTAAGTGATTTCATTAATAAAATGTGGGATTTCCAGATATCACCCATATAAAAAATTTCAGAAATTGATTTTTGGAAAGTAGGGGTGGAGGATAAGGGCCTTGTAAGTGCGATTCTGGCTGATGGGGAGTAGGCACAATCATGAAATTTCATCTGAATGTTTATCCCAACTAGTTTAAGTGATTTCATTAATAAAAAGTGGAATTTCCAGATATCACTCATACAAAATTTTCAGAAATTGATCTTTTGAAAGTAGGGGTGGAGGATAAGGGCCTTATAAGTGTGATTCTGGCTGATGGGGAGTATGCACAATCATGAAATTTCATCTGAATGTTTATTTCAACTAGTTTAAATGATTTCATTAATAAAAAGTGGGATTTCGAGATATCACCCATATTAAAATTTTCAGAAATTGATCTTTTAAAATTAGTGGTGAATTAAGGGTTTTTATGTTCCCAATTCTGACTGATGGGGAGTATGCCACTATTGAATTCTGGTCTTATCAGGTTATATATATCTAGTCTTGGCATTTTGACTAGAAAACAACGACATTTTCTTACATGGTTGATCTACTTCAATAGACGTTGTACATATCGCATGCAAACAGGCAGCTATAGCCGTTCTAGGAAAAATCCTGACCAATTGTGGAGGAGAACTAAATTGATTTTGACATGCACAGTTTTGCACAATGCTTGCACATATGCTTTAATCATGAAACGGATCTATGGGATTTCTGGTGTGATAATCACGTCAGAAATCCCACATTATCTCCCAAAGTACATTATGCACAAATTTTTCCGTTAGACGAACAAAATTGCACAATCAAATACTACTCGACAAAATAAGAAAACAGTGGGATTTCCAAAATGGGATTTCTGACGTGACTCACGTAATTTCTTAATGGTTTTAGTTTTTGGTTTGAATAAGAACAATATGGCAAACTTTACAGCTTTACTTGAATTGCTTAAATCTTCGAATCGTTGCAGATGATGTTGTCGTGTGGAAAGGCTTTCCAATAAGGACTTCATATTTTTTTTTTTAATAAAACGCAAACCATTTGATATCTCGAAAATTTTATTATTGGCTTGAAGTACAATCAAAACATTTATGTATGGAATTCGACATCGTTCATATGACCACCGCTGTCGATTCGTTGAACCCAATTTTCGATGACTCGGTCACACATTTCGACGGAGGCGATCTAAGCGGCCAAGCAACAGTACCATTTCTGGATATAACACGTTCATCATTAATGTCTAGCTCATGCAATTGACCAAAGAAATAACATTGCAACATGTCTCTGTAGCGATCTCCATTGACTGTAACGTGACGGTCAATTTCATCAACAAAAAAAAAATAGTCCAATGACGCCACCAGCATGAAGACCACACTATACAGTTATTTTTTGTGAATGAAGTGGTGTTTCTTGGAGCACATGATGGGTTTCACCTGAACTAAAATGCATATTCTGTTTGTTGACGAATCGTACGTCGCTTGATATGATCGAGTGGCTGTAGTATAGTTCCTCTACCGGTAAAAACGGTTACCGTTTACCGGTAAAGTTCGACATTTTATGAATACCTTTTACCGGTAAAACGTTTTAAACCTTACCGGTAATTTTGAAAGATAAATTTATGAGAGTAAACACCAAAAAATGTTTAAACGTCACTTATTAACGTTATTCTGTAGTTTAAATACGAAACAGAAAAAAGTGTGAATAATAAGGGGAATGCGCCATCCCATTGCGCATCCCTAATTTTAACAAAAATTTCCATCGTATTGAATTATTGCTGTTGTCGTCCGGCAGACAGTCGTAATTTAGAAAAGAAACTTTAGAATATTTTATCTGCCTTCATCTGTTAACCCCAATAGACGAAGAATATTTGATAAGCATTCGAACTATTTTGGAGCCAGTTCGGATTGCCGTAGAAGCCTTAGCAGAAATGATACACATCACAGCAGAAAGTGTAATTTGGAAAAAAAATAATGATTCGCCAATTTCCCTTAATTAATCCAAAAAAATTAATGAAATGCAATTTTCTCTTTAATTTCTGTTCAAAGAGCTCTACGGTGGCATTTGGGAAAAATTAATTGAGAGATTATTCATATCAGATGAGCAAGCAGGTTCAGATTCATAAGAGAATGATGAGCCCGAACTTATTAATTCCGATTTGAAATTTCAATTTCAGAAAGCTATCTCGACCTCTAATAATTCAATTTCCAGTAAACGCAATTTCCAGTAGCATTGTCGCATCATCAATACAAAAACAGTTTTTTTCGAAATGGTCTGCGAAAAGTAATACTCCCACATTGCTGTTCGAAGCTCTGTAAACCGCAAAACCAACATCTACAGGCAATGAAAGAACATTCTCTCACTCGCAAGCTGCGTTTGCACTAAAATAAGAACGAGAATATCACATGTAAACCTACACGTAATTGTTTTTCTCAAATACTTCTTTTTGAAACAAACCGAAATTTAAGATTGATCGTTATTTTCAATTAAAAAGTATGTTACCGAAATTTTCCGGTGTTTACCGGTACCAACATTGTTGATTTACCGTTTACCGGTATTACAAAACATCCGGTAATTAAGGAACTATAGGCTGTAGTTCTTGAGATAACTTCATCTTATAAGAGGAAGTGAAATAGACGGTTTTGGTTCGTTTGCGACGGACGCTTGAACGGCAGCAATATTCTCAGCACTTCAACCAACCCGTGTTGTCTCACTGGCACGGGAACATTCAGCAGCAAATTATAGATACACATTTTTTCACTAGACCATGAATTGTTTGTCTACTGGAACAATAATTACGACCAAAATTTGGAATTAACGCTCTTGAAGTTGCAGTCACCGACTCTAAATTTTTGTAGTAAATTTTAATTATTTGTAAACGTTGTTCGTTTGTGTACTTCACCATGATGAAAATGTTGTCTTTACTGAATGTTTTGACACTGAAATTTTCACCACATAATTTGCTCCAAGCGGAGGATCTAAAATACTAATAACAATATGCTTTTTCAAAACTTTGTTCCGGTTAAAAGTGTGCTATTCCTCAAAACCAATTCAGCGATACGTATCGCATGTATGTAAATGAGTGACGCATCTAACGAATAAATATTTTTCAACGAGGTTTGTTTTATTAGAAAGTGTAAACATTGCCATTAAGTATGGAACACAATTTAATCCAAATGACTTCCACGGCTGACTTTACAGTTGTATGGGCTCCTATCTCATCAATAGCAACTTCGATCTGATCTTTTAAGTCTTGAAGTCTCCGGATGATTGACATCTCTGGTACGGCTGATTATTCGTTCCCCGAAGACAGTGTGCAAAATACCGATTGTTACGTTTGCTGATGACTTGAAAAATCACCTAATTTAAATTTTTTTATTACTGATTGTAAAAATGATCACTTTCAAGCGTTCTACAACCCAATTAGCGAACCGAAAACGTTGCGGTTGGTCATTTTGCAAGTTAATGTTGATGAACACATTCTTAGCAACAGCTGCAATGTTCTCGGCTGTACGCGCTGAAATACACGTGTACGTTTTGCTTTATCCCACATTTAACACCACAGTCTCACAAACTCGCTTCACAAATTGATCCACAAATGGCATTGTATACAACAATGGCATTGTATACAACAATAATGCCTATAGGCATTTCAATTCTACTGAATTTTCCACGTACATCTCTTACAGTTTGGGTAGAAAACTCGCCAATTTGAAAGTAAATTTTCAATATTTCCCAAGTTTGTTCAAGCGTAAAGCGACCCATTTCGAAAATGTCAAACATTAAACCACTTTTCTGTCATCACACGAATGTCGTAAGTGTTACAACCCTCAAAATAACCGGTAGTTGAAATTCCAAACGCTAGATGGACCACTCGTTATGTCTATTACGAACTGTATGCAAGTTTTCTATTATTTATTTACGCTAAGGCTGTGTGCCAACCTTAATGTAAAAGTAAATTTTTCGGTAAATTCATTTATTTTTCAAAAACTCTATGGCAAACTGATCGAAAAATCTGTCCTAAAATCGGTTCTTACCGTAGTAAACGATTTACGTTAACTTTGATACATAGAATAAGCGAATAATTCCGTATCGATTTACCCAGTAAAAGTAATGTTCCCTTAGTACGGGGAAAAATTATGTTTTTATGTTTCTTAATTTATAAAAAGATAAGAAACTTAAAAAAATGATTAAAGTAGAAGCCGGCGAAAAATTTTAATAATATAAGGAATTGCATAGCAAATTGTATTCCGGTTACGAAAATTTCCACCGATTTCAAGAATAGAACCTCATAACTCAAAGCAAGTTATCGGCAATTTCCAAGTTATAAAGAAATCCAATATACCAGGTATTTTATTGACATCTTTGGGACAGAAAGTTGGGTTTCCAGTAGAATGCCAACTACAACCCCAAATTGGGTCACTGCTACGAGGAGATCTTTACTTCTAATGAAAATTAGTCTTGATCCCCAATGAGTATGTTTTGCATTGAAGTCACCTCCACCAATGAACTGTTCTTCCAATTTTTTTAGGAACTTTATAAAGTCATCCTTCTTTAGCTTGTATCGTGGTGGGCAATGTATTGCAGGAACGTTTAGTGAATGATTTTTTGTCTTGATGCTGATGCTGGTTGATTGAATTTCTTTTGTTGCAGTGATTGTAAATGCTGTTTTTAACTATTATAGCGCTTCCTATATTCTTTCAGTGTTATCTGGGTGTATTGTGTGATATATTTGATATTACGTAAATTTTATATGTAACTGGTTTGTGATGTATGTTTCGGATATGAGGCAAATATCAATTTTACATGCTAATATTCTAATGTCATTCATTTTCATGTTTTTATTGCAGTTGTTTTCTAGTTTGGTAAGTCTTTGGGTAACTGATCCAATGTTTTGTCTTGTTTTTGCTGTAGTCCATCGATTCTGTCTACATTTTTTTTGCAACTTTTGACTATAGCGAAAGAGTTTGAGGCCTCCGCTGTTGACCAGTTGTGTTGCCTTTTTACTTGCATAGCGTTTACGTGAGTTTTATCAGATTGTTGAGATTCCTATTTGTTGGCTGTGTTCAGGAAACACAATTGGTGATTTATTAATTTTATGTTTTTTTTCCACGTTTATTTCTATACAACATCCAGCCGACTTCCCTCTACAATTCGTATGAGTCCGTTTCGAGCGTTTTTTATCTGTTGTATCCTTGTTCCTAATTGTTTGACACTTTCTTCAAGAATCATTCTTTCTGTTCTTTTCAGACACAGTCTTATACAGAAAGCGCTTTTTTCTGAACCCAGTTCATTATCCTCGAAAGTAATGATGTTTGTTGTTCATTTTTTTATATTATACCTGTAACGGTTGGCTATCTCTCTCACCCAGAATACATGAGGCAGGCTTTCTTTGAGAAAGGTGTAATTTCCAGAATAAAACTGGGTTTTCCAAGTGAGGTAGTGTTTCTTTTTGGTGTGTTTTCTGTCTGTGCGTTTGGTCCGCGGGGATATTTTATTTCCTTCCTATCCTTCAGTAGACTGATTCGTCACCTTACAGCTGCGCTCTCTAGCAGTTACACGGTCCACCGAGAACGGAATTCTAGTGACGAAGAGAACAAAAGCAAAGCAACCAGCGGCCAAGTATTGTGTTTCTTCCTATACCATTTAAAAAATTCTGATATTCGATTCTAAAATTCAATTTTAACTGAACATCACACCAAACCTAAAGTTATCCAAACATTGATTAAAATCAATTATTGAATTTAATTAGAACACATTAAAGTGAAGTTTATACCAAACTAACAAAATATAAAGTACTTAGGATTGAAAAAGCACTCAAAAGTTGAACTTCCTTAATAATATTTGAAATTTTTTTAATAAACACCGCACAGCGGTGATCGAAATGGTTTTGAATTAGCATTTGATGTAAGAAACCAATCTTATTTTTCCACATGCTCAAATTCACATGCGATAATTTCAAATCTTTCTGAATGTTTTGTATTGCACTCAGTCTCACTGATGTTCTCTCTTGAATAACAAAAAAATCAGAGAATTCCAAGCATGTGGTTAGGTAAGATTGGTTTCTTACATCAAACATTAATTCAGATCCACTTCGATCCCCTTTGTGCGAACCATAGGGGCCGAGTTAAATTATTTCAAATGTTTAAGAATCGTATTACACTCAATGATATTCTCTCTCAAATAACAAAAATATCGGATTACCGATCACGTGGATAAATAAGATTGGCTTTTTACATCAAATACTCGTCCAGAACCAATTCCGTCATCTCAGAAAATTCACTCAAAGCTATTCACAAAAATTAAATATTTACTACTTAAAAGTGTAGAAATATTTCGCTCATTTGCTGCTATAGTGAGTGACACAACCCCAAAATCACTTGATCCTAAGATATTCGAATCAAACTATTAATGACAATGAAGTATGTCCCAAATAAGAAAAATAAACATGTATTAGTAAATACACTGTAAAATAAATTCTTATCAGAATTTTGAGTGGAAACTAGAAAATAAACTCAAAAAAATTATTTTTCATTCTTGATAATATCCCGGAAAATCATTTCCATTTTTCTTCATTTGTAAGTATAGTTTTACAGAAGATAATATTTCAATATATCTAAATTTTGTATAATTTGTGTACAAAGCCATTATGTGGAAATTACACGATAAGAGAATATCGATACAGAGAATACAATCAAGTGAGGTAAAGGACATTTCCAAAAAAACGGGATACTTTTGAAATTTGTTCTAATAAATTAAGTCAATTCATTATGTATAAGTAGCTTTAGTTTAAATATTTACTAAATTCTGAATATCGCAGAGTTTGTCATAAAATTTTAGTTCGTCCAAATGTTAGCTTTAGGTAAAGATGATCAATATACCTTTAGGTTAGCACAATCAAAAAATCAAAAGCCATTTCCATATCTAGGGAATAGGTGTCATTTTTCGTTCTCGCAAATCTGATCGACGCAAATCTAAAATGATACCTATCTCCTAGATATGGGAATGGCTCTTGATTTATTTGATTGCGTTAACCTAAAGCTAACATTTGAAAATAGTTAAATTTTCCGACAAATTCTACGATATCATCCAGAATTTATCTAAATTTAAACCACTCAAAGCTATAAAATCGATTAGATTTGCAAGCGCGAAAAATGATACTTATCCTCGAGATATGGAAATGGCTCTTGATTTATTTGATTGTGCTAACCTAAGGCTAACATTTGGACATAGTGAAATTTTCCGACAAACTCTACGATATCGAGAATTTATCTAAATTTAAACCACTCAAACCTATAAAATCGATTAGATTTGCGAGAGCAAAAATTGATACTTATCCCCTAGATATGGAAATGGCTTTTAATTATTTTGATTGTGCTAACCTAAGGCTAACATTTGGACATTGTGAAATTTTCCGACAAACTCTACGATATCCAGAATTTATCTAAATTTAAACCACTCAAAGCTATAAAATCGATTAGATTTGCGAGAGCAAAAAACGATACTTATCCTCGAGATATGGAAATGGCTTTTAATTTTTTTGATTGTGCTAACCTAAGGCTAACATTTGGGCATAGTGAAATTTTCCGACAAACTCTATGATATCCAGAATTTATCTAAATCTAAAATAATCAAAAAAATCGATTAGATTTGTGATAGCGAAAAATGATACTTATCCCCTAGATATGGAAATGGCTTTTAATTTTTTTGATTGTGCTAACCTAAGGCTAACATTTGGACATAGTGAAATTTTCCGACAAACTCTACGATATCCAGAATTTATCAAAATTTAAACCACTCAAAGCTATAAAATCGATTAGATTTGCGAGAGCAAAAAATGATACTTATCCCCTAGATATGGAAATGGCTTTTAATTTTTTTGATTGTGCTAACCTAAGGCTAACATTTGGACATTGTGAAATTTTCCGACAAACTCTACGATATCGAGAATTTATCTAAATTTAAACCACTCAAACCTATAAAATCGATTAGATTTGCGAGAGCAAAAATTGATACTTATCCCCTAGATATGGAAATGGCTTTTAATTATTTTGATTGTGCTAACCTAAGGCTAACATTTGGACATTGTGAAATTTTCCGACAAACTCTACGATATCCAGAATTTATCTAAATTTAAACCACTCAAAGCTATAAAATCGATTAGATTTGCGAGAGCAAAAAACGATACTTATCCTCGAGATATGGAAATGGCTTTTAATTTTTTTGATTGTGCTAACCTAAGGCTAACATTTGGGCATAGTGAAATTTTCCGACAAACTCTATGATATCCAGAATTTATCTAAATCTAAAATAATCAAAAAAATCGATTAGATTTGTGATAGCGAAAAATGATACTTATCCCCTAGATATGGAAATGGCTTTTAATTTTTTTGATTGTGCTAACCTAAGGCTAACATTTGGACATAGTGAAATTTTCCGACAAACTCTACGATATCCATAATTTATCAAAATTAAAACTAATCAAACCATAAAAATCGATTTGAATTACGAAATCGAAAATAACATCACAACTACCGTTTGGAAACGGAGCTTGACTGCCTAAGGGGTATCATTTTATCGTAGTCGAATTTTCCGACAGACTATGATTTATTTTCTAAAATTTTTATATCATTGAAATGCACACACGTCAGCTTCTGTTCTGAGTTATACTTTGTATTCTTACAAGAATTCATTTTGTTTACTTTTTAATGTTTCATTTTTAGTTAATTTTTTAAAAATAGCTATATAGTAAATAATGTTTAGTTTTAACATAATGTTTAAATTGTATACAGTTTTAAGCTAATTTATTGAATTCAATTAAATGACAATGTGTTTTATTTTGTTTTCTCAAGATTATTTTTTACTTTCTCTTGCCACCATCTTTGCAAAATAAATCGAATATGAAAAAATGTGGCGCCTATGTTCGTCTCTTTCTATTATAATATAGTTATTTCGCCAAAATTTTAGTTTAACAGTGTAATTACTAACACATGTTCTGCATTAAAATTTTTTTATTGGATTTGTATGTGTGCACGGGATTTTTTTTGGGACAAACTTCATACCGGTGTTACTTCTAATAAATTAAGTAAAATTCCATATAAAAAATGACTCAATTCGCTAAAGAAATTAACAATTTAAGATATTGGAAACTATTATAAGAACATTTGCAAAATATTAAAGAATTATAAAAATTAAGGTTCAGTTGAGGACGTGGGAGCTGAAAAAAATTTATTTTACTAATCAGAATGTATTTTTTTTTTACAAGTGCCGTTTTTACAAAAAATTTTGAGTGATATTTTCAAATTGCTCTACTGAAAAATTAAAAATTTTGAGTTGTGTCACTGTTGAAGCAAATGAGCGATTTGTGTATATTAACAATTTTCAAATACGATTATGAAAGTTCAATTTTGAGTGTTTTTTCAATTCTAATTACTTATAGGCCACAGTGTATTATTGGCATAAAATTCATTTCGATTTAGAGCACAATAAACCTATTTAACTATGCCATAAATATTATGCACTCGATTTTATATAATGCTGGGTATTTGACACCATTTTTTTTCTAAATTTCCAACTTACTAATTTTATGGTTAGTTCATACTATTTATTGATAGATGTCTCTAATATTCATTATTAGTTCAGTTCATACATTTTAATTTATTTAACAAATTTTAATAAAAAATTGAGTACAGTTTGGTTTGTGGAGCCTATGAATGAATGGTGTGAACTAGCCATCAAACTTAGTTAGCCGAAAATTCGGACCCATTAGCCTTGAATTTCCAGAGTGTTTGATAATATTCTGCTGATTGGGTTCTGCTAACTAGTTTCAGTATAGTAGGGCATCTTAAGACCGTCACGCAAATTTTTCTTCTGTAGAGCTGTTTTATACACCCTCCGCTGTGGAAGCCTAAACGAATCAGAAAAACAGTAAACTCGTTCTGCAGCAGATTTTATTTTATAGGGGGAACATTACTTCGCATAACCCACGCGGCACATAAAAATAATTAATTACACTCAAGAGGTGATATTTTAATTTAGAATAGTTTGAAACTATTTACGATCGGCGAATTTATAATATGGAGCACCAATTATTATTAATCATTGTCTTCTTATAAATAATGCATTGAACACAGTTAAATATCAAATGTGAAACGTCGATCGCATAATTTATTACGGCGGTGTAACTTTACACATTTTTTCCATCAATTTAATGTCATATGCAAATGAATGCAGCACTTATTCTACAACAATATCTAGTGTCTGTCTCCAAACAGTCATATATTATTAATTATTTACATTTATTTTACCAAAATTTGCATAAATTAATCATTACAGAATATTGTTTTGCACATATTTGTCATAAAGAATAATTATGAAAATATACGCACTCGGGGTTTAGCATTTTTCATTTGATCGCGAACCGATCACGATATAAATTATACGTAAACAATTTTTTTTTTATTTATTAGCACAAAAAATTGATTTGCCGGAGGTACCTACATATCGTTTACCGTTCAGAGAAACTTCGTACTCTAAAAAGGTGTCAATAATACAAAAAAAAAAAGTACAACTTACCGATCATAAACCACCTGTGCCTTGTGCAGTTCAATTCCGCCATTTGTATTATTATTGTTGCGTGTAATCAATTTTGCCGCAACCGCTGAACGATGTTGTGCCTTGCAACGGCACGGATCATGTTTATCTAGATAATGCGATAGTGTATCCCATCCGCCTCCAACTCGTACCATAACGTGTGAACGAAGTATCTGTATGGTTAAGAAAACATAAAAATTGCGTTAATTTTATTTTAATTAGCAAACATTTTTAAGAAAATAGCAACATTTTTTAAAGTGTCGTAATATGGCACCGGTCTTTTTGTCGCCAATGTATCATTTTAATCGTTGTACGATTTTTTTTAGCGCAAACAATATAATAACAATACGAACCGAATACATTTGTTTATCGTGTCAATTTGTGGTTTTTCATTATTAAAATTGATTTAATGTGCATAATGTGCGCGAGTCTGTGTATAGACATTAGGTATAGATCGCATGGAAATGATCTTGAGTTTTCTTTATTTTATTTATTTTTTGATTGGTATTAGAACCGCAAAAGGGAACGAATCAATGTTTAACCATATAAATAATTTATAAATAGAACATACATAGTTGGTAAACGGGTTTACCATAGACCATTTCAAAATGATGGGTCAAAGTGTAATGAGCAAATGAGATTTTGACGAAAAGTGCAGCTACACAAATTTACAAAAAGTGTAAGTTAAAAAGTGTAGCACCGAAGAAATGTAAATAAAAATACATTTTAGTTAAACGTTTGAAATGACTAAACTATTGGAATTGCACATTAAGTACAAATATTCGAAAAACCTAATTAATTTGTGTAGCTACACTTTTTATTAAAAAGTTCACTTTACTTGTTTATAATTGGCTTCTTATTAGAACTGCCTTATTTAACTTGCTGAAAATCCTTAAACAGTGGGAAAAATTGACGAAGCTTCACTCAAAAATGTATTGAATACAAATGTGATTTTAAAAATTTATTTCCAGTTATTAGCATTACAAATTTATCTGATTGGCCGACAACCCGTATTGAGATTACATTTCTTTACGCCAAATTCTAAGACGACTGCTTTTAAAATAAGCAAGTAACTTTCATTTATTTTCAACAACAATAGTTAGTTATTGAAAAAATCTACAGTAGTTCAACTAACAGAGAGACCATATTTAGTTTACTTCACAAGGTGTAGAGATACGGAATTCTGATCAAAAATTAACTTTTTAAATTTAAAGCTCTTTATTCTGTTAATTCACTGCTACGGAACGGATGATTGATTTTTAACGACAGTTATCACAATCATAAAAACGTAACCGGTGTGAAGTTTCGGACAAAGCTAAAAAGTATTACCGAAAAATTGATAAAAAAGTGTAGTGCACACAATTTTTTTTTAACATAAATTTAATTTATAGAAAAACATACTGACAAAACCAAAAACAAAATCAGATTTGAAGTAAAATTAATGGTTGGGCTTCTCTGGTAGAATTCTAAAGATATACTCACAAAAAATCGACTTATCAGATATTTTCCATTGGTACACCAAAGTATCATTGGGCTTCACTAAAGCTAACTCGCTCAACAGTAAAACCAAATAAAAATTAAGTAAAAAAAAAAATAGGCGTCAAATGACCATATTTGGCAACATTTGCCCTAAGTAAGTTTCAAGTTTGCCCAAATCATATGAAAATTTACATAGGTCTTCTAAAAATAACCTCGATCTAAAATTTGTAAACAATTACAAGTTCAAGTATAAGTACCAGTATACAGTACTAATAAAAATAAATCTACACAGTAGCTACACAAATTTGTGAAAAGTGTAATAAGTACATATTTAAAAAGTGTCAAAGAATGTCAATTTAATATTCAATTTAATAAGTGTTATTTAATAGTGCTGAGGGAAATTGGGCTATCGAGCCTCCAACCCCCAGGCGCGAGGTAAATCGGAATATAACCAAGAAACAATGTTGCTCCATCAAAACAACTCAAACCGAAATTGAGAGTCTGGCTCTCTGACAAATCCGAGACCTACAACTGAGGAAACTTATGCTGTTAGTTCTCGTTTCCAGGACACTAAGATAACAAGGGCCACAAATAGGAATAATGCTAGCCATCACAAATAACTATCTGACAATAAACCTGGTCCTCATACTAAGGGGTCTGAGGAGCTCTAACAAAGATAAAATTACGATGGTGCAAAGAAACGCTAAGGATACTGAAATGCTCGAGCGGCAGTAATTGACGAGGATTAAAAGTCAGTTCACGTAAATTGACTAAGACGGAAAAGGTTGAAGCCACCACCTATCTGAGAATCATGATGTAGCACGGATGTAGTTTTTGCAACAAGGAAAGTTAACATCCTATGTCAAACAAAGGTTGCTGTTCCCGTACAAGAAGACTATAGAAAGTCTAGATGAAGTTTGGCCTGGTATTGAATTTAGTACTTCACTCTTGCTTGAGTATTCTGTTCAAGTTGACACTCACACACATGCACAGAACGTTTTGCTCGGCTGTGTATGCGAACTGTCAGAGCCACTTCACAATTAAATTCATTCTAAGTAGGACGTGCAAATTCGTTCTCAAAATAGTTCAAGTGTTTTTTTTTCTTTTTACAGCGCGAATACTTTGCGACCAGAATAGTCTCAATACCTGGGATCAGTGTGGAGGTTCTCGCTAGGGAGGAAATTGCTGATGGTCACTACATTAATTCGGCATAAACAGTTGTATCTGCCAACCTCTGTGAACAGGGAATATTGAGGTGGTAATAAATTTTCAATCAATTTTATTTAAGGGAGCTGTGTGCCAAACTAAAGGTAAATCGTTTACTACGGTAAAACCCGGTTTTAGGACAAATGTTTCGATCAGTTTGTCATAGAGTTTTTGAAAAATAATTGAGTTTACCGAAAAATTTACTTAAAATTGAGTTTTACCTTAAGTTTCGCACACGGCCTAAATTTCTGAATTTATAGTGTGGTAAATCTCTTCTTGTAGTAAATTCTAAACGTAAAACTTGTTTTGTGTATGTGAGAATGTTTTTATTTTCTCGGGATGTAATTTGATTTTCTCCATAATATTTTTGTTATTTTTCGTGCTGAAGAGGCTTTTAATGAATTTAGCGGAGAAACACACCTATGTTCAAAAGGCGTTTTCGGGCCAACTTCATATACGTTACGCCGGGGAAGTCGTGTACCTGTCATAGGAAATCCCAATAAAAAACATACCACGATAGGGCTTTACAGCATTTTTTGCATAGAGACGTGCGGTTCTCTTTTTTTTTGATAATCGATACTACTTACGATCACTTTAAAAATCTTGGGTCAGACAACAATTTTGTTAATATACTGTAGATTAAAAATCCACCGTTTTGGTGTTAGCATATTGTTATTTTTTTTTTTATAGGATCTGTACTTGCATTTCTATATCGCGTTATACTCGTAAAATTTCTTGTTTCCTATTCCAAAAAACCAAAACGCAGTTAGAAGTTTTATAGGTTTAGCCAGATACTTTCGGCATTAGTGAAGAATTTCTCAGTAATTGCCAAACCATTGACAGATGTTTTATGTAAAAAATATAAAATTTGTTTGGGACGCAGGAAAACGGAAGGCTTTTGATCATATCTAGGGTTTCTTAGCGACATAGTCCATTTTGAAAATATTTAATTCCGTGTTAGTCACGGAGATACACACAGACGCTAGTGCAGAAACCATTGGTGCGATAGTGTTGCAATTACATTCGGATGGTAAGTTAAACTGCATACTATAGCGGGAAAACAATGCCAGAAGAATCTCGATGTCACAGTGTAAAAATTTACCACAGAAAACAGATTACCTATAATTTCCAAAAAGAATTATGAAAACTAACTCATAAAATTTCCGAAAGAGGGCCAGATATTGTTTGGTATCAGTCCAGTATAGCAAAATATAAATTAATCTAGTATTATTTACGTATTGAATTAGGAGTTCAATAGTTTTAATTTCAGTTGGTGCTAAACAATAAAAACAATTTTCTCTTATGACAGGTCAGTCACAAAACACACTCATCTACTTGTATTATATTTATAACCCTTTTTGAACCAAAAAAATGGCTCAATTAAAGTCCAAACTACACAAATGTGTGAATAAAAAATCATAGTATGTAATGGCGTTTTTGATAAAAAATTTTACTTGTTTTGAAGTACAACCAACACAATTGTGTGTATAATTATAGTGTTTTTTTTCGAACAAAAATAAGTTTGAAAGGAATACACAAATGTGTACGTTGGTTCAAAACACATGCAAAAATAAATTTTTGACATGGTACTTTTGCCGTACTCACACAATTGTGTTAGTAAAACACAAAAAGGATATACAAAAAACAACAGTATTTTGCTTGTGTTGCCTCTATACTAAACGAAATATTGCACAATTATCATATTGAATGGAATGTTTTGTAAACGAGTGCATTTGTTCCGATTTACCGTAAAAGTTTTTACACTTTTCGAACAAAAAAACGAGTTTAATTAAATTTTTAAATTTATTTCGTTACACATAAATAATTTTCATAAAACTCTTTACGACATTCGAACGAATGTTTTTGCTTCGAAAGGTCACGAGATCACCGTTTGATTACCAATACGTTGTTATTCGTTTCCCGTAATTAAATTATTTAAGCGCAAATACAAATATTTTTTGTTTTGGCTATGCCCTAGCGCGTGTTTTTTATTTTAATTTTAAATGTTGTTCACACTAGGGGCGGTATGTTGTACCATCACTTCGAATTGAAATTCGAAAAAAGTCGAATGGCGGTATGTTGTATCATTTTCGAAAAGCAGAAATTATACAACTTTCACTTTTTCGATTCGACTTTTTTCGAATTCGATTTTTTTCGATTCGAAGTGATGGTACAACATACCGCCCTAGATTCGCTGAAACAGATGTAGAATAGAGATATAGATGTCTCTTTTGTTCATATAGTCTATTTTACAATGAGACATGATTTACATACGTTCAGAAATTCACTTCACCTTTTGCGTTTGGGAGAAAAGGACATGCATTATTCTATAGTAATAAATATTTAGGTTAACAAAAAGTTTGTGTTCATCCATATGTTTTTATTGAGTGGACTTGCGTAGTTATAAATAAATATATATAAAAGAAACCGGTTGAAGCTCGACCGCGTGTGTAACAACAATCCTTGTCAGCCATTTTGGATTTTTCTAAACAATAGTGACTGAAAAACTCGTTACTGAGTTGAGAAAGAAGCGTGGCTATGCGAAAAAGTCACTCACACGAATCGAATCATTAAATCTAAAAAGCGACGAACCTGCCGAGGAAATGTATGTGCATCTGGAAATTCTAGAAAAGGCACTCTTGGAATTTGAGAGACATGATCAACATTTAGAGGAGCTTGATGCGACCTATTCAGAAATGGACGATTTCATGTGAAGGTATAATAAACAAAAGGAGCGATTGAGGAAAGTGGCGCAGGGTAACAGTCCAATGCTAAAGGCTATGCAAACCCAGATGAATAAAACCTGACAGTATTTACAAATTACCAAAGAGAAATGCTAGAAACTTTACGTGCTGAAAGTTTTCATGCTACTTCAAAAGATGAAATTAAACTTCCAAAATTGACTATACCGTATTTTAGTGGAACCTATTAAGAGTTCGCTACTTTTCGTGATATGTTTGAATGATCAATTCATAAAAATTTATCGCTGACGAACGTGCAAAAATTTCAGCATTTAATTTCGGTCCTCAGAGGAGATGCATGGCTCTAGAGAATTGTGATATAAGCAACCCTAAACGAATTCCACAAAAATCAACGAAATCATTTTTGGTCAATACGCCTAACGAGAAGCGGGATCAATCTACATCCGGCGCCAATCAATCTGCAAATAGTCGGAAATGTAAAATGTGTACGGGAAGGCATAAACTTCATGAGTGTGATCAATCCCGACTATGCTTCAACTGCTTGTATGCTGGTCATGGTAGTAAATCGTGCCATTCCAGACGTTCGTATTTCGTTTGTCGTCGACATCATCATACATCACTTCATGATCCAAATTTCACTCACCACGACACACTTACATCGGCTCAACAAGGTCAATCATATTCGAAAAGTAAATCAGCCATCAACGAGGGATGTAGTAACGACTCACCTTTTAGAAAATGATTTACAATTAAATCAATCAATTTTACCTACAGCTGTAGTGAACCTGTTGGACAAACATGGCCGATTGATTAAATGCAGATTATTGCTAGATTCCGGCTCTCAAGCAACTTTAGTGTCATCATCATGTGTAGATAAACTACAACTAGCACGTGAAAATTGCAGAACACCAATAGCTGGTTTAATAGCTTCTACAACAACGCGTGGTGCTGTAAGAGTTCGAGTTGCACCAACAAACAATAGTGATGCATGTATTGAGCGCGATGCTTTAATTATCTACAAGCTAAACTCAAAGTTGCCTAAAATGAACCAACAAATACTTGATCAATGGCCAGAAATGCAAACCAAAAATCTAACAGATCCACAATCCGAGGAATTACCGAGAACTTATCTCCTTGTGGGTGCAAACTACTTCTTTCAGATATTAAAATATACGGCTTAATTGCAAATGATACAACTTTGGGATGGATAATCACTTGTGGTTCCGCAGTGAACAGCACTTTGTTTAACATATATCAGACTGGCTTCAATATTGATGAAGCATTAGAAAAATTTTGAACCATAGTGGAACTTTATGGTGAAAGGCAATTAGATGCGGAACAACAAAAATGCCAATCCATTTTTCAAACTACCACCATCAGAAATGAAAATGGGAGATACGAAGTTCGTCCTTCCCTTTTCAAAAGATCCTAAATTGCATCTCGAAAATTCAGTGAATCGAGCAATAAGTCGTTTCAAATCAGCCGAACGTCGTTTACAAGGTGACGAATCGTTGATAAATGAAAATATCAAATTCATGAAGGAGTATTTGAATGAAAATCACATGGTCGAATGTGAACCGAGTGAATCGTCAAATGGTGAATGCTGTTATCTTCCCAGCCATCCAATGATTAAACCAGATAGCATCACAACAAAGGTTCGCGTAGTCTACGCTAGAAAACTAGTGTTCAATCAGAATTGATAGCAACAAATGTATTGCCAAATGATGGTTAACTGTTAATTGCCAATTTAATAGCGAAACTCAACTGCAAGGATTTTCCGATGCTAGCAAATTGGCCTACTCAGCGTGTGTTTATGTGCGTAGCGTGTGTTTAGCCAACTAAACTACAACTAGAGCTAAACCTATATTAAGTTAGCCCAAAATTCAAGATCAAAAAATTGCGGACTTAAAAGCTGGCAACACTAATGCAAGTGTCGTGAAGAAATGAAATTATCGTGATAGAAAATATTAAGATACAAACTTGCAATAATGTTACAATTTAAAAAAATTATAAATATTTAAAAAAGTTGTTATTGCTCCTTATATTTAAAGTTGGGCCAAAAATTTTAGTCCCAAAAATATTAAGGTACTATAAAATATACGATAACTATTAATAACTATTTACTGCGTCAAATATCTGCCAAATATTTTGTATTTTCGATATGTTAAATCAAAACTTATTCTGTTATTACAGCAAAACTGCCATATTTTAATGTCAGCATAAACCTGCATGATAAATATAACACTTCTTTCAAATCAAAAATTAACGAAATAAATAATCCATTTTAGTTCCGTAGCAGTTTATTTTGAGACTTAACTTTTGACTATAATTATGTTAAAGTATACATCAGAGCATTATACGACATAAACATTTGTTGGGGAATCGGAGGTTTAAGGCAATCTCCCACTCTTGTCATTATTATAAAACATTTTTGGGCTGACACTTGCTTATAGTCAAAGTCTGTATACATATTTTAGTATTGCCATAGAATTTTTTTGGGTTACAGTTTGGGACAACTTCATATACTCTATGGGTGTAGTTGCAACAATCTCAACAATGTTCAAAATGGATTTACTTTGTAGTAGAGTAAAGCCGCTTTTATGGTTGCTAATTTTCTTTCGTTCGTTCGTTCTGATTATTTTTTTGTCTAATCATATTGCTCAAAAATGACGATGTTAGCAATATGATTGGACAAAAAAGATAATCAGAACGAACAAACGAAAGAAAATCAGCAACCATTAAAGCGGCTTAATTTATGAAAAGAAACTAGTCAATAAACTATTTCATAATACATAGTGTGGTTTTTACCCCATTTGCATGTAGAAAATTGTTTTCTTCTACAAATTTTTGCAGGTAAATAAGAAAGAATCCGCTATATAAAAATATTCAATATGCCAGAAAGAAATAAACATATATAGTAATGGCGTAATTTTTTTTATAGGGTCATTATTAATTTATTTTTAATGAATTAAAATGCGAAATTTACATTTTTATTTATGGTGTCTGTTTTTATTGTGAGTCCTCAACATTTATAAACACGAAATAATTTTTTTTCTTGCTAATTTTAAAAATGTTGCCATAAAAATACTCGGATCGAATATATTTTATGGCAACATTTTATTTTTATGGGAACATTTTGCTGTGTATTGACTAAAAAATCTCCTGCAAAATTAAGTTAGGTTATAACGGGTGATTTTTTTGTGGTTAGGATTTTCATGCATTAGTATTTGACAGATCACGCGGGATTTCAGACAAGGTGTCAAAGAGAAAGATGCTCAGTATGCTTTGACATTTCATAATGAATAGACTTACTAACGAGCAACGCTTGCAAATAATTGAATTATATTACAAAAATCAGTGTTCGGTTCGAAAAGTGTTTCGCGATTTACGTCCGATTTATGGTCTACATAATCGACCAAGTGAGCAAACAATTAATGCGATTGTGACCAAGTTTCGCACTCAGTTTACTTTATTGGACATTAAACCAACCACACGAATGCGTACAGTGCGTACAGAAGAGAATATTGCGTCTGTTTCTGAGAGTGTTGCTGAAGACCGTGAAATGTCGATTCGTCGCCGTTCGCAGCAATTGGGTTTGTGTTATTCGACGACATGGAAGATTTTACGCAAAGATCTTGGTGTAAAACCGTATAAAATACAGCTCCTGCAAGAACTGAAGCCGAACGATCTGCCACAACGTCGAATTTTCAGTGAATGGGCCCTAGAAAAGTTGGCAGAAAATCCGCTTTTTTATCGACAAATTTTGTTCAGCGATGAGGCTCATTTCTGGTTGAATGGCTACGTAAATAAGCAAAATTGCCGCATTTGGAGTGAAGAGCAACCAGAAGCCGTTCAAGAACTGCCCATGCATCCCGAAAAATGCACTGTTTGGTGTGGTTTGTACGCTGGTGGAATCATTGGACCGTATTTTTTCAAAGATGCTGTTGGACGCAACGTTACGGTGAATGGCGATCGCTATCGTTCGATGCTAACAAACTTTTTGTTGCCAAAAATGGAAGAACTGAACTTAGTTGACATGTGGTTTCAACAAGATGGCGCTACATGCCACACAGCTCGCGATTCTATGGCCATTTTGAGGGAAAACTTCGGAGAACAATTCATCTCAAGAAATGGCCCGGTAAGTTGGCCACCAAGATCATGCGATTTGACGCCTTTAGACTATTTTTTGTGGGGCTACGTCAAGTCTAAAGTCTACAGAAATAAGCCAGCAACTATTCCAGTTTTGGAAGACAACATTTCCGAAGAAATTCGGGCTATTCCGGCCGAAATGCTCGAAAAAGTTGCCCAAAATTGGACTTTCCGAATGGACCACCTAAGACGCAGCCGCGGTCAACATTTAAATGAAATTATCTTCAAAAAGTAAATGTCATGGACCAATCTAACGTTTCAAATAAAGAACCGATGAGATTTTGCAAATTTTATGCGTTTTTTTTTAAAAAAAAGTTCTCAAGCTCTTAAAAAATCACCCTATATTTATATTCTTGTCTCTCATGTGCAAAAAGTCAATTTTATATCTTTATCATTTTGCAGGAGAAAAATGTTGGGCGTATGTAAACCGGGCATTTACCTTTAAAAATAAAAATATAATTTCCCTCTTATGACAAGTCAGGCACAAAACACACTCATCTACATTAGCATCTAAATCAAAATACATATTCACAATTATTTTATGCAATACAACACACATATTAGCTGGTATTACTAACGAAACTCGACGTTTCGAAAGGTGCCAAGTTGAGGTATTGCACTAAATTTCTAGACACATTTAAGGGGTTTTAAAAATTTAAAATTTATTACATCTTAAAGCTGAGTATTTAAATCATTTAATGGTACGTTTATGAAAAGGTGTGTTAGTGCTGTTATCGCAAACAATAAAAGCACGTCGTAAGCATTTCGCAAAACCAATACGTCCCAATACCTTAAACTGCAATTTTAATATACAAATTTTACTTACCCTTACGAATATTAGAACTTTTGTGTCACCAATGCGGTATTTTCCCTCTGATACCCGGATCATCGGAAATTGTGATGGACACGTGCATTTTTCTACTAAATCTCGAACCTGAAAAAATTAAAAATAAATTATTGATAAGTAAACTTGACTGTAATTTGTGCAGCTTAGAATTATATAAAAAGAGTTACGACAAACGGTTGTTACTAGACACTCTTGCATTTTACGGAGCCACATTTTTTGCAAAACTTTCAAATTTTCTTAAATAATACGATTATGAAATACTCTTTAATATCACATTTTTTTGATTTTTAATCGTAAAGAGATATCGAAAGTGCATATCTCAATATCCGGCTGCTACAAATAATTAAAAATTGTGTCCTAAGGCTTTTAAATAAAATTAAAATTAATCAGTAAATTGACTTGATTGAATTTTTTAATTGCTGTGTAATTTCGAATTGTTAAAAAACTGTTGTGTCACAGTAAAAGAAGATTACATATTGCATATACATGAGTAGTTACGTAATGAGATTTAAGCGCAGACCACACAGAACATTACACTATAAAACTGCAAATCCTGATATAGTGTTAATATAGTTTTATTGAATTGTAATCCATACACCGATTAATTTTAGCTTTTTGATTCTTAATGTTGATTTTTCTACCACCACAAAGTAGTTGGATTGTACTTCATAAACACAGTCCCCTAAAATTGCTGTGATAATTTATTCAGGATATAAAATAAGGGTGGCATCACCAAGTCTAAATTGCAGATAAATCATGTAAGATAATACCGAACGGTGCATATGTAGCAATTACAAATTGCATCTGTCAACATATTTGTTTTGTTATATTTTTGTATATTAAACTAAACCCATAACAAAAATATGTCGCAAAATAAATTTCGGTCATTCAAATTCGAAACGATATTTTGGAAGTTTTTACCTTTTCCGAAAATCATTTATGCGAATCCGCATATTAAGCCTAAAAGAGTGTAGGCCATAAACAAAACCAGGTTAATTAAAATTATTAATTTTGCAAATTAATTTTATTTTGAAAAAAACTCGTCCTTGTTGGCACATATACGACACACCCGGGACAAATCTTTATTATGTAAGGCGTTTAATTAATAATAATGTCCGGTATTTAATTAAACGCAAATTTTTTTTATTACCAATAATTAATTTACATTTTATGTTATCCACGCTACACGTAAAATACACCCTCATCTTAAATAACGATTAAAGTTCTTTTTCATTATAACTACCATTGTTTAATATTTTATCTATTTTAAATATCTTTACAAATAATAGATAATAATAATTTAAGTTTATAGTCTTAATTTTTTTTTTTTTTGATTAAATTAGAAACTTGTCTTGATTCCTACGAGAACTGTTCTAAAAGTAACAAAATATTGCCAAGTACAAAGTATCAGGAAACGTACATAAAATCTTTGTTTCAATTAAATTCTTAAATGAAATACTTTTATGGGCATATGTAGCCACTTTGTTCTTAATGTGTACTCGTAATATGGTCAAAATAGATTTGTACGATCATATTTGGTAAATTAATATGAATCAAATAAAAAATGAAAATAGGTTTAACCCTATAATGGTTCGGTTCTGAACTTATTAATTTAACGTAACGAAACTAGTCCAAATTGTGTAATTACGAAAATGATCATACACAATGAGTTTTGAATTTTTTTTATAAATTATAAGGATTATAGAATTTATTTTGCAGTTTTTTATTAAAATAAATAATTTTACAAATTAACAAATCCAAAAATACAAAATAAAAATTCATTTACCGTTGATAATAAAAAAAAACCAAGAGTTATTTGCAACGAAAATGATCATACACTTATAGTTGATCCTTGATTTTTTTTAAATCATTTACATAAATTATGTTTCATTTTAATATCGAGTTGGTCCTCGCCAACGTTGGCCGAAGTCATTCTACAGTGGCCCAAATAATATCCAGATTGAACGTCATACAATCGGTTGAAAACAAGCATCAAACAGGGCGAAAAGCAACATTTTTTGTTGACTCGGAACCAGGCAAAGACTTTGGATTTGGTGAGAGACAATCCAAAAATAAGCGCTCCAAAACTAGCTTCAGAAGTGGAGGACATACTTAATAAAGCTACCCACACCCAAAATATTAGAAGGGTTTTATAGAAACATGAAAATCATGGCTGTGTATCACACAGGAAACCATTAATTTCGGATGTCAATTCCAAAAAAAGAATTGAATTTGCAGAAAAATTAAAAACAAAATAAGCCGATTTTAACTTCTGGAAGACGGTTATTTTTACGAATGAAAGTAAACTCAACATTTTCGAAGCCATGATGTGAGAGGGAAAAATTGAGAAAACTTACTACAGCGCTGGAGCCATAGCACATCATCCCAACTATTAAACAAGATGGTGGTTCGATTGTGCTACGGTTATACGGTTCGATTATGCTAAACTTGTTTTTATAAATGGAAATTTGGATCGCTGGAAATACCTAGGGATTCTAAAGGACAATTTAAAACAATCCGTGGAACAATTAGGGCCCCTGTCATCAGGGATCTTCCAACAAGACAACGATCCTAAGCATACGGTACACATTGTGAAAGAATGGATTATGAATAACGTCCCAAACCAGTTGCATTCGCCATCTCAATCGCCTGAACCCCAATGAACATTTATAGGATCACCTGGAACGCCAAATTAGAAAATACACGATTACCAGCAAAAAAACGTTGCTAAGAAGTTTAGAAGTAGAATCAATGCCAAGAAAACTGCAAGAGGTTATAAAAAATAAAGGAGGACCAATTCGATATTAAAATAATTATGAAACATAATTTATGTAAATGATTTAAAAAAAATCAAGGTCTATATATTCTATAAGTGTATGATCATTTTCGTTCAAAAAAAAATTTTGATTTTTTTCTTTTATTATAAACGGAAAATAAATTTTTATTTCGTATTTTTGGATTTGTTAATGTATAAAATTATTTAATTTAATAAAAAACTGCAAAATAAATTCTATAATCCTTACAATTTGTAAAAAAAAAAAAAATCAAAACTAAGTGTGTATGATCATTTTCGTTTTTCATTATAAAGGGTGTCCCAATAAGAAGTTCAGATTTAAAAATTTATTAAAACAAAAACTGCTTAATATACCGGGTGTTTCTTTTAAACTGAGACGATCAAATATCTCGAAAATTAGCCACTCTACGGAAAAAATGTCCATAATCAAAATTTAATCATCCGCTTTGTAGGTGGGGCGGTGGTAACTTTTAAACTAAGATAGGAAGCCATATTTTTTATTGCAGATACGGATTCTACGACTAAACGTACGTATGATTTGAATGAAATATTTTGTTCGGTTCATGATAGTTGGCGTTGTAATCGACGAAATTCAATTATTTCAATTTCTTCGTCTTAGTACACACGCATTCGATTCTGCAATACGTTTGAAATAAAAAACATCACGTTTTCATTGGAAATACTCGAAATTCGTCATCAAAACAATTTATTAATGTAAATGGCAGGTGAATAAAATAATTTTAGCTTAAAATAAGTGTTCAAAATGATGGCCTGCGACTTCAATGCACTTATTAATACGCATTTCCAATGATTGTACACAACTGAGAAGTGTGTTTGGTTGAATTTCAGCACACGCATTTCTGATTCGCTCAATCATGTTCTCACGTGTTGTTGGTTCTTGTTTGTAAACTATGTCTTTGAGATAGCCCCACAAAAAGAAATCTGGCGAAGTAAGATCTTGTGATCTGGCGGGCCAATTTATCGGACCAGCTCTACCGATCCAGCGACCATTGAAATCACGATCAAGTATTTCACGTGCCACCACCGAATAGTGTGCAGGACAACCATCATGTTGAAACCACATGTTCCGTCTCACTTCTAAGTTCAAATTTTCAATTAATATTGCCACACGTTGACAGTCCAAGGACGCTGATGTTCAACTTGACGAAGCCAGTGAGGATTTGTAACACTCCAATAATGCATGTTGTCTCGATTAACCGTTTTATGGTTTGTAAAAGACGATTCGTCAGAGAACATTACGCAACGAAAAAAATTGGGGTTTTGTTGTATTTGTTCACGTGCCCATTGACAAAAGTTACCCGATTTTGGAAATCAGCGCCATGAAGATCTTGGTGTAAAGACACATGATATGGATGATACTTGTGCCGTTTCAAAATTCTAACACTGGTGAGGGACAATCCGGAATCGTGAACTATTTCTCGTGTACTAACATGAGGAGTATGAGCCACTGCTGCCAATACAGCAATTTCATTATTTTCTCCAGTGACTGTTGCTCTACGGGTCCTCTTTTTCGGTTGAACATTTCCATCAGTAATAAATTGTTTGATAGTACGGCCAAATGAAGCACGTGAACGAATCCTATCCGGAAAACGTTGAGCGTAAATAGCAACAGCATTTTCAAGATTTCTGCCAGCTTCTCCATCAACCAGAACCATTTCAAGTTTCTCTGGCACAGTTAAACGGTCCATTCTAAAGTATTTTATCGTTTATTTTGCAATTATGAAAAACATGAAGAAAAACATAACACAAACATGACGAATTTCGAGTATTTCCAATGAAAACGTGATGTTTTTTATTTCAAACGTATTGCAGAATCGAATGAGTGTGTTCTAAGAAGGATAAATTGAAAAAATTGAATTTCGTCGATTACAACACCATCTATCATGAACCGAACAAAATATTTCATTCAAATCATACGTACTTTTAGTCGTAGAATCCGTATCTGCAATAAAAAATATGGCTTCCTATCTTAGTTTAAAAGTTACCCCCGCCCCACCTACAAAGCGGAGGGTGGGGGACTATTTTTTTGCACTAATGTATTTCCCCCGCGGTATGATTAAATTTTGATTATGGACATTTTTTCCGTAGAGTGGCTATTTTTCGAGATATTTGATCGTCTCAGTTTAAAAGGAACACCCGGTATAGGTATATTGGTGACCGCCGTGCTAGATGGGTCTACCTCTTTTTCAGATTTGGTCACAATTATTTCATCTTAGATGGGTTGTGAACTCAACGTAAAGTCTTTGTAAAAGAACCACAGCCCTCATACGTAAAGCCTTCCTTTGCTGCGGAGCAATTAGTGGTAATCACCTTGAGGAGGCAGTATAAGCATTTGAAAATTTCCCATATGGCAAATTATGCCTACGTAAGTTCTCAACTTAGACTATTTTTCACTTTGTGAGAATATCGTTATGACGTTATGGTTTATACATTTGTATCAATAGGTATCGACTTATCATAACAGCATTATGTATCTACAAATAATGTCTTTAAATAATAGATGTCATTATTCTTGTTAAAATGATAAGCGCATTTGTAGTAACGAAACTCTAAGAAATGCATTAAATGAAAGGGGTTCCGTTTAGGTTCAAATTTTACTTGAAATGTTGGAAAATATGTTATTGATTTGCAATGTTATCAAATATTTTACTGTATTAGCAACAAAATATCTTCCCAAACATTACGCAATGATCATTTTATCGGCCTGACATTTTCAACCAGAGATTGCCAGGAAATGCAAAATTACATCTAGAAGATAAACATTACCGAATTTGAAGTCTTTTCTTCAATTGAAAGTGAAACGATGGCATTCACTTCCTCAAAATTAAAAAACAATACACATTGAGCAATTAATCACAACATTATGTATATGTATGCCATTATCTTTCTTGTTTAAAAATTTCGCTTAGTGTTGAGCTTTTATAATTCTAAATTGGAAAGAAAAGGCAGATCCAATTTGAATGGTGCACCACCACAATACCATATATACGAACGGTGACGCAACTTTGTAATTCGGCTTAAGCATGTAATTTAAAAATGTTTGCGGTACAAACGTTGTGTAATAATTACACACAATCAGCAAACATTGCGTTGCACACTTGAATGCAATATGTATCAATAAAATAATAATTTTTATTGCTTTAATGGGAAAACATATTTATATAATTACAAGAAATCTAAATACTATAAAAATACCACCTACGATATGTGAACAATGAAATATTTAGGTTAACCATATAATCATATAAATTACATTACACATGAATTATATCGAGTGCGCGAACCATAAACATCATCATCGCGCGCACCGCTTACAAGGACGCGCACAAAACACAATCAATTTATACAAAAATTTTGATTGTTTCTTTAAGTTATAATAAAAAAAAAACAACAACGGTAAATAAACATGTCCTTGTTCTCCGGTTTATAAATTATATAATAAATTTAAAATATGCGCGCATACATCATATTCACTTAATGACATAGGTAAATTGCCGGTTGAGTCGTGTATCCAATTGCAAAATGCTAAGTGCTTTTTATACTTGCAATGTAATTAATAATTGATTTGAGTCAAGTGAAATTACCGAACACAAATCAAACAAATTTATTTAATAATCAAAATTTAAAATTTTAATTAAGACGTGTTAACATAATTGGTACTCGCATGTAAATATAATAAATTAAAACAAACAAGCTTTATTTAGTCTGCGAAGGTGGTAAAATGGATTTGTGCCATGTAATTTACTATCGATTTGCATAAACACTACATATATACTCACTCGTACGTAAAAATATTATTAAATTTATGAATTTATTAGTAACAAAACAAAAAGTTGCAATAACAAAGATTTTAAGCCGTGCGTCGCGTTGATGATCGAAAGCAATTTGGATAGACCGCAATTTAAATTGTGGCGATCGAATTTTCCGATAAATTAATATAATTTATGGTAATTTATAACAACAGACGTTTACATTTTTTAATGGGAGTGTAACATTACATCGAAAACATTTTGCCGCGCAACTAGTTAGCAAATATAATTTTAGTTGAAGAGAGTTGTGATGGTGTGTGAAGTTAGCACACGGTAGTTTCGTCTTAATTTTGCTCACTACTTGAGTCGGCGAAATACTGTAACGCGACGTTATTTTTTTATTATTTATTTTAATACCATCTGCCTTATTTTATTATTCTATGATTTAATTGGTATAATTTATGTTGGTATTATGTATGAAATATAGAAACGGGCGCCTCTCTAGGTGGCGGATTGGGGACAGCCCGCCAGATATGGCAGGTACCGGGGAAATCAAATACAAGGGGCGGACCAAAAACTAGCACACCCAAGCTAAGGTGGTGGTTACTACATACGCCGATAGCTGCATGGCTAAGGGGATGCTTGGTCGTTAGTATGTGAACTCTGAATTTGGCGACATTCGGTTTAAACCCATGATAACGCAGAGCTCTGTCATAGGTGACCGTTTTTTCTCGTGCTACTCGTGGGAACAGAAATGGTTAAAAACAAATTAATTAACGAAAATGAGAATGGTGCTTCTCTATAGCATCATAACAATCAGTAGGCTCCATAGATACGTATGTTGAAATGGCAAAACTGACCAGTTAAGCAGTTTTAAAAAGAACGAAAGAACACAGAGGACCCCTCCAATAAAACGGGAGAAACCTCTGTAGGTATGGGGAGCGAACATGATACCGTACCGAGCAGGAATAAAGGAAGCAGAGGGAGTAAGGACAACGTAAGCCAGCTGTGTGAAATGCACGACTTTGTATTCTGTTGAGGACAGAACAGGAAGAGTTGCTACATAAGTGCAAGGGGATCATCAACAAGATGAAGGCTGCAACTTCTAGGCACAAAACAACTCTAACGATATAAAAATACGCCTAGTTGAACTTGAGGAGGCGTTTAGCGCCATTTTTCATGCTATTTCGAAGCAGAGGAGGACTGAAGCTCAATGGCACAATAGTACCGGGCTGCAGCATATACTCCTTCAACCCCAAATACAACGGGGAGGAGTTAGAAAAGACCTGCAGTGAGCCCGGCAGACCAGCAGAATCAGCAGAAGAAAAAGGTTAGAGAGGAGACACTACACGGCACAAGGGAAGCTGCCTGGGAAAGAGAGGTATCCAAGAGGGAGAGGCAACGAAGAAACCTGGATGCAAAGGCACAGGACAATAGCAAACTGGAGAGTAGCAAGTCCACGGCTGTAAAAAACTGAAGGATAAAGTCGATAAAACTGTAGGAGTGAATCGAGTCAATATTAACGGAATTAGTAATATTAGGGCTTTTGTAGATTTAGGATCAGATTGTGTAACAATGACGGAATCGCTGGTTAGAAAATTAGGATTTATGTGGCAAAACCATTATCAAAGATTGAGAGGTTTTGGAAAAGTGCTACAACAACTTTAGGTAGAATTGATATTCAGATTAGTATTGATGACGTAGATATAGATATTGACAAGCAAATATTTTTCAGTTTTGGGTCTGGCATCTGGTTATTATCAGGTTCAATCGTGATGGCATAAAGCCTAGTAGAGATAAAATTTTACGTGTTGAAAGATTTTCTATTCCAACAAATATTCATCAAATACGACAGTTTATCGGGTTATCTTTATTTTTTAGGAAATTCGTTTCAAGGTTCACTAGGCAAAACGAACAATTTATTTTGACCGACGATCAAGATCGTGGGTTTAATGAAATCTAGTATAAATTGTGTCAACGTAACGTTTTAGTCCTTTTTGATTTTAAAAAATCACATGAAATTCACACCGACGCAAGCGCGATTGGTTTGGGTGGTGTTATATTGCAGAGTGAAGCGAATGGAGAGCTCCATCCCGTATCGTACTTTAGTAGGCAGACAACGGAGTTAGAGATAAGGTTATGTTTAGACAGTTTTAGATGTTTTGTTCTGGGGAAACCATTCACCGTTGTTACAGATTGCAGATCCATAAGAACAGAGCGCCTACTACAGTTTTCGATCGTTTTCGTTGCAGTTACGCGCTGCCAATTTGTTTGTACTATGACTTTCGCATACAGCGAACGTTATAAATTTGCTTGCAGTATGGTCAGAGTTTCTGCAAAAACCTTTCGGACGGTATTTTAAATTACTCGTATTTATTTCGCAATTAAGCCTATTATATTTGCAACTGTACTAGCTGCGATATGCTAATTCTCACTAGCGCCAATATTAGCCAAATTTCCACCTAAATAGTTTTGAAAGACGTTTTATAGTTTAAAATAATAATAACAAAAACCAAAATATTAATTGGAAATTCATAAAATAAAAAAAATTCAATTAATTTGTTTTTACAATAATTCTTCGAAACACATATCGCTTCAATGCCGAAAATTTACGAAATTTTCAGTTCTTACAGTGTAAGTTGTTTAATTATGATAAAGAATACAAATATGTATTCATAAACTATTTAAAAATCATTTGCAAACAATTTTAAGATATTTGATCCTTTATCCCATTTTACTAATTTTCCAAAATAACTGAAAATTTTCGTCTGTTTCAAATTAAGCTGGCAAGCGGCTTAAATAACCAATATTTTCCATCTAATGGCCATGGTATTTGTACTAAAATCATAAAATTATTTAAGTCGCAGAAAACAAAGAGGCCATTTTATTAACAATATTTCTACCACAAAAGTAGAAAAAATGCACTCCCCTCCCCCAAATCTTTAACCCCAGGGCGTACTTGTGTACACAAAGAACACAAACCCTTGCAAAAATGAGAACTCCCTTAGGTAGGTAGCTTCTTGGCAGCTTGGTTTCGTACGGATAAAAAGTTGATCTACTCATCAGGTTGCAACGACCAAACTGCAAAAATCCAACTCTTGCTTTGTACCGATAATACAAAACAAGAACATATCGATTTAGCGAATTATATATCACTAAATCAGAAACCACAGGAAATTCTCACTATGTATGTGTAACAAGCCAACACATATAATTAAGAAGAATTTTATAATCGTCCGTGAATTTAATTTGTTTAAGAATTTTTTTTTCGGCTTCGGACAAAATATTATTTTAATGGACACCCGTACAATGTTTACGACTATGTTTACGACGGACGATTATAAAATTCTTCTTAACTATATGTGTTGGCTTGTTACACATACACAGTGAGAATTTCCTGTGGTTTCTGATTTAGTGATATATAATTCGCTAAATCGATATGTTCTTGTTTTGTATTATCGGTACTGATTTAGTGATATATAATTCGCTAAATCGATATGTTTTTGTTTTGTTTTATCGGTACAAAGCAAGAGTTCGATTTGGTTGGCAGTTTGGTCGTTGCAACCTGATGAGTAGACCAACTTTTTATCAGTACGAAACCAAGCTGCCAAGAAGCTACCTACCTAAGGGAGTTCTCATTTTTGCAAGGGTTTGTGTTCTTTGTGTACACAAGTACGCCCTGGGGTTAAAGGTTTGGGGGAGGGGAGTGCATTTTTTCTACTTTTGTGGTAGAAATATTGTTAATAAAATGGCCTCTTTGTTTTCTGCGACTAAAATAGTCGTAAACATTGTATGGGTGTCCATTAAAATAATATTTTGTCCGAAAAGCCGAAAAAAAAAATTCTTAAACAAATTAAATTCACGGACGATTATAAAATTCTTCTTATTCATAAAATTATCTTTAGTAAATGTAATTTCATTTCAGTAATGGAGTGACCCTTGTTTTGTAGAGCTAAACAAATGTCGACGTTTCAAGTTGTATTATTCATGATAGGATTATTTGCTGTTTTTGCTTTAAAATACTCAAAAGGAAATTTAAAAAGATCTTTTCATCATAAAAACGAGAAGTAAGCCGCCCAGTCTTGAGCCATGCACTAGTGATGAGCCACGGACGATTATAAATTCACGGACGATTATAAAATTCTTCTTATTCATAAAATTATCTTTAGTAAATGTAATTTCATTTCAGTAATGGAGTGACCCTTGTTTTGTAGAGCTAAACAAATGTCGACGTTTCAAGTTGTATTATTCATGATAGGATTATTTGCTGTTTTTGCTTTAAAATACTCAAAAGGAAATTTAAAAAGATCTTTTCATCATAAAAACGAGAAGTAAGCCGCCCAGTCTTGAGCCATGCACTAGTGATGAGCCCCCATGAAACATATTTGCAAAAAGCTAACGTTCTCGGGAGGGAAATTCCCTAATTATCTGTGTTTTTATTGTTGGTGTTCTTCTTGGGTTTTATGTTCAGTTGGAACTATGAAAAACTGTGAGTTTATTTAAGTAAATCTACAAGGAAGGTTACCGTTATAACTTGAGGGTAAGTTAATTTATTTTATTTGAACTACTACAACTTATAATTTGTAGTAATGAGTAATATTTGTGTAATATAAATCTCAGTTATTTTTGCAAAAATATATAATTCTTGGTGTAATTAATTAGGGGCTCATTACTGGGTTTACGATAGCGGGAAGGGTCTATTTTGAACTGAGGGGGCTCATAATTGGATCGCAAAAAAAACGCTTGTTCTAGTTATGAGCCAATGTAGCTCATTAGTACTTAGTTATTTTTATTATAATTTACATTATAAATTTGTTTTACGCTCAGTTTGATTAATCGTAACATTGCCTTCCAAAAGGAATTATAATGTGGAAGACATCGGAAAGGCACTTGAAAATATAAGAAGTGGGACTTCAATTCATGCGGCTGCTAGGATGTTCAACATTCCGAGAGCAACGTTCCAACACATAATCGTTTGACAAAAATTAGGATGAGGCTTGTGCCACGAAGTCGGAGAAAAGTGACAATGCCAATTGGATTTTTGAAAATCATTCAAGAGGTTTTGAAAATCATTCATGTGGTTTTGATAATCTACCCGGTAACAAATGGTATAACTCATTTTTAAAAAGGCATCCAGAGTTATCCATAAAGACACCCGATGCGGTAACTAATTCTAGTGCATCTGTTTCAGAAAAAGATATTAGAGGCTGGTTTTAACAAATTGAAGACTATTCTGTTTCAAAAAATTTAAATGACGTTGTTAAAGATCCATCCAAAATTTCTGCTTTGTCCAAAAGTAGGAACAGTCTTGGCACCTAAGGGGGCAAACAACGTCTATGAGATAGATAAAGGTCGGGCTAAAGAAAATATTACTGTCATAGTTTACACAAAAACGGATTTTGGGTGGATGACTTCGGACGCGTTCTTATTTAAAATTAATGAAATTCTCTATATCTTGCGCTTGTGGCCAAAAGTATAACCTTCCCAGTAGTGTTTTTTGTCAATGGTCATAAGACACACCTAGCCTACGCACTTTCTAAATTATGCGAGACTCTTAAGATAATATTGATTTGTCTATACCCTAACTCAACACGGATTCTTCAACCTGCGGATGTGGCATTATTTTCGACCTTTGAAATTAGACTGGATAAAGGAACTTCAGGTGTGGAGAAGCACCAACCTGGATGAAATGTTGCACCGATGTTGAAAAATGTTATTGATAAATATGTCAAACGTAACACAATAATTAATCGATTTCGCGCTTGTGGGCTTTCTCCCTTCAATGCAAATTCTATTGATAATTCTAAGTGCCTTGCAAAAACTCAACACGAATTTCAACCAAATCTGAAAGAACCGAAATCGACATAGTTAATGGAAATTGTTCGAATTGAAAAAATTAAACACCTAGACGAAATTGATCATAGTAATAGTACATACTCTGGGGACTTTTTATTATTGCATAAAATACATGAACGGTTAAAAGAAGATTTAACAAACGTTGTAAGTTATATAATTATTCATAAAACCATTTTAATATACCTAATAGGTATGTAATTTACTTGGAGTCTTAGTATATAGACTGTCGACTAAACTAAATTAATGAGTGATTCATATTATTCATTCAAAGATAGCACTAGATCTTTTAAATATGCTGTCCCTCCGATTGTAAACTTAATGCAGACATTTATACTCATATGTATTCGATAAAAAAATAATAAAAACAAAAAATGAAAATGACAACTAAATAGTCAAGCAACCTCAGCAGGAGTCTAAATGAAAAAAACTGGTGGGTAATAGCATAACTACTAATTGATTTAGTTTAGTCGGCAATTTAGTCGAAAAAATCGCACTTAAGCACACAGTCTAAATTTTCATTTAGGTTATCCCGACAAACAGTAGAAACGTGAAGGTCATGCCATGCCTTGGGAAATCTAACTTGGTAAGATCAATGTTTTTTAAATATTATTTTATTAGATATTATTTTAAATATTAAATCTTTTTAAATATTATTATTAAATATTTAAATTTTGATTTAAGATAATATAAATATATCTCAGAGTGCTGCTTTATCTGAATTAGAAATTTTGGACAAGAAATTATAATTTTCGATATAGGATATTCAAAATGAATTAATTCTGTTTTTCTTTAGATAAACCACACTGGACGGAAGTATTTGACCAGCATGGTATTCCGATAGTTTTAATCGAAAACGGAATGAGAAATATTCCACGTCAAAGTTATATAATAACATCAACCCCGTTCCAGAATGCCATCAAAACTAAAATTGATGAGAAAATTGCGATCGTACAAGGGAAGATAGACCGAAAAAATAAAAGGCTAGGAAAAAACATGTTAAAAGAACAATCCAAGGAAAACAATCGTAAACAAAAGTTAACCATACCGAAGAAGTGGCCAGTTACCAAATCAAATCCAAAAATTATCAGTGATAAAATTCCAATTAAAAATACGCGAATTAATCCTAAGATTCAAGGTAGGTTTATTAAATATGCTAAGCATTGGGCGAATTCAGCGCGCATAGAAATCAGGATTGCTTGTTCTGTATGCTACAAGGCGTACCACGTGAAGTGTGCCTCAACGTTCTGCACTGATTTTAATTATTTCAAATGTAACAAATGCCAATTTAGCTCCTAAGTTCTAAAATACCTAGGCAGTACATATTATTTATCCGTCCAAGGATGTATTTAGTAATCGGTCCCTTATGGTTCATATGAGATCCAACTTTTTTATGTGCAATTTAAATTTTAATTATAAAGTATATTTTGTCAGAAAATGGCTGTGTTTTGTCTGCGTTTTAGTTTAATGACATAGTAAATCTATTATAAATCAAACAAATTACCGAATTGAACTCAGGGGGCTCATCAGTGGATCAAATGTGGCTCATGTGGCTGAATACATTAGGGCTCATAACTAGAAAATGGATATTATTTAGTTAAATTGAATTTTATGAAATATTTTCCAAATTGTATAAATAACTTTATGTCATTTTTCTAACAATTCTTCAATTCATAGCTTGCTTTAAACAGATTTTAAAAAAATTAAGAAACTAAAGTTTACAATCCAATAAAAGTAAAAATTGTTGTTAAGGAGGCTCAAGACTGGGTAGTTTACCCGTTATGAGTTTGTTTTTATTTGTTTTTGTTTGGCGAATAATCCAACTAGAAAAAGAATAAATTGTAATTGTTGTTGTCGAAACTAGTGAAAAATCATTTTTATTGAAATATTATCATTCTACTAACACAACCCATTTATAAAAATTTATAATTAAAAATATTTCTAAAAACTCTTGATTTGTTTTCATTTGAGTATACTAAAAATTAAAATCGGTTTGGTAGTTTTACAGAAACAGCTTTTTAATTTTTTTTATGCGGAAATTGAAGAACAGCGTGCGCTCCTGTTCAAAAATACACCATAAATCATTTTTCAAATTTCGTGAACACACAGAACAATTTCTTCAATTTTAATAAAAATTGAAAGGGTGCTGAGAATTGAATTTGGTCGTTTTAGCGTGGATCTCTGAACAATATATGTAATTTGAAAATAAAAATTTTCTGAAAAAATGACCGAGTTTAAAAATAATTTTTATTTAAAATCCAATGTAAAGCATATAAATTGTCAATTTATATGACCTTGGGCCTTTAAGCTACTAATGCTAAGCAATATCGCTCAAATTACCAAAATGAATAGTTTTAAACCAATAATATAAATTACTTGTCTCGCAATTAACCATATTATTAGCTGTGAAATGCTTAAGATGATGTGGCATACGATTAACTGTTTACGATGACGTTGATGTAAATCGAAAATTTCGTTTCACTGTTACGCTTCATATTTAAATTTGAACCTAAACCTGCTGGAGCAGCACATCAATATTATATATTCCGCTTTACGCAGGTTTTAACCAATATGCTATTTGTTTCATCTTGAACTGCTGTATAAGAAACTCTCGACTCTTGATATTATTCATCTTTGGTATTTTATCATTGTCTAATATTCTATATGACTAAAGATGATGATGTTATATCTTACAACCGCTATAAATGAGAAATGACTTTAATTTTAATTGTAAAAAATTTAACAGCTTATAAATCAAAATGCAAATTCGTAAACATATTTATTTTGAATTAGAAGCTGACTAAGAAGTAATATTCTAGCTATACATAACTTACTAGTTTTGTTGTAAACTTCAAGAAATCAAATAAAATTATAATTTTAATTTACAAAAAAAAAATGTAACATGAAATTAAAAAAAAAAAATTATTGACGCAATTAAAAATTGTATTTGTTGAAAGCTACATGACAAAACAGTCGTTCATGTTTTGTGTCTGTATCTAGCTGTAGCTCTATATATGATATGATAGACATCAATATTCGCTGTTACAATAGGATTAAATCGGTAAATTTATTAAATTTTTTTATTCGTGTTGCGTTTGTTGTTGTTCATTGATTGTAAATAGAGTTGTTACAAAATTTATTAAAATTTAATTTGGCTGAATATTTTTTTTTCCTATATGGTCTCTTATAACTGGTTTTGGATCGAGCGTGGTTTTTTTTTTTTAATTTTTGATCGTATTGCTGCTTGCGATCTTGTATTAAATACTTTTATATGCGCGCGTATATAGGATGGATGAAGTAGGTGGCGAATGATATGATGAAGTCTTTCAAAAAAAAATTGACAATGACAAAAAAATACAAGCAATTGTCCAAATCTGGTTACTAATTTTGCCTGTGGTTTATTTAACGGTGACTAGCGAACCTTTATTTGTTTTATATAGTTGAGTGATCTGTGTCCATTTGGGGTATCTGCGTTATGTGTTTTTAATATGGACTCATGTCATCATATAGGCAATTAAATATAACATCTTAAGATTATGAGTATTTTGGCTGTAATTATGTAGTATTAGTGATTTGAAACTGTTTATAAATTCTTAAGTTAATTAACCATTTTTAAATTGGCTTATGCCCATTTCGTCGCAAATATGTTCTCGCTTTAAACAAAATTTATTGTTGATAGTTGAGCATCGGTTCAACTGCCTTCTTGGCGCTCTACATCACAATACAATTTAGGGACAATGTCGAATATTTCTTTTATTGTGATTGTAAAATACATACTAAAACTAATACCAAACATTTACACTGTTAAATTTAAAAATATTCCAATTGGATTTGTTTTGTGGTGAAATTGAAATATTTTTCGATAATTTTAACATTTATATTAGAGAAGTCCCTGACTCCCTTTAAGAATAAAACACGAGAAAAATATTTAAGAATAAAACACGAGAAAATCGTAAAACGATTTACTAAAGTTTTTTAATTCTAATAGGTCAGAAAATGTTCTATCAATATTGTGAAAACGGGACACGAATGATGGATGATTTTCACCATGTTTTTCAAAATTTAAAACTTCTGTATTTTCAATTTTATTCTAAATTGGAAATTTTGGTATTTTCTCCAAATAGGATTTTTACCCAAATGAAATTCCCAAATAAGCTACGTACCCGATTTGTTGTAGTAATAATGAAATAACAAATCTCCTAGAGATGTTCACAGAGTCACGTTTATAGTTTTGGATAGTTCAAAGTTTCGACTTTCGATAGTTCCGGACAGCGTTCACTTATGAAGATATTTACCACCCACGACTTAGAAGTTTCATGAAATAATTTGATTAAATGTTCAAATTTTATTTCACCGATATTATGGGGTCTCACATACATGGTCAGATAGACCAGTCAAACCCCTTTGAGAGTGGTGAGTTACGATGAATAGTTTAAAGTTCCGACTATCTTGCTAGCTCTTGTACGGTCTATTATAACAATAATTACTAATGAAAGCTGAATTTAGAAATGTTCACGATTTTTATTTACTTTTAAATTTAAAAATCAGAAAAATATACCAGAATTCCTTAAAGAATTTGTAAACATCTCTGTGCCTAGCAACACAGAATTAAAAAAACCTTAGTAAATCGATTTACGATTTTCTCGTGTTTAGCTCAAATTTTTAAAAAATTATGTGCCCACAGAGACACTATTAGGGACTCAAGGACTTCTCTAATATAAATGTAAAAGATTATCCAAAAATATTTCAATTTCACCACAAAACAAATCCAAGTGGAATATTTTTGAATTTAACAGTGTACATTTTTGATAATATTTTTGGTATGTATTTCACAATCATGCTTTTATTGTTATTTTTCTACCAATGTTTTGGGTATAAAGTCGCCAGCTACCTTATAGTTTACATAATTCTAATCATTATTCCCCCCCCCCCCCCATGACAGTTTAAAATTCAATTTTTAGTCAAATAAATAGGTGAAAAAAAACTTAAACTCACTGAAACAAAATTCGTACGATCCTATTCTTCTTAACTTCCTTTGTCTTTACATGGGCCGGTTGATTTTCCGTTGAATAAGTGAAAAAAAATTTCTACTAAGAATATGAATTTCTTGTCATGAAATTCCTGGTTCCTGGAGCTCGGCTGTCTTAATGGGAATCCGGCTAGATGAACTTTACCAATAGCAAGATAGGCCGAGCACATTAACTGCGAGTTCATACGACGGATAAAAATCTCGGATTTTACTATCCCATCGTTTTAACCAATTACATCACGTAAATTATACAACGGGCACGCCTCTTTTCATATAAAAAAGTTGAAAATATTGAAAAAAAATCTGGGATAGAAAAATCCGAGATTTTTATCCGTCGTATGAACTCGCAGTAAGCCATAAGTAACCGTTTTTAATAAAAAGCTGAATTTCCTCTAGCGGATGAACATGAACTTGTCGATGGATCGTATCTATATCGCACACGAAAGCTGTACCTTATATGACTGCAAAACTAGGGTAAAATTGAAAACAGATTATCTTTGATAGTTGGATGTGTTTCTAAGAAATGGTTTAGTGACACCCCGAAACTTTGCACGATCCTCGAAAACTACATGCCACTTTGTTATCGCACTGTTGTCGCACATTCGTTTGTTTTATAACGGCATGGTTAGTTAAATAAAACGAAATGTCAATGAATTTAAACGGTTCGGGGATTCTCAACATATGTCCAAGCAAAGGATATTCTCGCAAGAATTTTTTTTTTATTCTCTTAAATATGAATCTCGATTAAACTTCCATTCCATCGCAATCATTATGGAAATTGCTGCTTTTTAACTGTTACCTAAGCTTTCAAAGTTGTCTTTGCGTGGTAATTCCGCAGTATAACGGCCATTTGTGTATTGATATGTTTGCAGAAAGTGTTCTTCAGACACATCATCACTAGGTGGAATTTCAACTGAAATTTCGTCCACTTCCCAAAAACGACGTAACATTTTACAAACCTCGTCCAAACTTGTTTGAATTGTGTAGTATCACGTAACTGATTCAATGCTGTCGTCATATAAAATCCTGCAATAATCCATCTGAATAGGGTGTTTTATTAAATGAAAATTGTGTTGTATGGATATTCTTTTTTTCTTGATAATTTGATTAAAAACGAATATCGGTAAGACGATACTCAGTTAGTTTTGTACAAGCGAAGTAGCATCAATGCTGATTTGATCAGAAATGGGCGTCTACACGTCATGTAACTTAGATTTTAGGAACAACACTTTTAGACAGAGAAGTTCATTTTGGAAATTTTTAAGTGTGCAGGTTTCTCTACTCTTGTTTGATAACAGAGATAAAACTTTTAATTAATTATTTCTTATATCAATTTCGATGCCTGTATCATATGCAGTAATAATTCGTTTCAAAAATTAAAAGAAACATTTAGTCACACTTAACTTTTAGGATAATTAAGCTCAATTGCCGTTAGATTGGTAGTTGTCACTGTATTCAGAAACGTACTGTGCCTAATATTTAATCCTAAATCGTATACTAAATTTTTATTATCCACCTTTGATCATAAATATTTCGACAATTGATAAAGTTCAAAATAAATTTGCGAATTAGAACAAAATTTTTGTATGGAGCATCACACCATCTATTAATAGCTGGCACAAACTAACATTAAATTAGCTTAGTCAGTAATTTAGTCAAAAAATGGTTTCGGGCACGTCTTTCGACAAAATACAAATTTTTCCTAAAATGTAAAAAGTTGAACAAAATATATTTTACTAACATCTACCGACATTTGTCCAAACTAAAAAAATATGAAATTGAATTGAACGAAAAATATTTTGTTCTCTGAACTGTCTAAAATTTCTTTCTTACATAAATTAATTTGACAGTGCAGTTAAATGTCCAAATTTTCACGATCCTGGTACATTAGGCTTGAGACAGAATTATATGATGGAAATGAAGCTAGTTAAATCGGGCATATAGGCGACCTGGAAAGTAGTGATTGGACTTTATTTGTGTGAATTTTTAACTATGTTCACATCATACTAAGGACTTTTATACTCAATGAGAATAAGAGAACAATCGATGATTTCCGTTTTAACGGATGTCCATTATATTTCCGTGATGTCGTGATTAGCAGAGTTCGAGACATGTAAAATGTTTTAATTATTTCCATAAATTGTTGAAACATTTTAATGGAGTTTTTGAGTAAATGCCTCATTTCATATTCCCTCCGCGAGTGGCGCTTCTCGTACATTTACAATCAACAATAGTAGACAGAAAGTGGTGAGAGGTTTATTCGAGTGCCAGGAAGCGATTACAATATGTTTGTGTCCCTGATCTATTTTTAAGAATTTTTTCGGATTAACATATTTCCAGAAAAATTTGTTAGAATGATTTTAGAATGCTAAGAAGAATTTCTGAAAAATTCGTTTATCGAGACAGTCGCTTGAAGATCAGGTTCATTGGTCTTCCGTTGGGATTATTTTGTTTTTGACGATGATGACAAGTATAGAGAAAATGCCCCGACAAATCGTGCTAATAAACTTATCATTGATAAATTTGAAGAAACTGGTTCAGTTCAAGATCAGATAACCAGAATTTATTATCGTAAATATTGCAGCTGTTAGTACAAGTATTGCTGAAGAGCCAAGGATATCAATTCGTCGTCGTTCACAGCAATTAAAGCTCAAACCTCGATTAAAGCTCTTGTCCAATATGTTACATAAAGATTTTCATGTAAACGCTTACAAAATACAGTTAACAGAATAATTAAAGCCAAATGACCACACATTACGTCGGCAATTCATTAATTGGGCCATAAAAAACCAAAAAGAAAATGAGAATTTTTTCACTCAAATTATCTTCACTAATGAAGCTCATTTTGAAATTGGCGGCTATACCAACAAAGAAAACTGTCGCAGTTAGGCTGAAGAAAATTCTAGAGAATTGTTTGAAAAGACGATGAAACCAAAAAAATTACCGTATGGTGTGGATTTTGGTGTGGTGGCTTCATATGGTGGTTCATATTTTTTCGAAAATCCAAATGGCAATGCGATTACTGTGAATGGAGATATCGAGAGATGATTAGACACTTTGGTGTCAAATGGAAGATATTTATATGCAGCGTATAGGTTTTGAAAGAAAAATTTATTTATTGAATAATTTCTCAAAGAACAGGTGTGAATTGGCTGCCAATATCATGCGATTTAACGCCATTGGACTTCTTCTTATGGGGTTTCTTGAAGAGAATAGTTTATACGAATAATCATCAAACTGTTCAATTGAACCATCATTATGCGATAAATTTATTCAATATTTTGGTAAAAGGTGCAGACTGTCATGCCAAGCTAGTAGAGGAGGTCACTTGAACGACATTCTTTTTCATTATTAAACGGAACCAATGCACTTTAATTTAAAATCAAAATATTTTATTTAAAACTTAAAAAAATACCTCAACATTTGGACAAACTTTATTAGACGGAATTGGCATCAGACGTTGCAGGTTTCAAATTGCGATATAAAGGTTGTTTTATCAAATTTAAGGATTTATTAGACTAGACCGCCACCAGATGTTACTAAATGTTAAACGTTACTTCATGAACCTTGTAAAGGGTAGGACACCCTTATTCGACCTTTAAATTACATATTTAACGCTTTTAACTTCTGAAACCAACTCCGGTCTAACCTGACACTAAAGTAATCTATTACACACCTGGATTAGGTTAACCTGTCCTTCGGTCCATAGAGCAACATTTGACTCAATACCTGGTGGTGGTCTGGTGTAATAAATTCTTAAATGTGGCAATTTGAAACCTACATCTTCTGATGCCGATTTCGTCTAATATAACACAAAACTAATTTATTATACACCTCGACAAGGTTGACCTACCCTCGATAAGACTTCTAAAGAAACATTTGGGTCATAATTTAGTGGCAGTCTGGTGTAAAAAATGTATCAAAGTATGGTTAAATTGACGCTTTTAAAATAAATAATCGTTTTGGGGTGAAATATACCATTTGGGAAGTTGTAGGGTTGGTGTTCATGAGAACAGCCAGTGTTCTCGGTATGCCGCACCACCTGAAAAATCACATACACAATTATGTACATATTATTAAAATCTATATTTTAACAATTTTATACTGCTGTAGTTTGTACCCATTGTTTATTGAAATATGGTGTTTTGACGATCATACAGGTAATGTCACAATATGTAGTAGTGTGTAGATACTTTTGTGTAGAGTTTGCCCATCTGCCAAAATTATGTTAAACTTTAGTATAGAGACCTCTATCTTGTGATAGATTCATGACAATAAAAACCTTTTACTAAGCATGTTTGAATATCACACGGTAGATGTCACTATAACAGAATTATTGTAAATTTGTAAAATAAAATATTTTATCATTCTAAAAAGTACATTCAGCGTATAAACACCGATGATAAAACCCGATATACATATCCAACACGAATTGTTATACAGGGGGTCTAGAACTAACAAGAACCACCCCGATATCATAGTTACATCAAAAGTTACAATTTTCGCGGTAGGTTTAATTGTAAGCTAGACCGCAAAATTGTAGGTTTCATTGAGACGGGATAATTTGGGCGGTGCAAGTTTAAAGCACTAGATTTCAGTGTAGGATAACTTCAAGTTTTAAGCTCACAATCAAAAATCCATTTTCTGGTGAACTACGAGGGTTTATTGACTTGAGGGTGGCAGCGTAACAGAGGTTGCAACTGCTCCTTTGAGGAATTTGACCTTTCCCTTCACCAGAAGAACATTGTGTCTAAAAAATTTAATCTTTAACGAAGTGGTTTGGATGGCTAGTGTGAAAGTCAAATATTTGGTCTATTTAAGAATCTCGGAAAAAATAAAAGATCTCTAAATTAAAAAGTAAAGGTTCTGAAAATATAATTTGTGGATAAATAATACTCTCTATATCTCCGGCAAATTTGCCCATTCCGGTTCTATCCCCATTTATCATCCATGGCTTCAATTTAATTTCAACTTTAAGTTGGTCATGACATAATATTTTTTAAGCATTAATAAAAATTATTTCATGGGAATTCTAAAGACACATTTTTATATTTAGGAATGATACAAGCAAATTCTAAAACCAAATATTTGCGGTGTGTGGCTTAATCAACGAGTACAATATTTTCTTCTCCAACGGCTAACTACGAACAGCATTTTGTGAAATGTAAAACATGATCGGCATTGTATTAAAATGATAATATTTGATTTAACCACCTTGACATTTCTAGTTGAACATCTCTGTGGGATGCCCGAATGCACATCATAGTAAAATATTTAAAAAAAATTACGTTTATGTTTTGTGGCAATAAATCGATTAAAGCATCCGGCGGACTAAATAATTAATAGATTATCAGTTTGGTAAAATTATTTATCTAACGTTATAAAGGTGAAATCGTAATAATGACATGTCACAAAATCGCTAATAAATTGATTGGTTTTATTTACATTCGATTAAAGGTTCAACCACCTATTATCGATGAACCATCAACTAATTAAAATTTATTTTGCGTTGCCACGTTACAAAGAGAATTAAATCTAATATGACGCAGGCTTAATTAAAAATTATAAATCGCGTATGTCGCACTACAAAAGCGATCATCTGATTATGGTATGCAAATGTGACAAAAATCACATTTATACGTTGTGTCGATTTACAGAATTAATTTGTCACTCTAAATTTGGTTAGTTCGCAAAATATGCGACTATATACGTGAAATATTTTAAATATATGTGGAGATGTGGTTGATTAGAGCATGTTTGCATTTTTAAAGTTGGTTTAAAAGTTATCAAAATTACAAGTAGGAAGTAAAAATACAATGTGTCAACACAATTTGCTCCACGATTAATATTAATTTACATCACACATTTTGACAAATTATAAAGTAAAATTTTCAGACTATATACCTTATCGAACTGAGATCGACCTCAAATACCTGCTTTGTCCATTTTTTTTGTTGTTTTTTGGACAATTCCACAAAACACATAAATCCGAAACCAGAAATACTGAAAATACGCGTGTATTAAGCAATATATGTAGTTTCGTGCAAAAATTAATAACCTTTTCATCTCGTATACAAATCTGACAAGCATATTTCTTTTTTTGCTTGTGATCAAAAACATTTATGTTTTATCCAAAATAAATACAAAATGAAATATGCGAAGGTGTTGTGGATTAAGCTAAAAAAAAAGACTACAAAAACAATAATTTGTAGCAACAAATTTTATTCATTTTTAAATATCAATTAAAATATTTTCATACACGGAGTATGTGTGTAACTTGAAATAGCCACCCACACGGGTTAGTATGCATATATAAGCTAACTTATACAAAAATTTTGACATTTTGATCGCAATCGGTGGATTTTTTGTTTTTTTTATTCCTTATACACATTTAAAGTAGTTTAACAGTTTGAGGGACAAGGCCTAAGCACATGACGGTTAAAAATACTTCAGACGTAGATTTCAATATTGTTCCATATAGACATAAGTGGATCAATGAACATTGAACCGAAATCCTAAGATTGTCTATATATAATGCGTGTACAAGTACTCTACCACCTTCGCGTTAAGCCCACACAATAAGACCTTCGATATTTGCAAGTTTTTTGGTCGAAAAATGTCCACTTATCGCCGATTACTTAATTTTTTTTTTTTTTTTGCTTTATTATTTCAGATTGAATCATATTACCATAATCATGTGTGGGCATATAATTGAGGGTTATCTAATTACGAGATTACCATCTCTCGTGCTTTTATGGTCAATTACTCTGGTTATTTGGATTTCACTTTTTGAATATAAATTTAATACGTTGATGGTACATGTCTATCTGGAAGGCCATGTAGCAGACTGATGTGAATATATTTAAAATTAATGTAGATGTAATTCGATATATGGCTGTAGAAATTGGAGGGGTCAATTGGGCAAATCCAACATAGATAAGACTTTTACTGAGCTTTCCCACCATGGAGGTGATCCGCGAACACCTCTAGCATCAACGGAACAACGGAATAAAAGTTGAAAATTTATTCAAAATTAAAATAACCATCTTTGAACCTCAAATACTAAATAAATGGCATCAAAATTTGATCGCGTCCACGTGATACCCCATAATACAAGTATCGATCAATAAATGTGTTCGATAACAGGTGGCGTTGCTGAGGGAAGTTGAATTACATTTTACACCCACAATAAAACAAGAAAGTTTGCGCAACCTAATAAATAATAAGGCTGGACCAAATAAATCAAAGCAATTTAGCCGGAAGACGAATTAAAGGCATGCCGCTTAGAAAAGTATTATTCCTTCAAAATCCTTAAGGAAGTAAAATATTATGACGATCTCGCCTATCGGTCGGGTGGACTTTAATTCAGCGTGGGTTTGTCAGTATATTGCTGAATGTTAATGTAGCATAAATTGGTGAGTTAAGGAGGTCAGCTGAGAATTTTGATATAACATTTATGAAATAGTGACATCTAGATTTAACCATTAAAAGAAGTTTTATAGCACATTAATCTAGAACAGAATCGTTGCAAATGTTCGTGTGGCATCTGGAATATTCAGCGCGATATATATGAGTGCGATGAACGTAATGAGAGTGGCTTAGTTAAGTCGCGGTATATAAGTGATAGTTTAAAAGTGAACGTGAATAACGGGAAAATTATTAGTGATGTTTAAAGTGATATAAAAATAAATGAAACAGTGCATAAAGTGGATTAATAAATAATTGTGGAAAATATTGTGGCTGTGTTTTACTAGTAGTGGATATTTGGAAAATATTTGTGAGAATATTTGCGGTATTTTCAGGAATATTGCGACTGTCACGTAAATTAAAATAGTTGTTGTGGGATTTGGAGCTCTTACAGCGAATGTGAAGTGGATCCGAAAACTATTTCGAAAAATGTTAGTATTCTAGTAATTATTAGATGTACAGGGTAGCCCAAAAATCACAATACCATTTAAAATTCAAATAACTTTGTACAACTATAATTATTTTTTTATCTAATTCCAGATTATCAAGCGTCGTCCTTGGAAATTAATTATGGAGAAATTCACGACCAAGCAACGTGCTAAAATAATCGAATTCTATTTAGAAAACACACGATCAATTGTGCTAATACTTCGTTTATTCTGGCGGTTCCAAATTCAGGGGTCTGCGAGTGCTGAGAGGCCACGTTCAGGGAGGTCACAGGAAAATATTCAGCATATAGAAGAGCATTCAATGAAATGCTGGAGAAGTTCGTGCGTCCTGCAGTTTTTGACACACCTGTCTATAAATCTGCCTGACAACTGAACTCTTAAGGCAAATTTTTTGAAGAAGGATAATTACGCGAAATTCTGAAAAATACTTGGCCATCACGCTTGCAACACTTTACTGCTCGAGATTTCTTCTTGTACCTCCATCGGAAGCACATCTTTGAAAGATAGAGTATACCGTAACAATCCTCTAACCAAATAAGCCAAGATACATTACAACAGGTGATAACTCCAGGCTTAAAAAGAGCGCGTCTGCGTGAAGATCAAAATGTTGGTTATTTAAAGGATGTAATTTTCAAAACTAAATAAAATTTATTTTTTAATCAGAAAATAAAAGAATAAATGTGAATTATTACGAATTAAAAAGTTATTCCATTTTAAAATGGGGTTGCGACTTTTGAGCCACCCTGTATTTACCATATTATGTGATAATTTTTCTCACCGTCCTTTACCAATTGCTGGGTCATACTGGTTTTTCAAGAATCGTCCAGCCAATGTCTCGAGGGAAGGAGCACAGACTGGTTAAAAGGATTCGACGTTTTGCTAAGAACTGTAACTTTAACAAGAAAATTTAGGCTCGAACGCTGCATTACCGTTTGGATTGCACTCTGCCGAGTATTTAATTACAACAAATATAGTTTCGGTCGAACAAAATTGACTGTTAAGCAGAACCATCGGTCTTAGTCTGGGAATAAGGAATTTCTAAATCAGTTTCTTTTTGGCCAACTCAGGACACCGATGACTTCAGTTTTAGCATTGGCATTATATTTCATTACTATAATTAATGAAACAAGTGCTCTTACGATCAAGTGATTGAAGCCCTTGGGGTATCTGTTCAATTAATATATTCATGACAAATACCAATTGACTTATTTTTTACTGATTTTTTCTAGTAAACTAGCATCATTTGGCTTCAAGGCATAAACTTTAAAATACAATAGAAAACCGGAAATAAGCAAAAACGCAATCCTTTCCGAATGAACGTGATTACGATGGAAGGGTGAAATCTCTACATTTGTTATTTTTGCTCTGAAAGCAAACCTATCCGTTTTGGAGCCGAAGCACATCTAACTCTTGTTCGCTCGTTTCGCATTTCAAGTCCTCTTACGCCATTTGAAATGGCTTCCTATAAAATTTGTGCGAGCCTTATCACGCAAATTACTTGAAATTTTCTCAGTTTGAGCTTGAACCAGAATTTGTCCCACCATATGTGTCATCAGCGCGGCTCCACATATATGCGGCTTGACATATAATCCACGATGTCATTTTTTCATTGTTTACATATATTACTTACAGCGTAGAATACTAAATAGTTGGTGTCAACATTAAGGTACAATATAATGTCAAGAATACTGTAAAGCAAGCGACTTTGTAAAGTTAATTAAAACCTTAAGGAAATACAATTATCGGGGGTGAGCTGGAAATGGTATTCCAAAATGATTTTGGAAGAACTTGAGGAATATGAGCAACTGGGATGAAATTTAGCCATTTCGTAACCGTTCTAACGAACTGGGAATGTAAATGATATTTGTAAGAAGTTCTGAAATATGGAGAGCTGCGATGGAATTCAGCCATTTATTTCCTCGGGTCATCAGGAAATTGGGTGTTGGGCATTCCAAAATGATGAAAAGGCATTCCAAAATGATTTATGAAAGAAGTTCTGAAATATGGCAGCTGGGAGCTATTTCTTAAAAGATCATGATTAAATTTGGTATTGTTTATGGAAATGAGATGGGGCAGAACTGGGGCAGACCTAAACCAATTCTTCATGGCTCATAATTTTTTGACTCAGGTCCTAAATATGAGCGACTGCTCATGGAAATTTTAGAATCTCAAGTGATTTTTCGAAGAAGTTCTGGAATATGGCCAGCTAGGATGAGACTTGGCAATTATTTGACCAACCATGTTAAAATTGGGTGTTATGGATGAAAATGGGATTCTAAAATGATTTGGAGAAATCGGCAATCTCTAGTTCCGCGAGTTTACATAACCCGAGTTCTCAACACACAATGCTGGGGACGTAAAACTATTGATGCTATTCATATTGTTGTGGAAGTTCGGAAACCCAAAAAAATCTTGTCAAATTCTAAAAAGAATTTCAGTTTGAATTTTTATGACTATTTAGTTTTCCTAATTATTAGCTTTAAGTTTGTATTTTAAAATCCAGCAAACTTCATTCTTAAGGCTAATGGATATTTTAGGGCGAAATTTTGTAATTTCGTAAACGCTAATTTCTGGGGGGTCGTTGTGATGGTTAATTGTTTTCGTTTTATTGTGATTTCTTGCAATTTAGCCTAAATTTAATAGGAATTTTTTCCTAATATTCAAAAAGTTTACCACAAACCAAAAAGGGATAAACTGTTGTTATCTGAATTCTACCAGTCATCACAAAAATTGATGTTAGATGCCTCTACATTAAAGTTATTGTCTAAAAACGCATTTAGATTAAAATAAAAAATTGAGCAAAACAATCATTTTGTCAAACCCAATATAAATTGACGAATATTTTTTAAAAAAATTTCTTGTCAGATCCGTAAGAAGAGGATAAGGAGGACCCATGGGAGACGAGGTTTGGGCGACAAAATTGTTCTTTTTTTGCTATAAATTTTCACAATCAAACGGTCGAGATGCTGGGTTTAATCAAAGTTACTTATTTTAACTAGGTACCTTGCAGTAAATTTTAAGTGTGAATGCTAAAGATCAAATTTTGTTCAATAAGTAAATCAAACCAGAATATAAATGTACGAGAAAAACGGTAAAGGGCGTGTAAGCATGGCTGCGACTCTCCAAGACAGATTTTTCTTACAAAAATGAGGAATAAAGCCAGTGTTTCAGCCAGCAGAGCCACGAAAATAGAAAACAAACTTCATTAAATGAAGCGCGTAAGAGCCTGCGTCTTGCCTTTGCCAAGCAAAACATAAATTGGGACAGAGAATGGTAAAAGGTTGTCTTTTCAAGCAAAACAAAAAACCGGTACAGTAAACAGAGTGGCGTGATGGTGTGTGGGGAGTGGTGTCATATTTTGGAACAAGTGGCTTGGATTTTAAGTATAGTGCAATATTCTGGGTCGAGTTTTTCCGCAATTCTCACAACTTTTTAATATACAGCGGTGAACTTTCCAGCAAGACAATGCCCCGGTTCATACTACCAGAATTATCAAAGCGCGGATTCACCAACAAAATATAGAAATGTTGACGTATTCAATAGTTTTCTTAGAAAGTCTAAGATGATTTAATTGAAGCGATAAAATCATCTTGGCAGCAAATCATACAGAACTTAGTGATAAACATACTAATTTCCAAATATTTTTTTTCTTAAGAAAATCCTAAATTTTTAGTATTTCACAGGGGTGTACTACGAAATCCCGGTTTTCAAAATCCCCGCTTTCTTTTTTTCTACATTTGCAACATTTTGTAATTGCTACATTTTGTAGTTGCAAGATTAATAAAAAACGCAATATTTTGTTAATGCGACATTTTGAAATGTAATAATTGTAGAGGCTGACGGATTCGATAACTCTCCGGGCACTTAGCCCTCCATCCAAATTCTATCCCTATTAGCCATTTTCTAGAACTTTATCTCAAATTCATTTTTGAATTTTGTGAAAAAATCATTTAAGAGTCCAATTTTACCACATGCCAAATTTTGAAAATTCAAACCGGGATTTCTTAAAAATCGGATTTTTTTTACAAAACCGGTATTTGAAAACCGGGATTTAGAAAAAACCGGGATTTTGATAAACGGGGATTTTGAAAACCGGGATTTCGTTACACACCCATTGCACAGGTTAAGGCCAGGTATAAATAAAGTATTTATTTACCACTTTAGGTGGGGTTCTAAATATATTCAAAAATTTCAATATTTCGCCTAAATGTCATTTTCATTAAATTTTTATCAATTCAAACACAGTTTCATTTGTTTTTGTTTGTTTAGGATTAGATTCGAATGTTTCACGAAGACCATCATGGCTTTGTGGTGGTATATACTTTAACCCAGCGGTTATCAATTATACCAACTTGCCACGTGCTTGAACATTTCGTACTAATATCGCCGTTTCGACCGTGAAATGAAAATGAACAACCCTAAACAAGTATATGGTTTTTGTTAAATATAATTCTAAGAATATTAAAGATGCCGCGATTTTGAATATGTGTTTTATTAAATAAAGGGTTTTTCAAAAAAATGCTCGATTTTTAATTGTAAATAAATCGAGCTGCGTGTGAGATATTGACTCAAATTTTTTATGTGAAAGAATATTTTATGGAATATAACTTTGTCCAAATATCTGCCGCGGCTTTTGGTGGCACGTATTTGGGGGTCCAATTTTCCATGTCTTTCTCGCACAGATCTGGCTGGATTTGAAGAATGGCGATCGTTTTGTTGACTGTGAGGGCATCAATTGTTTACGATTTATTCGCATAGACCTGCGATTTAAGATATTTTCAAAGGCGTTAAAACGCATGATCTCAGTGGCCAGGCTCAAATCGCCCGTGGAGTGCCGCCTTGTTGAAATCACATGTCCTCGGTATCCATATCATCCAGTTTAGGCCACAAGAAGTTGCTTATCATCGATCTGTAGCGCCCGCCTTTGACGGTTAAGGCAATGCCAGTTTCATTTAAGGAAGAATTACGGGAACCGACGATCCCGCCAGACCAAAATTCGCACCACCCAGTGACTTTATCGGAATGCATTTGGTGCTGGTGTAACCATGAGGATTGGTACCGCCCCAAATCCAACAATTTTGTTTGTCCATATTTTTGTTCATACAAAACTGGACTTCGTCACCAAAGATGATTTTTTTGACGAAATTTGGGTCAAGTTCCAACTGCTACGAAGCAAAATCAACGAACACAAGGCGTTAACTATGGTCGTTAACTGGCATTTAGTTACCAAACGTCGAATAGTCGATTCGACAGGGCGGTTGAGGCAAGGATCAAAATCACATATTTGATAGATGTTTCTTACACAGCGTGGCTGCTATAACCAAAACAAATTTCGAGCGTTCCTATTGAAAAACAGTTTAGTTAATGCCGTGATCCATTTATCTCAGAACTGCATTCACTTAACAGCGGGTTTCCATCCTATTTATATTGTTTAGAACATCCGCTGTCACTTACTGCATTGAAAACAGTCCGATAGACGTATGTGAAGTTATCCCAGAATTCTATCCCAGAAAATAATTTTTTGTTTTAATCAGGCAACACTAACATATCAAAAACCAATTTGCTCTTGTGTGAAGTTAGCCCACCATTTTTATCAATTTTAATGAAAAAACGAAAAATTTTCAAATTTATTAAATTTGATTTGTTTGACGTATAAAACAGCTGTGAAATTTTAAGTTGCATAAAGTAATGGAAAATTACAGGCAATGTACAAAAAAACTTGTTCCGTGGCAAGTTTCAGTAAATGATTGGAATTTCATTGATTTTTATATAATTTTTCGTCCCGCTCGATAAATTTAAAATTATTTCGCCAAAACTAAAAATGTCTCGGATCAAGGCTACATGACTTTGAAATATATACACTTGTAGCTAAATTTAGGCTAAATTAGGAAAAAATCGTTCAGTGGCAAGTTCCCGAAAATGAACTCCCATAAAAATCAATGAAATTCCCAGACCAGAGTTCATTTTTGGAAACTTGCCACTGAACGATATTTTTCTAATTTAGCCTAAATTTAGCTACTAGTGCACACATTTCAAAATCATTTATCCCTGATCCGAGACATTTCTAGTTTTGGCCAAATCATTTTAAATTTATCGAGTGGGATGAAAAATTATATAAGATTTAATGAAATTCGAAGCCCAGAGTACATTTTCGGGAACTTGCCACTGAACGATATTTTTCTAGTTTAACTTAAACTTAGCTACTAGTGTACACATTTCAAAATCATGTAGCCCTAATCCGAGACATTTCTAGTTTTGGCGAAATAATTTTAAATTTATCGAGCGGGACGAAAAATTTTATAAAATTTAATGAAGTTCGGAGCCAACAGTACATTTTCGAGAACTTGCCACTGAACGATATTTTTCTAGTTTAACTTAAACTTAGCTGCTAGTGTACACATTTAAAAATCATGTAGCCCTGATTCGAGACAGTTTTAGTTTTGGCGAAATAATTTTAAATTTATCGAGCGGGACAAAAAATTTTATAAAATTTAATGAAATTCGGAGCCAACAGTACATTTTCGAGAACTTGCCACTGAACGATATTTTTCTAGTTTAACTTAAACTTAGCTGCTAGTGTACACATTTCAAAATCATGTATCCCTAATCCGAGACAGTTTTAGTTTTGGCGAAATAATTTTAAATTTATCGAGCGGGACGAAAAATTATATAAAATTTAATGAAATTCGGAGCCAAGAGTACATTTTCGAGAACTTGCCACTGAACGATTTTTTCTAATTTAGCCTAAATTAAGCTACTAGTGTACAAATTTCAAAATCATGTAGCCCTAATCCGAGACATTTCTAGTTTTGACGAAATAATTTTAAATTTATCGAGCGGGACGAAAAATTATATCAAAATCAATGAAATTCGGAGCCCAGAGTACATTTTCGGGATCTTGCCACTGAACGATATTTTTCTAGTTAAGCCTAAATTTAGCTACTAGTGTACAAATTTCAAAATCATTTATCCCTGATCCGAGACATTTCTAGTTTTGACGAAATAATTTTAAATTTATCGAGCGGGACGAAAAATTATATCAAAATCAATGAAATTCGGAGCCCAGAGTACATTTTCGGGAGCTTGCCACTGAACGATATTTTTCTATTTTAGCCTTAATTAAGCTACTAGTGTACAAATTTCAAAATCATGTAGCCTTAATCCGAGACATTTCTAGTTTTGGCGCAATAATTTCAATAATTTTAAATTTATCGAGCGGGGCGAAAAATTATATAAAATTTAATGAAATTCGGAGCCAAGAGTACATTTTCGGGAACTTGCCACTGAACGATATTTTTCTAGTTAAGCCTAAATTTAACTACTAGTGTACAAATTTCAAAATCATTTATCCCTGATCCGAGACATTTCTAGTTTTGACGAAATAATTTTAAATTTATCGAGCGGGACGAAAAATTATATCAAAATCAATGAAATTCGGAGCCCAGAGTACATTTTCGGGATCTTGCCACTGAACGATATTTTTCTAGTTAAGCCTAAATTTAGCTACTAGTGTACAAATTTCAAAATCATTTATCCCTGATCCGAGACATTTCTAGTTTTGACGAAATAATTTTAAATTTATCGAGCGGGACGAAAAATTATATCAAAATCAATGAAATTCGGAGCCCAGAGTACATTTTCGGGAGCTTGCCACTGAACGATATTTTTCTATTTTAGCCTTAATTAAGCTACTAGTGTACAAATTTCAAAATCATGTAGCCTTAATCCGAGACATTTCTAGTTTTGGCGCAATAATTTCAATAATTTTAAATTTATCGAGCGGGGCGAAAAATTATATAAAATTTAATGAAATTCGGAGCCAAGAGTACATTTTCGGGAACTTGCCACTGAACGATATTTTTCTAGTTAAGCCTAAATTTAACTACTAGTGTACAAATTTCAAAATCATTTATCCCTGATCCGAGACATTTCTAGTTTTGACGAAATAGTTTTAAATTTATCGAGCGGGACGAAAAATTGTATCAAAATCAATGAAATTCGGAGCCCAGAGTACATTTTCGGAAACTTGCCACTGAACGTTATTTTTCTAATTTAGCCTAAATTAAGCCATTAGTGTACACATTTCAAAATCATGTAGCCCTAATCCGAGACATTTCTAGGTTTGGCCAAACAGTTTTAAATTTATCGAGCGGGACGAAAAATTTTATAAAATTTAATGAAGTTCGGAGCCAAGAGTACATTTTCGAGAACATGCCACTGAACGATATTTTTTTAGTTAAGCCTAAATTTAGCTAATAGTGTATACATTTCAAAATCATGTAGCCCTAATCCGAGACAGTTTTAGTTTTGGCGAAATAATTTTAAATTTATCGAGCGGGACGATAAATTATATAAAAATTTATGAAATTCGGAGTTCAGAGTACATTTTCTGGAACTTGCCACTAAACGATATTTTTCTATTTTAGCCTAAATTAAGCTACTAGTGTACACATTTCAAAATCATGTATCCGTGATCCGAGACATTTCTAGTTTAGGCGAAATAATTTTAATTTATCGAGCGGGACAAAAAATTATATAAAATTTAATGAAATTCGGAGCCAAGAGTACATTTTCGGGAACTTGCCACTGAACGATATTTTTCTAGTTTGGCCTAAATTAAGCTATTAGTGTACACATTTCAAAATCATGTAGCCCTAATCCGAGACATTTCTAGTTTTGGCGAAATAATTTTAAATTTATCGAACGGGATGAAAAATTATATAAAAATCAATGAAATTCGGAGCCCAGAGTTCATTTTTGGGAACTTGCCACCGAACAAATGTTTTCTTACATTGCCTGTAATTTTCCATTACTTTATGCAACTCAAAATTTTACAGTCTTTTTATACGTTAGATTTTTTTTTTCGTTTAGAAAAACAAATAAATTTGATAATTTTTCGCTTTTGCATTAAAATTGAAAAAATTCTGGGCTCGGCTAATTTCACACAAGAGCAAATTGGTTATTGATATGTTAGTGTTGCCTGATTAATTTTTTTTTTCTGGGATAAAATTCTGGGATAACTTCAAATACGTGTCCGATAGTTTGAGGTATGACAGCATTTCGTAATTGGTTGTGGTTGGAATTTAACACGCATTAAAATTTTAATTCAAATTTTTTTTTTATTTTTTTTTTATAACCAGGATCCAAAAAATAACTTTTGAAAATATTAAAATATGATGGGAATTTTACAGTTATATTTGGCATTAAAAGTCGGCCTATAACTAAACTACCTTTACGTCATCATTTTCGGAAGTGGCAAATAGCAATATATGAAATGTGTGGTTTTGACGCATATCAGTAGATTTATTTCTCATTTTCAATTTGCAATAAATTTAAACAATTTACGCAACCAGCGATTAACTCAATGCCATAAAATTAACTCATGCAATGCAAACAAAATAATAATAAATAATTAATTCGTTCATTAATTACAAATGAATAACGTCATAGACAAACTTAAGACAATCGATATTATATTCTCCGATACATTATTCTTAAATTATATTTTTAAACGCAAAGTAGAATTGTAGAACATGACATTATTTTAAAAATTTCATTTAATATTCACAACGGATAATTAAAGTGTATAATTAAAAATATGGATAAAAAAAAATTTACAGAATTACAAGATTGTTCGCTTGTAGGCAAACATATACATTTTAGTCTTATGCACACATTTTACATATACACATCTACACCGTATGAATATGGTAATATCGTCTCAGAGACGTACACCATGTAACAACCAGCAGGTAATGATACTACGCAAAATATTTTAATTTAATTAAATAAATTGTAAATTCCAATCGAAAAAGGGAAGTTATATCGATTTGCTGCGCCAATTACGTACCCAGCTGTACACAGCAAAAATTTCCATATACGAAAATTTTAATTAAACCGTAAAGAAAATAAATTAGGAAATATATTTTTCTATATATACATATTTACTTACCATTTCATCTAAACTCTTTAAATCATTTGTAATAATTTGCGGTTGCGGGCCATAAATCATCATTGGTCCATCATCCTCCTCTTCATCGTCCGTATCAGAATCGAATATATCATTGCCATCGGTACCAATAGCAACACTATTACTTAAATCACTATCGGTACCGCAACCAATCGAAATACCCATCGCTTTATTATCCGCTGCGATTTCACGATCAATTTGACGTTCCATTTGTACCAGCATTGGGGCGAGCATACCTAGCATAAATACATAAAATTTCAATTAAGCCATACTCGGCACTATAAAATTTATATTGTGCGCTTACCGAATTTAGCGCCACGTCTTGCAACCTCAAGCAGGCATAAAATTACATGCTTCTCATTTTTTCTCATTATCAAATCATCCGTCTCGAATAGAAGACACTCAAAGATTTGTAAACTTTTGCTGTGTGGTGGAAGACAAACCAAAAACGGAATACACATTAAAAAAAATTACAAAAAAAAAAAAAAATATAAAATATAAAATTAAAATTAATTACGATCGTGATGAAGCATAAAATATTGCGATTATAAAACGGTTCTAATCACTTTCGGCAAATCGCTATAATTTATTATTATGTGCGGCTATAAAAGACGCATACATAATCAAGAGTGTATACAAACCAGATCGCTTACGAAAACTTTTTAGAGATTTTATACCAACAACATTCGATTCAATTAATTTGATTTGATTGTTGGGCAGCAGCATTAGAAATAATTAAATGTGAAGTATTTATTATTAAAGAAATTAAATTGGATAACAATGTTTGGGCAGTGAACTGCCAAGGCCGATTATAAAATAAATGTATTCTGTTAATTTTATTTTATTTATTGGATTACATAACAAGATGGAAGGGCACTGAAGCTAAAATTCTTCTCGAGAGCGAACGTTTCCGTTGACATCATCACGCGTTCGTACCAGGGCCAGAACGATTTACTTCTCAGCATGCTCGATGCGGAGGCGGAATATCAGTAAAACTCAAAGTCGATAATAAGGTTAATTTTATATATGTCGAGACCTGTTCTAGTTCATTAGCAAATTAAATATTTCAATATAAATTCCAAACAAAATTTTCTCACGCTAATTTCCGGTCAACGATTATTGGATATACATTTATCAAAAACGATGAGAAAAATTTTGAGATCGCATCGCACAATGATTGGTTGTTTTGCGTGCACGGAACTCGCCTTTCGTAACTTCAAATGATCGAGAAATATTTCTGCATTCGGAATATAATTTACTTTAGAATTGTTTGCAAGACGCTAATACATATTTGTTTCTTAAGGGAATAATTTCGAATCGATTTACCCAATCGGAGTTTTTCCCTTAAGCTAGTTGCGCAGCTGAAGTGAAATGTAATTTTACATATAAAAATGCGAAAACGAAAATGAAAATTTCACCGCTGAATTTCATTTTGGGGTACGCAGTTTAACTGGTGAAATTGGTATTTTTCGTATTAGAATATAGATGTCTCTGTTTAACTCTACACATTTTTCACTGCAGGTACGATACAAGTCAGCTAAATTTTTGACATCTGGTCAAATATAATAATATTCGGAACACAGCACAACAACCAATAAAAATAATTGATGAAATGTCAAAATGAATGATGTGTGCCTGATGCCGATTTTTTTGTCTAAATTTCTAACTAGTTAGTTCACCCAGGTATTGTTAGATGTCTCTAATATTTATAAACCAAAAACTACCCGATATTTTGTTCTAAACTGCAACCTTATTTTCAATTTATCAATTACCGATTAGAAATTTTTCTTAGAATGTTAAATTTAAGTTTTTATAGCAGATTTTAATTAAACATCAGATGTGGTTTGTTTTGTGCCATCTTTGAACGATTGGAATGAACTAACCATCAATTTAGTTACTTGGAAATTTAGACTACAAGATCGTTTTAATACGAAAAATACATATTTCACTAGCCAAACTGAGAGCCTTAAGAGAAAAATTCCGGCTGGGAAAATCGGTTCGAAATTATTCCCTTAGTTGGGAAACAATCAAAAAATTCTAAAACAAATTATATTCTGAATGCGGACATTTTATCCAATTTTAAGGGCAGGGCTCCTGAACAGGCTTTGGATTAGTTAAACTAGTTCAGCAAAATTCAATCAATTTATAGCATAACCCGAATTTGCTAGTAGAGTTTTAAAATTTTCGTAGAGTATCGTGTTTAACTGTATTGAATTTAGTTTGCCAGAGCATGACCGAATTTTTCAAAACCAGTTTAACTAATCCGTAGTCTGTCAAGGCTTTAATATTTCTTCATATTGTGTGTCATCATTTTTTCTTTAATCTTTCTCTAGCTCTGCTGGGTGCTATTGCTCTGATTTCCGGTCGTGACCTACCAATTTTTCCCTTGTGGGTTCCAATCAGCGATCTTCTTGTTATGTCATTCAATGGCTTTCTCAGTGTGTGGTCTTCACATCAATCCATCTTCACTTGCGTTTTCTTATTTCATTCCTAATGACTGTTTCATTCGTTGGCCTAAAGAGCTCAACAATTCTGATGGTACGATTTTGTTCATATTTTGCAAAAAGTGACGTATGGATCTGGCAATCTCAAAACCATATAGCTCTGATCCGACAAATTAATACTTTTTACATGTCAAATTAAAATATTATTTTGAGTCAAAAACGTATTCCAGGTAAATATTATGTTTGGAGGCTAATTTGGCTAGGATGGAACGGTACGATTTTTTCGTGTTTTCCTTAATGTGAGATATGTGTTTTCTATCTTATAACCCAATTATAATTATCTGACAAATTTATAAGCCAATTTAAAAATTATTTTACTTGATTTTATTAAATTTTTACATTTATTTTGTGTGTGTTTGAAATATAAAATAAAACGGGGCGGGGCTAATTTCACACATGAATTAGAGGGATACAATTATGTTAGTATTGCCTGATTATTTTTTTTTAATTTCGGGGATAGAATCCGCGGATAACTTCACATACGTCAGGGCTAGATGGAATAATTTGAATTATTTGGAAATTCGGGCCTTCCTCATCTTCCCCAATTCCCTCTGATTGCACTAATACGGTTTGTGGTTCACTAGCGGTATCGCTGCTTTCTTGTTTTATGTGATTGTGAGATTAAAGAGCGTTACACTGTGCGCCATTTGAATAAGGCCAACTATTTTTTTACATTTTTGCTCATTTCAGTTTTTGTTGTTGTAATTTATTCTTATTCTCTCAAAATCAGTGATAGCATTTATAACGAGGCGACTGAGCTAAAAAATGGTTTCAAAAAGTGCTGTTAGAGTAGTAGTCTAATTTGTATTTGATACGATGTGCAACCAATTTTCTAGACGGTCTAACAATATAATTGACGAGGGTGGAGTGTTTGGCACCATACAAAATTTTAGATTGATTTATAGGCCAGTTTTTACCGGACAAGTGGTGCAGTGGTTAAAGCTTCGGCACTTGGACCGGGAGGTAGTGGGTTTGAATCCCATCAGAGACTAGATGCAAATCGAATTTTCATCATCGATTACAATCGGTGATGTTAATAAACACAACTAAGACCCTCTGATGGAGTGCAGAATTCAATGCCGACCCACCTTCCATGTCAATGTACAGGTTGACATGGAGCTTGCAATGTGCAGGTGGTATACTGTAATAGTGTGAGTAGGTGAATAGGTGAATGGGTTAATGATGTAGCATGAATGCGTGGTATCACAATGGGCCAAAAAAATGGCCTAAGTGTAAAACCACTGAAACCTAACCTATAGGCCAGTTTTGATTGTTAGCAATTTGTATTACACAGGTTTGGTGTTTTACAAACAATCAAAAAATAACGTAATAGAAAACGCGTTCCAACACGACACAGACTTGTCTGTCTACTCACCCGGAATCGTTGCGTCTATTTGACAGTCAAAAAGGCAGAGTTGTTGGGAAAAGTGTTTGTTCCTATTTATTGATCCACCCTCGATACCCAATTGAGCAATCTAATCAACGATAAAAACCAAACAATTCTGGAGATTACCATTTATCACTTCAAGCGCAGCTGACAATTTAAAATTAAATACAAGCAAAGCAGGTTTGAAAATTATGGATTGGGAATCGACGGAAATGAAAAAGCAACGACAGACTTTCCGGTAGAATTGAAAATGGATGAAATGAATGGATATCGTTTGTAAAAAACAAAACTAGCAGACCTGTGACTGAATAATCAGTCACGTGATTACATTTTATTGAATTTTTGGTTACGAAATGATTAAGACGATTTTTTAAGATGTAAATTTGATGTACTTTTATCAAAAATAAAGTAAATTCATATATGATATTACATATTTAATAAGAAATGTACAAAAGGATAATAAAATATAAATTTACATTACAATTTACATGTGTAGTGTTCAATATGAACAGGGTCATTTAACTGCAACAATATGCAGTTTTACAGAATGTTAATTTTAATTTAGCTATAAATAAAATAATTAATTTTTTACATGCAATTCTGCACTTTTGGAGTTTATAAAATATTAAAATATTGTAATTGATATATGATCATATGTAATGTAAAAAACAACAACAAGAAACTATCAAAATTGTATATAAACGCCAAAAAATAAATGAACTACTCAGTTCTAATCAAACTCTACTATACGCTTTTATTACAATATTCCGGTATTAGCCCTCACCCGTGGAAAGCTCGGAATTAAAAGTGTATTAAAAGTGTTAAATTAGTTCAAGCTGAGGCTGAATTAAACAGTGGTCCTTCGAGCCATTAAGAACAGGCAAAAACAAACGCGTATTCTACATTAGAACAAGTAACACGCGATAATTAATCAACTGGCGAACGAGAACTGCCTAAATTCAAAAATGGAAACCCTTGCATTCAATCAAGAACAGCTTGCGACTCAGATTGATAAAATATGTATTAATTATAAGAAGGATGGCCCAGAGAGGAAAACAAAAACTTACCTCACCAACCGAATCCAACAATTAAAGGAGCTTTATACAAAGTTTCTAGAAACAGATGAGCAAATAAGGAAGCTGAAAGATGTCAACTTAGAGCACCCGTACTTTAAAACGGTAACAAGTGTAGTGGGAAAATATAATGAATTTATTACTATAATGCGTGCAAAACTAAACAACGGCCCACCACTTACACCGGTCCCAGAGCATCGCAGTAGAAGCCAATCAGAGTCGAACACCAGTAACAACAAAGATGCAGGTTTGGAAACAATGAATCCAGAGTTGCAGCAATTAATAAAACGACAGACGATTCGGATGAGGAGTCTCTACAGGAAGATTGATGAGGCCGAAGACCTTGTCGTGACTGGGCCAAAACCGGCAATGAAACTGTCACTTGGAGTGATGCAAAAACTCATGGAACAAATAGCTGAACTCCATGAGGAAATTTGCATGCTCGTTACTGATGAGGAAGAACAACGTATAAAGTACTTCACAGAACAGTACTTTGAGAACATTGATAGCAAGTGTCAATCAGTAATCCTTCAAATAACAACGAGGATAGATGAAACCGATAAAATTATACCAACAAACCAAACAACGGACATTCGGCTACCACGAATTCAAATCCCAATATTTGCTGGAGATTACCAGAAGTGGACTGGATTTCGTGACACATTCACCAAACTCATCCATGAGAATAGAAAGATCAGTGATACCCATAAAATTAACTATCTAAAGGGTCAGTTAGAGGGTGCTGCGGCCAAATTAATCAACCACCTACAACCAACAGAAGAAAATTACCAAGCCGCCTGGGAAATTTTGAATAGCAGATATAACAACAGGAGACTACTGATTTCAACATATTTAAATACGTTACTCAGTCAAGTAAATATAAACATCGAGTCTGCAGCGGCACTGAGAAATCTTCACGATACAACAATTGAATGTTTGTACGGAATACGTAACGCAGGGGTAAGCATTGAATCGTGGAACTCAATAATAATCTTCATATTAACTAAAAAACTAGACAATGAGTCAAGGCGACTCTATGAGATCTCCTTAGAAGATCCAAGGGAATTCCAAACAACAACGGAATTTTTAAAATTTTTGGAAGGAAGGTTCAAATCATTAGAGGCCAATGGCAACCAAAAGCCATTAATCCTACCAACAACCGCCTCACGTGAAAACAAAGCTCAAATAGTTAAAAGGACCTTCTTAACAACAACAAATATCTGTGTCTACTGCCGAGGGGGACATAAAATTAATGATTGTGGAGGATTTAGGAAATTAAATTCCAGTGAAAGATCGCAAATGGCAATGCTTCATAAATTATGCAGAAACTGTTTATCAGCAGAACATGAAACATATGTATGCAGGCAGAAAAACCAATGTAACATATGCAATGGAAAGCATAACACAGGACTGCACATCGATTCAAACGCAGACATGCAGCGAGTATCTAAAAGTTATTTAACAACACAATTAGGTCCTGCGATATTACCTACAGCTCTAATCGCATTAACAACAAGCGAGGGAAAATGCATGCTCTTTAGAGCATTAATTGACCCAGGCTCTCAGGCGTCATTCATATCCGCAAAGGCAGCAAATCTTCTTAAGGCTACGCAGAAACAAGTCAACACTAAAATCTCAGGAATGGGAGGAAAGGAAGCCGGAGTGTGCAGTCATAAGGTCGAACTAACTTTATCTTCAAGGCTTCAGAGTTCGTTTGAAATTAAGTTTGAAGCAATGGTGTTCAAAAAATTAACGGATAATATTCCAGACATCGACTTTGATACCAACAAATGGGCACATTTGCAGCATTTACAACTTGCAGATCCACAATACAACAAGTCCAATAGCATTGACGTAATAATCGGTGTTGACTACTATCCTCTAATTGTAAACAGTAACATCATTAGAGGACACCCACAAGATCCAATTGCCCAAGAAACTGAGCTTGGTTGGATCATAATGGGCAGCACAGGCAATAACCAAGAAGATAAAATGTTGTCAATGGTCACAACCAAAACAATTAAGCAACAACTAGACTTATTAATTGAAAATGATGCCATTCCGCAAGAAAAAACACATACCCAGGAGGAAGCAATCGCTGAAAAGCTATATGCAGAAAGCACAACGCGACTACCAGATGGGAAATACATGGTACACTTACCGTTCAAAGTAGAACCGTCTATGCTAGGAGAATCCAGAAAAAAAGCAGTAGCACGATTACTGCAAATCGAAAGAAAATTTCTAAAAGATAAACCATTCGCTAAATTATATCACGAATTTATGGAAGACTATCTAGCGCAGGGGCATATGCAATTGGCAAAAGATGATCCAGATGACAATCCAGTATACTATATACCACATCATGGAGTGATCAACCACGAAAGTACTACCACAAAGCTAAGAGTAGTATTCGATGCATCGAGCAAAACTACTTCGGGATTATCGTTAAATGACATAATGATGAACGGCCCCAAAATTCAAGGTGACCTAATTGACATCATCTTGAGGTGGCGAACACACAAATTCGTGCTAACAGCAGATGCGGAAAAGATGTTCCGGCAAATCTGGATGCATCATGGTCACCAGAACTTACAACGCATATTGTGGCGAAAAAATCCATCACAAACAATAGGAGAATACAAACTAAAAACGGTTACCTATGGAACAACGGCAGCGACGTTTCTTGCTGTAAGAACATTAATGCAATTGGCAGAAGATGAAAAGAACAACTATCCGACAGCTGCAAGGATCATGGAAAGAGATTTTTACGTGGATGATCTACTGACTGGGGGTGACAGCGTTGAGGAGGTCGTAACCATTCAACAACAGATGACAAGACTTGCACGGAGCGGAGGATTTCCATTGCACAAATGGGCGTCGAATTCAGCTGAAGTCATGACTAATGTTCCTGACCACCTACGAGCAAAAGGAATGATTAATTTAAAAATCAACCACATAATAAAAACACTAGGGATTCTCTATAGTCCTGAGGATGATACATTTGAATTTGACCTGACCAGGCTAAATCTTTCAACAGAAGAACCAACGAAACGGCTACTGTTGTCCGACTCTTCAAAATTATTTGATCCTGTCGGCTGGTTATCACCAATAACGATAACAGCAAAGCTGTTAATGCAAGACACTTGGAGAGCTGGTACACAGTGGGATGACAAGCTACCAGAAGCTATTGAAGCAAAATGGAAAAAGTATAAGAACGAATTAGATGAATTAAGCAAAATAAAGGTACCAAGATGGGTTAAAACAACGTCAACACAAAAATCAGAGTTACATGGATTTGCAGATGCTTCGCAACAAGCATATGCAGCGGTGGTCTATTTAAGAACCACAAATACGTTCGAGCAAGTTACAACCAGTTTGCTAGTAGCAAAAACCAGAGTTGCTCCAATCAAAACAAAACTGACAGTTCCGAAGCTGGAACTAAACGCAGCGCATCTGTTATCTAGGCTTCTAAGATACGCTAAAAATACCATGAACATGCAGGATGTAAAGATGTTCGCTTGGACGGATTCCACCATAGTTTTAAGCTGGATAAGAGCTGATATTCCGAAGTTAGAAACCTTTGTAGCCAATCGGGTATCTCAGATTAAAGATAATTTACCTCAGCTACAATGGAATTACGTACCAACAAATCTAAACCCAGCTGATTTAGCAACAAGAGGATTGGCAGCGGCTACCATCACCTCACAAGGCTCGATCTGGTGGACGGGACCAACATTTTTGCAGGAAAATTCTGATGCATGGCCATCATCACCTTCGCACAAGGGTCCACAAATACAAGGTGATCACAACCAGGACAGCGCAGCGGATATCACTTGTCTTACAATAACCGCTGAATCTAAAGCAAACGCGCTACATGAATTAATTGATAAAATTTCAAACATTCATAAGTTGAAGCGTATATTGGTGTACTGCCAAAGGTTCATAAACGTGCATGTTCATAAACAACGGCGACAGTCGAAAGAAGTGACAGTACCAGAACTGAAACTCGCGGAAGTCCAAATAATTAGGATTGAACAACACCGATACTTCCGTAAAGAACTTCAGGCATTGATGAGTGGGATTTTATTAAATAAAAAATCCAAACTATCTGCGTTAAATCCAGTCATGAGCAAGGATGGGATATTACGATTACACGGACGTTTACAAAATTCGCAACTACCAATGAATCAAAAGCAACCAATTATATTACCGAAGGAAAGCTCAATCAGCAAGCGAATAATTGAAGATGCTCATACTACTACAACACTTCATGGGGGCATACAACTTACATTGGCAAATGTTCGCAATAAATTTTGGATAATTAATGGTAGAAATCTGACACGTCATATTATACAGAAATGTGTTACATGTATAAGATTTAAACAAGTAACCCTCAACCAACTAATGGGTGATTTACCGTCCTGCAGAGTAACTCCATCACGGCCATTCAGCAAGGTGGGTATTGATTATGCCGGGCCGATTCAACTGAGGAACAAGATAGGAAGAGGTCAAACCACGTACAAAGGATACATTGCGGTATTTGTCTGCCTGACCACCAAGGCCTTACATGTAGAAGTAGTCAGCGGATTAACAACAGATGCATTTATAGCAGCTTACCGCAGGTTCACATCTCGCAGGGGGTTGTGTAGAGAAATCTATTCGGATAATGGTACCAACTTTGTTGGTGCAGAACGAGTACTGAAACAACAACGCACGAAGATTGCAGCTCTAGAACCAGAAATTGCAAGGGTATTTCAACAAGATGAAACTACCTGGCACTTCATACCACCTGCTGCACCACACTTTGGTGGCATATGGGAGGCAGGGGTAAAGTCAGTAAAGACTCACATGAAGAAAGTCATAGGTGAGACCGCATTGACATTTGAAGAAGCAACAACATTAATGACTCAAATAGAGGCATGCTTAAACTCTCGACCATTGACTACCTTGTATGACCATCCGGAAAATTTAGAATCTTTAACACCTGCGCATTTTCTAATAGGCGGACCAATAAAGGTAGTCCCAGAAAGTAATGATGTTACTTGCACGCTAAGAACACGTTGGCATTTAGTACAAAAGATTGTAGATGACTTTTGGAAAAGATGGTCTAGAGACTACCTGCACCAGTTACAACAACGTACTAAATGGAGGGAACGTCAGCCCAATTTAGTTGTAGGGGATGTCGTTCTACTGAAGGAAGAATCACTGCCGCCGTCACGTTGGAAAATGGGGAGAGTACAGGAGGTGCATACTGGCTCAGATGGCTTGGTTCGTATTGCGTCCATAAAATGCAGCCAGAATATCTATAAACGACCTATCACTAAGTTGTGCAAGCTACCAAGCGAAGAAGACAATTCATGGTCACAACAAATAATTAACGCAAATAAGACTCCAGATGCAAAACTAGCAACACCTAACACCAATGACCCAGTTAGACGCCAACCAGGAAGACAGGCGAAAGGGGGAATCAAGCTTCATCTGGCATTATTGGCCCTGATGAGCATTTGTTTTTCTACCACCAGCGCCAAAGAACTGATGCAGATTGAGAACTTCAAACATTCTACTGGCATATATCTTGAGGAAATCAGTAAGATGGAGCTAGTTGCCATGAGATGGACTTTGGTTGTGCGGTATAATTTAAATACGTATTGGGAAGAAACAACTCAAGCATACCGCTTAATAGATGAACTTGCAACTATGTGTAAAACAGTACATTCGGTAATAGATATGGAGAGGTTTAACTGTCAACTAGTAATCCAGCAATTACGATCTCAAATGAGTAGAATAGATGAAGGCAATCAATTACTGATGTCATCCAATAAAGAAGTAACCAGAGCGAAACGGGGGATTGGTGACACTACAGGTTTAGTGTTAGGTGACATGTTTGGAATATTAACGCAGAGAGAAGCAGATCAATATGAAGAACATTTTCAAACTATAGAAACCAATGAAGATCATTTATTACTGCTAATAAAGAATCAAACCTCCATGATTGATAACTCTGTAAAACTATTCAAGCACAGCCAAAATGCCACAGTACAGGCTATTAATAACATTCAGAGGAGGTTGCAGCACTTAGAAAAAAACATAAATAACACACGTGTAACGGAACAACAAGTATTAACTATTTTAATGACATCCCTTGAACTAGTCGTTGCCACGGGAAGTTTACGGGATGTGCAGGAGGCGATACTAGAGGTTATTCACAATGCACATCTAAACATTTTACACCCACTTTTATTGAGCCCATCACAACTTGAAGAACAAATAGCATCTATAAGAAAACAAATACCAGTCTCCATTACAATTCCGGGTCACGGATTGCGCAAGTTAGACCACTTATTTAAAAGTATGACAACCAGGACTAGAGTGACAAAAGCATATGTGATAATCGAAATTTCAATTCCCTTATCATATGTTTGGTCCTATAACATTTATTCAGTAGTAGCTGTACCTAATATATTAGTAACTGAAAGGCGTGCACATATAGTGCCAACAACTGAATTTATCGCCGTTGATATTCAAAATGAACATTTTACGCAACTATCAGCCAGAGATATATCTAAATGCAACATTATCAATGATGATCATCTATTATGCGAGATACCAACAATACTGTCAGGTGTCTGGGAAGGAACCAACTGTGAAATCGCAATATTGCAACACAGGTCCAATTTACAAGACATATGTGAGATAAAATACCAAAATGTTACTTCAAACCTTTGGATAAAACTATACGCACCAAATCAATGGGTATTCGTAATGACAAAGGAAACAACTGTGACGGTTGTATGTGGATCAGTTACAAACCAAAAGCAATTATCAGGGTCGGGAATAATAAAGCTAGAATCGGGATGCGCCCTTAGAGACAATCACTTAAGCATACTGGCCTCTGATAGATTTGAAACTACCATCGAGAATTTCGGAATTGCACCATACTTAAAGGGGATGCACTTAAAAGATTTAACAATAGAGATATCTAAACAAAACTATGAGGAAAATGAGCTATTAACCACTCCAGATACAAGGGGTTTAGAAGAACAAATCTCCCTTATGAAAGAGGTAGAAGAGAATACAACCAACGAGCACTTTCATCATATTCATCATTATACAGCAATACATCTTATCCTATGGATAGCACTTGCGGTTGGGATAACTGTCATAATTCGCCACATACGAAGAAACCGCCGTAACCAATCATCCGTTCTTCCAAGTCCCGTCCAAACCCGCGCCGCAAGATGTTCAATATGAACAGGGTCATTTAACTGCAACAATATGCAGTTTTACAGAATGTTAATTTTAATTTAGCTATAAATAAAATAATTAATTTTTTACATGCAATTCTGCACTTTTGGAGTTTATAAAATATTAAAATATTGTAATTGATATATGATCATATGTAATGTAAAAAACAACAACAAGAAACTATCAAAATTGTATATAAACGCCAAAAAATAAATGAACTACTCAGTTCTAATCAAACTCTACTATACGCTTTTATTACAATATTCCGGTATTAGCCCTCACCCGTGGAAAGCTCGGAATTAAAAGTGTATTAAAAGTGTTAAATTAGTTCAAGCTGAGGCTGAATTAAACATGTAGAATCTCTACAAAAACCACATTCTTTGTTGTGATGCGCCCGTTCCGATCAGTTGATTGATCGCTTGTCTCAACGATAAACACTTTGAGTCCGTCAAATGAGTGGCATCGTGAAAATACCACATACAGCTGACCGTGTCTAAATAAGGGGGTCGGCAAGTACACTCCTACATTCTTCAAGTTTTGGGCCTGACTCTTGTTTATGGCTATGGCGAACGCGAGACATTTTAAATGAGAAGGTGCCTTCCGAGTGTGAGAGCTTCATGCGTGGGATGAGAACACGCTCGCCTTTTGAGAAAAGAACGATCGCGTTTACCTTTAGCAGGATGGCAGGGCGCGGAAGTCTGGACCCTTCAATCTTGTTGAGAAACTCGACGGGTCGGCGGAGTTCCTCATTCATGTCGTCACTCTCAACTTTATCAACACTAAGCTTGACTTCTTGTCCGCCGGGCACACAATCATCATTCTTGGGAGCATGGATGGCGCGCTCCTCGATGGTTCCCTCGGCTAGTGTTGTGTTGATGTCACTTTGAGAACTGGAACGGCGCGCAAGAAGTGTGATCGATTCGGTTCAAGCATTGCCGTTTCTAACAGAAAGCAAGTATTGCGCAAACTCGTCCTCACCTTCATCGATGCGCATGTTCTTGGTGAGTGTAAACTTGTTTACCAATTTCCAAAGCGGGTTCAACTTGATGGTCGATTCGCAAGTGCGTGCGCGTCCCGCCTTTGGTACTACAGGCAAGTACTATCGGAAGTCACCAAACATCAGGATGATTTTTCCAGCGAATGGAACACCCTCTTCCGGCTTTCCTCTGTACAAATCTCGTAATAGTCTGTCTATGATTGTGAGCGCTGCTCGTTGCATGATGCTGGCCCGATCTATCATGATGAGTCGCGCAGTTTTCCTCTTGGCAGCGTGCGAGGAGTTTGGCTTCATTGATGAAACTGATGAGTCATCCATTTGAGCCGGTAGTTTGAAAATGTTATGTAGCGTACGCCCTCCTTCAATCAAGCTCGCGGCTATTCCAGTGAAGGCGGAGAAAATGGACTCCAAGCCACGCCCCTTGGCAAATGCAAATTGCCATAGCGCGCAACTTTAATCTAGCATGAAATCAAGCATGAAATTAAGAGCTTAATAAATTATCCGGTTACGAAATATACTGGGACACAAATCAACCGCATATCGGGACGAAACTTCCCACTTAACCTTTTCGCATAAATTAAGAGATCCCATGACTTTTTCCTGAAATCGAACGGAAATGATTATTCCAAACTTTCCATAGATATTATGTTTGTATAAGTATTAAGGTTCTTCACTCGCAAAATTTTGTCATGACGATAGAGTGCCATGACAAAATTGTATATTTTTACACTCACACCTCTTAACACCAAAACGTTTGTATGTATGTAAACGCATTTTATGTTCTCTGTTTTGTTCTGTATTGTCACGGTGTAATGACGTTTCAATATACAAACATATTTTGTCATGACATTCTGGCGTCGTGATTAAATTATAAGATGTACAGTATGGGAAAAACGATTCTTGGCTTTTACATCTATTTCCCGTGCACGTTCCTTAATAAAACATATATTCTGCACATATATGAAAAAATACCTTTGACCTGACTTATGTTTCATTAAGATACGCGCACGGGAAATAGGTTAAAAAGGGAGTACAAACTAAAAATTAAGCGTATTAATATATAAGAAGATAACATATTATGAAGAATCATGGAAGCCATTAGTAATTCAAAAATGGAATGGTCTAAATAGTTTACCGCTAGTCAATCCCATTTACAATTATAGAATAATAATTTCATAATTAAAAACTGTTGAGCTCTGTACGTTTCAAATAAAACGATGGCTAGCTTTAGAAAAAGTTATCTGAATTCATACGAAAAAAAGATTTTTCCTAACCAACTGCCTCAATAAAATGTTTTCGGCTTCGTTCGTTCTTGATGCAATGATTTTTTGTTTGTTCATTTAATAATAACACCCAAATTGAAAAATTGGATCTATACCGGATGAAAAACCTAATGATTGGTCAAATATTTACCACTGATTTATTTGTTAGTCACTGGACCTTGTTTTGGGTTATAATTTCAAGAACGAGAAGTGGAACCTAAAACTTTTTAATGCGGTTTTATTAGGCCAAAATTGGAATTGATTATTTGGGATCTGCTAGCTTTCAAATGGAAAAACACAATCCATGAAAAACAAATAAAATTAAAATTTTTTCTAAAGAAAAAGCGGGAACTTTAATTTATTTAGCATTTAATCAGCCCATAACTCCTCATATATAGCATCTTGTAATGTGCTCTTAGCTTTGAAATGAAACCTTTATCGTTTGTCTTTTATATGGTAGACTTGCGAACCGTTGGACGGATTTTAATCAAATTTTGTGTGTTTGTGTTCCTTATGATGTATGAAAAGTTCTTGGTATAATTTTATTTCCGATTGGTGGCGCTCTTTGAAATTTACGAAATGTGATTTTTTATGTGTCTTGATTTTTTATTGTGTAATTTAATTTTGAAATATCAAATCAGTTGTTACGACTCCACCCACTGTCATAATATTACTCTTTTCCGATTAATGCTGACGGCATTGCCATCTGTAGTATGACATTATTATTAAAATTGTTGTGCAGTGTGCATGGGTTTTAATATTCTGTTTTACCACCCCTATTGTATTACGTAAACTAAGAGAGAATTATGGAGCGAGACCAATGTACCCTTGTGCGTGTGTGCAACAAGCAAAATAGAGAGGAGTATTTTTATGTGTTTCTTGGTTTGGTACATGGGATGTTAGTGAGGCGCGATAAGAAGGAGTGTGTAAGTGACGCGCACGAAACAAAACAAGAAGCATCAGAAAACAAAAATATTTTTCGAGAATGTTTTTTGGAACGAGTATTTTTTGGATAGCATGTAGTCTTGAATTACGGAGTCGAGTTTTGGATTGTAAAACTTAAGTTCAGTTTTTGGGGTTGATGTAAACTAACCGCGTTTAAATTTTATTTTTGTTAAAAAAAAATAGTTTGAGTTTAAAAAGCCGCGTTTTGGTAGACTAATGCTCGGTCTTCACTCGCAAAATTTTGTAATGACGATAGAGTGTCATGACACAATTGTATTTTTACACTCACAACTTTTAACACCAAAATGTATGTAAAATCATTTTATGCTCTCTGTTTATTAAACAAAACGAGAGTCAAATACAAATTTTCTACTCTTCTTGTCACAGTGTCATGACAAAAAACATCAGCAATTTTAATAATTTTTCTCATTGTCACAAATATATTTTGTTATGACATTCTAGAGTCATGACAAAATTTTGCGAGTGAAGACCGGGAATAAGAACGTTAAGTTCCAATAATGAGAAAATAATTAAAGCACTTTTGATGGCTCGAATATTTTTTTGGTTGGATATTTTTGTTTAAAACCGCCATCGTCATTTCGAAAATCTCGAAATTTTTTATATTTTTTCAGTTTTTTTGCCTGTTGGATAACAAGTCAATGGTTTTATCAGTGTAATATATACATAAAAAATATTTTTTTTAAATAAGTTTGGTTAGAGAATGTGCGGAATTACATAGACAAGCATATCCATTTCTCTGTGAGTGGATTCTTGGTGACGCCATAGCATAAAAATCAGACGGAATTTCTTTGTTTTCGTAATTTGACGAAACGAAACCCCGTTGTCGGAGGCTCGCCGCATTCAACCGTTTTTATTACGGGTTGCCAGTTGAGGCCAGTCGTGCCATTTGGTTTACGGCGGTAAGACGACCAACATTGACGGTGGCCAGCTGAGGCCAAATTAATGTGTGGTTAACGGCGGAAAGACGCCCAACAAAAAAGAAAATATATTTACGGTTTTGTCAGACAACGCCCAACGAGTTTGAGGATTTTGGTGGGACAACGCCCAACGAGTTTGCGGATTTTGGCGGGACAAGACCAAACGAGGTTGAGGATTTTTTTTTGTTTTTCAATTTTTTCTTTTCTTCTTTTTCACTCTCTCCCTCTCTCTCTCTCTCTCTTCTCTCTTGTCTTTCTTCCCCCTCTTATTTTTGAGTAAAAGTTATTTAAATAAAAAAAGCACGGCATTCCCAGCATTCGAATTTATTTATTTTTTTGCTCCTTGGGCGGTCACTTCCTTCTTTTATGATTTCATCAAGTCACCTAACTTTCTTCTTCCTTCGTTTTTTCTGGCATTCTAAAATGAATTACTGGTCTGTATGATGGGAGAGGTTTCTCATTCCTTGTGAGTTCCATAATTATAGGCTCGGTTTGTCACTCCCCGTCATCCCCTTGGCTGGACATCTACAGCGGCGGAGTGGCGAGTGAAATCTGCGGAATGGTGTTGAATCATTCCGTAGTAACACAGTTCAATATTTTTGTGAGACGAATAAGGAAATTTAGTTAACTAAATTTAAGTGTTTGAAATTTATGAATTTTCATTGTGATTACAGGTGATAACCATAAGTATTACCAAAGTTCGTGAATTTTTGCCAAGTAAGTTTTGGTAAGCAACTGAAAATATGGAAAAAAAATTGCAACAACAAATTGCCGCTATACATTTGGCCTGTACACTTTACGAAAACCCAACTTTTGGAACGTTTCGTTGATTTTAATTTAGTATTTATTTTTTACAATTTAAAACGATATTTGGAAACAATGCCGCCCAAACGTGTAATTTTAACCAAAACTTGCGTGCAACCAAACACAAAGCCACTACGCACTTCAAGATTACGTTCTGGTTATACAGAAGAAGAATGACAAGAGATGTAACCGGGCTGTTCAAGATCGATCAAATAAAATTCATTCACAACAAACTTTGAATGACCGAACACGCAGACAAAGGCATGGCACTGAAAATTTACACCATGCTGCGTTTGAGTACAATAACACAATCGATTATTGTTTGCATATATCCGTGATAATTGGCACAATGAACATAGTATGTCGTTATTACAAAGCATTAAAATTCAGCAATGAAACAACAGGAATGTGCTGTGCAAGTGGAAAATGCAAATTACCTGCATTGAGTTCTCCACCAGAAGCAAATACTTCAAAATTGAATGATCAACAAAAACATGCTTATGATTCAATCATGCAAATTGTTAACGACGAAAGTGGAAAATAAAATAGCATTGCCACCCACTTCTTCTGACATTGTTGCCACTTAATTTGATGGCGGTCGAACAGCATACTTGGCACACTTATTGTATGGAATGAGTGTACTTTATGGCCCACAAGAAATCATTGGAAGAATTCGATAAAACATTGCAGGACCAACGAAGAAATAAGGAACTGTTTGGTGGTGCCTGTTATTCCTCAATCTACTGCGGCTGAGGAACTAAACTCATGTTTAAAATTTTCAAGTTTGTCGAGAAATGTAAAAACACTCAATCACAATAAACGCAAGTATTTATTTGCAAAACGATCCAGATGAGCAGATGAGTTTACAAAACAATTGTTAGACATCGGAAATGGGAAAATGCCGATCGATAAATTAACTGGCTTCATAACGCTATACCGACCACTTTTTGTAGTATTGCACAATCCAAAGAAGAACCGATTCAAATCGTATTCTTAAACATAGCACAGCAATACAAAAAAACCAAGTTTGGTTGAGCGAACGAGCAATATTGGAGGCAAAACAGGGTTAACACAAAGCTAAGTTGATTTTAAACGACTTCAAATTCCTGTTTGTCTTGCTTTACGACCACAATCAATAAGGCACAAGGCCGGTCTTTGGAAGTCGGCGGTATAAATTTGGTGTATCTATGCTTTTCATATGGACAGCTTTATATTGCTTTCTCATGAGTAGGCAAACCAAGCATTTCTTCAAAAAAAAAAATACTAAAATTGAAAAGCTGAAAAGATTATTTTTGTACACGTGGCGGAACATGCCAGGCTTTAGCTATAAATTTAGCCTTGTCTTGACGATAAATCTAATTATAGTTCTAAAAATTAATTTTATGATGATAAATTGAATTTTTCGTCTTGACGGTGAATGTAAACTATTAATCTCCCTCCTTTCGTTGAATACGAGAACCAATTTGTTTTTTATTCGATGTTAAATGATTTGGAAATTTGGCCCAGATTTACATACATCAAATTAATTGTTTATTAAATAATAAAAATAAAACTTTCAGATAAGCATTTTTTTTTAATATATAATGTAATATTAGAACATGCTCTTCGGTATAGAATACGAATTTTCTGGGATAGGGAACGTTATTTGTAGAAATTGAAGACAAGCGAATTTTTGCAGTTTATAATTCTTACATGAAGAGCTTCTTACATGAAGACACAAAACACAAACAAAGACAAAATCAAAGGGTTCGACTCATGATAAATCAATGTTTGGAGCGGTCCAGGCATAACATGAACAAAATCTGGGTGATGCCAGAATTGCTGCCTCCAAAGCCAGATGGATACTGGGAAATGGTGGGACGAAATTTGCCAAACAACCGATTTCAATTTTTATTTTGTATGTGTGCAGGTAGAAACATTCATGTAATTCACTTTTTTGACATATAGATTACTGCGATGCACGAGCATTTTCCGAGAAGTAAAAGTATGTTCCAATTAATTATGGGTGTTTTGGATAATTAATTATAGTACTAAATTGTACTAAAAATGATCAAATTATGTCCGTATTTTATATTTACTGTGTAATATTACAATGATAATTCAAATTATGCTCAAATTAATTATCGTGTCAAGACAAGGCTTTTATAAGAATTTTCATTTCACATAATAACTGCATGCAGTGACATCTATTGGAAGTATAACTTAGTTTTTCTATTTTTTTGCAGAAATAACACGTTCATTTCTAAGCAATTGCAAATTTTATTTTAATCAAAATATTTTTCATTGTTATCTATGACTTTCGACCACCTTTCTGGCAATTTGTGAACTCCATCGCAAAAATTGTTTTTCTTTTGATGCGATCCATTTGGCGAGCCATTTCATGATTTCTTCATAGTTTCTGAAGTGCTGGTCTTGAAGATCGCTTTGCATTGATCGGAACAAATAGTAATCTGATGGCGCACAATCTAGGGAATATGAAGCAAGCGGTAGAATTTCCCATTTAAGTACTTCCAGCGAACTTTTTACTTGTTTTGCGACATGTGGTCGAGCATTATCGTGCAGTAAAATCACTTTACGCTGTTTGTAGGCTGGACTTGGACGGTTTTCGTTCAACGCATGGTTCAAATCTATGAATTGTTGTTGGTAACGTTCACCAGTAATACTTTCATTTGGTTTTAGCAGCTCAAACTACACCATTCCGTTCTGATCCCATCAAATGCTACTTCCATAAATGTTTCGTTTTGCTGTTGATGTGGATGGCTCGCCTGGATGAACCCATGATTTTTTGCTTTTAGGGTTATTTTAGTAAATCCATTTTTCATCGCCAGTTACAATTTGAGACAAAAAATGTCATCTTCAGTATCTTGTAAGCAAAGAATTGCAAACTATTAAACGATTTTCAATGTTGGCTTGCAGTCAGTTCATGTGGTACCCATTTTCATTGTTTTTCAATCATTTTCGTTGCATGTAAACGATTGCTTATGGCTATTTGAGTGACATTTAACTTTTCTGCAAGTTCTTTTTCTGTTTGAGCTGAATTCAATAATGCTCAATAATGCTTCCAATCCTTCATCTCATCTTCGTTCAATAATGCTTCCAATTCTTCATCTTCGAATTTTTTTGGTGGGCCAGAACGCTCTTTGTCACTGACATTAAAATCACCACTTTTGAACCGTTTAAACCAGTTTTCGCATGTCTGTTGAGTTGGTGCATGTTCACTCTAAGTTTCTTGAAGCAAATAAAAACTTTCAACAGCTTTTTTCTTTTGATTAAAGCAAAAAAGTAATGCTACGAAATTCGACATTTTAAAACGGGATTAAAAAATATGTATTTTACGCTTTCACGAGTAATGACAAACTAAATTTTAATGTGGAATGTCAACACTTTAAAACGCCGTAGGTGTCATTGTAAAAGAATGTTTAGTACTAAAGTTACGCCATCTCATGGAAAATAAATAAAACTAAGTTAACACCCAATAATTAAATCAAGAGGCAATTGACGATTGATAATGTAGAGAAAACACCACCCACTGGAATAAAATAAAGCTGTGATTCCATGTAAAATATGACCACCAGCGCTCACGAAACGACTACAAATTGGTATAGCGGCAAATTTTAATAGTTGTGATTCCATATAAGGTTAGGTTTCAGTGGTTGATACTTAGGCCAATTTTGGCCATTGTGATATCACGCATTCACGCCACATCATTAACCCATTCTCCTATTCTCACAACTACAGTACACCACCTGCACATTGCAACCTCCATGTCAACCTGTACATTGACGTGGACAGTGGGTTGGCGCTGAATTGCACTCCATCAGAGGGTCTTAGTTGTGTTTATTAACATCACAGATTGTAATCGATGATGAAAATTCGATTTGCATCTAGCCTCTGATGGGAGTCGAACCCAGCACCTCCCGGTTCAAGTGCCATGTAAAAAAGTGTCTAAAATAACGGTTCCAATCGTCAATACATCACAAAAGGCTTGTTTATGGCCAGAAACAGGGACTGGATTCAGCTAGTTTAAAAACAAAGGCAAGAATTCGTAGACAACCCTAGCTTCGATGGTACAAAATTTTGTGTACTATTTCTAATTACGGAGCCGCTAATTTAATAATACAACAGTTATGATAATTGGTAGACCATTAAGAAATTGAAAAATTATTCAAACTAACATAGTTTTGTAATTTGTAAAGCATCGACTTATGCCTCACCCGGCGAACAAGTAAGAGCTTAAGTTGAACGCTATTTGTACAATTTCGGTGAGTGCTACGCGTATCAAAATTTTGAAGGATTCTCATCACAAATGAACACCTGACCCGAAAATTTTGGTGATCGTACCGCTCCCTTAACTGGCCCAAATGGAGCGCAACTTACGCTCTTAAGTGTTCGCTCGGTAAGGCATTTTTTTATTATCACTGTAATCTGTTTTGGGGCCACGGCTCTTAAAACTAATTCGCGGTGGTCATAGATTCAGGAGGTCATAGATTCGTACCATTTCATCACAGATGAAAACTCCCTATGCATCCTGCCCCTATCGGGATTCGAACCCGGTACCTCCCGATCCAAACACCAAAGCTTTAACCACTGTGGTAGTTAAGGCTTTACCAATAACCACTCAAATGAGCAAAATTTTCATTTCGAAAATGGACTACATCATTTCTTCAAAACTGTCAAATCACAAAAATTTCTAAATTCCATTTACCATTTTATTAAAAGAACGATGCAAAAATACACTTTACCATAATAAAAAAAGGCCCGTATTTTATTAGTTTTCAAAAATTGTCAATTTTTTGATTAATTTCATTCACTCAAGCATCTCCGCGCACCACCAATACAAAAATAAATCATAAAAAAAACCAAAACTATAGTTTCATAATTGTAACTGAATCTTTGCCAGATCGAGTGAGGCAATACCTACATAATAAATATAGTAAATTGCGATACTCTTCAACAACATTGTCCCATCTGCTACTACGATACTTCATTACAAAAATAATTTTTATACAAATAAAATTATTAACACTTACCGACACCACGTTATAAAATTTGACACATTGTCCCGGGCAAAAAATGTTCCACTTTTTGCGACCGATAAATAGTGTACGGTACCCAATGCCAATATAGGACCTGCTAAACCGGAAGTCATTGAACGTGTCATACATTTATTTCGTGCTTGACGTCTTACAATATATTCTTCCGCTGCTTGTCGTACATTATTTGCGTGCTAAAAAGAAATACAAAAAAAAAAGAAAATATCGTTAAAGCGAGAGACAATCAAAACTTTTCTTCTTTACAATATTACATAAGTTATGATTATTTTTTATAGAATTTAGCAACAATAGATTGAATATACAAATAATAATATAGTTTTATTGTAAACAACGAGTATAATGTGATTTTGTTGTTGTTTTATTTCTAATGCCATTATGACATATTATGTAAGGGTATTGTGCTCCCAAAAATTTTTGGAAATAAAGAATACTGAAGAATTACTTAATTATTAAAATGCCAACACTGTATACATAATTATATCGACTAGCTAGACGATGCAGATGGGTAGTTTTTTAAAATCGAGCTTCTGTATTTCCCACAAAGCGATAAGCACATAAATTATTATAACACTAAGAAACTAATTAACACTTTTCATTTTCAATTTACTTTTCACCTTCGAATTTTAAATTTTTTTTGGGCTCAATTAGCATTTTATGAGGCACATTAAAACATCCAAAAAATGTATAATTAATAATTAATTTTTTAATGAAAATAAATCTTATTTTTTATTGTGATTTTTATTTTTTTTTCGCTGTTGAAAAGAAAGTTCACATTGCCAAGAGGTGTTTTTCCGGTACAAAAAAATTTCATGTGAACATATTTCATGCGAATAAATGATGATTTTTATATTTTATATGTATGTATGTTACAAAATCATATAGACGGAGATTTATGAATTACGTACATTCTTTTGATTGCGAAATTATGCGAGCAAGATTATGGAACAGTACGTATTTTATATATGCGGATGAGATGTAATGCTGTTGCATTCTGATCGATCAAAAGATAATTAAAATTGTTGAGCCGTAGGTAAACGTAATTGTTATAGTACATGCAGATTTATTGATTGATTTTGGGAAATTTTGTTGAAAATTTATGATTTATTCCAAAACAATACGGTAGATAATCATATCTGGAAACACACTTGTTTAAAATTTATTGTGCTAATCCAGAATTGGCCCAATTATACTGAGACCGTCAAAGGCCGTTGAGTAAACGATTTTATGCCATAAAGTGTTCTAGAAACCAACGAACTTGGTACTTATAATTGCATATCCTATCAGGTATGGTCACTGCTTTCCGAAAAAAGATTTTTAATCAGAAGTGTCAACGTCATTAGGTTCTAGAACACTTTACGTGAGAAAAACTTTGGATACAGAAAGATATTCTTTTACAACACATACAATATTCTTTTAATTTAATTGTTTTAATTTTTAATTAGACAAAAAAAAATATAATTTCATACAATTAATGTAAGTTTGACATTTCTTAACCGCTTACAGAGTCATGGTTTTCAATACTCAACGTAACCATGAATTTGGGAAAAATTTATTCCTATGTCTACCAAAATAAACCAAAGGAAAGATTTTTTAGGAAACAAATTGCTATCAAAATGTTTTCCTAAATAGGAAAAACTCCTATTTCCTAAAGACAACAGAATCGACCCACTGATATAGGAATATGAAATCAGAATAGCGAACTTCATTGTTTTTAGAACACTCAAATTAGCTCAAATTCTGCCACTATATTGTTCCCTGAGTTGTTTTCATTTTAACGAAAACTAATTTAAATTGTAATTTTCATAATAATGAACAAACAACGTTAATGAAAAGTGTAGCTACACAATTGAACGGAAACTGTAAATTCAAAAGGTGTTGATACTCAAATTACTATACAGTGTAGCTGCAAAAAAAAATTGGAATTGGGCGGTGTCTAAAATTAAAAAAAAAAAATATTCAAGAAAACTCCAAACTCGGCCAGAATTTGGCCAAAGAGTCTTTCACGTGTTAAGCCATATCGAAAATTACAACACGCGGATTGTCCTGAATATTATTTTACAAGATTTAAACAACAACCACATGGGGCACAACAAATTCCGTTCTCGGTACTCATTTTTTTTAAAGAACTTTTGAATTAAAACAGAATTAAAAATTTGGCCAAAGACTCTGCCACCAATGGCAACACGCGAATGGCCGTGAAAATTGTAACCCTGAAAAATATGACACATCAAGAACTCTTAAAAATGATTCTAATATTTATTTTGTTTGTTTGATGTATACATTTTTGATGCAACTGTACATTTTTTTAATTTGTGTATCTACACTTTTTTGAGTCTACACTTTTAGTTAAAATGTGTAGCTAAACATTTGATAAATTTTAAAAACTTCACTCCGGTCGTTTAAAGGCCCATTTTATACGCAGTCACACTTTTTGTTAATTAATGTATTATGTTACGGTTAAAGTCCGAAATCGTTAAAATGTGTAGCTACACAATTTCCTAAAGCTAAAACTTCACTCTAGTTGTTAAGAATTCATTTTTTATGCAATTACACTTTTTGTTAATTTGTGTATCTACACTTTTATGAGCATTAACTTATTGTTATTAATCTGCGAAATTATCCCAGTAGTTTCATTTATTCCCCATCAGAGTGATAAGCAACATGAGGGGCGAAATTAGGCCCCGCATACCCGTGTTAATTCTCGTTAGCCCCTAGTACTCCAAATTGCTTTGCAGAAAACTGTGATCCGTTAGATGAATGGTGAATCATTTAGAGAATACAAGATCCTCCCTTCATAGATTCCGGAGCAATACAACATTTTTTTCCAGATTTTATTTACCAATTTCGGGTTTTTACTGTAACATCTACAATTTATTGAGTCTACACTTTTTGTTAAAATGTTAAAAAACTATTATGAAAAAATTGTTCTGCATCGTTTCCATCCCATCGTTTACCTGTGTAGCACAACTGATAAACAGTAAAAACTTCACTCCAGTTATTTAGAATTCATTTTGTATGCAGGTATACTTTTTGTTAATTTGTGTATCTACACCTTTATGAGCCTACACTTTTCGTTAAAATGGCGATGGCAGTACATATTGTTCACTCATGTGAGTGAAGAAAAAATATCTTAATTTGAGTGATTAGCTTGTTTTGTCCACGTTCGTCCAAGTTGGAACATTTCTCATTTTTAAGTATGATCGTACTCTATACCAATTGAACTAAAAGTTCTCATAAAATTTAAAACTTTTATTGAGAGTAAAACATACAAAACTAAACGTCTAAAAGGGCAAAAAGTACTCGCTTACCCACGTCACTAACATTAGGGTTAATCGTCTGCGAAATTATTCCTGTAATTTAATTTATTCCCCAGCAGAGTGCTAAGCGACATGAGGAGCCAAATTAGCCCCCGCGAGCTACTATTTAGAGAATACAGGACTTTCACTTCATACATTTCGGAGAAACAAAACAATTTTTTCCCGACTTTATTCGATCATTTACCGATTCCGGATTTTCATCGTAACATTTACATTTTATTGAGTCTACACTTCGTTAAAACGTGTAGCTACACAATTAATTAACGGTAAAACCTCACAGTAGGTAGTTGTTGAGATTCATTTTTTTATGCAGCTACACTTTTTGTTAATTTGTGAATCTACACTTTTATAACCACATTTTTGCATTATAACATCTACACTTTATTGTGTCATCTACATTTATCATAAAAATGTGTGACTACACAATTGACTAACGGTAAAACTTCACTCTAGTTGTTAAGAATTAATTTTTTTATGCGGGTACACTTTTTGTTAATTGGTCTATCTTCACTTTTTTTGAGCCTACACTTTTCGTTAAAATGTCTAACATCCATCATCTTAGTTGTCAAGTAAAGAGAATTAATTCACCTTCTTTCAGTGGTTGGTGATGCCTCTTTATAATTCTAAGGTGTTTGCTGGGAAAAATATATTAAATATGTGTTTCTGCACAGAGAATCATTTGAACACAAATAATATAAACGGTTAAATGTTTCCCCTTCTGGGGAAGAGGAAGTAGTCAACAGGATGTAAAATTCCTATCATTTGAGACCTTGAACGTTCTTCTATGAGTTCTGCTTTCCATGTTACAGAAAAAACAAAAAAAAAATGGTAAACTCGTAAATAAAATTGTATTGCTTTGGCCAACCCGAACGGGGTTTCGAGTGTTTGAAGATTAAAAAGTGAGTATTAAGGAGGAAATAATAATAAACTAAACACAATCGCGCCCTTTTTGGTGAAAATTTTCAGGGGTTTTATCTGCTGACATTACCGTTAATTTCGACCCTGAATGTCTTTTCTGGCCACTTAAACGGAATGGGATGGAAACGATGCAGAACAATTTTTTCATAACAGTTTTTTATTTAATCAAATTTTTTAACATTTTAATCCTACTTTTCTCCTTAAAACCGCAGTTGCCCCCGACACTAATAATTGAATATTTACCAGTTCATTTTACCTGTAGTATCATGATTGGCGAATAACTCTACTAACACGCCGCGTTCGGCATCAAAATAAGTAGACCACTTGCCTTGTTTTCGTGAGTCGCGCGGATTAAATTTTCGGCGATGACCAATAAAAACGGACGAAGTGTTTTTTATAATGTTGTTTTCTCACATATAGAAGGTTTAACATCGCCACTCCGAATTATTGGCATTAAGCGGTAATGTATTCTGCAACTACAAGAAAATGGTCTTGATGCAGCTGAAAAGGGGCGGTATTTAATTCAAATTCCAATTCTTTGGCCGACATTTGACATACAGCGAATGCATCATTGGTCGCACCAATATTTGATATTTACCCAATAATGTATATATATAATTTAGCCAAGCGCTGCAAGTTTATTTTTAAGAATCGTGAGGAAAAGTTGTATGCCAGGGAATTTTTTCTTTTTTCTTGCAAAATAGTTTTTGAATCTGGACGAAACCACATAAATAAAACAAACCTAGCAAATTTTATGATAGGGGGTTATTTAATGTTGTAAAGACTGCGTGCAACCTTCAATTACGATACGAAAAATCATGAAAGATAACGATCAGGAACAGGAATTATTTAAAGCAAGGTGATTCCCACATACCATCAAATCTTCGGTTTGCTTAGTAATCAAATGCATCTGACTACCTCACGAGCTTAAAATGGAAGAAAAAAAATCTACGTTTTCACTTTTGATGTACATCAAATTTCTTTGCTATTTTTTTCGCTAACAGAATGCGAAAATGTGATTTACATCAAACAAAAAATTGATGTACATCAAAATTTTTTGCCAGTTTTTTGAAATATACGATTTCTTGATCGGGAACGTGCATAATTTGTAAAATCTACTCAAGATTTTCACCTCAATTGCACTCTTTCGCAATTTTCAATCAATAATCGTCAAACCATGTAAACCATACCATTCTTAGACTCGCCCAGTATTCGAAAATTTCAGCTTTGAAAATGTGTTTGGAAGTGGCGTGTCAACCCTGGTATGAAAATGTCTAAAATATTAAAGCAGGATTCTACTCATACATCAATCCTTGAAAATTCATATTCGAAAAAAATTTCTTTGGCTTGATTAGCTGATTTATTCTGGTTGATTGACAACATGAAATATTTTCGTCAGAGTTACAACGCATATTTCGCCAAAACAGCAGGTCGTCCACAAAGATTTTATAGAATTGAACAGAATTAAGAAAACCTTTCGTTAAAATATTAAATATTATTTTTTAAATAATGTTCGATAAAATTTTTTGACTGGTGACCATTAATTTTATTTAGGGCACGATGCAGTTGATGATTTTTAACTTGTGGCCGATAAATTCTTGCAGTTGATGATTTTGGTATAATAGTTAATGACTGCTCATTAATTTCGACTTTCAGCGAAATATCCTTACATGCTGAGTAATTCGAAGTGGCATTTTCGTCAGCCATTCATTTTAAAATCTTTGTATACGAGTTTTTCAATAACATACGGAAGGGAAAAGTTAAAATATACCTTAATTTAAACTTGCGGCTGATTTAAAAAACGATTTTTAGGGCTACAATATTTATAGTTTGTAACTGACGATACACAGGGTGGGCCAAAAGTCACCATGGGGTTTTAAAATTTAATAACTTTTTCGTGTTTATATTTTTTTTATTTTAATTATATAAATAACACTTGGAGAATAAATAATGGAGAGACATACAACTGAAAAAAGAACCAGAATAATAGAATTTTATTATTTAAATTGGCGATCAATTATTTTAACGCAAAGCCGCCATTTTAATGTCAGAATTTCGCCCTCTGAAGCATGATTCGTTGCTTAGTTGATCGTCACCACTAACATGGTACCGTAAGAGATTTGTATCGAACCTGTAGACCATGTTTAATTCGCACTGCGGAAAACATTAAACGTGTAGAGCAAAATGTTTCCGAAACACCAGAAACATCTACCAGAAGGCATTCTGCTCAGCTAGGAATATCTCGTACGTCACTACGGCGCATTTTAGAAAATGGTTTACTGTTATTCCCATATAAGGTGCAATTGGTGCAAGAATTAAAACCTCGGTTGATGGTAGAACATTTTTTAAGTCCTGCTCTTGAAAACAGACCTGAGATATGGTTTCAGCAGGATGAAGCCACTGCCCACACTGCCCGAGATACAATGGCACTTTTAAGGCAAATTTTTGGAGAGCGAATAATTTCCAGAAACCCAGAAATTAAGTGGCCAGTTCACCACATTTGTCAGCACCCGACTATTTTCTTTGGAGTTATTTGAAGGAACGAGTATATGTGAACAAGCCCGAGACAATCCTTGAACTCAAGGCCAACATTGTTGCAGAAATTCGAACGCTACAGCAACAAATTTTGAAAGTTGTTATGGGAAATGCTCTAAAACGAGCCCATCATTGCGAACCTGAAAACGGGGGTCATTTAAGTGGCATTAGTTTCCATACTTAGTGTAAAAATATTTCCATTTTGTATATTTTACAAACTGAAAAAAAATAAAAAAATATATAAACGAAAAAGTTATTAAATTTTTAAATCCCATGGTGACTTTTGGCCCACCCTGTATTAAACTTTCGATATTAAAAAATTTAAAATAGGCATCATTTAAAGGTTAAGTTTGGTAATATCCAAATCAATAGTTAGTTACTACTATTTGTACTACTGACGACCGGTGATTCTTTATTATATTGGGTGTACAAATGTATATTTCCGACCTTTTTAGATAGGTGTCGTTAGTATGCATATTATTCAATCGGGCAATGCATGTTTTTTGGAGGTTAGATGTCAAGCTTGAATAATTACTAGTGACATTTGTTCAAAACCATGTAATTGAAAATGTCCAATTTTGTGCCAAAAAACAGCATTTGCGGGAAGTTTTGCTTCATTATTTTTTATTGAAGAAAAGTTTGATCGTTTGCTTGTGGAAGTGTACGGTGAACATGCTCCATCGAATACGTGAAGAACGTGAAGGCGAACCAAGAAAATTTGAAGATAGATAATTGGATGAATCGCTTGTGGACCCTTGCTAGGCCAAAAATCAATTGGCAGAAGAGTTAAATATTACCCAACAATGTGTTTCGCAATGTATACATGCAATGCGATTGGTTCAGAAGCTGGGAAATTGGGTGCTACACAAATTGAAAGAACGGGACATGGAACGTCGGAAAACCATGTTCGAATTGTTGCTTCAATGACAACAAAAGAAGGGGTTTTTGCATCGGATCATCACTGGGGATGAAAAGTGGATCCATTATGACAATCAAAAGCACAAACCAGAGTGGATCAAGCCAGGTGAACCAGGGCCATCTACGCCAAAAGCAAATATCCATGGTTCGAAGGTGATGCTTTGTATTTGGTAGGATATGAAGTGTGTCGTCTATTATGAGCTGCTGAAAGAGCTTGACACCATTACGGAACAAGTTTATTGACGACAACTGATGACTTTAAAGCAAAATCTAGCAAAATCTACTGCAAAACGACCGGAATGGGATAAAGGCACGATAACATTATTTTGCAACATGACAACGTTCTAGGTTACATGTTGGTATACCTGTCAAAAACTACTTGGACAAGCAGAAACTCCACCCCACTCGCCGTATTCACCAGACATTGCTCCCTCTGATTATCACTTGTTCCGGTCGATGCAATAAGCCCTGGCACAGCGGCACTTCACTTCATAGGGAAACGTCAAAAAAGGGGTCGATGACTAGATTGCTTCGAAACAACCAGACTTCTTTCTCCGGGGAATCCGTTTATTGCCTGAACGATGGGAGAAGGTTATAGCTTCCGAAGGAGCATGCTTTGAATAAAACATTCTTTCATTTTCTACACAAACTAATGTTTTTTTATTTTACTAAAAAAGGTCGGAAATACATTTGTACACCCAATAATTAAAAAAAAATTTACTCGTGAACGATGATTGTTTATGAAAACCGATAATTTTTTCTAGTAGCCGGTGAAACAAGTGATTGGTGACCCAATGGAGACCCCCGGCTTGGTTTATAACGGGCGGTCAATGATTCTTCACAAATTGTCGATGATTATAAAACCTGTCGCCCTGTCACAGTGCATAATATTTTAAAATTGCTAACGATGATGAAATTTTGGGTTATCCTGAATTGATAGCCAGATAGTGTTTTTACATCAAGGTGAGGTTACCAAGACCTAGCAATGATATTAATAATTTGTCGCCGACGATATAAGTAAAATGCGAAATAAAAAAATTAAAGGGCGGTTTTTAAAACCAAGGTATCCCATAATATATCGATTCGCTGTGGTAACGATGATGGATAACCGATAATTACTGCAATAATTATAATGCGGCGCTGCAATCGAATAGAAATCCTAACATCACTTACGGCGACCGTTCTCTGAAGAATCATCAGCCACATAATAAAGGACTGGAGGATGAAACCTCACGAGATAATCAGAACTTCTGTTTAAAAATTGACAATCCCAGATAAAATCCACTAAGCAAACTCGTAAATATTCATTTTTTGGCATCGGGAAAATCATGCCAGATTTAACCCTCTTCCATGGGTGGAGGAATAAAACGGTTCTTTCTTTACGAAAAAAGCGGGGCAATGGAGAATTTCTACCAAAAAATTTATTAAGAAGATTTTACTGGGTTGGTATAAAAAAGAATTATTCTTAGAATATCGTCAAATAAACATAAAAAAATTAAGGAAAATCAGACAATATTTATTTTTAGCAAAGGAATGATATAAGTTCGAAAAATTTTCGAGGCAATTTTGTAGACATGTACAATGATATGGCACGTAACTATTTCTAAAGAAATAACTAGCGCCAAAACTGAGGGTTTGTGATCTAGCGTGCTGGTAATGTTAGTTAGTTCAATTTCAAGCAATTTAATCTCCTTTCAGCGGTAGTATTGAGTACTACATTTTTCAAGACAATTTGTCAATGAAATGCATTTTTCAGAATGATCAATTTGAGAACTAAAGTGGTCATAGAGAAATAATTGCTTTTCGAAGGGCTACCAAACGAGATAAGTCATTTAATTATATGTAGTTTCGAGTATTAATGGTTAAGCTAAATTTGTGGCATTCTTAAAAACCTTCTTAATTTTATAACAAACAAATAATTAGCGACCAGCGCCAGAAATGGTGGATTATTGAATTAAATTATAGATAAAAAAAACTTTTCCGTCATCCAAAGCCTTTTAATCGATATGAAACATGATTATCGGGGAACGAAAAAAATTATCTGCCACCAGCGCCATAGCGGTAGTTTTGAGTACTGCGATGCTGCAATTAAATTTATGACTTTTTTCTAGACTATTAACTGGTATAAAATAATTATTTACCACCACTTGTGCGCATTTAGCTCACAAAACCTTGTTAAAGTTAGCCGAAAGATTCCAGCCGAAAGATAATGCAGATAGTGTCTTGACTATTTTTAAACTCTCTTTATACTCCCGCCCCTATCGATATTTAAATTCCTATAAACTAAAATAATTTCTCCTTCACCCGAATGATGTAATTCGATCCTAAATTCTCCTAAATTCGACTTCATGACTGAGTTTTGCTGTATTCAAGACACTATCTGCATTATCTTTCGGCTGGAAACATTCGGCTAACTTTAACAGTATGCTCACAAAAGCGTAAAAACGGTTAATTTGTTTTAGTTCACAAATTAACCGTTATAGCACTGGTTGCAAATTATTCCTTTATAATGAATATGTGAAGTAAAAGACTTTCCAAACGATGTGTCACGATTATCTGGGAATAAGAAAAATGAAACTGCTTCCAACGCTACAACGGTAGGTTTGATTACTAAAGCGTTTCAGCTCGTCCTGTGGCATTCTTCAATACCTTTTAAATGATATAAGATACTATATATATTCTGTAAAAAAATAATTATTTGGGAAGCGCCTAAACGGTGGATTTTTGAACCAAGACTATCCAAATGATAACACAATTATTTGGGTGTAAATGTCTTTGGGAGATTTCCTATTAAACATCCGACCTCCTTGGCGTGTAGGTCCGAAAGGCTTAGAATTAAAAAATTCAATTCTCCGAATTAAAATTAAAAGATGGTGATCATCAGTACCGACATCAAGGAGGACGGATACTTTTTTTACGTTTTAGAGTCGAGACAAGTAGTTTTGGACCTTCTTTCTATTTTATAGGCCGAATCTATTACTCGATGTGGTTGCCGCTGATTTTTAATGACACCCGTTACTATTTTGACTGATTATTCTCCGGAGGTGATCGAAGATTTTTCAATAAAAAAGTCGATAATGAGTTCTTGTCTCTTCACACATCGTCAATGATTTTTAAAAGTAGTCTACAATATTTTAAACTTGCGGCTGAAGATCACTAACTTGTGGCCGATTGATTTAAACGGTGTGTCACCTGTGGTTTTTTAAATTTTCAGAAAACGGTTTTTATGTTTTAGGCGACGATAAAAATTTGTAAAAATTTGTGGCTGACTGTATATGAAACCTGCGGCATTCAAATGAAATGAAAATGGCGACCGAAAATGTGAGGGCGATTCGTGGTGTGATGGCCAGCAAAGATAATAATGTACTGGTCACTGTACTGTACTGTACTGGTCACCGATAATTATTTTTTGGTAACCAATAATTTTTATTGGTGGACAATGATTGTGGCGTTTAACGTTTTTAAATCGAGCGCTCAACACTCTGGGACAGAGCCCCTTATTATTTAAAAGACAGTTATTTTTCACTACGATCTAAATAACAATATTGTTTGCCCAGACCTGTTACAGATCATAATAGATAAAATACTTAATAGACGTATTTAAAGATCATGTAGATAAAATTTCAGTTCTCGCTTTCCAAACGATAATTTTTCAAGATTTTTCTTTTTGAATATTTTACATTTTGTTTTTCAAAATCACACCCTACCTACTGTAATACACTCAATTGTTGTTAATGTTACCAACATACACTTTAACTGTATGTGTGTGTATACGCAATTTAATTTTAATAGTTTTCAAAGTGTTTTTTATTTAATCTTGTATTTTATTATATTTTTTTTAAATAGGTCAATAATCATTTCCTCTTGTCTGAATATGGCATGGTGGTGTACTGATACAGTAATATAGTTTTATTGACAAACACTTTTAACACATTGAGCACCTATTATTAAATTGGTGTACAAAAAAAAATTTAGCTTTTTATACGATCGCCGTGAACACGTTATACGATCAATAACCAAATTAAGTTTGATATGTATTTTGAAATAGCGCAACATACTCGTTACATATTTAGTTTTATTAAATTTCGACTTGAATTCAATAAACCGAACAAATAACTATTTTAAATTAATTACAAATTATTAATTAATTGCTTAATGATAAATGATCGTGGCCGTAAATACAATTTGTAAACAGTTTATATATATATTCGATCAAGACCGTTTTTATTGTATTGTTTAAATTTAACATGTATATCGTTAACGTCTTTTAATTCGTTTGAGAAAGAAAAACAAATTGTTAATTGATGGCCTGAGTGACGTTTCGGTTTAATACTTTAAAGAGCTCATTAGGCGGGCGGCGCGGTGCTTACGTTATTTTATGTATTTGGATCGATCCGTAAGCGAAATACTACATACTTAAGTATTAAGTGTGCCACTATATCTTAAAATATAGTGTTACGAAATTTTTTGTTCGATTTCAACTTAATGGACGTTTTAATAGTTTTTGTTATGGGGATAACAGTAATTAACTCATTAGTTAATCGCACATATTAAAAATATTTTTAATGAATCATAAAACGTCGATCGAAACAATAGAATAACTATTTTGAAATCCAAATCTGATTTATAATCCAGTAATGGTCCCTACGAGCACCACAAAGAAAACAATTAATGATTGATTTAATTTGAATATCAATTACATAAATCGTATCTCACTTAATATATAATACGAGTTTATGATCTATCGTGATTTGAGAAACTAAAACATTGAAAGACCGCGCGAAGAAATTATTAAGTTGGAGCACGATCATTAATCATGTTACGAGATAACCAAAGTGAAAATTTGTTCTTCGGTGGCAAAAGGTATGCACGGATGTGAATTATGACCCAGTATTCAGTACATACTCGCCGTAGTCTAATTAAATTGCGTAGAGCGTACCCAGATGAAGTGGTTGTAATAAAACCGAAGTGCGATGACTCAAAGTTACATGTGTACGTGATTTGAATGCTACTGGGAATGCGCAATGAAGACGAATTAAAATATTTTGTTGACAGCAATATGTGACGTGGGAAGACGAGTTAAATGTTTCATGAAATTTTTTCAAGTTAATTGAAATACATCATTCAATAATTTCAGAAATAAAATTGCATTTCAAGTACGATGACGTTTTAAAAAATTAAGATTGACGTTATGATTGAGTAATTAATGTTTTTAAAATAAGACTTGCATTTCTAAATAAAATCAAAAAATTTGGAAATTTTTTCGGACATTGCGTGCAGATTTTACAATTTACCAAATAATGCAAAACGTGCAGAGGAAAATTAATAATTATTATGTAGCATAAAGCAGCGAAATGTTTATTACTACAAAAATAATTGTGTCACTCAATACATTCGAGAGAACTGCAATTCAAGTAATATCACAAAGGGCGCCCTAAAAGCCTAACCTTGGAAGTACACTATATGATTCAAAATTCGGAATACGTTCTAACGATATTTTTATTTTTTCCTCCTTGTTACAAATATAAATAAATTAGAAAAAATTAATATCTCGTTTAATAAAAGTATTATTTTGATTATTCACTTCTTAGAAAAATTGAGCAAAAATTTGTAAATGAAGCACTGGCAGACATTTTTGATATCTGAGAGTAAAATTTTCTTTCAAAAGAATTTGTTGTTATATTTTGTTAATTCCAATATCCAAATTTTGAACTCTTTATTATAAATCATCAACTTTATGATCAATTACGAACCAACTGCAGATCAGCTTGCTCGTCCGGCTGCGTGCCGGAAAATAAATTTGTTTTGCAAAATTCGAATTTATTCTGCCTATGACTTCAGCATTTGACGCAAATCCTGGACCAATTTTTTGAGTTCCGCGAATAAGTATTAGACGCTGCCATCCAGATCTGGAGAATATGGGATCGAGAAGTTCGAACTTCAATTTGACAGAGCATTTTTTTCTTTTACATTTAATGATTTAAATATGGTTATATAAAATAAGTCACGTGATATTTTTTTTTTTGAGTTTCGACTTGATCACAAAGGGCGCCCCAAAAGCCTAACATTAGAAGAATATCATATGAACCAAAATTTGAAATACGAAATGCGGTGACAATAAATTGTCGAAATTGTTTGGGCAACATTTTGAAATACATACTACCGAGCAAAATGTAATCGTTCTAAATATAAATAAATTACAAAAAATTAATATTTCTTAGGGATTTTAATTTTATACCAAAAAATATTAGTTTGATCATTCAGCGATTGAATTTTGACAAGTCTTTACCCAGCAAGCAAAAATTCGAAATATACCACATAATCGAAAATGTGGAATGGCTATACGTGGTGACAATAAAATTTTGATAAATACCGAAAATGAATTTTCAGGTAAGGTTTCCGAAGACATGGGGTTTTCAGGACTTTTTTGAAAACTCGCGACCAAGTCCCGGTCCAAGTGAGAAAATAAATATTTTTTTTTTTTTTTTTTATTTTATTAGTTTCCGTCTTGGTTCCAATATATTATTGTCACATTATTTTCTGATTATTATTTTGTTCATTCAATTTCTCTCGCGGCGAATTCAAATTCTTAGAAAAATTTGATCAAAAAGCTGCTAAAAATATATCCCAAATATATCGCTTTGAGCTCAAAGAAAAAGCAGACTGGATGTATTGTGTGTCTCTGATTGCAGGCTAGCCTCCTCTAATAGGGAAATTTCGGAATTATTATTTATTGTTCGCTTTCCCAGATTGCGACTTTATTAACTTTGAGTCTGTTGTTTCCGGAGAGCCCAACGCGGCAGCTGTAAAGCCGATGGTCCTGAAATTTTTCCTACTGAATTGCAATACCGGTTTCTTCTCATTCGGAATCACTTACTTCAACTTTTTCAAGCTTACATTGCTTTTTTTTTGTCTCACAATGTTGGAGCCGAAGCAGTTATTTTCATCTGGTAGGTCGGATTACACTGATCCTAAAGCATGTAGGCCCATTAGCCTCTCCTCAACTTTTCTTGAAGCTCTGGAGAGCATTGTCGACAGATTTACAGAGTTTGCAAACCGTGTGAAACTGCACTACATGAACTTGTTACACGGATCGAAAGTTCGCTTAACTGGACACTGCATGGATTGCCGTTCAGTCTACGTTAAGTCTCCAAAGGTTGCCCCAAGAGAAGAGTTTTGTCACCTCTCTTGTGGCTGATTGAGTGATTTATGATTTACTTAACTATCTTATCGGACTTATTGCAGCGCATTCTATAAGTTGTAGATGGTGCATTGAGAAGAGTTTGTATGCTAATCCACCTAAAACCAGATTACTGGTCTGTGGATGCAAAAATATCGATCAACTGCTAAGCGATCACCAGGTATCACCAGATGTCATCAAACATCTAGGCGTTACCAGCCATTACTAGGATTTTTTTTCAGGCAGTAAACTTTCCTGGAGGCTTCATCTTGAATTGAAAGTAAACTTCAAAAATTCACTGCTGTTTTTTGGCAATGTAGAAGAGCAGTTGGCAAATTATAGGGCTTGACTCCCAAAATGCTGTTGTTTCAGCTTACGCTTTTTTGTTTGGTGGCCCGTTGTAAAATCGTATTCCGTTTTAGCGAAACTTAATCCCTCGACTCCAATCCTCACTGTCATCATTATTGTTAATGACAAACTGTTACTAGAATACGACTTCGATATTCCCTTCTCAACTGTTTACTCATCGAGAGACCTTTGGTTGTTCCAAGATTTCAAAAACCGGGTGTCTGAGTCGTTACTTTTCTTCACAGACGTCTTGTTACGACTACCTGGTCATAACATTGTTTTATTTCCAATTTTGTCTTCGGATTTTAAATCTCATTGTAGTCGTTTGATTATGACATTTTACTGATAGCATTGCCATCTGCGTTATGACATTAATCTTAAAGTTTTTTTGTAAAGTGTGCATTATTGGCTTTTATACTTTTTACCCACTTATTAAGGAATATTTTTTGGGGTTTTTCTAGTTCTGGTGTGTACGATTGATGTGCGGTGGAAAAGAGTGTGTAAGTGACGCGCACAAAAATAAAACAAAAAAGCATCAACGAACAAAAATATTCGTCTAGAGTTTTTTGGTGCGAGAATTTTGTTTAAATTAGCGTCTGGAATTCTGGATTCTGTTAATTCGTGTCTGGTTTTTTTCAAATCAAATTTTGGAGAAGAAAGTAAAATTTTGATGGTGAGTAAATTTTTTTTTGGCGTCTGGTCATTGTAAAAAAAAAAGTTTTTAATAAAATGTAAAATAATAAAATATTAAAAAGTAAGAAAATTGAGTTGCATAATCCTCGGAAAATTTATAAAAATAAAGAGAAAACAATATTTATGAAAATCAATTGAATGTTCTTAATTACAAAAGTGATTTTGTTTTGTTAGTGTTATTCAAGTTGTTGGATTTTTCTGGTAATTTTTTGATTTTTTTTTTTTTTTTTTGCAAATTTATTTTGTACAAAAGTTATATAGCACCAAACAATTTTAGGGGTGCCACGACCATTTCTTTAAAAATAAAAAAGGAGAAGGCTACCAATATCGGTGAAGTTGGTTATTATTGGGCAATTGCAGTTGTATCAACGGGTAGGTGCCGAAATTTCAGCGGTACTGCAAATTTCAACGGTACCGTATAAGTAACGAGTACCATATTGTCAACGGGTTGCTAGCACCGTGGCGATTCTCAGTTTTTATGGGTGGCCGCCACGAAGCTCGCTCAATTGATAACGGGTTTTTTTGGATTATATAACGAGGTCATACGAATTTGAATTTCCGGTTTAAGGCGGGAAGACGCCCAACGGTGCGGTCAATCGAGGCCCAACGAATTTCTATTTGCGGTTTAAGGCGGGAAGACGCCCAACATTTTTTTGGAGTATTATCAAAAGGCGGGAAGATGCCCAACGGTCCGGGTGTAACAATCTGCGGCAGGACGGCTGCAAGGCCGCAACAGGGTGACATTACCATAAGGTACGCTTTTTTTGATTTTTTTCTTTTCTCGCAAAATTAACTTTAAATTTCAATTTTCTTTTTAATTTTCAATCATTTTCATATTTCAAATTTATTTTTTTTTTATTTTCAATTAAATGTTAAATAATTTGTGATCGAACACCTAATAGCGGTTGTGCGCTATTAGGGATCACCATTAGGGATCCATTGGGTTCGCTTTCTAAATTCATTACGTTCAGCGGCCATATTATTGTTTTGATTCTTTTATATTTTCGCTTTAGGTTCGACGATACTTTTCTTTTTCGATTTATTTTTCCCGCTTCAAAATTTTTACGTTCGATCCTTTTGTCCGATTTATTTTTATTTTCCCGTTGGGCCAAAATTTTTTTTGATTATATTTGAATAATAAAATAATACCGTACGGTGTATAATTTTTTGCATTCGGCCTCATTTTCATTTTCCTTTGGTTTAATCTTGATCCAGTATTAACCTGGTTATTTGATTTAATTTTTGTGTCGTTAAATGAATAAGGATCAAAAGTTTTATTTCGTGTCATCCCTGTGTTATCCCCTTGGCAGGACATCCACAGGGTCGGAGTGGCAGGTCCAGCATATGTGTCGGGTGCGACCGTAAAACCACTCGGTCTCCCTGAGGCACTCCAATAGTTTCAAGCTGTCGGAGTGTGTAATGTGGAAGATTCGCTAGATTCAGGTGAACAGAGGCCTGGTCTGTCGAGGAAATGTCCCTACCATTTTATGCTACTATGGACATACTCGGTTATAGTTTCATTTATAACGAGTTCCTCAAATTTCGGCCGACAAATTTCGTTGTAACTTCAGTTTTTATTAGTTTGCGTTTTTTCATTTATTCTGCTACACGATGTAGACCAGGAACACACAAGCCTCAACTTCCCAACGACCCAAAACTCGGAGATCTAGTCGGCAAAATCACCGTGAGTGAGGCCTCTGCATGTTTAGAGGAAATCGGCGGGTTGGTTTCGTGCTACACATAACAGTCTCTCACTATGAATTGATCTGTGATCTTTCGGCAGCCTAAGCTCAAAAGTTCAACCTGCACAGTGTTCCAGGCCGAATTGATTACTCTCACGCGATTGATAGTTCTACTTTCGCTGACTCAGGTGACGATATTATTTTGTGTGCGGATAAATCCTATGAGATTAAACCGCTTTAGGACTGTAAACATTTTGAAACAATCATGTCACAGGAATGCGGGTGCTTGCTCATTGTGATATTGAGGACAATGTGGTGGTATTCATCGAACTCGAGCCTATAGTTCTGCTGAGCTTTAATAAGGACAAGAAAGCTATTAAAACTACTTTCATTACGAAGCCAAGCGCAATTGGTTTCTTCCTCTACCTGCTAGTCAGCTACCTTAGAGAGGCCGCCGATAGCATTCACTGTATTTGCTGCTGTCCATCTTGCCCCAGTTAGCTACCGGTTTCTTGATCACAGATCACTGAACGTTGGTTAGCCGGTGTTATTGCCTTGATTCAAATACTTGAAGTTTGCCAAAGAAGCGGAACGCAATTACTAGTTGGGATAAAATCGACGGTTTGCAGTAATCGACCCATTGTGGTATTTTAGCTTTCAGCCAACTTTACTATAGTACTAACATGGAAGATTGGTCGGCCCATGATTACTTAAACAACCGACCACCAACGTGGAAATGACATTTAGGTACTCACTACATATCTTTTTCTGCGTGGTGCATTAATAGAACTGGGAATTTCTCGAACATAAAATATAATTTTAAATTTATTTATCAATCAATTTTCTAAAATAAGTATTCTTTGAAAACGTTCAGGATTCGGACTCGGCGATTATTAGAAACGAGTCGCGAGTACGAGTAATTCCCCAAATACTGGAGTCCAGAAACCCTATTTTCTGATTGTTTATATTCTTTAGCGACGTATAAATGAAATATATTTGTTTGAATAAAATATTTGCAAAGGAATTACCACCCTTAGATTTTTCAGGTTTTGTTTACATCAAATAATACCACATAGGGCACCCAATACATCTAACTGTGGAGGTACACTCTATAATCCAAAATTTGCAATAAAAAATATGGTGACAATAAATTGTCGAAAAATGGTCGACAATAAATTTTGTAACAAAAATTTCTCTTGCGCGGTTAATGTTGTTTTAAAGTTTTTTTTTATATACAATATTTGTTAACCAAATTTAATATTTTGAAAATATTAATAAAAAAATAGTTGTTTTGACATGAGTTTTGGCATTAAGTCGATACCGAAACAACCAAAATATGGAAGTATACCCTATAACCCCAAATTTGGAATGACGAAATAGATTTTCGATTTGGTATCTGAAAATTGTTTTGTTTTTCCTACTAAGTTATTTGTTGAAGAGTGGATTCAAGTATTTTATCGAGTTATCTGACATTTTATTGGAAATCAAACATAAATATTTTAATAGCTTGCTCGTATAGTCATATAGTACTTCATTACTTTATAATACAAGTATAAATCTCAGATGTAATTATATAAATAATTTATTGCGAATCGTAAAAATTCCGTCAAAGAGTCGAACTTTGCCCAGAGCTATTACACATTCTGCATACTAAGAATAACTAAAGCACACACGTACATTTTTACGTATGCATACACGTATTATAAATAGGGTAATAAACAGCTTGGAAAAATAAAAATTGTTTTTCATTTAAATGAAACGAAAACTATTAACTATAAAGTTTAAATGAATTACCATATCACGATTAAGTTGTTATTTTATATTTTATTATTTTATCTTATATAAAAAATAAAAATATAAAAAAAAAACAAAAGAATTTTTTTTTACTTCATATTGTCTTATATCATTAACATATCAACAATAAGAATTGAAAATATACAAATTATACAAGGTATTTATCTCTTTATGCAATTTTGGTTTTTTTTTAATTTTTTTATCGTGATTTTATAAAAACCGTTTAAACGAGCAGATTATTTAAATGAATAGTTTTACAACAATATGTACCCAATAGACAAATTATGTTTGGAGGTAATGAAGAGTATAAGAGTAATTTATGTTTATATTATGCGCGCAGGCAGTGTATTAACGAACTGCGGCACGAAGATGCATAGTAGGTGCACAGTAGTTTAATTGAGTCATCAAAGCGAGGGACGATAATTAGGCGATCGTAGAAATTCTTAGCCAAATTATACATAAGAAAACAAAATACATATATGTATTATTAATTATGAGAGAATTTATCTCATAAAGATTTTAATATCGTCAATTAAATTATCAAAATTAACATAATCATGACAAATTTTTAAATTTAGATTTTGACAACAAATGGGTCAAAAACAGTAAAACAAATTTAATGAGTTACGGTTTGATGTTGCAATCAATAAAAATAATAAACTATTGACCTATTTTATCGCATCTCTTTAATGACGGGTAGAAATATTTTCTTAACTATAAAGTTAATGCTAAGAGAACAACAGCAGTTCGTAATATCGAATAATAAATACATTTTAAACGGTAAATTATTTTTCACGATACTTACCGTTCAGGATAATTTTTTTATCAGTAAATTGTCTAAACGAAAAACAGTTTCTAATGAAACTCATGTAAAATATTTAGCCCGAGCTTAAACAAATTTTTCGGAAAAATCGTGCACTGAATAATACGGAATAAGTAGTTTTTAATACAAGTATCGAAATAAAAAATAATAGACACAAATTGTACTTGCTTAGAAAACCTCAATCCGAAGTACCAGTGCTTGTTGAGCAGATCTTACTCTACACAAAACAATTTTCCGTAGGAAATAGCGCCGTTCAGAAATACAGGAAAACTCGGAAAAACTGGTGCATTACGTCTATTTATATGGTAACGACTTAAGAAAACGTGAATTCTCAGTACCAATGCTTATTGGGCAGATGTAGCTTTACACAAAATAATTTTCCGTAGAAAATAGCGCCATTTAGAAATACGATAAGCTCGGAAAAACTAACAGTAACGGTTTTAGAAAGCCTGAATCCTCAGTACTAATGCTTGTTGGGCGGATGTTACTCTACCCAAAACAATTTTTCTTAACGGTTTAAGAAAACCTGAATCCTCAGTACCAATGCTTGTTGGGCAGATGTAACTCTACACAAAACAATTTTCCGTAGGAATTAGTGCCGTTTAGAAATATGATAAACTCGGCTTAACTGGTACATTACATCTATTTATATGGTAACGGTTTTATAAAACCTCAATCCTAAGTACTAGTACTTGTTGGGCAGATCTGACTCTACACAAAACAATTTTCCGTAGGAAATAGTGCCACAAATACAGGAAAACTCAGAAAAACTGGTACATTACGTCTATTTATATAGTAACGACTTTAGAAAACCTCAATCCTCAGTACCAATGCTTATTGGGCAGATGTAGCTCTACACTACATCTGCCCAATAAGCATTGGTATTGAGGATTGAGTAAAAACTAACAGTAACGATTTTAAAAAGCCTGAATCCTCAGTACCAATGCTTGTTGGGCAGATGTAACTCTACACAAAACAATTTTCCGTAGGAATTAGTGCCGTTTAGAAATACGATAAACTCAGAAAAACTGGTTCCTTACATCTATTTATATGATAACGATTTTAGAAAATCTCAATCCTAAGTACCAGTGCTTGTTGGGCAGATCTGACTCTACACTAAACAATTTTCCGTAGGAAATAGTGCCACAAATACAGGAAAACTTAGAAAAACTGGTACATTACGTCTATTTATATGATAACAACTTTAGAAAACCTCAATCCTCAGTACCAATGCTTATTGGGCAGATCTGACTCTACACAAAATAATTTTCCGTTTAGAAATACGATAAACTCGGAAAAACTGGTTCATTACATCTATTTATATGATAACGATTTTAGAAAACCTCAATCTTAAGTGCCAGTGCTTTTTGGGCAGATCTGACTCCACACAAAACAATTTTCCGTAAGAAAATGAGTCACAAATTCAGGAAAACTTAGTAAAACTGGTACATTACGTCTATCTATATGATAACGATTTTAAAAAACCTCAATCCTCAGTACCAATGCTTATTGAGCAGATGTAGCTCTACCCAAAACAATTTTCCGTAGGAAATAGCGCCGTTTAGAAATACGATAAACTCGGAAAAAGTAACGGTAACGGTTTTAGAAAACCTGAATCCGCAGTACTAATGCTTGTTGGGCAGATGTAACTCTACACAAAACAATTTTCCGTAGGAATTATTGCCGTTTAGAAATACGATAAACTCGGAAAAACTGGTTCATTACATCTATTTATATGATAACGATTTTAGGAAACCTCAATCCTAAGTACTAGTGCTTGTTGGGAGGATCTGACTCTACACAACAAAAAATTCCGTAGGACATAGTGCCACAAATTCAGGCAAACTCGGAAAAACTGGTACATTACGTCTATTTATATGATAACAGTTTAAAAAAACTCAATCCTAAGTACCAGTGCCCATAGATTTCTAAACTGTGAATTGTCGTATTGCTTAACACAACTGGTTCCATTCAAAACAATTGTCCGTTGGAATTAACGCTGTTTAGAAATATCGAAAAAATCGTAAAAACTGATTTTTGTACTTGGAACCATTTTTAAGTAGATAACTAGTAGAACGAAAAATCAAGCTACCATGTATGATAAACTAATTTTTAAAAAGGTAAGAATATCTGCCTGTACTGGGAATCGATTACAATTACTTGAAATGTGCGATAGTCAGGAAGGCACTTAAAATAGCCTGGGCTTAGTGGGCAAGTTGACCCGAAATATCAGCCCGAATTTTTTGGTTTGTTTCTTCGCTAAAGTGTAACCATCCCGAAAAAAGTGTACGTATAGAAAAGTGTAGTTTCATCCCGAAAATTATAATATGCAGTGTTAGCGTACACTTTAACAAAAAAAAAATTTATTTCGTGTAGTCGTACTACCAGTATATTATTATCATTTTTTATTTTTTAAAGTAATATTAGAGTAGTAATGTTATTTGATAATATGTTGTCAAATCTAAAAGAAACGGTAAAATATAAAAAATATTATAAATTTAAAAGTTTTAATTAGGAGAAAAATAAATTTTTTTTTTTTTGTTTTTATCCATGCCATCTGTTTTGGGGCCGAAGCACTCCCTGCTCTTTCACGGTTTATTTTTGCGTCTTACTTTACGCATTACCTGCCAAATCGAAGACGTACGGCTATAGAGCTGATTTAAAACCATCTGCACATTGCAAGCTCCATGCCAGCCTATACTGACATGGAAGATGACCTTTGCACTCCGACAGGGGGTCATAGATGTGTTACATTTCATCCCCGATCGTAATCGGTTATGAAATTTTACTTTTGCATCCTGCCCCTATCGGGATTCGAACCCGGTACCTCCCGATTCAAATGCCAAAGCTTTAACCACTGTGCCATTTGGTCGGTAAATATAAATTAATTTGTGATAAAAAGGTATATGAGTGCATAATTTCTTTATGTAAACATATTGATAAACATTTATAAAAACAATATCGAAATTTTTGTAAGGCGAAATCCTTAATAAAGTCAACAATATAAATGGCACTAGTGACGAATAGCTACGGAATAAGTAAATGATCCTGGAGAGACCCATTTACTTATCATATATAAAATATGAAAATGTTCATTTATATTTACTTATATACGAGCATGAAAGACTCCACCGCCATTAATAAAATGAATCATTGCACGGCTGCTCCCGCTTTATATAATGAATAGGAAACAGTGTTCTATAATTCATTTTGTGAGCGATTTTGTGATTTTACCAGGTAGACTTTAATTTCTCTGGCCCTAATCCTAGAGATAAATCTAAGTGGTGGCGTATACCGCCAGATAGAGGCCTTGGTTATTCCGATCTACCCTGAGTAGCTCAGGTCCATATCATGAACAGAAACACTTTTTTTGAATTATTTTTGTGAGCGATTTTGTGATTTTACCAGGCAGACTTTAATTTCTGTGGTCCCAATCTTAGAGATAAATCTATGTGGTGGCGTATATCCACAGATAAACCTTGCTTATTCCGATCTACCCTGAGCCAGCCCAGGTCCATATCATGAACAGAAACACTTTTTTTGAATTATTTTTGTGAGCGATTTTGTGATCATACCAGGTAGGCTTTAATTTCTCTGGTCCTAATCCTAGAAATAAATCTATGTGGTGGCGTATACCGGCAGATAGACCTTAGTTATTCCGATCTACCCTGAGCAGCCCAGGTCAATATCAAGAACAGAAAACACTTTTTTTGAATTATTTTTGTGAGCGATTTTGTAATTTTACCAGATAGACTTTAATTTCTCTAGTCCTAATCCTAGAAATAAATCTATGTGGTGGCGTATACCGGCAGATAGACCTTAGTTATTCCGATCTACCCTGAGTAGCCCAGGTCCATATCATGGGCAGAAAACACTTTTTTTGAATTATTTTTGTGAGCGATTTTGTGATTTTACCAGGTAGACTTTAATTTCTGTGGTCCTAATCTTAGAGGTAAATCTAAGTGGTGGCGTATACCGGCAGATAGGCCTTAGTTATTCCGATCTACCCTGAGCCAGCCCAGGTCCATATCATGAGCAGAAACACTTTTTTTGAATTATTTTTGTGAGCGATTTTGTGATTTTACCAGGCAGACTCATCATAGAGATAATTCTATGTGGTAGCGTATGTCTACAGATAAACCTTGCTTATTCCGATCTACCCTGAGCAGCCCCGGTCAATATCAAGAACAGAAAACACTTTTTTTGAATTATTTTTGTGAGCGATTTTGTAATTTTACCAGATAGACTTTAATTTCTCTGGTCCTAATCCTAGAAATAAGTCTATGTGGTGGCGTATACCGCCAGATATTCCGATCTACTCTGAGCAGCCCAACTCCATATCAAGAACAGGAAACTCTTTTTCGAATTATTTTGTGGTGCCGTATATCCGCAGATAGCCCTTGGTTATTCCGATGTATCCTGAGCAGCCCAGGTCCATATCATGAACAGAAAACACTTTTTCGAATTATTTTTGTGAGAGATAACACTTTTTCGAATTAATTTTCTGATCGAATTCGTGATTTTACCAAATAGACTTTAATTTCTGTGGTCCCAATCTTAGAGATAAATCTATATTGTGGCGTATACCCGCAGATAGGCCTTGGTTATTCCGATCTACCCTGAGCAGCCGAGGACCATATCATGAACAGAAAACACTTTTTCGAATTTAATATTTAAAATTTGAAAACAATTCTGGGCCAAAATAAAATTTCGAGATTGAACGAAATTACTATATTAAATTTTGGGCTGTGATAGCATAAAGTTTTAGGGTTACCAGAGGATATTGTTTTATTTTTTTGGGATGAAATTCTGGGCTAACTTTCGAAGGATCCCGTATGCAACAGATATATTCAAATGATTGTTCCATATGACCAGGGAGAATGAGACTACACTTTTTTTATACGTACATTTTTTTCGGGATGGTTACACTTTAGCGAAGAAACAAACCAAAATTTCGGGCTGATATTTCGGGTCAACTTCAGCGACTTCTTTAATCTTAGTTTATGTCTCATTTTGCAGGAATGAATGAATATTCCATTACGAGTAAACAATTACGCATATTGCACAACGTTGTGCGCTTCGTTTACTTGTATTTCAGAATTGAACCAACATGTAGGTGTCGAAAATAATGTAGGCAATTGAGTTTTTCGTAGACAATGCCAATAATTGTTAAAATATGTAGACAATTCGGAGAAAGTGTAGAATATTGTTTTTTGTAGCTGTTCTCTTAGTTTTTTCAGTACAAGCTCAATTAGAATTCTAAGATGAACGTATCAAGAAAATTTGGATTTCGGTCAAAACAAACGAAACTACGCAATTTCTTAACAAATTAAGGTCAAAATTGTTTTTAAAGCATAGCTGAGTTAAGGATTAAAACTTAATCATTGCCTAACCGATAATTTTCAAATTTGAAAGCGTTTTTAGGGCTTTAGTGAAATTTGAACATGAAAAATTTAATAGGGCTAATTTCAATGAAATATGAAATTTAATAGTTTGACATCATTAATTAGTTTCAACATGACCAAAATTCAGAATTTATTTTCATACAAATCAAACTTGACGATAATTAGTTAAGAAATCTATTCTAGGCAATAGATTTTTTAACTAATTATCGTCAAGTTTGATTTGTATGAAAAGAAATTCTGAATTTTGGTCATGTTGAAACTAATTAATGATGTCAAACTATTAAATCTCATATTTCATTAAAAATAGTCCTATTAAATTTTTCATGTTCAAATTTCAGTAAAGCCCTAAAAACTCTTTCAAATTTGAAAATTATCGGTTAGGAAATGATTAAGTTCTGAATACCAAATTTAAAAATAATTCGTTGGCAAAATTCCGTACAAAATGGTCGAATTCTAGAACTTCATTCAAAATTCACGTTTAAATCCCAATTTAGTTCTATATATCAAATTTAACCATAATTTGTGAAATAACCTAGTTAAATACAGCATGGCCAAATACCAGAACGGGTTGGGTACGATTTGCCAAATCTAGAATTCCAAAATCGAAATTCTAAAAAACAAAATTCTAGAAACAAAAATTCCAATAAAAATAATTTTAAAAAAATCCAAAACTAAATGTTTATACAAAATGTCAAATTTCAAAATTCCCATATACAAGAATCCAAAATAAACTCCATTTTATGCCCGTGGAAATAAAAAAGTCGCGGAAGTGTGGTTCTGGAATTTAGGCCAGTTGGAAATTTTTTTTGGAATAGCAAACCGTTCCTTTTCAAAAATTCAATTCGGCAAACATTAATTTGGCAATTATTTGTTGAGGAATAGCTTAGATTAACTGAGCATGGTGTAATTCCTAAAATTCCCGTAAAATGCAAATCACATCCCGTAATTCAAATTTGATAATAATCGGTCAATAAATATCCCAGTTCTTAATAAAATTGTAAAAAAATTCAACTTTAATATGTTTTTAAAAATTCCGCTTTTTGGGTTTTTGGATTTTTTAAGAATTCGGCAAAAGCGAGATTTTGAAAAGCACGATATTTAGAAAGCGAATTTTTAAAAAGGCGTTATTTTTATATATTTCCAGATTTTGAAATTTGAGTTTCGTACCGATTCCATAAATACTTTTCCCTGTCGAGAATTAATCGAATTCCATTCCTAATTATAACTAAACAAATGACGCTATCCGACTAAAAGAGAATTTCCCTGCGTTTTATGCAGTATTTCGGCTTCTTCGGAAGGAATACTGTACGGATACTCGACATCGGCGACATACAGAAATCGTGACCACAGATTGTTCTGTGTTCAACCATTTTGGTCCGCTTTAAATCGACAGTATTTGCGTGGTTTCGCCAAATTAAAATTTGGTATTGTTTCGGGATCAGGAGGTTAGGTCCTCTATAAGGATTATTAACATCATTTAAAGTATCCTTGTTATGTGTTTGGAACACGATATGTGTTTGGTTTAAAACTGTGTATCAAGTGCTAGTTTTTAACAAAGATGTATTTTGTTTTTCGATTCTATCGAAATTGTCCTAATCACCTACAGGTTTATCAAATGTAAGAACGAAGCCCCACCTTGAAATACTTCCAGTGCTATTGCCAACAGAAACATTAATTTTCAACATATTGTCTACATTCTCTACATAGTCGACGCTCGTTTTTGAAATTGTCTAAAACACGTACTCGTCATAAATGAAACATAAACTAAGTCGAAAGTTGGAAATAGTGATGGTATAAAATCACAGCCGAGGTCCGACAACTGATTAATTAAACTGGTTTCACAAAATTCGGCCAACGACACTAGGAAGTAAAATTCAATTCAGTTCGACAGATCACGCAAAATTCAAAAATCAGTTATGAAAACCGAGTTTTTCCGAAATTTAGTATATTTTTTTAATTTTATTTACAGATTTTTTAACAAATGAGTTGATAGGCATCAAGCACACATTTTACCGAGAAAAAATACCGACATAAAAAATAGTTGTTTACGTTACGGAAAATTGGAAAAGCAGAGGCTTCTAGATATATTTTCTTCTCAACGTGAATAAAACACACAGCAAAAGTGAAAATGGAATACATGGTTTTTAGGTTGCAATTGCCTTGAATTTTGATTTTTGTTTTGTTTTTTGTTTCCAGAATCCTGGTCGAGTAAAATTAACACTTTATATTCAACTGCAAGACCGCCCGATTTTTGTGAAAATCATCGAAATTGGACAGAAGGGCAATGGTTCAAAGTTTTATTCACTGATGAGTGATCGAAGAGTGATCACGATTCGGATTTCACCCAGATACTATGGGCTGGAATTATGAATGCTAAAACAGCTGCAGCTGAATTCCGGTAGGCTGATAAATTACTCATATGGGTTTTATTATTCTGAAAAACGGTATTGTTATAAAAACTCAGCCATCGCGATCCCCTCTTGATGGCTGAGAACATTTAAAACTCAGAAAGACTTAACAAATGATAAAACATTTTTTACAAGAAATAATGATTTTTTATGTGTGATAATTTCATCTAAAAATCATTACAGTGGTAATCTGAAATTATACAACTTTTTTCTCAAGATATCCACAAGTAAACAAGTAAAATATGACGTTGCATTTTTGATTTTGTAACAATGGCTGCGTACCAATCAATATTCGGGTAAAAGTCAATTTTAAATTTTTTAAATTTTTCGGTAAATTCAATTATTTTTGAAAAACTCGATGGTAAACTGATTGAAAAATCGAATGGAAATTTATTTTTAAAAATATCCATGGAAACCAAGAAAACACTATTACGTTAAAAATCAGTCGTCATTCTCAGAAAATTTTTGAGTCTGGTTCTCTAAACGAGCTTCAACCTGTTATAAATTTTATAAATCCGGAAAGTTTTGGTGTCAATATACGTTTCGTAATTTTTTATTCGTTTCCACTGATAATTAAACCGGCATTCGATTGAATACTTCATGAGCCTGAGAACTAACTAGTCGAAAAAAATTGTAAAATCATTTCTCAGACTCATTTATCATTAAACCGGAATTAGTGTGCTGATCTCGTTTTTCCAGAAAGTAACTTATCGGCAGCTAGTTACATCAATGAGATGGAGACGAATCAAACAGACTGGTTGGAAGCACAGGAAATCCATGTGTTACCATGGCCAGCACAATCCCCGTATCCAAATCGGTTAAACAAGCATGGGATCAACTTCAACGCAGCATCGGTACTGGAGACAATTTCCACAAGACAGCGTCTTGAATTTTTTCCTAAAAATAATCGTAGGAAAATTTTTCGAATTTTAGGAAATAATTCATGTGAACCTCAAATGTAATCCTCGTTTCAATGACAGCATTCAAGCTCCATATAAAATGCTCTTAATTCAATGATGAATAGCCCAAAAAAATGTTATGACCTTCCTAAACGTATCGAGCAACACATAATCCAATCACCTAAGCTGTTTATATTAAAACAAAAGTGTTTTAGTTCCGGTTTGTATTAAAAAAAAATATTATCGGAAGCAAGCCCAGTGTGTCATCTTGATTTTTAGTAAACGTTTTATTTATTTAGGCAAGGTGAGTGTTATACTATATAAAAAGGTTCTCTCTCACCTCATGCTAGTTTTTATATAGTTGTAATATGATCTACTTTCCCCTAATGTAAAAATAGTTATGCCCATGTCCACTTCATTGTCGGCTAGTCAGCATAATAGCATTACTCATTTAGTCATTAAACAATCAATTCACGATTTTGATTATTATTATTATGATTATTACTACTATTACTATTTTTATTATTATTATTTATTTATTTTGTGAATGAATGAATGAAGAAAACTAAAATAAAACTAAAGAAACTATAAAAATAAAAATATTGAGTTTCGTTAAACTAACTACATACAACTACTTTGCAATGAACACAAACTAATAAAATTTAATTAATTTATTTTGAATGAATGATTAAACGTTTTTAATGTATTGCCTTAGATGGTTTAAGACGTAAGAAGTTCGCATATATGTGTTTCAATATTTTGAGATGAAAGTGTATGTGCACGTATGTAACATATTAAAAAAAAAATATTTACTAATTGTGTATGTCCATATTGATAAGCAACCTTGTAATGTTTGCGGAAAGATATTGAATTTGCTTGGATTTGTTGCCTACGATAAAATGTCATTTTGACATCGTATAATTCTACGCGACAAATTCGTTGGTTTTATGCGATTTAATTTAATCTAAGTTTGGAAATTAGATAAATTATGTGAACTCGTGTGATGTGTTACGACACATTGCTACTGTTCGTATACGATTTGAAGCTTCCCGAATCTGAAGCATCTTCATTGACTTGCCGAACGCCGTATGCCAATTTACTCATTGCTGGCTTCACCAGCACCACGATCAATGTGACGTCGTCGGAATTGAGTTTGCGCTCCGATGTTGGTTCAGTGGATAAACTTCCCGCTTCTTATCTAAAACTCTGTCGCGATGCGATCTCAGCTGTCGAGAATTAAAGTGCTGTACTCCAACTTTGTTTGTGAAACATGCCTCCTAAAGCTGGAATCGACATGTTTAACTTTATTTTAAACTTCTTGCTGGATTTTTGACTCGAACTCTTCAACTCGGTCGTCCAATCAGTTTTCAACACCGGTGTTAGTATTTAACGTTAATAAAAAGTTTAGCTACACATTTAAACGAAAAGTGTAGACTCAAAAAGTGTAGGTACACAAATTATCAAAAAGTGTAGCTGCACAAGAAAAAAAATTTGAAATTCGAAACGTGTGGGTTAATTAAATTTATTGATAATAAACAATATATGTATATCGAGAATCACAGTACTACAACAATAAGTTTGTACACCTTCTTTATAAAAATGAAAAAAATTTAAAGTCTTTTTAATTCAGAAAATCTTCGTAAGTACCGAGCGTGGAATTTACCGTTCTCGACTTGGGATGGTGTTTGTAATTTGTAAAAAAAATTCAAGACAATTCGCTTGTTATGATTTGCGATATAACCCTACCCGTGGCCTTTGGGGTTCAAATTCACTTGATTGTTTTATTAACTCAAAATGTCATCGGAGCAATGAGTGCCGAGTGTGGAATTTAGTGTTCTCAACTTTTGATGGTGTCTGAAATTTCCGCCTAAAAGAATTAAGTGAAGTTGGTCTCCAAAGCCACTTCCACGTGTAGGGCTATATCATCGCAGTCACAACAAGCAAATTGTCTTGAATTTTTTGTTACAAATTTCAGACACTATCACAAGTTGAGAACATCAAATGCACACACTCGGCACTTATAGAACCGAAGATTTTTTGAACTAAAAAGACTTTAAATTTTCTTTTTTATAAGGAACGTGTACAAATTTATTTTTGTAGCACTGTGATTCTCAATATATGTGACCTGATCTATAAAAAGGAGGCTCAAGTGTCAAAAAAACATTTTCCACTTTCTTGCCAATACGGATAGAGTATGAGATGACGCTCTTTCACATGATGAAAACCAGAAATTTATAATTTCTGGAAAAGTTTACTAAAAATGAAGAGAAAGCAGGGGGGCCACTATGAAACTTTCCTCGCCTTCGAAAAAATCAACTCGCCGCGTATATCTCGTCGATATCGAATTTTACGAAAATGTTACGTTAAAATTCGACTGCTATTTAGGTGGCGAGTATCATATCGTATACAAGTGTTGATTGATATTTAAGATTTTGTATTTTAAAAATAAATTTTAATATTATTTTTACCGAGATGTATGTTAGCTAAAAATAATTAAAATAGTAAATAAATACCCGTATGTATTTTTATTTATTTAAATTTTGCTAAAATTTAGTTTTTTATCACAATAAAAAATTAACATAAATTACAAACGAATTTTGTTTTCTTGATTGTCAGTTTGACAGTATGTTTAGATACCATTAAACACCATCATACTAAATAAAAAAACATTTCATTCAAAAACATTATCGAATTTTTAGATATCGAGTGTTTTGAAGGCAAGAAAAGTTTCATAATTGCCCCCCAGAGTACCAACAGAAAGGATTACATTAACGTGAAAAAGACGGCCGGCGCGATAACAATGATAACATTTGTAAACTCAACTTAATGTGATTAACTACGATAATAGTCCGAGCAGAAACAAAGCTTAACGTCCTTGAATATAGTCAGACACCAGATACCGTCCTTGAATATAGTCGCCTTCCGAATGCATGCAGCCTCGACACTAGCTCTTTATTATTTCCTTTTTTTTAAGGACCACGACTCGCAGCGTTGGTGGATACTTCTGTAGGTCGAAAGTGTACATTTTAAATGAAGCATTTCCAAGCGATTTTAATTTACGTTGCTCCTTACATTTAAATCCTATATCGACTTCCATGTGATTCCAACTTCAAGACATCTTTTCATTTTCATCCATTTTTTCATCATATGTAATTTTTACCTTTAAAGCTACAGCAATTATTTTGAGGGACACGTATCGATTTTTGATGCTTTAAATTTAAAGCTCATTTCTAGATAAAAAAAACACCAAAACTAAAAAATTTATTAAAAATTTTTGAATTGCATAAAACTTGGTATATTTAATAGTGTAAGTCGGCGTGTAAATATTTTTTGCTCGCATCCCTTCTTTTATCTATATATATTTTAAATTCATTTTTCTACTCCAATGAAAATTTATTTTTTTGGCTCTGCATTACTCCGATGAGCCACAAACGATATTTCAGGTAAATTTAGTTTTTCTCGACGACGCGTTTTAAAAGGTGTCCGTTTGACCAAAACAACATCGAAAACATTTCTGACATACTACAACCAATTTTTTTGCCTAATTCGAGGTGATGCGGTTTCTTGGAGCAGCCGTACTTTACAGCCATACATCGAGATTATTAGTCTTCCACAACGTTTGCAAGTTCTCGCCGGAATCTGTTTTCCAGTTCTTGATTTCTACGGTTTCCCTCAGTTACGTTGATTTTGAGAAAACTTTCTTACATGTCGCTTTTTAGGTGGCGATTGATTTTCATTTGTCAAATTATTTTCAATTTCCAGTGCCATTTCTCTAATATATCTGAAGTACTCGACAAATTATCAGTTTCATCCAAGTCGGATGGTATATAATTTGGGTCAACATCAGAATCATCAAATTCATCCGCACCTGATTCAGCGTAACAATTTCATTATTGTCAATATTACCAGCATCAGGTTTGACTATACCACTAAGTGCTAAGGTATATTTTACAATTTAAGCGGTTATTCCAAAATCAATTTATTTAAATTAGGCTTAAGCGAATATGGTTGTTACATAAATTAATTTTTCGCTCATCACGACTTAGGCGATTTTGCATTTTAACCGCAAAACTGATTTGATTGGTTTTTTTGTAGTCTAAGTAGAGGAGATTTAATCTACCGGAAAAACACTCAAAAACACGAAATTAAAAATTTCTATTACCGTTATTTCATATAGACCTACCGAACTTATTGAACACTTTTCGTAATTGGCTTTTTACGCTATTCGAAAAATTTGATTTGTCGAGATATGACTTTCAACACAGGGATGACATTGCAAAGATATCATAAGTAATGAATTTTTAAGGAACAGAGTACTGAATCTAATTTGGAAGTACTCTTCGCTCATTTACCTACTTGACCAATAATTGGCTAACGAAACAAGCAAATTTCAAGACAAATTCAATTCAGTCTGTTTTGGCGCACATAAAAATTGCATTTTGCAGGAGCTGAAAGAAGAAATCTTTGCAATTAAATAAATCAATATAAAGATAAGCTCAGACTATTTATTTATTTTTTTAGTACCAGTAACCTGGCAGGAGCCCCTCATGTTCTTAAAAACTACACCAATCCTAACGCTCGATTTTATTTGAGAAATTGAACTACATCTGTTTATTAGATAGTAAGCAGGTTGCTTCACATCAAGGATCTCTACCAGTAGCATCATTAATATTTCTTCGCCTGGAACTTCGGACTGGAAAGAGGTGCGTTAAGTTAACTTTGAACACATTAAACTGTAATTTCTATAATTTTTGCGTAGATGGTTTTGAAATAGAAAACAAATATTACGAATTTCGTGTTTGTTTACACCGTAAAGTGCGTCAAAATTTTCCTGAAAAATTCATCGTACCCCGAAATGAGACCAGTAGACATTTTTTCAAAAAATCACATAGCATTTCGAAATAAACTTTCAGTCAAAGATGAAAAAGGGGAACAAAAAAATATAAAGATGTGTTTTGTTTACCAAATGGAACGATTTTGCTGATTGATTCCACTCTCATTCAAAATTTGACTGAGAGTTTTGAAAGAGAGTAAAACACCCTTCATCCCGTGATTTGAAAAAGAATTCCACACCGTAAGTGTTAAACAGCTCAGTGCTAAAAGTTCACATGTACGTATTTCTCGTTCTAGTTTTTTTTTTATTGGTGACTTTTTTGGTTTTCTCATCCCATAGTTTTTGTTTTTATTCGAAGGATATTTTGTTTGAAAGACGATTTTTTATAAATGAACACCGTTGGAAAAAACAAATTGTACTGTTAAAATTTAAAAAGAGTCGACTGATTTTTCAGCAGGATTATGTTCTGAACCTTTATGGCTGTTTTGAGCCCAAGTAATGGGTTCCGTTGGTCGTGGATATAACCATAATTCAAATGTGCGTGACACGAGAAACGTATTTTTCCGTTGAAGGATGGAAAAGTTCTACTGCCAAAGTCGAGTCTGTGATGGGTACTTCTATTAAAGGGTCCGCAGAATTGTTATTGCCAGTAGTTTCTGTACTCTGTTGGCCAATTGAAATATAAAGTTCCACTGATCGTGTGAAAATTTCACTAATCGAATATACGTGACACGAGAAACGTACTTGTTCCGTTGAAAAATAGCAAAATTCTACTGCCTAAGGGTTAAACGAAAACTTAAATTTTTGAGTTCAAATCGTCATGACGGACTCGGTACATATGGCCGGTATAAATTGGCCAACAGAGCACATAAACTATTTGGTAATGATAGTACGTGACCACCCATTACGGACAAGTTTTCGTTGCTCAATTTCGCAGAATATCATACAACTCTCACTAAGATTTACAGACTCCCCTGATAGGAGTCTTGAACTAACTAATTTCCAGGCCTTTTGAACTCCCATGGAGTAAATTCCCACGACTAGTAGGTTCTCTTATTCACACCGTAGATGGCCATTGGAGTCCAGAGGTTGTCTAAATTAGCAGATTTGCCGCTCTTTAAAATCATTGGGCTGTAGAATTTTTTTATTTTTCATCGGCACAAATGCGTTTCCCGTGTCAAGTTTAGTTGAATTATGTGGTGATTCCCACGATCAATAGAGTCTGTTACTTCGGCTCGAAACAGCCGGAAGGGTGCTGCATACAATCTTACTTTCCAAAATATTGCTTTACATGGTAATAGTAAGTGTGGGTTGAGAAATTCAAAAGAGTACGGGTTGTACACAAAATGTAATGAGTCTCGGATGAGTATTTTTAACGCTGGTGATGCTAGTGGTATTGTTTTTTTTTTTGAGTCGTGGGATGAAAGTCTGGGATGACTTCAAGGCGGACCAAAATACTATATCTTCCAAATAAATCTATCCCTTCACACGTTATGTGTTCCCCTGCGCAATACCTTGTTAAAGTTAGCCGAAAGTTGCCAGCCGAAAGATAATGCAGATAGTGTCTTGACTATTTTTAAACTCTCTTTATACGCTTGCTCCTATCGATTTTTAAATTCCTATAAACTGAAATAATTTCTCCTTCACCCGAATGATGTAACCCGATTCTAAATTCTCCTAAATTCGAGTTCATGACTGATTTCTGCTGTATTCAAGACACTATCTGCATTATCTTTCGGCTGGAAACTTTCGGCTAACTTTAACAGTATCTGCGCAATACAAATTTTTTTATCTCGCTTTAAATTTTGATGCAGAAATACAAACTCATGATTACATTAATTATTTATTTTTCTCTAATAAGGAAAATTTTGCTTATTATTTTTTGATATTTACTAGTTTTAATATAAAAATTCAAGTTTTGTTTTGTGTGTTAGAAATAAAAAAACACAAGATAAGCAGCTTACTTCATTTTTAAATGCGTCTAATTTTTGCCGACCCGACAAAGCACTGACTGAGGGCAGTGAAAGAGAGTGAAACTAGCCAACCAAAACGTATGCTGCTGAAGTTAGCCTAAAATTTCAGCCGTAAAACTGCATTATCGACAAATTTTTTATCAGGTAATATTAGCCGAAAATTACATATTATTGAAGTTAGAAGTAAATTTGAATGTTTAAAGGTAATATGAACTGGGTGAAGTTCGACAAATTCGTAAACTACTGGATCCCGTATTTATATTTTGTTGTGTTAGGGGACTATGAATTTCAGTTTCGGCACTAACAGTGAACATCTGTGCCAAAAATCAGGCTATATTTTATGTAAATCATAGTGAAGTAAATTAGAAACAGGAATTTCACCCTGGTGGATAACTGTGCCAACCGATTTGAAGGAAAACAACTGTCCCGGAATGAAATTTTCAATGGTCACGTTGAGATCATCGACATCTTAGTTATTCGGCGCCAATATGGCTCGTTTGCTCAGCCAATTATGGTTTTTTTAAGTTTTGCACTATGTTCGGATAAACATGTCGACTGAGCTCTGCCTTCAATTCGGCCAACTGGCAGAAATCAGAGATGTCAACTGCGATTTTGCCAGTACCAATGTTCATCAATTGCTACGAAAACACATCTGCAGTTCGATCTTGGTGCAAAGACACTCGCATGTTAGTCGTCAATTGGAGGGTCTTCATTTCAAGAATGCGTTTAGTTCGTCAGCCTACCTTTAAACATTCGAATTATGTGATATTGACTTTTCAATTTTTTTTCGGCGAAAATTTACTTTTTACTTCAATAAAATGTAATTTTCGACTAATATCAACAGAATTTTGTACTACCATCTGATACAAAATACTACTGTGGGCAAAAAATAGTAAGACTTTGTTCATAATTTTAAAATTCTTTATTTATTTCTCCAAATCTATTTCGTCCCCCTCAAAGTAATTCCCTCGGCCTCAATACACTTGTGCCAACGACTTTCCCAATCCTCGAAACAGTTGTTAAAGTCAATTTCCTGAATAGCCTCCAATGCGCGTAGCGATTCACGTTTAATGTCTTCAATTGATTCAAATCGGTTTCCCCGGAGCGGTCGTTTGAGTTTGCTGAACAGCCAGAAGTCACACGGAGCTAAATCAGGCGAATACGGTGGTTGCGGAATGATATGGGTGGAATTTTTGGCGAAAAAATCACGTAAAACCAATGCAGTATGAGAAGGTGCATTATCGTGGTGCAAAAACCAAGAGTTGTCGACCCATAATTCCAGCCTCTTTTTACGAATAGATTCGCAGTAACGATGCATAACGCTCAAATAGTATTCCTTGTTGACAGTTTGGCTGGTCGGAAGGAATTCGGAGTGCACCACACCTCGATAATCGAAGAAAACTGTCAACATCACGTTGATTTTTGACTTGCTTTGACGTGGTTTAATTCGGCTTCGGTTCACCTATGGCACGATATTCGGCCGATTGATCGTCTGTTTCCGGGTCGTAAGCATAGATCCAAGACTCATCGCCAGTTATAATACGTTTCATAACATCCTGGTAGTCGGAAAGCATTATTTCACAGACGTCAACGCGACGCTGTTTTACCAAAAAAATTGAGTGATTTTGAAACCAATTGTGCTTTCACTTTTCTTAGGCCCAAATGATCTTTCAAAATGGTTTCACTGATCTTTCCGATATTTCAACGATGCCAGTAAGGTCTCTGACTGTTATTAGTCGATTCTCGAGCACCAATTCCTTGATTTTATTAACGTGTTGATCATCAGTTGATGTTGATGGCCGTTCTAGACGTGTTTCGTCATCAACATGTTCTCGACCCTCTTTGAACAATTTGTACCAATCAAAAACATTTGCTCGCGACATACAATTATCACCGACGGCCTTTTGCAAGATTCTGATTTCACTCATTGTAAAAATCGCCGAATGCACTTTTTGTACTTCAGAAAGACAAGCGTATACTAAACACTTATGATTATTTTGATGTGACATTTGGCAAAGATGTCACTGACAATCATACCGACATAGAAAAAAAAATATTTCGACGAATGGTTTTCCGAAATTTAAATTAAAAAGTCTTACTACTTTTTGCCCACAGTAGTATGTCGATAATGCAGGGTTTTTTCGGCTAAAATTTTCGGCTAACTTCAGTAGCATCCAAAACGTTTTGTTTGGAAACAAACTTGCCCTTCAAATTTCCTTGTTCACCTTTAAATTAAAATATATTTCTTTCGGTATATGTTGACGCAGAGATGCCAATTCACAAAACAAGAATTTAAAATCCTTTGTGATTGTTAGGACAAATCTCAGCTAACTTCACTTCAAAGTGCGATAAACTTTTCCGGAGAATTCTGACGCACGTAACATAAATTCGACTTTAGCGATAACTGCAAAATAGAAAATTATCGATATTTCTATGTAATTCTGCCACGTCTACGAACCAAAATAATTAAACGCTTAAATGTGAAAATTTGGTTAGAGCTGACCTTCTAGAATGCAAGCTCTGAGGTATTTAATTAATCAGTCACTTAGTTTAATTTGACTTAAATTCTTTATTCTTACAGTTTGGGTTTTCCAATATTTCCCAATTATGTTCGAGCATAAAGCGAGCCATTTCGTAAATGTCAAACTATAAACTGTCATAGCACGAACGACGTAAGTGTTGCCACACTCGAAATAATTGGTAGTTGAAATTGCAAAGGATTACATTTTGTTATTCTAGTATTCTACAAAAGTTGTCCCATAAACGGATTACGAGTGATAATTTTTGTATTTCGATCGGCAATGTCATTCCTGCTTCCAAGCCATCACTTGACACATTTCAATACAAATATTTTTATGTTTACCGTACATAACCTCAATATTGAATGTCATATCCCTCTTGCGACTAGTGCGGGAGGTATCCATAAAGAATTTATTCTAATTCGAACCCAATTCTAATTTTTAAAGAAATGTGTTGCTGCTCTTCAGTATATAAGTAATCTCAAAATTAGTATTCAAATATATGTGTAACTAATACTAAACATATATATTCAATAATTAATGATGACATCGAAAATAACAACACTGTCAATTAGATAAATTTAAATTATGTGAAAATCATCTTAAAGACGAAAAAAAAGTGTCAAATTCTCAATTAATAAATTAATCTCAAATTATCTTAAATTTTGTTTTTCTTATTTTATTTATATATATTTTTTTTTTGTTGTATGTCTTGAAATGTTTTGTAAAGAATTTGTTTTTGAACATAACATTTCTTCTATTTACGGCATAACAATTTTTAGAAATACGTAATCTATAAATAAAAAACAAAAACAGTATACTGTTGGTATTTAAGAAGTTTAAGATAATGTTGAAAAGGGTTCTTTCGTAAAAAATAAATCATTAATGTATCAGTTTTCTTGTATGTAGCGTACTTATGTACAGTGACTCTCGTGTTTCTTCTTATGGTTAATCAAATTTTGAGCAACATTTTGTAATCTTAGATAAAAATTTATATGACAAATGTTTTTTTCCTTATAATTTATTGCATTTGAATGGGAAGCGAGATTAGACGATTTACGAATGTTGATGCACTTAAAAATTATCTATGCACGTTTTTCCACTTACAATAAATAAATTTAGATTTTTAGAAAATTATTGAGTGGTTTTTTAGAATTTTGAGATTATACGCACCGAATCGTTTTGATTTATTTTCGTTTGTAAGCGTATCTGGTATAAATGTTTTTTTTTTTTTTTTTGTTAAGCATCAACACTTATTTTTTGCTTTAATCTCTACACATCAAAAAGAGCCACTTATAATATCGTTTGAGACAGACAGTGTTTAGTGATAAAACGTGTTATTTCCATGCAGCGATTTATATAATTTGCTCATTAACGTTGCTGTGCACGAGTTCCTTATAATTGAAATTTTTTAAGACGTTGCACAATTAGTTTATAAATGTTTAACCCTTTCGCCTAATTAAAACTGGACTAATACGGAAACATTAGTTATGGCAGGGTTAAAATCGAAACCAACGTATCTCTTTAACAAGCAAGTAGGCGATTTACTATAATAACACACAACTTTTCTCACTTCTAATCATTTCCGTTTTCTTATCTTTCAGTTTATATTTTCAATTGACTTGTCTTTTTTGTGTTGTATTCGCTTTTTATATTTTTTATATGTAAATAAATCACACATCAAATGCTTTAAACGACATATTAGAAATTTTAATAGGAAAAGAAAATTTTCATTTGTGATCGCATATCCCGCGCACACAGTGCACTATAACGTTTTATGATAAAAAAAAAATGTCATTTAACTTCTGTAAGTAATGACAACAAAGATCTCGTGGTTAGAATTTTTTATTATTTATAGAATCCCGCGTGTCTCCGTCTCTCTCTGTCTCTCGGATCGAGTAGTTTATTTATATAAACATGCAAGTTCAATGTATCGTTTTTTGGATATCGCGAGCTTAACCACGATATCATATCATCATCATATATAGTTATAGAGTTACACACATGGGGTCGTATTTATTACTGTCGTTAACAGCATGAGTCGTGTTATGTGTATATATGTATATGCTAATCTAAGAAAACGAAAGAAAATAATTTTTGAGTTGAGTGTTAAATTTTTTTTCTTTCGTTTTTTTTTGCATTTTAAATTTTTTAATTATAAAACACACACATCATAAAATTATTTTTTATGACTAACAAAATCGCGGAATTTATATAAAATGTGTATGTACGCTCGTATTATATTATGAATGAGTCTTTCAGAATTAAATCGTTCGCTGTTACTTAAAATTTTACGTGTCTAGATGGAAATTTTAAAAATTAATTTGTATATAGTGACATCAGAGTTATGTGATTTTGTTTTGTTGTGGCTACGCATAGTGCAGAGGCAAACTTTGTAACTGTGCGGGTTCATAAACGATCAAGTTTGGAGATTGAAGGAACAGTTGTAGCCTTTTCATTTATTCGTAGATTCTCCTATTCACCTGTCAGTCTGTATATTGGGACTAGAAGATTAAAAGTTAGGTCTGCCTTGGTGAGACTTTAACTTCTAGATGAACTCGTATTCCTAATATTGAGGTAAATAAAATTAAATTTTCAGAGTTTTTCCAAATTTTAAAAGAAAATTGTTTGAAATAGGCCTAGGTGATAAAATATCATACATGTTTTCCTAAGTTTAGGGTAATTGGCACTTAAGGTTGAAAAATTTTCATTTAACAACTACCACTTATACCTTTCCGGTATTTCTAAAATACGGTAATCCTAACAGAAAATTACTTACAAAATATTTAGGTTTAGTCGATAGTAAGTTAACAAAAGTATACCGGTGTGAAGTTCTTGGACAAAAGTTTTTGGGCAAAAATTTATGAAAGTGTCCTTTGTGAAGCAAAAATCTCAGAGATTGGCTCGCTTAGTGACTATATACGTTCGAAAGGGGATACTGACTTTATACATTCGAAAGGGATTTGAATAGCCTAATGTGGCTATGCAGACTCGCTGTATTGGTAAAACTTTAAAAATTCGATTCACGAGCCTTGCTCATCATATCGAGATAAGGCTTACTGATTTAAATAGCATTATCATTTTTTCAGTATGGTATGTGATTTACTTAAAAATTTATAATAATGAGCATTTTAGATTTTTTCGATTATTTCAAACAATTTCTTTTGTTTTTTAAAATTTATTATAATTTTTTCGAATTATTTTAATATAAAATAAATACACTTTAAAATTGCGCATTTCCATAAATTTTTGTCCAAGAAATAAAATTTTGTCCAAAACTTCACAAAGAACACTTTCATAAATTTTTGTCCAAAAACTTTTGTCCAAGAACTTCACACCGGCCAAAAATATTATTTTTCTATAGAAAAACTACCTGAAAAATGTATTTTCGGCCTAGTACATAGTCTTAGGTCAGGAAAATTGCAGGTGTCCGATTTCTAGGAGAACTGGTAATTAGGATTGATAATTTCTGATCTGTTTATATTTAAAGACTTAAATTGATACGTTTTAGATTGTCCTTACTTCCTTAAGGGAAAACCTTATTTCCTTAAGGGCAATACGGGTTGCTTTCTAATAGAAAAACAGGTTAACTTTGAGCAAATTTGGGGTTTAGGATGTTAAGGGCAGCTTAGATTTGTGTTATAAATGGAACGCAAAATTTTCTGATCTTTTCCGGCAAACTTTTATAATCCAGCATGCTAAGTGGCATATACAGGGTGTCCCAAAATTGGCAGATCAAAAGAAGCAGGGTGATAGCGGAGCTGATTTCCAACAAAAACAGCCAAGTAAGTTTCGGATTGTTGATGGTGCAAAAGTTATTCCACTTTTAGTGTGTTTTAGTGATATCGCATGCGCGCCCACCAAAACATTAATTAAAAAAACCAAGAGTTTTTTTGTTTAACTAACTTTCTTTTTTAATACGATCTAGAAGAGTGTGTCTTTCGAATAAAACCATTTTTATAAGCTGCATTAACAAATAAAAACTTTGGTTTTGTAATTTTTTTTTGTTTCATTGTTGATTTTTAAGTGACGCCAGCGGGAAAAGAATGCACTACAGAAAGTTAACCCACTATCACAAAAATATGCGACACTAATGCAAATTTTAAAATTGTATCAGACACCGGGCAAATATTGGACATACAGAAAAAAATATTGGACATACATTCTAGAGCTTTTATGTGCCTTGCAATGCACATTCATTAAATTTAGTTCCAAATGATGCTGCCATATATATATATACGTTTTTCTCAGGTTCAATGGGATGTTTTGGTGCGATATTTAAAGACGCTGACTGTAAGTAAAACCATTAAGTAACAGAAGATGGGAAAGCCGAATTGAAGCTTTGAAGCCTCTTCGTTAAGAACTAGGGAATATATATGATGTCGTTATATAGATATCGCTGAAGATAAAAATTTCATTGGTTCAGTTGGAACAGCAGCACGTTCAGAAGCACACGGATTAGCAGCTAGAATTTTGAAATTTACATTTGTTGTTCAACTTGTAACATGGCATTAGGTATTATTCGAAATTAATATTACTACAGTGAAATGCTCCAAGAAAGAATACGAACTTGTTTTTGGAGAACTTAAGGTGCGGTAGATGCTTCTGAGCAATTTTCGTATGAACGGCACCAAGATAATTTCATTCAGAACCCCCCATCAAAGATTTAAAGTACATTTTTACAATGATAGATTTGGACAGATCTCGAGAATCTCGAGACAGTTTTTGGATTCACTTTTGACATTCACAGCCTACAACAGTAACAACATAGCACCTATTTGCGTCGTGTATTAAGCTTAAGAATATTTTTAACACTACTTGTGACAGTACCAAGTAGGGAGAGGAGTTTTTCGAAACTTAAATTAATACAAACTTATCTTCGTTCAACAATGGCTGAAGAACGGCTTGTATAGGCTTGGCATATTTATATTATTTTTAAATTATAATTTTTCCTTATGCTAAATATAACTATAAGTACCATTTCATGAAGCATGACAATATTTTCTTTTATTTCTTGCTTGGGTAGGAAGGGCGCAACAACAAAGTTTGCCTAGGGCACGAGGATTACAAAATTTTTTTTTGAGCCGTCCCTGGAGTTATGGCGTGTCAATGATGGAGGTAAACAAAGAGAAAGTTCGCTATATTTTATAATTTCGCTTCGATAAAGGCGAAAACACAAGCCAGGCGGCTGAAATTGTGAATATATGGGCCCACTACTCTCACAGCCAATCATGTGCAATTTTGGTTTCGTCGATTCCATTCCGGGAATTTCGATGTCAAAGCTGCACTACGCACTGGAAGGCCTATCGTCGCAAATGTCAATAAATCCTGGAAATTATCGAAGTAGACCGGTATGCAAGCCGTCGTAGCATCGCTCAGGAGCTGAAGATTGGCCACATTACAGTTTCAAACCATTTGCATAAAGCTAGCTTCAAAAATTGGTGCCGTGCTAGTTCACGCAAAAACGGTCCGAAATCAAAACATTTCTAAAGCGGATGGTGGCTGGCTACAAGAAATGGGTCACATACGATAATGTCAAGCGGCAACCAGTGGCCCTATTCTGGTATTTCCCCGGGAATAGGGAATTGGAGAAAGAATTTATATGTAATTTTTATTTAAAAAAAATTTTCTGGCATACTAAGGTGAAAAGTGTTTTTTTAAAACAAAATTAAATGGGGAATAATTTCCCCTGGCAATTTATATGTGGAAAAAATTATTCCCAAATTATAAATATTTACATATTTGAACAGAAATTACATATAAATACATTTCCCAGTTCCCTATTCCCGCGATTTGCCAGAATAGTGCCACAGGAAGGTTAAGCTGTATGTTTGATGGGATTGGGAGGGACTCATCTACTATGAGCTGCTGTCCAATGGCCATAACACACCTTTATGATGACCCGCCAGAAGCTCTGGGAGCTGGCTTGAACAGTTATTCCCTTCTATCGAAAAAAAATGGTGAATGAGCCAAAACGAATGATTGTAACCATGTTAAATAAAGCCCGAAAATAACGCTTCTGACTTATGATGTAGATAAATTTTAAATTTAATTTGACATGCAGTCGTATAATGATAACAAATTGCAGTTTATTCCTATATCTCGTGAAATATGAGAAACCTGATCATCTATCAAATCGATTTTTGTTTCTGAGTGCAATCTAGGTGTGCGATATCTTTTTGGAACATTCAGAATCAGTTTCAGAAACTGGCTCTGAATTACCTGAATTTTTTTTGTGCATATTTGCAGCATTCCACCATAAGGGAGAACCATACAAGATTATACTCAAAACCACAGACTTGTAAATAAGAACTTTATTTTCTTTTCTAGCCCACTCTTTCTGTGTAAATAGTAATTTTGAAACTTTGCTGGTAATAATTTTAATATGATTCTTGAATGCCAATTTTGAATCCAGGAGAATCCCGAGGTACCTTATTTGGTTTTCCTAGTTCACATCTTGACCATTTACATTTATATTAACCTGAGGTAATTTAGAAGGTTTCCTACACCGCGAAAAGTAGATAGCCCGCATTTAATTTCAGTCCCCAAGTTTCAAAGTTTGAAATGAGTAAATTTAGGTAACTATGTAATTTATTGATAATGTTTTGGGAAAATATGTCGGACGTGGAAATTGATGTGCCATCTGCAAAAAGTGCAATTTCGCAATCGTCAAACAGCTGAATGTCATTTAGAAAGATACAAAATAATATAGGGCTTAATATAGATCCCTGTGGAACACCTGTGGATGTAATCTTTAACGTAGACTTAGAGTTCAATTTCTGGACAAAAAATTTACGATCTAGGGAGCAAGATTTAAGTAATTTAATAATGCACATAAGAAATTTATACTTATGCAGTTTATGTAGAAGACCATTTATCCATACTGAATCAAAGGCTCTTTCGTTGTCAAGTAAATTTATTACCATTTATTTGACGTTTCATGAAATTGATTATACGATCGACCTGGTAAATTGAGGAATGTTTATGACGGAACCCGAATTAGGATGTTGTTTGTTCCCAGGTGATCACTGAGTCTATTTTTAATTACGCATTCGAAAACTTTGCTTACAGAGCTGAGCAAACTTATTGGCCGGTAGCTTCTAATATCCGAAGGGCTTATGTTAGGTTTAGCTATTGCTACAACTTTTGAAATTTTCCAACAAGAGGGAAAGAATTAATTTTGAAACAGTAATGAAATAGTTTGGAAAGAAATAGAACCCTAGAATCGGGAAGATGATTCAACATTATATTTAAAATTGAGTTTAGCCCTGGAACTTTGAATGGGCGATTGTGACGTATTACACCTTATCGACCGATACAGTGAAATTAGTTAAATCTTGCTCTGAATAATCATTGATATTTTGAAAACTTTATTTTATATCGTTAGTTTCGACCACATTGAGGGATAATTCATAGTTTTTTTGAAAAGTCTCTTTCGCATTTTTCTCGACGAGAATAGGTGTCCTATATATTTTTTGATCACTGATCACGAATCTGCATTCAGAATTGCAGTATCGCATCAAAATTTTTTTTCAAAATTGCTTCTATGCTAAAATGAAATATAAAAAAGAAAAAAAAGAAATTGCCAAAAAACAGACTAAAGTCCCGAAAAAATTGCGAAAAATCGTAAAAAATCGTGGACAGACAGACAGGCAGACGGGTAGACATGCGAGTAGGTGAACTGGCAGGCTGACGAGCAGGCGGGCTTTTTTTATCGATTTTTATCGATTTTAATAGATTTTTTGCGATTTATTCAAAATTTTGATGCGATACAGAAATTCTGAGTGCAGATTCGTGATCAGCGACCCCAAAAACATATAGGACACCTATTCTCGTCTCGGGTACCGGAGTTTTTTTTTTGGTGGAGCTGTGATTTAAGGGTGGTATAGTCGAGTATTTCTTTTTTATCTATCGTATCGTTTGCCAATAGGGTTTGGAACCTTTAGCGAGTTGATTCAGCTTACTTTAGGGAAACTAAGAACCCTTAAGACAGTGAAGTAGTGACATTGACATAAGACAGTACCGGCAAATGGCCAGAATTTATCTCATTTGGACTGACCTATTTGATATAAACAAATCCGGCGTACTGTTAGATCTATTGTTTTGAAAATAAGTGGGAGAATCTGAATAGTGTGCGGTCATCCTTATTTGTTCTACTAGAATTCCAAGAAGAATGTCTGCAGTTGAAGTCACCACCCAGTATGGAATTCGAATTTGTATTCATCAGTCTGTTAAAGTCATGTCTAAAATTATTAAGGCTGGAGTATGGAGTGTAACAACATGTAATCTTTAATGTTCCGGTCGGTAGAGGCACAAGTACAGACAAGTGTTCGGTACTCTGCAAGTCTAGCGCGGTCAGTGCGGTCGTTTCGGTAAATATGATAATGGGGTATGTGGAAAGCTGTACCAGGTTTAAGATGAGTCTCTGTAATTAGCATAACGTCAATATTAAATTTGTTAAGGAAATAAATTATCAATCGTTAAGTACTTTGTTAGTGAACACCTTTTTAAAACCACTTAAATTAATAAAACAAAAAAATTTACATTAAATTAATTTATTTACAAAAAATGAACGTTTTCGACCACTTAGTGGTCATCTTCAGATTTACATTTGCAATTGAATCAAATATACTAAAATCGCCCGCTTTAAAAGTTTGCATGTTTATGTGTAGCGTATATACCATTATACATAAACACTTGTCCGATGCTTTATAGGTATGAACTATGTACATACATATATAAAATATTACCAGTAATTTACAAATTGAAATTTAAAAAACAAAAATAAAAATATTTAGCTGTGTGTGTTAGGGAAATTATTTAACATAAAAAATATTAAGTGAAATTTTATACAACAACAAAAACAAAATTTAATTTCCCAAAACAATAGAAAAAGTCAAAAAATAAAAAATAGAAATTTTGTCAAAACATTACTGTAAACAAATAGCTAGTTTTTGTGAAAAGTGTCAGTGACTAAAAAATTTTTCGAGTTAACAAAATTAATAACAAAAAACAAAACAAAATATTTTGTGGTTGCCTTTCTGTGTGTTGTGTGAATTTAGTGTGTTAGGCTGTTAACCAAACTAAACAGATTGGATGAAATTGGTACCTTCTCTTGATTCATTATGCCGATTTCGTGTTTGTAAATATACAGTGATTCCATGGCATCCAGTTCCCAACTTTTTTGTACTTCTTTTATAATATGTGAGTTTGTTATATCCACTTGATGGTTTCTATTATTTAACATATGTCTCGCTACACTATTTACTGCATCTTTATTTCTTACAGAATTTAAATGTTCCTGGAATCGTTTGTGGAATGCTCTTTTAGTTTGGCCGATGTACTTGCTGTCACACTTGGTGCAACCGATTTTGTATATTCCAGATTTCAATGTTTGTGGTGTGAGGTCCTTGTATCTGCAGATTCTGGAACCCAAATTCGTGCTTTTTGTGACCAGCTCGAAGTTAAATTTTTTGAGTACATTTTTTAGTTTATTTGTAATCGATGGAAAAAATGGTACACATATTCGTCTTTTCGCAGTGGGATCCGTGCTATTTTGTAATGTGGTATGTATGTTGATGTGTTGTTTCCGTTTGTGATTGTCCAATATATTTTGAATAAATCGTATATCGTAACCATTAATTTGTGCTGTGTTTTTAATTAATTTTTCTTCCGCTTGGAACTCCTCTGACGACATGGGTACAGTATATAGTCGATGGGCCATTGAATGGAATGCTGCCTTCTTGTGTGCTCCACTGTGATGCGAATCCGAAGTGATGCATCTTTGAGTGTTTGTTGCTTTTCTGTAGATTCCAAATTCAATTGATTCACCATTTCGAATTACTTTAAGGTCTAAGAAAGGTAGTACACTATTTTCTTCCATTTCGTACGTGAACTTAATCGTCGGATATTGCTTGTTGAGTAGATCAAGTGTTTCGTTTAATTGTGACCTTTTAATGACGGCAAATACATCATCTACGTATCTCAGCCATACCCGCGGGAACAAATTACTGGTGCTGATTTGGTTTTCCAATTTATTCATGAATACGTTGCTGAGATACGGTGCTAGCTTGCTTCCCATACACGTGCCGAAGGTTTGTTTATAAAACTTTCCTCTAAATTGGAAGAAACTTTGTTGCATACATGTCTCTGCCACCTTTCTGTAGAGAGTGATTTTGTCTTCATCAACTTTTTCCTGCCTTGCGTGATCCACCATGCATTCTATCGCCTTTTCTACTGGGACATTAGGGTACAGTGCCGTCACATCGAACGATACCATGATTTCATCTTCGTTTAGTTTTACGTCCCTTACTTTTGATACAAATTCTAAGTTGTTTTTGATGTTAAAACCCGGAGCTGCGTTTAATTTGTTCAATTCCGTAGTGAGCCATATTGAAATCTTCTCAGTCGGTGTATTAATATTGGAGACTATAGGTCTCATTTTATTCCCAGGCTTATGAACTTTTGGTAACGCATATAGATGTGGTACTTTGGGGTTAACCATGTTCATTTTCAGGTGTAGGTACGGAATTTCTAACATGTTCTCCATCATCAAGGACGTTTCTCTAACCGTTTTAATCATTTGCGGCAAAGGGTTCTTCGGATTGCCATTTTTATATTTTACCTCTTCATATGGACCTTCCACCAGCATGTTGAGAACCATTTCATCATAATTCGTCTTATCGAGGATTACCAATGAGTTTCCTTTATCCGCCTTAATGTAAACAACATTCTTCTCTTTTAGTAGTTTTAAACACTTCCACGTCCCTTTACCCCTTTTTCCAGATTTCACATTATCCTTCAAGATGATTTTCTGAGTATGGAAGCGAATGGTTTGTTTCTCTTGTGATCCCAATTTCGATATTCCCGTTTCTAAGCTGGTTACTATATCTTCCAGTGGAGGTTTCGACGGTGTTAGAGCAAATTTGTTGTTTACATTAAGGCGGATAAAGGAAACTTATTGGTAATCCTCGATAAGACGAATTATGATGAAATGGTTCTCAACATGCTGGTGGAAGGTCCATATGAAGAGGTAAAATATAAAAATGGCAATCCGAAGAACCCTTTGCCGCAAATGATTAAAACGGTTAGAGAAACGTCCTTGATGATGGAGAACATGTTAGAAATTCCGTACCTACACCTGAAAATGAACATGGTTAACCCCAAAGTACCACATCTATATGCGTTACCAAAAGTTCATAAGCCTGGGAATAAAATGAGACCTATAGTCTCCAATATTAATACACCGACTGAGAAGATTTCAATATGGCTCACTACGGAATTGAACAAATTAAACGCAGCTCCGGGTTTTAACATCAAAAACAACTTAGAATTTGTATCAAAAGTAAGGGACGTAAAACTAAACGAAGATGAAATCATGGTATCGTTCGATGTGACGGCACTGTACCCTAATGTCCCAGTAGAAAAGGCGATAGAATGCATGGTGGATCACGCAAGGCAGGAAAAAGTTGATGAAGACAAAATCACTCTCTACAGAAAGGTGGCAGAGACATGTATGCAACAAAGTTTCTTCCAATTTAGAGGAAAGTTTTATAAACAAACCTTCGGCACGTGTATGGGAAGCAAGCTAGCACCGTATCTCAGCAACGTATTCATGAATAAATTGGAAAACCAAATCAGCACCAGTAATTTGTTCCCGCGGGTATGGCTGAGATACGTAGATGATGTATTTGCCGTCATTAAAAGGTCACAATTAAACGAAACACTTGATCTACTCAACAAGCAATATCCGACGATTAAGTTCACGTACGAAATGGAAGAAAATAGTGTACTACCTTTCTTAGACCTTAAAGTAATTCGAAATGGTGAATCAATTGAATTTGGAATCTACAGAAAAGCAACAAACACTCAAAGATGCATCACTTCGGATTCGCATCACAGTGGAGCACACAAGAAGGCAGCATTCCATTCAATGGCCCATCGACTATATACTGTACCCATGTCGTCAGAGGAGTTCCAAGCGGAAGAAAAATTAATTAAAAACACAGCACAAATTAATGGTTACGATATACGATTTATTCAAAATATATTGGACAATCACAAACGGAAACAACACATCAACATACATACCACATTACAAAATAGCACGGATCCCACTGCGAAAAGACGAATATGTGTACCATTTTTTCCATCGATTACAAATAAACTAAAAAATGTACTCAAAAAATTTAACTTCGAGCTGGTCACAAAAAGCACGAATTTGGGTTCCAGAATCTGCAGATACAAGGACCTCACACCACAAACATTGAAATCTGGAATATACAAAATCGGTTGCACCAAGTGTGACAGCAAGTACATCGGCCAAACTAAAAGAGCATTCCACAAACGATTCCAGGAACATTTAAATTCTGTAAGAAATAAAGATGCAGTAAATAGTGTAGCGAGACATATGTTAAATAATAGAAACCATCAAGTGGATATAACAAACTCACATATTATAAAAGAAGTACAAAAAAGTTGGGAACTGGATGCCATGGAATCACTGTATATTTACAAACACGAAATCGGCATAATGAATCAAGAGAAGGTACCAATTTCATCCAATCTGTTTAGTTTGGTTAACAGCCTAACACACTAAATTCACACAACACACAGAAAGGCAACCACAAAATATTTTGTTTTGTTTTTTGTTATTAATTTTGTTAACTCGAAAAATTTTTTAGTCACTGACACTTTTCACAAAAACTAGCTATTTGTTTACAGTAATGTTTTGACAAAATTTCTATTTTTTATTTTTTGACTTTTTCTATTGTTTTGGGAAATTAAATTTTGTTTTTGTTGTTGTATAAAATTTCACTTAATATTTGTTATGTTAAATAATTTCCCTAACACACACAGCTAAATATTTTTATTTTTGTTTTTTAAATTTCAATTTGTAAATTACTGGTAATATTTTATATATGTATGTACATAGTTCATACCTATAAAGCATCGGACAAGTGTTTATGTATAATGGTATATACGCTACACATAAACATGCAAACTTTTAAAGCGGGCGATTTTAGTATATTTGATTCAATTGCAAATGTAAATCTGAAGATGACCACTAAGTGGTCGAAAACGTTCATTTTTTGTAAATAAATTAATTTAATGTAAATTTTTTTGTTTTATTAATTTAAGTGGTTTTAAAAAGGTGTTCACTAACAAAGTACTTAACGATTACAAATGGAAACCACGGCGGCTTCGCAATACAATAATAAATAAATTATCTCATGTTTTTTCTTGCTCACGCTTGGCGCGTTCCAGGTACAGAGTATCACATCACATGAACCTGTTCTGCAGGTATGTGAGTCCATCCATGACATTTTCAAGAATTACTATTTTGTTGATCTGCTTGTCGTGTGTTGATAGAAGATGTGTCGAACTTGAGTATACCATCGAAAGGCATTCGTTAGGTGTGTACCTCTCCAGTAGTTATTTGTTTTGACTGTGGTTTACCAGATTCGGAAAGTTAGTTCATAGCAAATTGCGCATATTTGGTGATGATTACGGGGAATTTTTTTGATTAATTTTTTCCCTTATTTGAAGAAACTCGGACCGTTTTGGGCAAATCACAGAATTGGCGGAATGGTTTCCATGGCAGTTTGCCCAGGAAAGCTCAGTTTCATTATCCTTAACTGAACATTCATGGCCTTCAATGTGTCTACAGTAGGCTACAGTACAATGTATGCACTTCGGTATCATGTCACAATTTTTCGTAGTGTGCCCAAACATAAAGCAATTTTGGCATTATGTCGGACGTTCAGGTCTGGTATGAGGTATATCCCAGGTGTAAGAGATATTACCGATGTAACGATGAGTTTTTAAGTGGTTTAAGGTGAAGATGCTTAGAAGTTTTATTTTCTTCAAGCGTATACGAAAAATATTCTGCATTAATATTCTTCAGTTCTTCGGTGAGATTTTTATAATGTGTAGGGCCAAAAACAGATACTTTGAGTCCATTTGATGTCAATTTCATTTGAAAATTAATAATTTTTAATTTGTTCATTGTTTGTCGTATGACATTGGAATCCAGTTTCGTCACAATTGTAGGTAATCTTGTTTCCTTATTTTTATTGCCATCGAACGCTTATTTTTATTGCCTTCTGATGAAGCATTTGTGTTGTTAAATGACCCTTGCAATAAACCATCAAATGTATTGCCTGTTAGGCCGGAATTACACTATAAAAGATCTTAGTCAAAGATATTTTATAAAATATTTGAATAATTTTTTATTTAACTTAAAATTTTCATCAAATAATTTTTGAAAATTACACTACCTACATAAAAGATTTTATTAAAATTTTCCTCAAACTTCAGTAAAAATGGAACAGCAAGGAACAGCCTGTGCAGCAACATTAAGCGATTTCATTATTATATCGTTAGTTAAATAAAAAAGAAACAGAAGAAAAAGAATCTGGGTGAAACTCTGAGTACCGAGATGGGATTTGAAAGGTGTCCATCAAAATTTATTAAAGGAGCTGCAGACCCGAGGACATGAACACATAAAATATTTAACAATGGATGACAATTGATTTAATTTTATTGTCACACATTTACGAAATTCAATAAGTATGGAGGAAGTATGGAGGAGGAATGGCCACACTTTGCTTCCTAGCAAAATTCATTCGCCATATTAATATTTTTGTGGTTTTTGCCGTAAATCAGATAGATTGGGCGTTGGATTCGAAATTGGAAATGAAATTTTTGAATCAAATTGGCACAAATCATTATAGGGGGTATGAACGAGTCTATTATGTTATTTTTGTAATTGCATTAAATAAATAAAAATTTGGGGAACTCTGGTGAAGATTAGTGAAATATATTGTGATATCTGTTTTTACTTGATTTTTGATGCTTATTTCGAGGAGTTTAATTCGAAATAACTGAATTTTATCCAGAAGGGTTATCTACAAGGAGTAATGCTTTAGAACAGTCTCAGTCTTTTGATACATATGCCCAATATTTGCAGCGTTCTGTCTCGAATCCAAATAATGAAAATATTGCTTAGTCGAGCTTTTCATTGCAATAGACGTGTTCGATCACCAGAATTGGAAATAGAAGAGTAAGGGCTGAATGCAACGCTGTCACAAACACTTACTGGTCTTGCAAACTTAAAACCGATAATAAATAATTTAAAACAATGACTTGGCGCAAATAAAATTTACAAATACATGTAACCCAAATTGTTTTCCACGGAGATAAACAACTACCAACAAATCGTAAGGAATTAAATAGTCCATACGCCTGTTTTAAATATTTTTTCAACTAATTATATATCTTTCTGAACAAAATTCAAAGTTAATCCAATCGAAAGGCGAAAATTTCTGGGCATATTGATATTCCGACCACACTGGGGAAAACACTTATTTGAGGGAATTCGTCAAACAATGACCGTTATTAGATTTGAGGAAACGACGATATTTACATTTCAATGATAATTCGGAAGAAGTAGACAGATACCAACAAAATTATTATCACACACTATTCAAGGTTCGACCTTTCATAAATCATTTTAACGAACTCTTCGGATCAGTACCGATGCTACCGAAGTTTTTCGTGAACGAGCATTTGTGCGCTACTAAAATTACGGATACCATGGTACGCTAATATATGCGAAACAAGCCCCATAAGTGGGGCTTCAAACTATTTTCACTTCGCGATTCCACTGGCTTTTCATATGCAATTGAGATTTATACTGGGGCCGGGTACAATAAATGCTCAACCTTGGAGCCTCATTAAACCTAATTTTATTACCCACGTAATCTACTTTGATAACTTCTATACGTCTCTGAGTCTGCTAATCTATCTTCAAAGCAGAGGGTTTTATAGTTTAGCTACCGTACGCACCAATCATGTACCAAAGTGCAAACTATCCAGTGACGCTGCACGTAGTGGTAAAAAAATAAAACTGGTTCTGGGGCAAATAAAATTCAGCATGTATTTCGGTCGGAAGTGGCAGAATCTTATGCTGTATAAGAAAGCGGAATTTTGATAGTGGAAAATAAGAGATTACGCTATTCGCCGTAAGTGGCAGCACTATCACTAAAGAAAATTAATTTTGTTATGTAATTACTAGCGGAAATGTTTTATTCATTATGTATATATCTTGTCACTAAATAAAACATCTCAGCGGAATAAAATATCAAAAGTGAGCCTAAAATGGCAAATTGATTGATCTCCGAAGTAAAGGAACTCGGTATATGAAATGTTGAAATTTCACAATATTCCGTTTTTCCGGCATTTCTTCTACTAGTAACCAATATTTTCGGTTGTTTTTCTAATAGCTTAGACTATACTAAGACTATATGGAAAATTTGGGGAAAATTCATGGACTAGAATTTTCACTAAAATTTTTTGATTTTATGCGGCCAAATAAATTATTTTCAGTTTCTGGACAATATCTCAAAAACTTCTACTAGTAACCAATACTTTCGGTTGTTTTTCTACTAGCTTAGGTCATACTGAGACTACATATATGAAAAACTTGGGCAAAATTCATGGACTAGAATTTTCACTAAATTTTTTTGATTTTCTGCGGTCATATAAGTTATTTTCAGTTTTTGACCAATATCTCAGAAATTTTCACTAGTAGCCAATACTTTCGGTTGTTTTTCTAATAGCTTACTTAGGTCATACAGATACTCTATAGAAAATTTGGGGAAAATTCACGGACTAGAATTTTCACTAAAATTTTTTGATTATCTGCGGCCATATAAGTTATTTTCAGTTTTTGTACTAAAATTTTCACTAAAATTTTTTGATTTTATGCGGACAAATAAATTATTTTCAGTTTTTGGACAATGAAAGTTTGGTGAAAATTCATGGACTAGAATTTTCACTAAATTTTTTTGATTTTTGCGGCCATTTAAGTTGTTTTCAGTTTCTGGGCAATATCTCAAAAACTCCCACTAGTAACCAATACTTTCGGTTGTTTTTCTAACAGCTTAGGTCATATTGAGACTATATGGCAAATTTGGGGAAAATTCATGGACTAGAATTTTCACTAAATTTTTTTGATTTTCTGCGGCCATATAAGTTATTTTCAGTTTTTGGCCAATATCTCAAAAACTTTCACTAGTAACCAATACTTTCGGTTGTTTTTCTAATAGCTTAGGTCATACAGAGACTATTTGGAAAGTTTTGGGGAAAATTCATGGACTAGAATTTTCACAAGAATTTTTTGATTTTCTGCGGCCATAAATTATTTTCAGTTTCTGGACAATATTTAAAAAAAATTGTGGAAGTTTTTGAGATATTGGTCAAAATCTGAAAATAACTTATATGGCCGCAGAAAATAAAAAAATTCTAGTGAAAATTCTAGTCTATAAATTCTCTCCAAATTTTCCATATAGTCTTAGTATAGCCTAAGCTATTAGAAAAACAATCGAAAATATTGGTTACTAGTGGAAGAAATGCCGGAAAGATGGAATATTGTTAAATTTCAACATTTCATATACCGAGTTCCTTTACTTCAGAGATCAATCAATTTGCTTTTTTAAAGATCACTTTTAATATTTTATTCCGCTGAGATGTTTTATTTACTGACAAAATATATACATAATGAATAAAAAATTTCCGCTGGTAATTACATAACAAAATTAATTCTCTTTAGTGATAGTGCTGCCACTTACGGCGAATAGCGTAATCTCTTATTTTCCGCTGTCAAAATTATTGATTTTTATTTCGTTTTGTAGTAAAAATAAACGATTTTGAATTTTATATATTTGTTTTATTTTTATTGTAATGCATAAATCCGCCTAAAGGTGGACCTTTCATCAGTCTAATTAAAAAAAATCAATTCAGATTTGTTTTTCTTAGCATATATTTTACATAATCAAAATTTCAGATAAAAAAAAACCATGCATTAAAGGGTAATGCGAATGTATTTTCCCTAGGTTCTTTAACTCAATTTACATGTCTCTAAGTAACGTGAAACCTATCTACCTTTTTGATATAAATCCTTTGTCTCATTTTACACGAATCTCCGTGTAAGTCGAAGGATGAGTGTATAAAAATTTCGTACCCACTAACTAGTCACGTTCTAAGATTCCCTTGAATACCGATTGTCATAAATATAAGTAAATAGAATGCTGTATACTATTTTACTATCATTCAAGTACATTTCAATCCATTAGCAATGCGGTAGTTTACTTTAATATCATGTTTATTTATTAATTTAACAAATTTTATGTAGTCTTAAAATTTCGAAATGCTAGCTGCTGCCTCGTAATATCAATTTTGTTATTGTACTATAACATCGTAGTTTTTAAACTATTTATTTATTTATTTTATGTAAATTAACAGAAAAAAAAATAAAATAAAGAAAAGTGCAACCAAAATTATACGTGTCTTATTGTAAATATGCAGATGTTAATGTACTGAATTTATAGTAAACAAGAAATGCATGCATATTACGTTTGCAGTATTTTCACTATTTACCTAATTACGTATACAACATATTGGGGCAATCGAAAGTCACGAGGTTCATATAACGTTGTTATTAGAATTTTTCCATTTTTAACATAAAACAAAAAAAAAAACATAAAATAACATTTTCATTAGCATATGCAACATAGCAATAAAAGAAAATTAGATTTAATTAATTTTATATGCGTTATAATATTTTAATGAACACATTTGGTACAACAAAAAAAAATCTTTTGACTGTTGTTGGAGCAAATTTACTAATTTGTAGCCAGACCATGGTAATATTTCCTTCGATCATTTATTTATGCTTTTTTTATCTCAGAAAACATGCATCCCATATTGTTGAACATAAATACAATTTATGTTTGATCGACTGCATATATATATATCCATTATGTAAATATATATATATAGTTTATGTATTTATCTCGTCCATAAAGATGAGTGTATACAAAATATATTTGAATAATGAATGAATACATCCGTCAACAATAAATGATAATAAATAATATTTATATTAAAAAAATAAAATTGGTTCACGCAGTCTCTCTGTTAGTGTATGATGTGCAGCGTCTGATGTCTATCTCTCATAAAGCACAAAGAATATTTTGATATTCTTAATAATTGGTTGGGAAGACGCATAAAGGAATTATATAGTCAAAAATACTTATATTCAGATTGTGTTTAATGTACGCCAAATGGTGGTGTATAAATTACAGATGTTTGTTTAGGTTCGTTATCTGTTTTTAGAGTAGTTGATAAGTTTAGAATATTATACATACATATAATACAAAGGTCTTTGTTCGATCTGGATAATATTCTTATATGATTCAAATGGAACTTACATATTACATTTCCACTCTGCATTTCAAATATGCGTGCTTATGTTTCTTTGTAAATATCAAAAAATAAATCTTTATGAATCTCTTATAATTACTTTATTATATAATTTGAACGACGTTGGCTGCTCGCTGGCTATTAAAAAGATATCAAGTTAATGTGCGATGAGGCAATCATAAAACACATAAAATAATTATAATTTAATTTATTTACATATTTACACTGTATTTGTTTTATTATTGAATTTTTATTTTTATTTTGTATTATTAGTAAACATTTTTTTTATATTCACTCACATTCACTTATACGCCTTGATGTTCAGCCTATCAAAAGATTGAATGGGCTTATGTCATGTACGTACTCATATGAAAGGAAAGAACATTATGTAAAGATATCTATACCTCTAAAATCCAACAATTTTAAAGCATTTCAAAACTGGGTGGTATATTCGTGAAACTTCGACTAGGTAGCTTGAATTATCGGTAATTTGCCGTACTAATTTTATATTCACATAATAGCTGCGTTTTTTTGAAAATGCTGCACTAGACCGCGATAAATTATATTTTGATTTTTTAAACAATTTCTATAATTTTAAAATATTTGTGCGTCATATTCACTGTATCGAATCCTAAAGAACTTATATTAAGTCCATATCATGTATTATATTGTTGAATAAAGTTTATATTTGCTTGTACTCAACAACTCTGATCTACACTTGATATTATGTAGAGTACAACCGAGTTCATCACAAAATTTAATAATTCCTGAACTGACGAAACTAGGGAAATTTTTAGTACACAATTTTTTGATTGTTTCTTACTTCATTTTAGAGACAGAACTGTCATTTTATTTTTAAATTTTCTGTTGTTTTTGGGGATATACCGAGTCGGATGAAATATAAATAAGAATTTGACAAATGTAATGGACAATATATTTCGTGATTTCATTCCTGAATTGTTTGGCGTTTCTCATGGGGCACTTCCATTTATAACTTACGAAGAAATGAAAAGCCCAATATACTGCACATCGAGTAAAATTGGCGGAAATATCATCAATTATTGTGTTCAAAACAACACATGTAGTTTATTTGAAAATTTAAAAAATAAAACACTACTGTTGATTAATGGAAATTTCCGGCTTTTTATTAAAATTTATTTTTCATAAATTCCACTTTTCTTGATTCTCAACTTTATGGGGTGACTATAAAAAGAAAAATGTATATGCGTTCCACAGATTGTTTAATAGTACTTCCAATTTTCACCATTTATGCTTTAACTTTATGCTCTTTCTACAGTACCAGTTGGAGCATCCGAACGAACCGAGAAGGAATCGATATTTCAACTAGCTGTTGATACGATGACAAAGGTCGCGTTCCCATTACAACTGGTCCCAATTTCGAGATAATTTTAGCATCGAGTCGAACATTACGAATTAAATTCACAATCCAGCAATCTACTTTCTTTGATTTTATGTTTATTTTATCAACCAACATACTTAAGGTAATGCATTGATGGATTCACGGTTTCCAAAATTTTTCCGTGTAATTCTTTTTTGTCATAATATCGAAAAAAAATATTTCAATGCATAATTTGTAGGTTATGTTGTCATCATACATACTTTCTTGTCGCACAAAAATTCCAACAACGGAAAAGTTAAATTTCGATCCAGATATTGGCAGGTTTTTGCCGTTAAGTCAGATTTTTCCATCATACGAATTACTGATTTGCCACATACTTCCGTTCAAACGGGATATAACTAGAAATAAAAAAATATTAGAGTATTTAATTCTTTTGTAATTAATTATTAAGTCACTTTTGTGCTGGAACATCATCATTTGTCACTTCCCTTTATAATATGCATATAAAATGAAGCATACAAGTTGATTCGAACTGATTTAGATGTATTACCACTTACTACATATAATCCATTCGACGATATTCTTCAGTATACGCATTGTTTAAATTGAGCGAATTAGTATCCGCACTGAATGCCAATGAATCGGAATCTTGTGTTGTATTATTATTAAATATTGATCGCATATCACGTATATTTTTTTTGTTTTCGCTTAGCTGCAGCATTCCAATTTGCTTTTATCGCTTCACTGGTTCGCCTCATCTGTTGTCTCTCCGTCTGAACCGTTGCCAATGGTCTAATTTTCAAATAAGATGGTCCAGACGGGGTCGATACGAATATTCCAATTTTCGTCGACGCATCAGACAGACGGTTGCAATGAATCAATTACGGTTTGGGAGCGTTTAGCACCCGCCACTTATTCGCAACTCTTGCACTTGTTCAATTTCGGCATTTGCATCGTATGCGAATGTCATATCGGTAGTTGCAACTCTTATGGCTCATCCATTTCAGCTTGGTTATGAAAATCATCACCCATAAATCCATTATCACTATCACTGTCATCTAAATTTATGTTACTATCACCTACAGTTGATTGCAGCATACTGAAATTAAAAAGATCGTTAAGAATCGCTCCCTTACTAGATGTTTCCAGCCAAATACGTACTTATTCATGTCGCACGGCGTATCACTAATATTGTATTCCCTAATGGTTATAAGAATTCCGTCCAGCCTTTTGTATATCACATAAAATTACACATTTACAACCGTCCTCATTGAGTATAAATTTATTTTGTGTATTATCCCAGTACGGATTATCGTAATCAAATAAAATTTCCGAGTTATTCGATACCAGTGTATTTAGAAAAGCTCGATTCGAACTATTCATATCGCTTAAATTGGATTTTATATCGGCAAATACGGAATCAAGAAAGGTATTTAGTTTACCATTAATCGTTGCTTTACATTTTCACAACAAAGCACTCAAATTTTAAACTTAAAAACTTATTAATTAGATTTATTATTGAGTACAACTAAAAATTTATAAAATATTTTTGTTAAATTTGTAATCTGTTTAAACGTCAAAATGATTGACTTGAAGTTAGTAAAAGTTGTTGTGCTAAAATGTTCCTTTCAAAATTTCCCTGTATTTTATCGCGGTCTCGAACACCAGATTTCAAAAAAACGCAGCAAATAAAGGTGGCACAAAAGTCAGCACTCTATTTGTAAAATAAACAGAAGATGACTACAAATACAACAGATAATTTCTTCGTGTATGAAAATTGTCCAAAACCTGTCCTCAAAAAACATAAACATAAAACGTGGAAATATGTTTGCAGAAAGTCGCGAAATTACAAATTATAGGTGCTCAATTCAAATTTAATTTTTCGGAAAATCCTAGGAACTCTGCAAGAAAATGACGTATATGTTGAGGTACTTCTAGCAACATGAAACCGAACACCTCAATTTTGACCACATTGGGTTTTAGGGTGTTTATGACTGCGAAATAGGCATCGATTTCCTGTTTATCACTTGTTTGGTTGTCCGAAATTTTTTCGGAAAATCCACACCAAAAAAACTGATTGTCAAGATTCTACTAACAAGGAAGGGTCTCCAGGTGTCCGGCTCCGATGTCGATGAAACTTTAATATGTTGTAGAGGAGTGGAAAACAAGTGACACGTATTTTTTTTAAGTGCTCAATACCCTTCTAAGGGGGTGAAAACCGCCCTTGAAGTTGGGGATAAAAAAGTCCCTTTCGATAATTTTCCTCAAAAAACATGAAAAAATCTGCAAGTTTTTTATTCCAAAATAGGTATTTCAGAAACTTACATTATATATTATTTTTTCAAGAATTTTGGTACTACCTAGGGGGTGAAACTACCCCTGGGAAGGGGTTGAAAAAACAAAAAAACTGTAAAAAATCCAAATTGATGCGAAAAATTCTAGAAAAAATGTATATTACTCCATAAAAAAAAATAAGGTTGACGTGTTCGAGGATTTTTCGAAACCACCCTTTCTCAGAGGGTTAACCACCCCTAGAGACGATTCTGGAAATTCGCTCAGGACATCTGATTTTTTCGACTAAAAGTTCTTTGTCCTCCTCAATTATGATCATTAACATAGGATGATTACCATCGATTCTTATATATTTTCTAGAATTAATTGGCCGTATTTCAGAAATTTCTTAAAATTCTAAACAATTTATGAAATTTTAGATTCCCGATAGGGTATGTGACAACCCCCACACATCATTGATAGTCATAAGAATCGATGGTAATCATCATATTGGAGGATAGCAAAACACTTCCAGTCTAAAAAATCCTTAAATCCGTCAAACTTCTTTTTCATTGTTGAGTGATATTTAGTTTTTCCACTATTTCCCGCATCAAATTGGTATTTTATGCAAGTTTTTTGATTTGCAACCCCCTCTTAGGAGTTGTTTCATCCCGGGATTTCCAAAATTTTTGAACAAATAATAAAAATCTTGACTTTCCGAGATACGTATTTCATAGTAAAAAACTTTCGGATTTTTTCATGTTTTGTAGGGAAAATTATGGAGAGTCGCTCTTACACCCCCAAATTCAAGTGCGGTTGAAACCATTCAAAGCGGATGATTCATGAAATTTTTGAACGTGCAAACCTTTATCCCAATTTCGCGATCTTATATATTTTTTCTAGAATTATTTCACCAAATTGCGAAATTTTCTTGGAATTTTTTACAATTTTTACAAATTTCACCCCCGCTAGGGGATGTTTCACCCCTAAACATCAATGATATCGGTAAGAATCTATGTTAATGATCATAATTGAGGAGGACAAAGAACTTTCAGTCGGAAAAATTAGATGTCCTGAGCGAATTTCCAGAATCGTCTCTAGGGGTGGTTAACCCTCTGAGTAGGATGGTTTCGAAAAATCTTCGAACACGTCAACCTTATTTTTTTTATGGAGTAATATAAATTTTTTCTAGAATTTTTCGCATCAATTTGGATTTTTTACAGTTTTTTTGTTTTTTCAACCCCTGCCTAGGGGTAGTTTCACCCCCTAGGTAGTACCAAAATTGTTGAAAAAATAATATATAATGTAAGTTTCTGAAATACCTATTTTGGAATAAAAAACTTGCAGATTTTTTCATGTTTTTTGAGGAAAATTATCGAAAGTCACTTTTTTATCCCCAACTTCAAGGGCGGTTTTCACCCCCTTAGACGGGGATTGAGCACTTAAAAAAATACGTGTCACTTATTTTCCACTCCTCTACAACATATTAAAGTTTCGTCGAAATCGGAGCCGGACACCTGGAGACCCTTCCTTGTAAGCCTTATTAAACCAAAAAATACTTTAACGTTGAAAAAATTGGTGGGTAAGGGTTTTAGCAGAGCAAAATTAGTATCGACTCTTTTAAATCACTTGTACGGTTTTCTTAAGTTTCCTCGGAAAATCCAAGGAACCCAACACTAAAACTATTGGGTTGTTAGGAAAGTAATTTCGTTTTCTCCCAACAGAAGACCAAAATGTAATGTTTCAGTCATTTTCAAACTTAAACATCAAAACTAGCATTATCGGCATATTTTACTTTTTTACTATCGAAAAGGCAAAAATGCTGTTCAAGCACGAAAAAAGTTGTGTGATATATGTATGGAAAAGATGTATTAATAGAACGTCAGTGTCAAAACTGGTTTTCAAAATTTCGTTCTGGCGATTTTGATGTTGAAGATGCGTCCCTGTCGGAGTGCAAAACTCATGGGCCGACCCTTCTTCCATGTCAGTATAGTCTGGCCTGGAGCTTGTAATATGCAAATGGTCTTAAAATCGGTCATTTATAGCTGGCGTAAAAGTAAGGATGGAATAAGGAAATCGCGAAAGAGCAGGGAGAGCCTTGAACAGGCCCCAGAACAAATTGCAGGGATAATAATAAAAAATAAAATAAAAAATTAGAACTGCTCAGCTCCAGCAGTTTCTGCCTTTGGAGTCTCCTCACTTCGTTAGTGGTGTCCAACATACGACGGATAGTTGAAGCTGATAAAGACATAATAAAGGCATTGATTGATCTAACTGCCGAATAACAACTCTACATATGGGTTCCACATGTTTTTACAGAAAGAAATTTGTTTCGTCGCATTGACGTCTGTGATTTGTTTCTCAAACGTCAAGAAAACGTTTTTAGTTTTGAAGCGAGTTATTCCTGGGGACGAGAAATGGGTTGTATTTAACAATGTTAAATGCTCGAGATTATGGAGAAAAAAGATAAACGGACTCAAGGCACTCGAAAGCTGATATTCATCAAAAAAGGAGATGTTGTTTATTTGGTGGGATTTCAAGGGAATCGGTTTTTTAGCTTCTACCGGCGAATACCACAATAAATTCTGAAGTATACTATCATCAACTGGACAAATTGAAAGATTCACTCAAACAGAATAGGCCACAATATATAGTGTTCAACTAAGATAGTGCGGCACCTCATATAAGATTGGTAATACGCCAAAATCTCTTATTTCCGCTGCCAAATTTCCGCTATCTTATACAGCATGGAAAACGGCACATGTAATTTATAGAGAATCGATGTCTATTTGATACCCTAAACCCCTAGTTTGGTCAAAATTGAGGTATTTGACGGTTTTATGTGGTCTATGAGACCCTTAACATATTTGTCTTTAGTTTGTAGCGAAATTACACTAAAGTGGATTCTCTATTCTAATCATTTTCGATTATGACAATTCCCAGGTGATGGAGTAAAATACAGAAATGAAATGACAGCGTTTAAAGCACATTGCGAACATCGAAATATTAGTAATTTTTAAAATTAGAACTTTTTTTTTTAATTTTGTTAACCATCGTGTAAATCGAGGGATGGGTGTAGTTCATATTTTGAATGGTAAATGAATTTTGCGGTACAATCAAAACATCGAACATATTTTATCGAAATTTTATATTTAGTCTCGTCGCTTGTTTACACAACTTCTGCACCTAAGCAAAATGTTGTTCAAAGTAGAATTTTCCCAATTGACGTGCTGATCGTTAGCTTATTAACATTGTTTGGTTTGGTCTTGTACACACTCAAACAACAAAACTTCTACATTAAATCCGTCAATGAAGGTTACTTATCAAAAAAAAACTAGAACTGATCGCGCTGCGAGAGCGTAGATTAAGCTCTAGAAACGTAATGACATCAAACGGGTTATAAATATTTCATTCAATATGTCACCTAAGTATGAACGAGTTTTATCTTCCCGTTGGATTACTGGAGAATCCCCGAAGAATTTTCATCTACATCTCCTACATTTTACTAGGTACTGTCTGCAGAGTCCAACTATAAAAATTCGATAATCGCAATATTGTATGACATGAAACACTAAAACTGCCTGAATATCCATCAACTACTATTTTCTTTCTACCAAACAAAACCTTGAAGACCACCAAACATCAGCTGGTCCAATTTTGTGAATTTATTAGCCCAAATAGAGATTTTTTCTTCATCGGGTACAGAAATTATGTTATGGGCTGTAATGCCGTGCACATAAAAACAATTGAAAGCATTCTTTATTATTTTGTTAAAGAAAAGTAGGACTAGGATTATGACCAAAGTTTACCATTCCATGCAAGTGTGGCTCAGTTACCTCCGTACTCAGGAAGATGCTCGGATTAAAAAACTACTAGAACTCCATTCCACAAACTATGGAGAAAACAACCCCGGTATTTTAATTATTTATTTTTATTTCATTTTTATTGTAAATTGAATGTTGCATCATGGATTTCTTTAACAAATAAATAAACATAGTTATTGTTTTTTTTAGGACATTTCATGCAATATGCCGCAGGATTATGAGAAAAATTTTAATTGAATTTGAAAAATTGTATCTCAGCGCTACAATGACATTTTACTTTAGGTTTTTCGATAGCAATGGTGTTTGTGATTGTTCCGTATATTGGTCTATTTTCAGTATTCTCGAATTAAATACACAACCGTAGGAAATTACTTCCATTTGCGTCAATCTGTATGACAACGCCTATGATAATCGACACTTACTTATACACAATCAACTTCCCAACCACCCCATGCTTTTCTTTCCATTAACGCCGGATCGCGAATAAATTTGAATTTTCATTTATAGATGGAAAATGTGTAAGAATCACAACAATCAGTTTCGAACGGATGAGATTATTGATTTGAAATTGCTTTCGAAAAACCTAAAGTAAAATATAATATAATTCGTAAACACGAAAAAGTTAGTTGCAAAAGTAGAATATAGATGATAAATGTAAAAAAGAATCGAATTTCGTACGCTATGCAGTAATTCGCTAGTAGTACAACTACATGGTATTGCTCTATATATAGAGAAAATATTCCAATGTAAATAATACAACGTCAGTCGTCGCGACCTGATGAGAAGACTGATTTTTTCAAATCAATAATCTCATCCGTTCGAAACTGATTGTTGTGATTCTTACACATTTTCCATCTATAAATGAAAATTCAAACTACAATGACAGTTTTGAGTACTAGGCCTTTTCAATGATATACGATAAGTTTATTTTCTATAACAAACAAATAATTAGCCAGCAGCGCCAAAACGGTAGATTTATGGACTAAAAAAATTTTTCCAAAATTACTGTCTGACTTTGAAAGGATATACTACACGAGTATATGGGAATATTGTAAAGTAATATCGTGATATTGGGTGGGTGTTTTGGGAGGCTTCCTTTGGCGGTACCCCACCTCTTAAGGGACAGATCCCTAAATAAATTTAGAAGTTTTAGCATTGAATGACAATTCAAATTGTCATTATTTTGTGACCATTTTCATAAGTTTTAAATTTAAAAGAATCATTGAAAATCCTCCAATGAATATCCACAAAACATCCACCCAGTAAGGTTACAGGCAGAACGCGAGACTGCATGGCCTACAGTATATGCCAACTGCATTATCGACCCTTACTTTTTTGAAGAAACCGATGCCAATGTTACTGTCAATAGAAAGCACTATCTAAACATATGAAACTCTAGACTTGCAAAAATCTAACCAGCCCACAATAGCGGAGAGATGATGCAAAACTTCATGTGTTCTAAAATTAATGCATGACAAATGTTCTGCAGAATTAAAAGGGAAAATGGCACCATTCGTTACGCCAGGAAGGGTAACAAAACGAACGGTAAATGCACGGTTTCAACTTACAGTTGGACCTTAAAATGCACAGCTATCAACGAGGTGTAAGAGCTCTAACAGTTACAAGGAGCTAGGATAGTACACACGCTCACAATTTTTTGTTCGAGTGCAAGTAATAGCGGCCCTGCATGAAAGATTGGATGAAAAAATAATCTCAAGAAGCATTGAACAGCGGATGATGCCTAAATCGTCTGACCTCACCGTTTCAGATTTTTTATGTCAAGGGCCTGCTATTGACGCAATACCCCGGGCAATGAATAGAGCTTAGGTGCAGGGGGTTTGCATTAACGAAGGTGGAGTACACAAATTCCTATAAAATTTTATAAAATTCTTGATTTAAAAAATAAAAAATTAAAACAAAGTTGAAAATAACAGAAATATTCACATTATAGGTTCTGTAGCAACATTCGAGTTGCACACTGTACCATCCATGGATTTTCTAGTGACAATATTCGAAAAATGTATGGTTTGCCTTAAAGTTACTTTAGGAAATCGGTTAATAATTTTTTCTTTTAATTCTTCAAAATCCGCAATAAATAAAATTACCGATCGGTCAAATAAAGTGAAAATATTGAAATACCTCACTGAGTATCGTAATTATACTTCAACTTTGGGTATAACTTCAAAAATCTTAAATTCGGGAATTCCAAATTTATGACAGAATGTAAATTAAGACCACCCCCCTCCCCCTCCCCCCAACCCCGCAACCACTCGGAGTAAGCGTATTTTCCTCTCATACTCTGGTTTTAGATAACTTTCATCATCACCTCACCATAACACTGCTTCTTATTGTGTGCTTTCTCGTCTGTCAATTAGTGTAAGTGTTGAAAACTTAGACCTGCAACTTCAAAACAGTTATTAATTCGTTCTTCGAACGCTTCAAAGTAAATCTGGCTCTTCAAGCCAATCTCACACTCGTTCGACAATTGAATTATGGTAAAATATCTCCCTTGCTAGTATTTAGTTATATGCTGAGAACCAGTCAGGCTAAAACCGCCTATTTGGTCGCACGTCCTAATGACTTCCTGAGGCAGTAATTGAAGCCGCGACTTCAAATGGGCCTCTTCCAAATTCAAAAAAAAAACTTAGCTATGGGATTTCATTTTATACAGTCAATCTTTCTGTGCTTTATAGAGGCCACAAACAAAAAGACAGACCGATAGACAGACAAAAAGTCCCGACCTCGAAAACCATTTTGACATACTTCAGTGATAAAGTGATCTGCAAAAATTTTCATGGTTCTACGTAAAATAATTTAATACATTTAAGCTTTCATAATGTTAAAAAAAGAAGATATTGTCGTACTGTCAAAATTATGAAAATAAGATATAACGCGACGATGTGTCAGATTTTTAAGGACATCGTTAGTTGACGCTACATAGTTGTCTATGTCTAAAAATTTCATGTCAATCGTACCGTTGTGTACACATGAGTTTAGCCAGCCCAATATATATTAATTGGCTTCACGACTACCAGAAACCGCTAGTTCCGGAAACCAAATCTAGGGTATCAATCACTTGTCATAGTATAACGTTGTGACTGGCGTTACAAATTCATACTTCAATTTAAAACAACGATGTTTTAATATTTCTTGAGCTGAATTAATGTCACTTTAAATAAATTTAATAAAATTCTGGGTTGGGATGAAAGTTTAACTTTCACTTACACTAAAGTTAAATGTTCATCCCGAGAAGCATTTCTGAATACTGAAGGTGTTTCTTCACTTATATAGTTCAAATATGGATGGGATGGTTGAGGATGGGGTTTTATGTGAAAAATTAAATGTAAACCTTTCTTTTCTTCTCCCAGAATACTACATCGTCTTTCAAGCAGAACTAATCGAAATAAGGGAAGCCGTTGAATGGTTGAGGTATAACGTAATATTTGCAAGGGATATTTTTACGGACGGTCAGCCTTCAATTAAGATGTTCAAATCATATGGGTTGGCTACAATCATTCTTTTTGGCTCAAATATGCGCCGTTTTATCGATAACTCGTTGCCATTTTGAAGGCAATTTCATTATGCTTCCAAAATGCCTTGTCTCTATTAGCAAAAAACTATTGTAAGATAGTCAGATCCCACAAGCCTCTCTTAAGGCCATTTTTACATCGCCAAGAGCATTTGCCATGTACAAAAAGAGATAATAATTGCTTGTGCCTGGTTGCGACTATAAGGTGGATGCACGATATACTCCTAACCAAGCACCAGGAGCTTCTGGCGAGTCATCGTGGACGTGTGAGGCCTTGCGTTATGCTGGTGAAACACGACGCCTCCTCTATTGTCTAATTCTGTCCGCTTCTGGTTGATTGCTGCCTTCAGTCAGTTCAATGGTCCGAATTGACCATTTGGTCATTGGACAGAAGATGATAATAGATGATTACCTTTCAATTTCACCAAACAGATAGCAAAACTTTCCGGGCCATCAATCCTGGTTTGATCGCACATGATCATTTCCACTTGATTTTGTCGTATGTCACTCATTTCTCGTCGCAAATCACCATCCGATTCAGCTATGGCTCGATTTGGTTCCGTGTGGCCAAGGATTCACAGATGGAAACACGGTCCATCAATTTTTTATGTCAACTAAACTTCGATAATTTTCAGTGTGTGATGCATCTTTGATATCGAAAGTACCGGAACGTAATGGACGAAACCAAAATTGCGCGTGACTGGCTGTGATTTTCTCTATTTATATCCAATCGTTATTACACGCTATAACTCCAACTGAATCGAGCCATCAAAACAACGACAAAAGAATTTTCTAGTACATGAATCCCCCTTTCCAACGAGTATAGTTATGGTCTACTGCGACAAATATACATCACGAGATATATGACACTAAAGCCATTTAGCGAAAAAATAGTGGATTCCTTTTTCCCCAATATTTCCTTACGTCGAAAGTAACTTAGAATAGTATCTCGTATCTTAAAGAGATGGCAGATCAGTTCAACATATACCTGATGTGGATACCAGGGTATTTCAATATGACGGGGCATGAAAAGAGGGATGAACTCGCTCGACAAGGTACGGCCTGAGATTAATGGAGCACGTTCTAAGAGGCCTAAACTAGAGGCTTATTTTAAGCAATGGTGTGCGAACGGATCCAAAAAATTTAGTGTCAGTAATGAATTAGCCCGCACCAAAGGATATCAGCCGGGTTAACTTCACAAACAAAGGGGTGAAAAGTATACGTTACTACTCGATCAGAATTAGAACCTACCACTTGGTATTTTACCATAATGTAAATCTATAAAGATAAAAAAATTGCGTTTTAGTTCAAAAATACATTTTTAATCAGCAAATTAATGCTAATAATGTATAAATTACGATTTCATATCTACATTCATTAACCAATAACCACAGTAAAACATAAAGATAAAATTTATTGTTGTTATTTTAACAGAGACCGTCGTTATCAGGGCAAGAGTGCATTCTGATTAATATCCACAGGGTTAAATATGAGTAAATCGGAAATAACGTGGTTACATAAAATCGTTTACCATATGGCATGTAATTATCACAACATTATATAGTGTGAACGTGTGATATCGCTTTAGGCACCCGATTTGGTTTCGCAGCTCACAATATATATACTTAAAATTTTCTAAGAAATTTTTTCGTAATTGTAATGACTTTTGCAAAGGGATTTCAACGGACTTAGTGTAGTATAAATTACTTTAGGTGTGTTCGATCACCTTGAAAATGTTATAAATATTTTTTTTATGCAAATTAGACACAATAAATTAATCTTATTTTGTAAAATTTCTTATATATGCTTGCAAAATGTAATTACAACACATACTCGTAGCTAGCTGATGAATATTATTATATATTTACAATTTAAATTCAATCAAACTGAAATCATAAATTAATCAACGAGAATAAAACTAGGAAATATCAAAATTACATTTAGTAAATAAATCTTATTTAACAAAACAAAATAAAATGCAAATATTACTTAAAAAAAAAACATTTTAACATATCTTAAGATCATGACCTGAATATTATTAATAATAATCATATAATATTATTGTCATAGATATACACAAAACATTAAAAATATTACATGGTACCATTTGGCAAAATTTGCATACGATAAACTATATTACATTATGTTGAAACCGCACTGCTGTCTTTTTATAAATTTCATGACTAAGAAAGTCGTAAATATTTAGATCTAGATTTTAGACTAAACTAAATATCAAATGATTCATGCGTCTCTATATATGTTATACAAACTGGTATTCAACTCTATAAGTATTTTTATTCATCTTAAACATAAAATGTTATTGGCCATTTTTCAGAAAATCAATTTGTTCATTTCTTTAAAAAAAAATTGAAATGGTTTGTCAAAGATGCATGGAATTTTAATTGAATGAGTTGTTGACTTTTAGCGGATGGTTATTTTTATGTAAACAATCGTAAATAAAATAATATTTCATCGGATTTAGTATTGCTTTAAATAATAAATAAAAGAAGCTGTGCGTAATAAAATTAAGATTCGACCGGGAGGTAGTAGGTTTGAATTCCACTCATCACAATCCAACTAGTATCCTCTGGTGTAGGGCCGATAAGAAACACTCAAGCCTATCTAAAATAGTATGTGTTATTCGAATAAAAGCGGTTAGACTGATATTTATGGCTGACTGATTTTCTGCCACTACAATATCATATTGTGAAATTACTGTGCCGTATTTGGTGTTTTTTTAGGTTTTCTGACATATCGGTTTTGACGAAAGATGTACTAAAAAACACGTCGGCATAACCCGAAATTTTTTTCATATCAATTTATTCAGTTCGTAAAAATATGCTGCTGCATGTGGACATAATAATTTTTATTTTATTTGCATATACATTGAGAACTCCCTAAGCCGGAATTCCAATATCACGTAAAATCCTTTAAGGCGAAAAAATGAAAATCCTATCGTTACAATTTACATGCATTTGGTTGTCAAAACAAAGCTCAAATAATCCGAAAAATTAGGTTACTAAAAGAAAACTATTGACGTCACCATTAATTGTTAAATATTCCAATTGTTTTAAAATAACTAATAATAATTCTTATTATTTATTTTAAAACATGTACTAATTAAATTTAATTATCACAATAAATTTAACATGCAATTTTCGAATATAGATATGAAATTCGGCACATTTATCATTGTACATAATTACTCAAAATAAATAACTTCACAATTTCATTAACTAAATTTTTTCAAGAGTCTCAAAGGAATTGAGCAAAAAATCCTTTAACGCGGAAAAAATTTGGGTTCCATCAGTTACCCTAAGTACTTTTATTATATTTGGTCATAACACGAAATTTTATTAAGTGCCCTCTTCCCTGGATGGGGAGCATCTGAATATTTTTTCTAACTGGCATGGTCCCCAACTAACACCCTATGTAGCTGAAGCTGTGTTAAGATCTCTAGGAATACCTCAGTTAGGATTTTTATTATATTCGGTTATAATACAAAATTGTTTTAACTGCCCCTCCCCTGGAAAGGGAGCAACAGAACATATTTTCTAACTGAAATGGTTCCCAACTAACATCTCATATACCTAAGGTTGTGTTAAGATCTCTAGGGGTATCTCAGCTAGCCTGAGAATTTTTATTATATGCGGTCACAATACATCGGATAGGGAGCATCTGAATATTTTTTCTATTTTAAATGGTTCTCAACTAGGTACATGGGACCTGAAGTTGTGGTAAGGTCTCTCACTTGGCCTCAGAAATTTATTATATTTGGTCATAATACAAAGTCATCTATATTGTCCACACTCCTAGATGAGGATATCCTCACTAATTTTTCTAACTAACATGAACCCTAATTAATAATTCATATACCTTAGGTTGTGTTTAGGTCTCTATGGGTATCTATTGTAGCCCTAAGAATTCTCATTAAATTTTGTTGTAATTTGAAATAATAGGGAATTCCCCTCTTCGGAGCTTGGTATTATTTTTTCTAATTTGCCTATTACTCCACTCATTTTATCCGAGGTTGATTTCTCCGTTTATCTCATTTGATTTCAATAATTCATCCCACGTAGTGTATTACGACTCCGCTTCGGATACCGATTTTCTAGTTATTTTTTTAGAACTTTTCTTAACCCCAATATTCGAGTTAGTGAATATTGATTAATAATTTGGTATTTATAATTTCTTTCTGTTTTTTTGAAGTTAACTGCCAAATATTTCAAACAGTGTTAATAAATTAAAAGTTACAGTTTCCGCTTTATACAGGTATCATTATGATACGCACTAACACATATACAAGTTTAGCATAGTTTAGTAAAAATTTCACACTGCTTTATTTACATGTGAAGTTTTTGCTAATTTTTTTACTAGTAAAACTTTAGCAGTATCTTCATATACATAAGGAGTATGAGGACTACTACGATCGCTTATGGTGGAGGCTCAATTATAGTTTGAGCCGGTACTTGTTTAGGTGCCCGTACAGAATTAGTGGCTATTGAAAGCGGATCTCTTACAGCTGATCGATACGTTAGGAATATTTTGCTAGAACATGTGGTATCAGTTGACCCAATTATTGGAAAAAATTTGGTTTTAATGCAGGATAATTCCCGGCCGCATACTTAAAGCTCCGTAGCTACCTTTTTGTCCAGATTTGATCGCAACAGAGCATGTCTGAGACATGTTAGGAAGACAGGTCCGAGCTCGAAAACTAGCAGTTCGAAATACAGAAGAACTTCGAAATGTACTCTTGAACGAATGGAAAAATGTATCACAAGAAACGATCGACAGTATTATCGAAAGCATGGCAAGACGAATGGAAGCAGTTGTGAAAGCGCGTGGAACTAAAACCCATTACTGCGGAAACCGGTTGGTTACAAAAATTAACTATTCATAAATCAACGTCTATTTGATTTTTTAACATTTTTTGTTCCCATATTGTGCCGCTGAGTGTAGTACTAAAATAAATAATAAATATTATAACTTATTTTAAAACTATTAAAAATTAAAATAATTTTAATATGCGGTTTTCAAATAAATATGAAATGTAAGTGAATAACACCAATCTGACATAATTTTATATATTTTAGGCACAATTCTAGGTACAAAAATTTTTTTAAAGTCCTCAAAGCCGGAACAATCATTTAACCCGGAAAAAATGTCGGTCCCGTCTGATTCTGGCTTAGAGGAGTTTCATTGTAATTCGATTATTTGCGTTTATTATAAATTAAACATTTTATTTATTTGCGAAGCTGAGGAATCTACAAAATTTCTATAATAAATGGGCCGAATCAATTTTGGTAAGTTTCCTTCGGTTTCTTGAGAATTTAGAAAATTAATGTTTTTCACCTCGCCAATTAAAAGTTGCTCACTTCAGAGTGGAATTACAAACAAATTTGCTCATTATGGTTTCTGTAAGATACGAAAATATGTGAGAGAGTTGCAAAGCACTGCGAGGTTGGAGATTGGCAGGCTCCACCAAGTATTCATAAATGGATACGGGCGTACTCTGGATAATGTTCTGTAGAACGAACGGTTGTGGTACCCAATCCCTTCGTAGTAGTGAAGCAGAATAGCTAATTAGTCAATCAAAACCATCCACTGGTACTAACAAAAGGAAATAATACCCCATTGTGGCACTATTTTGGTTTTCCCTGGGAATAGGGAATTGGGAAAAATATTTTCATAGCATTTTTGTCTAAATTATATTTTTCTGGCCTACTGTTGGAATTAGTTGGGTATAAATATTTTCGAAACAAAGTTGATTGGGAAACTTTTGTTCCACAAAATTTTTATAGGGAAAAGTTATTCCCAAGATATCTTTGCTTCAAAAATATTTACACCCAACTAATTCCAACAGTAGGCCAGAAAAATATAATTTAGATAAAAATGCTATGAAAATATTTTTCCCAATTCCCTATTCCCAGGGAAAACCAGAATAGTGCCATAGGTGGTACAACAATATCAACATTGGTAAGTCCACTCTCTGTGGAGACTGGCTCTATGGATTCTGGGGCGGGCCATCTATTGCATTATCAGGGAACATCAAATCCGTTCCAGAGAATATCAAATTTACAAAGATCACCGATAAAGAAAAATAGAAGCAACTAGGTAGCTGGCCAAACCGATGCTTTTTCTAACGTAAAAACCGGATGTACTGAATAAACATGAAGAAAATGGAAAGCTAAAAGTGAATCGAAATTCAAAAGAAGATTGCGATTTTGGAAGCATTGAACCAGACAAATTCATCTATTCCACTGATGAAGATGAATTACAAAGAGAGACGGACTGGATCCTAAAGAAGAAAAAACAGTCTAGAAAGAGTAAGAAAAGAAAAGCTGAATCGTCGCCTGAGGCTGAGCAATTAAATGGTAGGGGACCATCTAGTCCAGATTTAATAGATGTTCTACCCAAAGCCAGTCAACTTAGCCAACCGAAAGAAAAACCACCCTCACCAATAAATATTGTGGGTGTAACCAGTTACCTAGAAATTCAGGCACTGATGAAATCGGTTACTGACAAAGATTATTAGGTAACAGCGCTAAACAATGACGTTTGGAAAATTAAGGACTCAGATACTTATAGAACCTTATCTATGAAATTGAATGCTGAAAAGTATCATAATGGTTTATCTATTTGAACAAACAGGCCGTCCTATAAAAGTCATGGAAAGAGGTTTGCATTACACTTGCTCAAGCAAAGAAATAATGGAATACTTACAAAATAAAGGTTTTTAAATACTATATGCTGTGAATATTGTTAAAAAAAAAAACAGAAAACCAGGAAGGAAAGGAAACCAAACTATCAGTAAAAAGGGCTCCCCTTTTTATGTTGTTATTTGAAAACAAAGAGAATGTTCAAAACATTTATGGAATAAAAGGAATCCTTCACAGGAAGGTGAAAATCGAACCAATGAGGGGAACTACAACACGCATACCACAATGCAAGAAATGTCAGGCATTTAATCACACCCAAAGATATTGCGGCGGGGATCCAAGATGTGTAAAATGCTCAGGTATTTATATTACCCTGGCATGCACAATAGAGAGAGTTGTGCCAGCCAAGTATACCAATTGTAAGGGGCCAACATCCAACTAATTATCGAGGTTGTGAGGTTGCTAAACAACTACAAAAATTAAGAGATAAAACAAGGAATCAGATGGATCAAAACCCACAACCAAGCAACTCAGGGCAAAGAAGTTCATTTCCCCAGGTAGTGAAAGGTTTGGGTTCAAACAAACATATGGGCTCCGAAAATAACCAAATTATGGAAAATATTATGAACAGCATTGCAGCCATTACAAAGCGGCTACATGGCCAAAATAATCTGAACAAGATGATACTTGATCAACTGAAGAAAATGCCACTTTCAACGCAATCAAACAAAACATGTTAAGTAAGAACACAACTTTCAAAACAGCAATCTGGAATGCGAATGGGATTACGCAACATATTCCAGAAATAGAAATATTTTTAAATTCAGAAAAAATTGACAGTTTCTTAATCTGAAGGCCATTTAGTTAAAACTTCGCTTGTTAAAATACGGGGCTATAACTTATATCACTCCATTCATCCAGTGGGAAGAGCAAGAGGTGGTTCGGCATTGCTAATAAAAAGAAAATATAAAACACCATTTAGAATCAAATAACGAAGAAGAAACAAGGCAAGTCACTACTGTAAGGATCCAAATTAAACACAGACAGTTTAGTCTCTGTAATATTTTGTCCTCCCCGGCATATCGTGAAAAGGGAGGACTACCTTGAACTATTTAAATCGCGTGGACGTGATTTTATTATTGGAGGTGACTGTAATGCAAAAACCACATATTGGGAATCTAGACTAGATGTCAAAAGGTAAAGAATTGTTTCAAGCAGGGCAGACATCGAAAAGTGAATTTTACTCTGGTGGTTCCAGAATAAGAAGAAACCCAATGGAAGTTAGAAAGTTGGTAAGAGAAAAACGACAGGCTCGTAAAACCTGGCAAATAACTAGAAATCTCTTCTTAAAGAAGTTAAAAATGCACCAATCAACAGATATCTAGTAAACCTAACCGATGAAAAACACTCTGATTATTCACTGCGGATGGCGACGAAAGGGCTCAAAAAATCGAGGGTACAATGACAATGCACAAGCTAGATTATTTTGATATACGCCAATAGTAACTCTCAAAGAATTAAAAGAAAAAGTAAGAAGCAACATGAATGTTAAAAAAGACCCAGGGTATGACTTGATTACGTGAAAATAATCAAGGCTCTACCAGATAAACGATTTCGTAAGCTATTACACATAATCAATGCAAGCTTTCGGTTAAAATATGTTCCATGACAATGGAAAGTAGCAGACGTAATCATAATAGCAAAACCACCTACCAAAACAAATATTCTCTAGCATAATTCTGAATGCCGCCCAAGCATCCGATAATGTCTTGCACAGTGGACTGAAATTCAAGCTGCATAGAGATCTGGCGAGGCAATTCTATGCCATACTAAGATCTTATTTATCCAATAGACATTTTCGTGTGAAATATGAGGATGAACACTCCGAACTAAAGAAAATCTTTGCCAGTGTCCTTCAGGGTAGTGTCTTAGGACCAATCCTGTATTTATTATATGCGTGTACTACGAAATCACGGTTTTCAAAATCTCGGTTTTCAAAATCTCGGTTATCAAAATCCCGGTTTTCTTTTGTTATAGTTCTCGAAACAGCAATTAAACTTTTTTAATTGCAAGATTTGGTACTTGCAACATTTTGTAATTGCAACATTTTGTAGTTTCAAGATTAATAAAAAAAGCAATATTTTGTTAATGAACAAAATTTTGAAATGCAATAATTGTAGAGGCTGACGGCTTCAATAACTCTCACGGGCACTTAGCCCTCCATCAAAATTCCATCCCTATTAGCCATTTTCTACAACTTTATCGCAAACTCATTTTTCAATATTGTCAAAAAATCATTTAAGAGTCCCATTTCCTGCCAAATTTTAAAAATTCAAACCGAGATTTACTAAAAATCGGGTGTTTTTTATACGAAACCGGGATTTTGAAAACCGGGGTGTTGAAAATCGAGATTTTGAGATTTTCAAGCCTGGTTCTTTTCATCTTTTCCTACCTTAAGCCACTACACATTTTACTATACGTTTTTCATTTTCTTTTCAAAATCGAAAAAAAGGATAGTAATCATGAAAATTTTCATACTTGACATTTTTGCAGATTTTTCGCCGAAAGAGATTTCGATAGACGTCTGCACACAACCAGAAATATTTTAAAAATATTTTTTTCTTTCTGGCGACGTCGAATTTTTTAAATATTTCTCGGTGTGTGCAGACTTTTATCTATGGCCTCTCTACATCTTAAAGTATCTCACTGATCCATTAATATACTTTTTACAAAAATTTCTAGATTCTAATGATTTTTGAAAAACAAGGCATTGCTCTGAAAAACGATTAAGAACAAACAGATTTAAAATTAAATTTGGCCGAAATCGGTAGTGTGTAAAAATTTGCCCAACATTGTTGCGGAAATTACAAAAATTTGATCAAATAAATTATTATTTTATAAAATATAGAATGTATGCAAAAAAAACAACTGTGATTTGAAGTGAAGACACAACAGCACCACTATCCATTGTAGCTCAAAAATTCCAATCGTTTGTCTAGAAATTCGAGCAAAAGTTAAAGAACATAATATGTCCGCATGAGAAATAGATTTTAGATAAACCATCCCCTTAGTCGTTAAGTTCTGTATCGAAAATGCTCCTTGTGCTCAAGTATGTGAATTTATACCAGTGTTACTAGTTATATCCCATCCCAGAATTTTTAAATTCATTCCAGAAAATTGTATGACCCTAATGCGCCACTTGTAGCACAATCCAATCAAAATAGCGCTAGAATTTTTTACAAATTAATTCCAAATTTGTTACACAGATAGAAAATTTTTCAGGTCCCGTTATGTTTCAATTCGGGAGGGGGCTGCCACTAGGCAAAGCTTCTTCACATTTTTCATATTTTTGTTAATATTTGGGAGTGGTACTGGAATTTTTTACAAACTTATTACAATAAAATATAGTTAAACCTACTGCGGGCGATACTAGAAGATATTACAAAGTAAATTACAGTATATTGGAATAGTTCAATCTACAAAATCAGTCCCTTAAAAGAGTGAAGCTCTTTAAAACAATATTTTTTTGTATGGTCATGGACTTGATATAAATATAACAATCAAATCATCATCAATTATTATATTCTCCCTCTCTCTCTCTCTCTCTCTCTCTCTCTCTCTCTTTCGCTTTCTCTTTCTCGGGCATTATATCCCATCAAGGGATTTGGCCTCCTCAAATGAGGTTTCATAATTATATTTGCATTTCGGATACTGATTGATTAATTCATTTTTTTTCCTTGTCACCTCCGGGAATCGAACCCGGGTCGCTAGAGCAAGCATGGTGACCACTTTGACACCGGGGCGTCAGAAATTAGTATCCCTGAATTTATTACAACAGCCAACACCCACAAAATTGGAACATAATGCATAGAATTACCTCCCTGTAAAGAAATCCTAGAATTTATTACAACAGCCAACACTCAAAGCAATCGATCGTTGTAATAAATTCAGGAATACCCATTCCTTGTATTGGAAGTTAATTCGATACATTATGAACAAGTTTTGTGGGTGTGGGGTGTTGTAATAAATTCAGGGGTACTTATTTATTGCACAGGAAGATACATATTTAATCAATTTTTTAGGTATGGGCTGCTGTAATATTTTCATGCGTTTCCTTTTTTTTGTTGTACACAATGAGCTGTTTCATCATAATTGGGGGTTGGTTGTTACATTTATAGCAAGTCCATGGCCACACAGAGAAACATTGTTTTAAAGAGCTTCACTGTTTTTAGGGGGCAGATTTTGTGGATTGAAGTAATCCAATATACTGTAATTTATTTTGTAATATCTTCTAGTATCGCCACCAGTACACGATACAATGATTTTAAACGTTTGCTCCGATTTGGTGTAGTTTTCTATGGGTTTGACTATGACATTTTATTGTAATTAATTTGTAAAAAAAATACAGTACCACCTCAGCACTATACAACAAAAATTAACAGAAATGCAAAAAGCGTGGTATAATGAAAAATATGGTTTTTAAAGAATTGCACTCCTTAGGGGCGTCGATATGCTATAATTAATTTGTAAAAAATTCCAGTACGACTCGCAAGTACGATACAATAAATATTAACAAAAAAACGAAAAATGTGGTGTAGCTTTGCCTAATGCCAGCCCATACACGAATTGCAGCATAACGGAAACTGAAAAAATTTTCTAACTGTGTAACAAATTTGTAATTAATTAGTAAAACAATCTAGTAAAATGTTGGTTGGATTGTGCTACAAGTGCTCGTTAAGTATGACCCTAATGCTAAATTTTGAAATGACACAAAATATGATAATACTTCATCTAGAATGTCTATTCTTCAAATATCTATAATAATGACCCATACATTTATGGCCCATTCGGGGACCCGGGAACCACGAGCGTGTCCGATCTCTTCTACTTTCAATACGACTTCAAGTCTGCTATCCAAAATAAAATTCACATGGCAATCCGTATTTGGAGATTGGCGAAGAAGCATCCCTGGATGGTCCATTTTAAAAAATAAAATATGCATTTTAGATTTAAACAAATGGTTATCTGGAACCTAAAGTGTCGTAACTGAACGCATTTGACTTCGATTGGACATAATTTGTACCACCTTCGAATAAATGTCCAAGACCATCCCTATGTTAGAGATGGCGCTATGTAGTCATATGTGTAAATGGCCGAATCATTTTTAAATATAAAATTCGAATCAAAATTAATGCTTCCAGGAACCTGAAATGTCGTCTCTTCTGATTTAGATACAACATGATAACCCCTGTCTACAAAAAAAAAGTCTCAAGACCAACCGTATGTTAAGATTGGCACAATAGGTCCAAATGTGAAAATTATTTGTCTAATCGATATCAAATCTATCCGGTTACGGCACTTTAGGTTCCAGGACACCAGTCGTTTAAATGTAAAAGGGTAAATAAGGATCTTCATCTGAATTTTATTTTGGATAGCGGACATGATGTCGTGTTAAAATCTGAAGAGATCGGTCGCGACACTCGTGGTTCCCGGGAACCATTAATTTAAATCAATAATTCATGCATAAACTGAATGGGACATCCACAACATAAGGGCCTGTTGCGCCAATCTCAACATATGGTTGCTCTTGCGATTTTTTTGTTGATAGAGGTTATCATGTTGTATCGAAAGAAGAGATCGATAACGACTTTTCAAGTACACGGGAACCAATAATTTTAACCCAAATTTTGTTCTTAAAAACAATTCGGCAATTTACACATATACCGGGTGTTTCTTTTAAACTGAAACGATCAAATATCTCGAAAAATAGCCACTCTACGGAAAAAATGCCCATAATCAAAATTTAATCATACCGCCGGGGAAATACATTAGTGCAAAAAAATAGTCCCCCACCCCCCGCTTTGTAGGTGGGGCGCGGGTAACTTTTAAACTAAGGTAGGAAGCCATATTTTTTATTGCAGATACGGATTCTACGACTAAAAGTACGTATGATTTGAATGAAATATTTTGTTCGGTTCATGATAGATGGCGTTGTAATCGACGAAATTCAATTTTTTCAATTTCTTCTTCTTAGAACACACGCATTCGATTCTGCAATACGTTTGAAATAAAAAACATCACGTTTTCATTGGAAATACTCGAAATTCGTCATCAAAACAATTTATTAATGTAAATGGCAGGTGAATAAAATAATTTTAGCTTAAAATAAGTGTTCAAAATGATGGCCTGCGACTTCAATGCACTTATTAATACGCATTTCCAATGATTGTACACAACTGCGAAGTTTGCTTGGTTGAATTTCAGCACACGTATTTCTGATTCGCTCAATCATGTTCTCACGTGTTGTTGGTTCTTGTTTGTAAACTTTGTCTTTGAGATAGCCCCACAAAAAGAAATCTGGCGAAGTAAGATCTGGTAATCTGGCGGGCCAATTTATCGGACCAGCTCTACCGATCCAGCGACCATTGAAATCATGATCAAGTATTTCACGTGCCACCACTGAATAGTGTGCAGGACAACCATCATGTTGAAACCACATGTTCCGTCTCACTTCTAAGTTCAAGTTTTCAAGTAATATTGGCAGTTCATTTTCCAAAAAGTTTCGGTACATTTAAACATTCAAGTTGCCTTCAATAATGTGGGGGCCTATGAGTTTGTTGCCAATTATTCCACACCACACGTTGACAGTCCAAGAACGCTGATGTTCAACTTGACGAAGCCAGTGAGGATTTGTAACACTCCAATAATGCATGTTGTCTCGATTAACCATTTTATGGTTTGTAAAAGACGATTCGTCAGAGAACATTACGCAACGAAAAAAATTGGGGTTTTGTTGTATTTGTTCACGTGCCCATTGACAAAAAGTTACCCGATTTTGGAAATCAGCGCCATGAAGATCTTGGTGTAAAGACACATGATATGGATGATACTTGTGCCGTTTTAAAATTCTCCAAACACTGGTGAGGGACAATCCGGAATCGCGAACTATTTCTCGTGTACTAACATGAGGATTATGAGCCACTGCTGCCAATACAGCAATTTCATTATTTTCTCCAGTGACTGTTGCTCTACGGGTCCTCTTTTTCGGTTGAACATTTCCATCAGTAATAAATTTTTTGATAGTAAACGTTGAGCGTAAATAGCAACAGCATTTTCAAGATTTCTGCCAGCTTCTCCATACACCAGAATCATTTCAATTTTCTCTGGCACAGTTAAACGGTCCATTCTAAAGTATTTTATCGTTTATTTTGCAATTACGAAAAACATGACGATTAGAAATAACACAAACGTTAAATGTGATTTACAAAACTGAATAAATTGTTTTGATGACGAATTTCGAGTATTTCCAATGAAAACGTGATGTTGAGCTGAGAAGAAGAAATTGAAAAAATTGAATTTCGTTGATTACAACGCCATCTATCATGAACCGAACAAAATATTTCATTCAAATCATACGTACTTTTAGTCGTAGAATCCGTATCTGCAATAAAAAATATGGCTTCCTATCTTAGTTTAAAAGTTTCCCAAGCCCCACCTACAAAGCGGGGGGTGGGGGACTGTGGCTATTTTTCGAGATATTTGATCGTCTCAGTTTAAAAGAAACACCCGGTATAGCGCCAATTCTAATATACGGATGGTCTTGGACTTTTATTCTATGGTGGTACACATTACGTTCACTCGATACCAAGTCTGATCGGTTACGACACTTTAGATTCCAAGGAACCGCATTCGTTTAAATTTCGTGTCATTTCGCCAATCTCGACATACGGCTGGACTTTTTATTATTTTAGCATAGATGTTTGAAGAATAAACATCTAGAAGTATTATTTTGTGTCATCTCAAAATTTTCTGGGTTGTATTTAAAAATCTTGGGACATAACTAGTATTGCCTGATGAACATTTTTTATTTTTCTGCATTCTAACTTGCACTCGATAATTGCGATTTCATTTTCAGAAGAACGATTACGTTCGCACTGAATCACAGATTTCATTTTCGCTAAATAAAAGCGAATATTTGAATATGTTACCTTCAATTCGGCAATAAATAAAACAAAAATCGATTAGTTTGCTTAAACTTAAGATCGCAACTAAAAATTATTTTTCATAAACAACAAATCTGCGATTGGTTGGAGATATCAATAAACTGACGTCACACATTTGTAATATTGCTAGTTGTAAATACTACTTTTTACCATAAATATCAAAAATCCATGCGTATAAACTTTACATATCAAAAGGATTCCCATCTACCGAAAGAAATTAACACACGATTGGTGCCATATCCAAACAAAGCTAAATATCTTGGAATGACCCTCAATGCCAAGCTCAAGTGGTGAGAGCATGCCAAGAAGAAAAAAAAGAACATAACATTAAGTTTTAGAAAAATGTATTAGCTCATCGGTAGAGGCTCTGAGCTTACAATTCACACAAGCTGCTGCTTTATCGGCAAATACTGAAGCCGATATGGACCTACGGTATTCAACTCTGGGGATGTACTAAGCAAACAAAATGCTCCGTGGTGCACAAGAAATGAGGACCTACACAGGGACTTACAGATGGAGTACATCAAAGATGAAATAAAAAAACATGCCACGAAATACGGAATAAGGCTCCAGAAACATGGAAATCTCTATATATCTCTATATTATATGGTAGATAGCCCTGTCGTTGAAAGAAGAGTTCAACGAGGCCACTTGACCTAGTAAACATACCAAATTAAAAATAGTATTTTAAATAGGTTTAATTAATTTTGGGACTAACCCTTGGGTTTCACCCCAACAAATCAGAATTGTTTATGAAACGTAAAATTTTTAAAAAGTCCGTCTCAGTTGTAATTAATAAAGGAAAAAAATTGTTTCTCTGCGCAAGGAACTCAAAGGATTTTGTGAAACAATTATTTAAAAAAAAAATATTTTGACACAACCTGGGTTGGAACTCCCTTCGTTTTAAAAAAGGTTGTTGAATGAATATATATTGATCAATTTGGGACGAGTATAACAACAACACGGACAATTTTCTAGCTGTAATAAAAATTCTTAACATACTGATTTGAGGCAGATCGTTGACTCTTTGTTGTGATCAGTAGTGATTTTAATGCGCTGACATCATTTTATAATACCCCACATAAAATCTTGTTATACAAATACGAGTAATGTGCCTATGTCCTATTTACACATAATTATAAACCACAATTTTCCTTGCAAAAAAAAAAAAAAAACTTAACTAACGTAAGGCGCTTATAGGTCATCAACTTATTCGTATGTGTTTTTTGTATGTTACACCATACCATTATTCATTCAATTAACCAATAAATGCAACAAATAAATTATGTATTTATAGCACATATGCATTTAGTTCAATGTTTCGGTTTTTCATGTTTACAACATAACTATATAGACTTAGCCTCTATCGATAATCTCTGGTATACATTTATATGGCTTCACGTAATGATACCAACACAAAAAAATAATCAACTGGTATTACTTAAAGCCGCACAATGAAAACATTTACTTAAAACTACAAGGCATAAAATAAATTTAAAAAAAAAAAAAATTTGAAGGGTCTTACGATAAGTTTTTTGTTGTAATACATGAGGGTTTAGGATATGAGATGTTAATTGTCTTCTCGAGAATATCATGGTGATATATTTTAAGTGTTCTTAACAAAATTCTAATGAAATATTTGTTTATTTATATCTTATCTAAAATAAAAAAAAAAAGATATTTTTGGTGTATGTATTACTCGGTACTTCAATTTTAACATAAAACCTAATCAATTCTGATTAAATTACACAAGTCTGGCATACCAATCAAGAGACATGTCGGCCCGTTCGCAAATAAATTAAAATTTAGATTCATTTTCAATTTCCATCTCAATTACTTTGCATAACATATATCAGACAGCAAAAAAATATAAAAAAATTAATGTTACAGATTTGTAAACCACCCGCAGCGATTTTACAATATTTTTTTTTTATTATTATATTAACGAACAACTCAATGCTGTAGACATAAACTGTCAAAAACGAAAAAAAAAATATAAAAAGTTCCAACATACCTTGCACAGTGCAACACCCGTGTCTAACCGGTCCATAAAATTATCAACGTTTATAGACAATTCGGGATACAGTATGTTTAGCCACTCGGCCAAATCTTCCCGCATTGCATATAAATATTCCTCGCTTGATTTAAAAGGCCGATAGGGCCGTGCTTCTAGTAATACTGTAGCCATCGTGTCGATTCTAGAAATAGATAAAAATATAAAAAATTTGTCAGTCAACTAGAAAATTTGTCTAAAGGTTTCATTCAACCCGAACTATAGACGTATATACATATCAAATATCAGAATAATTTAATTTTTTAATGAATGGAATACCAACGTAAAACAATTTTTCAAGTTATTTGTGAATACTCGTACATAAGACGCTACTATCCATAGTAGATAAAAATATTCGTACTGTACCAATTTCCGCTAAAAATATATTAGTTGTGCTTGTGAAGAGTTTCACCTTCACTTAATAATATACTGTACTCGTAAGAGATACGTCACGGTCGATTTATTACATTTAACCATGACTAATGTTAAGTCTACATATTATAAGCATGTTAGACATTTTTCTGGCGCTTTTTATTTTAATGACCTCGAACTTCTAAATAATTTAATAAATTTGATTCAATTATAAACTGTGTGTGTGTACCGATTTATGTGTTCGGTAATGGCATTACGATTTCCTTATAAAAGAAATTTCAATTTGAACGGCGGCGGCGGGCACGTAATTTGACTCTTTTCAAACCATTCGGAATTATTACGCTGTTGGGTCATGCTACTGTGTAACTATATATAGATTGTGCCAAATGTTTGAGATCTGCGATTAAATTTTTTGTGAATTAAATTTATTACAATATTACAGGTAGGTAGCTTGTGGTATAGAAAGACTTTGTTTTTTATTTTATTTTTAATTAAGAAAATAATTATCTTGAAATAATTTAAGTAGGAATAACGAGTTTTATCTTGAAACTATAAAGAAAACCAGTTAAATATTTCTGTTTTATATAACATAAGATTATATGTACATATCGTGACGACAATTGAGGTTTGTCACCTATTCATACCGCCAAATCGCCCAATAACAATCAGGGTTAATTAATCACACAAAAAGATATTTTAAAAATTCAACCAATTTCTTGAACAAATAATTGATTTGCCCTCTTTCAGGTGCGGTGTTACTATTTGCCGTTCCGCGTGTAGGTGTTGTGTTATTAGTAAATAGTGCAAAAAATAAATTGTAATACAGGAATACCCAGTTCAACGCGACACATACACAAAAATAGATTTCACGAAAATTATGTCAAAAATATATAAAACAATGCATATCTACCAAATTTTACAATTCATGCAAAAACAATTCATACAAAAATTTTAACTTCGCTTTTGAATTTCCCCATAAAAGTTTTAAATTGTATTAGGATCTTGAAATATAAAATTACTCATGCAAATTAAACGAATTTTGGATGTAGATTTTTTTTTCGATGAATTGCTTTTCGTATGAATTTTAACGTCACAAACAGTGTAGTATAAAGAATTGCTTATCTATACAAATGACAATCCATACAGTTACAAATAGCTTTAGAGAAGTTCTTGGATGAATTTTGTTTTTTAGATGAATTGTAATTATTTGCTTTTGTTTGAATTTTCACATCACAAATCATTTTTATATTATACTAAAGTTTTATTGGTACCAATCGCTCTGGTAAAGTAAATGAATTTTGTATGAAAATTATAATTTTCCTTGTTTGTATAATTTCTGGAGTTACCGAAATTTAGGACGTAGATATTTAAACAAACGAGACTTAGAAGCTTTTAATTTTAACCATGCAGTTCCTAAATTCTTAGTATTAATTGATTTACTTAAAAAAGAAAAAAAAGAAAATTTAAAAATAAAATATACAATAAAAAAAATAATCTATTCACACTTAGATTGTAAATAAGTAAGAATTATAAAAATAAAACAATTATATAAATTTACAGTTATAGTACTTCAAATATGAAACTGTCAAAGGACTTATTAAAAATTTAGAAAATACGATTGTTGTCGTCATAGTTGGTTGGGTGGTGTTCGAGCACCAAAAAATTGATGATAAAGCAAAGTCCTACTTGGGACATTCATGGAAATGCTTTCCAGTATGAAGGATAAATCATGAGTGCACATGTTATATTCTTTGCACCTTATAGAGTAAGGAGGTAAGGGAGCCACATTTTCATAGAATGGTATGTTATAATCATAATTCCCGCCAGTTTTTTTCAACGGGAATATAAGGAATTTTTTTTTGTATGTTTTCGATTATGTTCATGTGCACAGCGCGTAAGAGAGGCTCCAAACAGTTACAGCACACTCCACTTGAGATCTTAAGCGTAGAATGTGTGTAGAGTATGTTTATCCATGAATTTCCCAGTCCACCGCTTGACAAAGCCAAACATGGAGTTAGCTTTAGCAATACAATTATCTATATGACGGTTAAAACTAACATTTTCAACAAATGTGACTCCCAGATCAATAATCTCACGTACTCTTGGAACTTTCGCGCCATTTATTTTATATGCCAAAGTTTTGGATATTTTTTTTCGATGAAACGACATAATTTTACATTTCTTAATATTGAGGTGTAATTAATTTTGGACACACCACTCACTAAGTCTGTTGAGGTCATCAGTTGTAGTTTATCAACAGCATGTTCATGTTAAAAATGTTTACGTCATCAGCAAATATTAGAACATTTGAGTGTTTAATTAACTTGACTATTCTATCGATGAACACAATAAAAATCCAGGATCCAATATGAGATCCTTGAGGGACACCAGATGTCACTTTTATAACATTGGATTTCTCATTCTTAATTAATACATATTGCAGTCGGTTTGTCAGATACGATTTGAACCAATTAATAAGTCCGGTTGAAAACCCGAATGCGTGGACTATAGAGTGCTTTGTCGATCTTTCAGGCATGAACCCATGTTGATATAGAGAGAGATGTGACGTATCAATGTAGATTTAAAAGCATTGCACACAATCAGCTGAAATAATTTTGGACTTGGCGAAGATGTTACAATTCCTCTGTAACATGAGACATCCTCTTCCTTACCCGATTTAAAGATAGGTGTTATTTTTGAAATTTTCCATTTATCAGGAAACACATCTATGGTGTGATTGGTTGAAAAGTTTGCAGAGTGGATTTGTGAAGCTACTCGCAAACTTTTTTAATATAAAGGCGGGTATTTCATCCGGCCCACATCCATTGCCAAATTTCTTTAAGGCTGATATAACATTCTCTTCATCTATGACAGGAGGAATAATAGAAGTATTGTTCTTGCATCTGCTATCACTTTTGCGTCCGAGGAGCTGGTATTATTATAAGTTATATTGGAAGGATGTCCCTCGATTTCCCATTTGGATCGAAAGTATTTCCAAAATCCTTTAGGATTTAATTTAATTTTTGTTTCAATACTTGCAAGGTAAGACCTGTACTTAAAATTGAAATAGACGTCAAATTCATCACTGCGCTGTAAAAAAGCTTGTCAGTTTCCAATGGAGATTTCATCATTTTAGAATAGGCTTTACATTTTTGGATTTTTAAATTGGTTAGCAGGTCATCGAACCACGGAGAATGAGTTTTCGGTGCTTTATTGTAAAAAGGCACATGGAGTTCAAATTTATCAACAGTTTCGCTCTCATTGTCAACTTTTAAAAGTAGATCCCAATTTGCTGCTTCTAAATAATTTTGCAAACCAGCGTAATTTAACTTCATGAAGTTGTATTTCATTTTTGGATGTGCTCAGATTTCTTCAGGTTACAGAAGGTTGTATCAAATACAATGTCCAAAAGTTTGTGGTTGATATCGTTTACAACAAATGGATTCATTGATTCAGTTACTTTGAAAGCATCCTCCTCAGTGGTAAAGACCACATCCAGAAACCTATTGATGTTATTAGCAATCATAATAATTTGGTTGAGGTTAAAACCAAGCATGGCATCGACGAATAGGGACTCTGCATCGATATTGGTATTACATAGAAGAAAGCAGTTAAACTCCATGTCATGTTTCAAGTTGACATTTGGAAGATTAAAGTCACCAAGTATAAGAACGAGATCCGATGAATTAGATGTTTTCAGGACTTCATCAATCGCATCGACGCAGCTGGCATAGCAGTTGCAATTCGACCGAGGCGGTATTTACGCTGTATATATAAATAGATATCGTTTGCCTATTTTGATTGTCGCCTAAATATGCTCAAGTCTTGATGGAACTAATGTAACAGGAGACCTCTCTAGATTTGAATGAGTGCGATCACATCTGTAAATAATAGAATTCTGTCCAAAGTATTATGTACTATGAATACCTGGGTTGAGATTGCTTTGATCAATTTAAAGCCCGTTAAGAATTTGATAAAAACAATTTACATAAATTTGTGGGGGAAAAAAATTAAAAATTATAAAATAATGAAAAACACGTCTGAATTGAACGACTGGTATGAACTGATGATCGCCTTTATAGTAATCTAAATTTTTTATTGTTCCAAATCAAACTCGCTGAATCTAGGTGAAACACATAAATATGCCCCGAAATTTATTCATACGTACCTCATATGCTCATATGCAATTTTCATTCAATGCAGAAAATAATTATTACTCAAGGACTTAATTTGTGGGAACTCTACATAGACTTAACGAATGCTGCCAAAACACTTTAACCATAACACTTCATTGGAACAGAATTACAAATCAGTGGGCTACCCATCCTAAGAGGTATTAAGCTTAGAATTAAAACCTTTTCCGATCATACCTTCCATCCACTATGAAAAATGGACAAAACCACAATCAAATCTCATCATAAAGGTTATTCTGTCCTTTCCGTAGGAAAGGAAGCACGTTTAATTTTTAAACGATTCCAATTATAATCAAACCGTCTGAAGTAAACGCTAAATTACACAGTTTTAATTTAAAAAACTGATTTTAAAAAATTGATTATTGGAATTCGGCGATTATAATTTTGTTTTAATTAATTTGAAATGCCTTTTGAAACGCCTTTAACACATACATAATTTTAACGGTCCAATGTAAAATACCCTCATACATAAAATGTAAAAAAATGCTCCGTCGCAAAAAAACACGCCTATTCTTTCCCAAAAAAAAGTTGAGCCCATTCTATATCAATCCACTCAGCCACGCCTATTTTGACAATCAATTATGATCCGCCGTTTGGTATACTGTCCACTCGCATTAAAAATATCCCTTAAAATACTTTTAAAAAAACTGCGTTTGGTATCGCTTTTGATAAAACAGGACCGACGTATGGTTTCACAACGATTAAATCGATTGAATCGATTGAATCGCAGTTCGCGCCCAGCAAGAACAGATGCACATAACCAAATTTACATTCAGATTTGATCAAAATAATGTTGGAACGATTTTGCGATTCTAAGCAAGCTCAAATCCATTGATTACCGCAATGTTTCGAATTATTTGATTTGAAGCCATCCCAATTTTTTACGAATCGAAAATCAAGGGGACACCGAAGTTAACGACCAGCTCAAAAATACATTTGGTTGGCAATCTCAAATCCGTCGATTGTCGTAAGGCTTCAAAGTGTTTGATTTGAAACCATCCGTGCTTCTAATAAAATCAAATAAAATAGTCTAAACTATATTAGAATTTTAGCTTAATCTAATTGCGAAAATTAACTGAAAAGTTGTCAACATGTTCCATGAATAAAAATATTCAATAATCTTTTTTCTAATTAAATTACTAGAATCCAGTTATAAAATTGTTGGAAACTATGCCATTACAGCTAGCATTAAATAAGTCCCACAAATTAAAATCGATCCAGCATTCTAATCAACTACTAAAATCCGCAAACAACGAAAATAAGTTCCACATTTTGATATAATTTTCTTACACTAAGCGAACAAAATCCAGAACAGAATTCTAACGTCAATATGCTGAAAGTTCGTCTTATAGTTCGTAAATTACGTCAACTACGATCAATCCGACCAAATTATTAAAAACATCGATTATTTACCTCGATAATGTTTCGAAAAAATAAAACAACAAAGAGGTGAAATATTTTTAAATAAATCACAAACCACATAACCTAAAAAGTAATAATTTATTATGAAACGAGACAACTGATTTAAAATGAAATCATTTGCCCGGTGATAACGGTTTTTTTATTTCTGCCTAATTTCGGCCTCCCACATAGTGGAACGACTTTTTTAGTAACTCTCACTTTTGCGGTGCGGATCAATAAATAATATAAAAACCATGTGAAATATAAATAAACAGATGCCCTAAGGAAATCTTCTGTAACAAATAGAAAAATCATTTAATGTATATGCATATAAGTTCCACTTATAGTTTTTAACGTATTTTTGTAGTTGAATCGATTGTAGAAAGGAATACATTTTTAATTTGGCATGATCTAATAACACTAATTACATATGTTCCACATGTTTTATCAAAATCGCCTGCATCATAGAACCCATGTAATAAAAATTTAAACAGATCCCATATGTACTATTACTGTATGTTATTAATTTAATAAACAATTCACAAACAGCTTTCCTTTGTTCAAATTCAAAAAACCATAAATACGTTCCACATTTTTATAACTACTATGTCTACTTCTTAGGCTTCTTTTAAACCATATCTAAAAGACCCGAAGTCAAAATACGCCTTTCATATATAGTTCTGTTTAATGCAAGTGTTGTATTCTTGGAGGCAGTTCAAAGCCGATCATAGTGATACCACTATTTCAAAATAAATTTAAAATTACTCCACAGATTACAATCACCCACTAGAGGGCACCTTTGCCACCGAAAAATGTTCAAATTTCCAGGACGATGGACTATTCTAGTCTCTAAGATCCCACCTTCTGCAGAAACAAAATAATAATTTTAAATAAATTGAGTTATGCACATTGAGTAATTTCTCAGAATTCATTGACATTATGTATTGACATTCTAGTGAAAAAAGAACAGTGATAATGTTTATGGCCTATTGCATCATCTCTGACAAAAGTAAAATCGATTTGCACGAACTAACACTACAAATTGAGAATAAGTTCCACATTTATATATCGCTGTCCATTTGAACCATTAAAAAAATAAAATGGCAGATTTAATAATATACTATCCTTATGGTTTAGTGTTCAGATAATTTGTTTGGTTCTTAGGGCCAAAATTGTTTTCTTAAAGTCTCAAAAAAATGTATTTTAAAATGTAGCTATAACAGCGATAGAAATACGTTAAACCAAGCACATTCATTTTAAAGCAGATACCAAAAATATAATGCAAATTACATTTTATCAGCTCACCTAACAAAAACACTTTAGTTTTGGGATTGACACCAGCGTGGACAATTTTAGAAAATTTTAAATACGTTTTGGTTAAAAAACAATTGGAAAATTATGTTCCACAAAAAATTTTAACTTACGTTACTTCCAAAAAGAGCACAAAGAATCGTAATTGCTGATTGAAATTATTATTTCGACTATAGAAATTTAAATTTTAGTAGATATTTAAATTTAAAAATGAAGCGTTACTCAAGAATAGTGGGGTTTAAAAATCAAATTAAACATAAGTTCCACAAAAGGGAGAATCTTGTAGTAATATGTCCCCGATAAATTTAAATATTTTAAATTGTGCATTTCATTATACAGATTAAAATTATTAAAAGTGGACCGCGTTATACGTGGTACACCTATAAATCGAAATAAAAACTAAAACTTACAAAAATTTATAATTTTCAACCTGATATAATATGAGTTATTTTAATTCTTTTGTTGCCGTTACAATAATAGTTGATTTGTTTTACAATGTAGATTTTATAATTATTTACTATGCTGTGTAACTAAAAACTTTTCAATAACTTATAATCAAAAGCAAAACAACAAATAGTCAGAATTTTTAATATACATAAATTTATTTAGTGGGTGGAATAATTTTATTGGCAAAATCAAATAATTTAATATAAAAAAAAATATAGTTTTATATTTTATTGTGCACAGCACATTTAAAACAAAATAGTTTTATCGTATACATATGTCGTATGTTACCAACTCAGATCGGTAACAGTGGTGCAAACAAATAATATTTATTGCCAATTTTATTGCTTGGAATAAATTCTCAATAGACTTGTTTATTTAATAACTAAATAAATTAAATTTTATGTTAATCCAGGGAGGTAATTTGTTTGTGTTGTGGTAACTAAGCAAGTACTGCAAATATTATATAGCAGTTGGGTGACCAGCAAATAAAGTTAAATGCAAAATGTTATAGAACAGCAGAAATTTTGGCAAATATATAGCGAAAGGGGCGTTTAGATATTATTATAATTCGGATGCGGCGCAAAGATATAAAAAAACTAATTTTCTCTATTTTGAGCTTTTCCAGAATTTTTGTTACATTAATTTGGCGGTCAGCTATAAAAATGAATGAAAATAAAATCAGTGAATAATAAAATCAGTCCTCCATGATCTAGCCAAAATGAAGAATAAGAGTTACGATTCCACTTTGGTTAGGTTATACTCAACTTGGTTTACAAGCGGTTTATTGCCTTTCACTTAAGGGAACTAAACAGACCGGTTAAGAATTTATTGAACCGTCAGCTCAACTCAAGTCCAAAACAAATGCATGTCTTCTTTCGACTGATGTAAAGTTCTTGGACAAAAGTTTTTGGACAAAAATTTATGCGAGTGTTCTTTGTGAAGTTTTTGTACAAAATTTTGTTTCTTGGACAAAAATGTATTAAAGTGTGCAATTTTAATAGTGTATTTATTTTATATTAAAATAATTCGAAAACAATTATACTAAATATTGAAAAATCAGAAGAAATTGTTTGACATTAAAAAAAATCTAAAATGCTCATTATCATAAATATTTAAGTAAATCACATACATACCAAACTGTATAAAATGGTAAACAAAATAGTAAAAATCTCAGAGTTTGGCTCGCATACTGGCTACAAACGTTCGAAAGGGGATACATTGAGCTATTCAAATCAGTAAGCCTTATCTCGATATGATGACCAAGGCTCGTGAATCGAATTTTTAAAATTTTACCAATACAGCGAGTCTGCCTGGATAGCCACGAATGTTCTACTACTCTAAGCTAAATAGCAAAATTCTCAGTGATTGGGTCGCATACGGACTATAAATGTTCGAAAGAGGATACATTGAGCTATTCAAATCAGTAAACCCTATTTCGATATGATGATCCTTTTTCGAACGTATATAGATAGTCAGTATGCGAGCCAATCTCTGAGATTTTTGCTATTTGGTTTACCATTTTATACAGTTTGGCATGTATGTGATTTACTTAAAAATTTATGATAATGAGCATTTTAGATTTTTTAATGTCAAACAATTTCTTTTTTTCCATTATTTATTATAATTTTATTCGAATTATTTTAATAAAAAATAAATACACTGTTAAAATTGCACACTTCCATAAATTTTTGTCCAAGAAATAAAATTTTGTCCAAAAACTTTTGTCCAAGAACTTCACACCGGTCTTCTTTCGCACCATGACCTAAAATTGCAAATTTAAATACTCTCTCTCGTTGGCACTATATCCCATCAAGGGATTGGGCCACATCAAATGAGGTTTCATAATCATATTTTCATTACGAATAATGAATTATTAATTCATTGTTCGTAAACCAGCCGTGAAATCTTTTCCTTGTCATCACCGAGAACCGAACCCGGGACCTCCGGTCGCCGAAGCAAGCATGCTGACTACTTTGCCACCGGGGCGGCAGTTTAAACACGTTTGCCTTATATTTTCGTACTTTATCATACCACTGAAAAATTCTAGTCCTCCGTTTTTAACTATCAGCAATTTCAACCAAATTTATATACTTGCCATCAACATTGCCTAGTAAAATGTCAGCCGCTGTATTGAAAGTAAACTTGACGCCTGTTCGAACTCTGATTCGACTACAACAACTTCTTTATTTATTTATTTATTTATTTATTTAAAGAAATCTATTTAAGTCTATAATCTCATTGACTCTTTGCAGTACTTCGTTGTTGACTTTGTATGAAGTAATAACCAGACTTCTTTTACGATGAAAAGACATGATTTTGCATTTCTTAGTATTTAAGTATAGTGAGTTTCGATCGCACCACTCACTTAATCTATCTAAGTCTTCTTGAAGTTTCTCCGTATCTAACAAACCATTAATAGTACGAAAAATCTTCACATCATCTGCAAATATGAGCCGGTCTGAGTTTTTGATTATCTCGGATATTCGGTCTATGAAAACAATAAAAATCCAAGGTCCAAGGTGTGATCCTTGGGGAACACCAGATGTAACTTTAATAACGTTTGATTTCTCACTTCCCATTATTACAAATTGTCGCCGGTTTGATACATATGACTTAAACCAATTTATGTAATCGGGAGAAAACCCAAAATTGAATAAACTCTGGAGTGCTTTATGATGACAGATAGAATCAAACGCTTTACTGAAATCCGTGTACGCTACATCAACTTGACGGTGCTTTTCTATCTCGTTAATTAGTTTACTGGTGAATTCAACCAGATTAGTCGATGTGAATCGGCCAGGCATAAAACCATGCTGGTTTATTGATATATGACGTGCAATTGTGGATTTAAAGCTGTTGCATAATACTAACTCAACTAATTTCGGAATTGATGATGTAGTTGATATTCCTCTGTAGCATATGATATCATCACGCTTACCCGATTTAAAAATTGGACTAATTTTTGAAATTTTCCATTTTTCGGGAAACACGCCGGTGCTTAAGGAATGATTGAATAGATAGCATAATGGAATTATTAAAATTTCAGCGTACTCCTTCAGAATAGAAGAGGGTATATCGTCAAGACCGCAACCATCTCCAAACCCCCTTAAAGCCGATAAAATGTTGTCCTCAAAAATAATAGGAGGAGTTATTGATGTGTTGTTGTTGTTGCTGGGTTGTTCGTATAATCCACTAGTAACACTTGGTCTATAGACTGATTGAAAGAACGACGCAAACATGTCAGCTATATCTTTTGCGTTTGAAGAGCTGGTATTGTTGTAGGTCATATTAGCAGGGATCCTTCAATTTCGCATTTATTCCTAAAGTATTTCCAAAATTGTTTTGGATTTACTTTGATTTTGTCTTGAATTTGATCAAGATACGACCTGTATTTTGATTTGAAAAAAAATTCAAATTCGTTACTATGTTGTAGAAACATAGCTTTATCCACTTCTAACCCGCTTTTTAACATTTTGGCGTACGCTTTCGACTTCCGATTTTTTAAGTTAACCAGTCTATCATCGAACCAGTGGGGATGAGAATTTTGTGGTTTACAGCACATAGGTACATAAAGTTCGAAGCCTTGAAGCATAATGTCATTAAATTTGTCCACATTTTCGTTAATATCATTGGAATTGAGAGTTATTTGCCAGTTGATGGATTCAAGGTAACTTTGTAGCCCCACGCGGTTAGTTTTTTTAAAGTTGTATTTGATTGGTTGTAGGTGTTCTGATCTCGCCATTTTAGTTAACTCAAATGCAATATCCAAAGATTTGTGATTGACATCATTTATGACAAAAGGTAGTAGGGATTCAGAAATTTTAAAGGTGTCAATGTCGTTGCTGAAGACTAGGTCCAATAATCTATCACGATTATTAGCAATTGTGTTTATTTGGTTCAAATTATAACCAAGCATGGCGTCCACAAATAAAGATTCCGCATCTGTTGTTATATTGCATGGTAAAATACAGTTAAGTTCCGGGTCCAAATTCCATGTTATATTTGGTAGATTAAAATCACCAAGCACAAGAACTAAATCTGACGAGTTCGTTGTATTAATAACTTCATCAATCGCATCGATGCAAGTTGCATAATGATCACTATTTGATTGAGGTGGTATATATGCTGCGTAGATGATTAGATTGGTTTGATTAATTTGTTCAACTCTCGATGGTGATAAAGTTACTGGAGCATTCCAGAGTTTAGAATGTACTGCTATCAGTACGCCACCACCCGATTTCTTTGAACTAGTTTCAGGAGACCAATCGCATCTATAAACAACGTAATCATGGCAAAAAAAAAATCGCTGCTCCTTATGCCGGGTTTTAATGAAGTTTCACAAATTACATAAATGAGGTAGTTTGATTTTAAAACGAAGTTGTAGAATTTGGATGCTTTTGATGCCATTTTGTTTACGTTTTGATAAGAAATTGCACATTTTTCGTAGACCAATCTTTCCTTGTTCTTTATGGGTTGATTTACCTTTTGAGTAATAGTATAAGTTCGAGCTTTCATTAAAAGTGAGTGTAGTCTATCATTAATCACCGGTGAAAAATATTTAAACAATTGTGTGTGTCTAGAGATTGCAACTATGGCATGCGGTACACTATTGAACAGCTCAAGAGGTTGAGAATTGGTTCTTATACATATTACATTAGGTGAGGTTAAACCTTGTGCTTCATGGATAGTCAAGACTTTACTGGTTTCTGGTATCTTAAGCTGGGAAATTAGTTGTTTATCAGCTCTGGTAAAAGTTAGATAGAAAGCGTTCTCTAACACAGGTAATGACGCTAACGTTGGTGGCAGGTTTATAAATTTGGTAGAAGTTTCAACTGTGTTCATACTAGTGATGTTAGTAGATTTTCCACAGCCTGGTACACCCTGGACAACAGTAACGATAGGTCGCATGATGTTGTCTATTGCATAGATGTGTTGTAAATTTGAATATGTCAGGAGATCGAGCATAATTTCAGTGCCAGCGGAGCAGAAAATATATCTTTGAGATGTCAAAAAAGAGTTTGTGAATTCACAATATTTGACTAGGTGATCGCCATCAAAACCAAACTGATGAATAATTGTAGGTTCCTCAAGATATTTGTTGTTTAGATTGTCAAATACGCAGATGTTCAATGACAATAAAGATGAGGAGGCAAATGGCATCAAATGGATGTATTTGCTGTAGTAGTGTTGGAGGTGGCTTTTAATGATACTGTCAGAATGTTTGATATAAAACATTATTTCCATAACAGAGTTCTTATAGTAGGAATCTGCGCTGGTATCAGCATAATATGAATGGAGAAGAAACTGGCACATTGTTCTTAATGGCAGACTTCAAAAATCTGGAAGGCTCACCAGTGATCCAACGAGACGACAAAGCTCTTTCAAAATATATTGACATGTTAAACGGTATATTTAGAACCCATTTAATATTGGCGCATGAACAGTTGGAGATGTAATCCAGAGCCAGTTTAAGTTTATCTACAAAGCACTTGATGTCAAGCGTGATGACAAATGATTCCCGCTTATGTTGTAAATATGACTTTAATGTATCTAACGCATAGATTAAGTCAGTGCAGTTGGTTTTATCTTGGTGTGAGACAACTATAACGGATTTTCCTTCAATTAAGTATACTTTTGTAACCATGTTTATAGATTTGGAATAGCAGTTTATCAGTTTTAGTTCTTTTTTTGTTAAGAATTCTTTAATTTGACATTTGTCTAATTTGGCTCGCATAGATGCGCAAAGCGTAACAGAAGAAGATGGTAAATAATTCCCTTTAATCCAAGTGGTAATTTGAGGTTCGGCATAATCAAATGATTGAGGAGGAATCCGTTGAATGAAATCATATCCATTTGTGAAATCCTCATGATAGATAGTTTTGCTGCCCTTTTTTGGAAGTACCTTGGCTTTTATACATTTGAGGAATGATTTGTTCGCTGATTGTGTTGACATTGTTTCCTCCACAGTCTGAGTTTCAACATGATTAGGTTTACTATTGCTATTCTGATAATGATCTTTTATATATTCTTTGGTGCTTGAAAAGTACATTAAGCCGCCATTAACATCACAAACTGCATCAATTAATTTAGTAGAGGTTACTGGTTGTGTTAAATATGATGATTTATCCGCAGTATGGACAATACTAGAGAGTACACCATTAGTGCCGAAGGTAGTGGTATTTTTTAGATCTTTGCTAGCAGTCAAGTGGTTTGTTTGGTTGGCCCCGTAAAGCAAAAATAATTACTTTTCCGAGCAAATTCAAACTCATTTTAGAGTTTAATATGGTGGTAAATATTTCGTCTTCAACACTGAAACGATAGGATACATATACATATTCATACTGGCTTTCATGTCGATCAAATTATTCCAACGTGTTTAGGTCTCCAATATTAAGGCCTTACCTTGGCTGCCCCTTTTTGTTACAAACTTTTCCAAAATGCTATAATTTTTTGTTTGCGAATGTTCAAAAATTCCAACAATTTTGCGAATTTTATCCACAATCGGTTTAATATTAGCATGTGAAACATCAAAATCATTCTGGCATATTTCCTCTGAGTCTCCTTCTGGTTCAGAAGGTTCATCGCCTATCATCATCGTCAGAGCGGTCGCCTAATATTTTTCTTTCTAATTCATTGGAATATTGCGTCTTTTTATAATTTATAATTACGGCCAATTGTACTCCATGTGCAAAACATACCTGATGTTAGGAAGAGATCAGTGAACCGCAACTTTTACTGTTACGCTGGCACTATCTGTGGTCATGTAAATAACATCTTTCTCCAAAGATAACACAAATTCTTGTAGTTTTGTTTGGATGATAGCTATACACTTGACTGCAGGTATGCTTCCGTGAATCCGTACCATACCTAAACTAAAAAATTTAATTTCATTTTTCATTTTGTGCCGATTGCGCTTCGATGTTTTCATTAAAAGTAAGGCTTACTGCTGATTGAGCATTGGATTGTAATTCGAACTTTAATTTGTCCTTTATTTTCGCAAAGGAAAACATCTAAGGCTGTCATTCGCGCAAGAACAGCAGGTAATGTGTTGTCAGTTTTAAATTTAATGCAGTGATCTTTCCTTTATACTCGTCGTTGACGACATTTTCAGCTTTTTTCGTCACGTACAGTAAATTCAAGTAATTTAGGGAAATTTCACTCTAAGCTGATTTCATCGCATCTATAATTTCCTCAGTGCCTTCGAACTGTTTTCCTCCCTCGTGAATTTTTCGTGTTGGCCATCCCTAAACGTCTTGTATGATGTTCAAATCTGGTGAATGTGGGGGTCACGGTAAAATTGCTATATTTTGGATCTCAATCCAGTTTTTTACGACACACGCATTATGAATCAGGGGTTTGTCATGTTAAAATTTCTATTGTAATGATCCGCAATTTTCCGAAAATGATACCATGAAATAGCGCCCCAGACCATACCCATTCTGGTGTGATGCCGATTCAAAACCATTTCATCCTTTCTAAAATCGTGAAAATAATAATTGTAGCCATCTGGCTCGTCTAAATTATTTTTTTTTCATTGCTGAACACCACAATATGCCATTCATTATTCCACGCATTATTCCACACATATGCGCTTTACAAAATTCCAACGGATTTTTTTTCCGCAAACCGTTCAGTGGCGGGTTTTTTCAGTTTTTTAAATTTAAGGTGCTTAGCACACTTAATAATAAGCCGAACAGTACTTGCACTTGCCGTTATACCGGTTCTTGCTATGATTTTCGCGGTAGAACATAGCACGATAGCACGTTTGTCTTGCGGTGATGTAGCTTCTGCTATTCGGCTTTTCTTGTTTTTGCAATAGTTTTTCATATTATTAAGGTAATTAATGGGCGCTTTCAGATCTCCTATCATGATTAGTAAAATCATCGCCAATTTGATTTGAAAATTTCATAGTAATAAACATTTTCATAGCGTTGGCCGTGATTTTACTCAACATGTTCCCAACTGTTGGGTGTCCTGAAAGCGCCCATTGATAACCGATTTGCTTCTGCTGATTTTACTTGCAATCACGCGGCTCGTAAGATTTGATTCTTTGTAAGCATCGATTTTAGCTTTCTCAACCTCACTTGACGTTTTTCCAAAACCCATGACTTCGAATAAAATCAAAATAATTTTAAATTTGAAAGAGCCTTTAATTCACTTCACTGTAACAGTCTAAAAATGGGTTTAAAGAAAAACAAATTATCAGAATTCAAACAATCAATTGGTCCTAATCAAGTGAACAACTAAAAACAAACAAATTATATTTATGCTTTTATGAAATCCCGGGATTCGTTTAAAATAATCCCGGGATTATGGGAATCAAATATGAGCCGGGATCACGGGATTGCAACCACTATCTCCGCGTTTTTTCAATAACCACGCTTTCCATACGTAACCAACCGTTAGTTTCTTGCTCAACACATTATTACCATTACCTATAATCATTTTGAACCGGAATTTCAACAATAATTTTTTTTTCAATTTTTTGCAAAAATCCCTGATGGTGTTTTAGCATTGCTGATTTTGAAAAGAAATTTCGAAGTTCTGTTCAATAAGAACGAGAAATATCATAGTTTAGCTAAGCAATGCCAAATTCCTTAAATGCGTTCCTTAAAATTCCTTAAAATTTCATGTTAGAATCCCAACCGATATACCTCCATCCAACATGACCCAAACCCAAAACTTTGGCCAAAATTGATGTAGAAATCTCAATCTCGCTCTACAACTTAAATGTTCTCATGATTGGTTAAGGAATAGCCTAGTTACATTAAGCATGACCGAATTCTGGAACTTCGTCCAAACTAAGAAATTAATTTGACCACGATCAATCAAGAAATGGCCGAGTTCTTAATAAAATTGTAGATAAAAAATATTTTAAAATGGCATCAGCATAATCGGGATTTTGAACCGGGATTTTGATAAGTAATTCGAGATTTTGTAATTCGGGCTTTAATACCGATCTCAACGAGAGAATACCCTGCCCCTCGCACACTTAACTTCTGATGGCCATATTGCGTCGACTTTGATTCTTAGTTTACACTCGAACAAATCTCTGCTAAGCTTTTGCCATTATTCAAAGATGATAGTTTGAACATAACGTTCTGCTTGTCCGTTTGTTGCTGGATTATCGGGTGCAATAAACTTTTGAATAATTTCACGTTCCATGCTAAAATTTTTGAAATTTTGACTTTTGAAAACGATTGCGTTTGCCTGAAATAATTATTTTTGAATACCCATGGTAAGCGAAATTTGATTTTAATTTTTCAATTGTCGTTTCAGTTGTCGGCCTGGAGTTTGTACTTTGCGACTTCTGGCCATTTTTGCATAATTACATAATCAAAACAACCGAACAATGCACGTTCCTTTAGCTGGGGGTTACTTGATTTACTTTTTGTTAGAAAGCAAGACTGCATGAATCTCGAGGTCAATACTAATGTAGAGTACGGTACTGTAAAACATGATGATGGAATGATAGAATAGTACGTAATAGACGGCGAACGAATGAAGTTGGAAAAATATGTACCTGATAATAAAAGTCATTTGAAATAAATGGAAATAGTGTTCTAGTGGGCCTATTTTTAATTCAACCTGAGCAAGCAGTGCGCTGTCAAAAAATACTCTATGTTTTTTTATTCAACCTGAGTAACTCAGCGCACTGGGTTTTTATTTGTGAACTGTACTTACACCGAGCATATTCAGTTCTTTAAATTTTACTCTGAACAGAAAGCCACGAAGAGTATGCAAAGTAAAAAACAAATTATTACACTATGCACACTGGATTATTTGGCACTGCAAAACCTGTACTCGGTGTACAATACCCCGGGCAAGCCTGCTTGCTCGGGTTTAATTAAAAAATAGACCCAGTATTATTTTTAATTGTTTATTAAAGTTTTGTAAACTTTATAGTTCAGAGGTGGAATTAACCTGTGTGGAATCATTATAAAATCAATTAAAAATAGAAACAATTACAGTGAAATATTACTTTTGTGTGATTATAAGGTTATCAATATCACTATAATAACAGGCCATTTTTTGTAATAATTTTGTTGGTATATGTAAATACAAAAAGAAATGAGAATTCCATACACCACGAAACAAAAATACATGGCAACAAAAAAACAATTTCATTATTTTTAATAAATAGTTTGTATCGTTCAAGTTAAATTGAATAATACATTGTCAAAAATAAATAGCGATATTTTGTTATTGAATTATTTAAAAAAAATTGTTTTGAGAAAACTTTTCATTTAGTAATATTCCAATTAAAACAGCAACTTAGTTTTACACCATAACAACAAATAAAAGAAAAACAAAAATATACGAGATTTTTTACTGCCGCTCTTGAATGCTTTTTTACTTTTTTAGTAAACCAAAATATGTTGAACGGGTACTCATCCCATCCCGTCTTTGCGTATGAAGCCGTATACATACGTCGGATAAAAATCCGGGATTTTTCCATCCCATCGTTTTAACCAATTACATCACGTAAATTATACAACAACCACGCCCTTTTTCATACAAAAGAGTTGAAAAAAATTGAAAAAAAATCTCGGATGTAAAAATCCCGGATTTTCATCCCTCGTATGAATACGCACTGACAACAAAATATTTTGTGTTTTATTTTTGTTCAAATAAAACTTGGTTTTTAATTAATACGGTGTAATAAACCAAAATACAGTTTAATCAATCAATACTATTGATAAGCCCAATTGCGTGATTTAGTTGGTTGTAAATAATTACTAAAAAAAAATCCAATTTTATCGACAATTGGATTTTTTTGTGGGCTTGTGTAAAATTTACAGTAAAGATTAAAAATTAGGATACTGTTTATCCACGATATTGAAACTTGAGAAGGTAGAATATTACACAATAATTTTGTGTATTATGTGTGCTGTGGTAAAATATTCCTATGTTTCATTTTCATAATTTACAAAAAACAATCGAATATAAATAAAAATTTTATTGTAACATACAAAATATTATACCCTTTAATCTAAAATTCTTACACAAATAAAATGTGTGAAATTAAGTTTACTATTTTTCTTCGGTACTGTATGCCGTGAAACAAAACCAAAACAAATAATACAAGTGCCGAGAGCCAAGAGAAATTAAAAAACTTATACGCGCGCGTGTCATTGAACAATTGTGTAGTTGTTTTATCAGTAAATTAGTAAATGAAAAGTTTCTCAGCAGGGAAATATTTTTATTGGAAATGTCTCTCAAAATATCAATATTTATCGTGATCCTTCAGACAAATTATGTTTGTAGATAATAAACCACATTAATTGGGACAAGTAAAAATTTTTTTTTTTTCCCATGTAATTTTTTGTTCTTCCTATGACGCCCATGATTTTGTTTGTATTTACCTACACCAACTCATGTAATTTTTCTATATAGAAAAATGGCCTATTATTGTAGTGGTATTGAGGTTATTTATTAGACAATTTACCGTATATCCTTTGTGTGTACTCGTGTATTCGCCGTAGGCGTGGTTAATAAAATATTAACAAAGCAAAACCTGAAATCGAGGGCTCAAACGAACCGATTGCCCCATTCCACACGAGAGTTTTGGTTTTTTGATTATTTTTTCAAGGCCAACTAGTCGTAATAGATAATGTATATGTATGTGTGTTTTATTTTGTTTTGTTCTGCCAATGCCTCCTAAACTACAGGCCTCTTTTACTACTCTCATTTTTCGCATATGTCGTCAATTTATGTCGTAAATTGAGAGAGCGCCATAATAGTGCTAAAATTCATACACTAACAAAACAACTGAGGAAAGCAACGTCGACATAGCGTGTCGTCATCATTTGTTGTAAGCGGCCTATAGTTTAGGAGGCATTGGTTCTGCTCTCTTGAAAATAAAATTTAAACTAAAATGAGTCAAAAATGGCCTTGAAGTATTTTTTATTTCATTTATGTTTGTGTTAGTGTGATTTCACCGAAAATTTATTTAAGTCGCAATTAAAACCTGTATCATAGGTAAACGGGGAAAGAAACGAAAAAAAATATCATTTCTTTAATATCCAATTTAGAACCACCATCCATATTGAAAATTAGTTTTTGACAGTTTTGTTTTATGGAGGTAATGGAATGTGGTAAAAATGTTGATGCAAGGTTGTACGATACTTTAAATTTTTGTTGAGAAAGATTAGTTAAAAAAAGAAGGGTGGTAATAAACGGGTGTTGAATAAAAAACGTAATAATCTGATTTAAATAAAATGGCGTTGGTTGCAACATGTGAAGAGCGTTCATTGGTCGCAACTGGTACGAAATTTACTCAATCGATTAAATGAATTTATAATTAATGAACGAGCGGGAGGGGAGATTCAGATGAGGAGTTAATCAGCAAAAACGAATTAAACATCGGCACGTGTATAAACGATATAATTGTGGAGCGTGAACAGCGATCGCTTAAACGTGACGGCGATGTACATGAAGAACTTTTATTGATTGAACGTGAAAATAAACAACAATATCGTGAAAGAACGCATACGGGAGATAGTAAAATACGGTTATCTCCTAAAGATGTAGCAGATATTTTACCAGAATTCGACCCATCAAAAACAGAGGTGGTAAATTCGGAACAATCTTTATCGAAAATTGCATCGCTACAACGAATATATGAAATAGATCAACGAATTATTTTGCTAGTTATTGGAACAAAACTGAAAGAAGCGGCAAATATTTTGTTTAAATCTGTCGAAAACCATAGTTTAACTTGGGCTGAATTTGCATTTGAGTTGACGAATAATTTTAAAGCGAAAGTGAGTGATGTAGATACACACGATTCGTTACGACTGAAAGTGAGGAAACGTGATCAAAATTTAATCGAATATTTTTATGAAATGTGTGCTATCGATAGACGCAGAGTGTCTAACGAAGCTTTGATTAGATATGTCATTCAGGGAATTAACGAGTAGCAACAGTCTTAGAAGATCTAGATCAATTACGGGATAGAACTGATTTGTGTACGAGTATGCAGGGGGCGACACGTGATTCTCGACCAAAATCAGAGACGACAATAAGTAGTACGATTAAGCCCATGATCCGAAGTAATAAAGTTCCCGAATCAAAACCAATGGTAATCAGCGCTTGTAGCGGTAAACCGTACACGGCACGAAATAATACGCAATGTTATAATTGCTTCGAGATGGGTCACATAACGTTAAGTTGTCCGAAACCGTCAAGACGCGAACGCTGCACGAATTGTCAGAAAGTCAATTCGAAAGAACACGTAGAGTATGTATGTCCAAAAATGTATCAAAGACAGATATCGAGGGGAAAATCTTATATTCAAAAAACGTGTTAATCGGTGGCAAAATATTGATTGGTCAAATTGATAGTGGTAGCCAATGTACAATGATACGAGATAGCAACGCTAATGATTTGAAGGTGAATCGGGTGGCTTGTAATATTGGAATGAAGGGATTCGCTGGAGGGAATATATCATTGCGTACGAGAAATTCACGGTTGGAATTGCAAGTCTTAAAAGTCCAATGCTAATAGGTCAGTATTTTATTGATCAGGGCCGTATTAGGATGGTAAAAGAAAAAAAAACAATTTAATTTTTGAATTGTACCAAGGGACATCTCTTGATATCAATATGCCTGACTCAGAAAATGAATTGATTAATATTGCTGAAATAAATAAAAACGTTGAGATGAGTGGAAGCGAACGGGACAATTTATAAATGCTAGTTAATAGAATGAAGATGTGTTTTGCGAGCAAGTTATCGGAAATTTACCGATTTCTTTAGTTTCAATGGAAATAAAGTTTGTAAAAAATGATTGATGAATGGCTGCAAAATAATATAATTCGATCGTCAAGTTCTGGGCAAACTATTTTACCGTGTCGGATTTATCATCGGTATATTATCAAATACCGATGTGTCCCGATTCAATACCCATAACGGCTTTTGTAACTCCGGATGGACATTATGAGTTCTTCAGGATGCCATTTGGGTTGGCCAATGCACCAGCTGGTTTCCAGGAAATGATGAATAGAGTGATATCTAGATGATGTAATAATCCCTAGTAAAACGATCGCGGAGGGAATGGGAAAATTAGAGAGATTTTTAGAAGTAATAAAACTGGTGGCCATGGTCTGACCCTTAATCTGAAGAAATGCTATTTCTTTAAAAGCGAGGTAGAATTTTTAGGGCATGAAGTCTCGGAATCTGGAATTAGACCGGGAAAATTGAAAACGGAGACTGTTGTGAATTTCCCACAACCGAAGGACAAAACACAAATACAACAGTTTATGGGATTGGCGGGGTTTTTCCGAAAGTTCATGAAAAACTTTAACGTTGTTGCGAAACCACTAACACAATTAACTTCGAAAGCTGTACCTTTTATATGGCTGGACGAACAAATGCTTTTGAATATATAAAAAGTAAATTAGGAAATCGTTATAGCACTATATGATCCTAATTTATAACATGAAGTGGTTACCGATGCTAGTTCGGAAGGGTTAGGCGGGATATTGTTGCAAGTAGATAAATATAAGAAAAGACCCGTGGCCTATTTCAGCAGACAAACCACCGAATGTGAACAGAAGTATCATTCATTGGAATTGAAGGCTTAGCCATTGTCGCATCAGTGGAACGATTTCGAATTTATTTAATCGGTAAACCTTTCAAATTAGTAACCGATTGTGCGTCATTGCAAACATGTTCAACAAAAAAAAGATCAAATACCAAGAATTGCAAGGTAATGGTTGAAATTAGCAGATTACGATTTTACCATGGAGTATCGCCCCCGGCGTCGAGCCGGAACACAGCAAGTTTGGATGTTTATCAAATATCGAATACAGAACATGAGTGGCTTGTTGGTATGCAGCGGTTGGGCGAGGATTTGGAGGAAATAATTGATACGTTGAATCGAGTCCCTCAAAATGCAGAGGAGCGACAGATGCATCATGATTATTTAACGGATACGGGACAACTTTACCGTAAGCCTGACGAAGGACGTAAATGGATAGTTCCTAGAATGATCAAGTGGAGAATTGCTTAGCTTAATCACGACGTTATGGGTCATTGTGGAGTCGAGAAGACGTTAAAATAATTCGGAGCAGCTTATCATTGCAAAACGAAAGGGAACTACATCTGATAGATAAGGTACCAATACCATTTCATACTGTGCATATCGACCACCTTGAGCTACAAACAAATTATTGTTAGCTTTAATAGACGAAAATCCGATTACCGAATACAATGATCTGAAAGAATTGGCCTATACGAGGATGAGTCGAGCACCCGATAGAAATAAGGCAAACTTCGATAGTAAGCATCATAAACCGAGGTGTTATAAAGAAGGTGATATGGTTTTTATCAAATGAAAAGGTGGACTTGGGTTTGAACTTTAAATAAACATTTTAAAAACAAGATACAAAACGGTTGCACTGTTGTTTAAATTGACCCAATAAGCCAAAATTTGTTATTACAAAATGGTTTGTCATCGAGTCGGAGAAAAAAATTTTCGGTTAACGAAACGATTGACAATTAACATTTGCGAGAAAATATGTTGGTTTGTTAAAAGTGTTTCGGGGGGAATGAAAACTGTATTTGCAATTCGTTGGGTACGTAAGAGTAAATTTATAAACAGGCCAGCGTCTAAGAAAGTATAAAATTTCCAGCAGAAAATGTATTTTGCGTTTCACCGCTAGGGGCAGGACTATCACAAAAAAGATATTTCAAAATTTGTGATTTTTTTTTATAATTCTCAGCAGAAAGCTGCAAAATAAATAAAATCTTATACTTATGTCGGTACTGCTCCATGATTTTTTGAAGCCATTTTAATATGAATGTTTTTCGATTTTCAACAAAAGTGTCAGAAAACACCCGCTGTAACTATTCGGTAGCACTAACACGCTTGTTAAAAAACTGAAAACATCACACGGTGAATAGCAAAACGCATTTTTTCTGGTAGAAATTTTATAAAGAAAAACTTGCCTAAAGTTTATTTTAAGGACTGTAAACATTTTCATGTAGATCGCTTCAATGGATGATAAAATTACCAATTCATCAAAATATAAACAAATGACAAAATACCAAAAAAACCAAATACGAACATTCATCTCTAAGCAAATTAATTGTTTTGATCGAGTATAATTCTATCGACCAGCGGACCCGTGGTAATTAAAAATTAAATCTAGTTGAATTTATAGTAAGCGCATTTGCGCTACGTCACGATATATGAACTGAACCGGATTAGATCAAGCATCAAGAAATAGAGTTAATGTTATTCTTCACGCATCTGATATTTACGATTTGTAAAAAGCAACAATCGGATTCTGACCATAAATATATTCAGCTCCCCTATAGAAATCCCACTTCTCTGCACAATTAAATCTAATCCACATTGATGACCGCTTCCTAAACTAATTATATCGCATTGTTTTACAAATTAAAAAAAAAAAATTAAAATAATCTCACTGAATAGAATAACCGAGTAGATAGATATACAGATAGTTTGACTCATCAAATCACAAACAAAATCCGTAATAAAATATACATAGAATTTTATTTATAAATATGTTAGCTCACTATATGTAAATGTACATGAGATAAACTCATTTAGCCATTAATCAACCATAGAGACGCAAGTAAAACCAAAAAAAAAAAAAAAAATTAACAGAGCCCGTCATGTTAATGGGGATAATGTTCTTGTAATCAATGCTCCATTCGATCATATGACACGTTTTTATCCTATTATTTAGTATTTTTGGGACCAGTCATTAATTATGTCTTATAATTTTAATATTGATGATCTTAGTGATATGGTACTATATAATGCGGAGGTGTGCGCACACTTTCTACTCCACGAAAATGGCAATCGAAATCAAAACGTTTCAACGTACCATTCGACTAATTAATTTTAAGTGAACTTGAACTAAATAACCAACCCGTCTTATCAGCCCAAAAAAAATAATTAAAATGCGTCAAACTATATACAAAATAATAACTTGAAAATTTCTTATCACCGCCAACCATGTAAACAAACTATTTGTTCCGTTCTATTTGATAGTACGAATATTTGGCGAATGTCGAATTACAAAAAACACTTGCTTATTAACCTTACGATCATTTTGACACGGTAATTAAATTAATATTACTTGGTAGCTTGCACAAAATTACCATAAATAAAAGTTTTTTATTCACATTTTGCTATGCGGAAATACTTATAAGAGATTAATAAGCCGATGTTATTCGATATGCAAAAAAAAAAAACTAATCGACAACAAAAATACCAATAGTTTCTATTTTTCGGGTATGAGTGTCTCTATTTTAGCAAATTTCCGTATTGCATGCATTTCGTTTTGAATTGATTATACATAAAGTAGCAGCTCTATGTGTATTTTTAGGTTCGAAATAAATTTATCGCGATATAGTCGTTAGTCATTTGATTTTTGTTGGGGCATATGACCCGTTCTGGGTAATCTACACATAAACAAAACACACCTCAAGTTGCGAATTGTTTGTGATATCATCGGAATTCAATGAGCTTCTTTTTCACATGAAATATTATTTTGTTTGCAAATTTTACTCGTAAAAAAAAATTAATTCATTTATCAAGTGTTTTTACTTTAGGTGTCAATTAAGAATAACATAACACGGCATATTCGAAAGTTTAAGTTTTATTTTCCTTGTGTAACCCCCCAAAATTCTTGCATAAATATTGTTTGATAATGATACAAGCCGAATTTGAAATTCAATAGTCCGTAACATTATCGTTAATTAAAAAAATAATTATAACTTTATTCAATTCGCCGAAAACAAAAATTCACCGAAGGTATTAATACACCGCAAATTTAACGAAAACGGCAACCCGCCAAAACTAAAATATGTATGACAAATGAATAGAGTTACTCAGGGTATAATCTCACATTTCTTCTGAACGATGTTTATTTAAAAAAAAACGTTAGCAGAGAGCAAATAGTTCTAGGAGGTTTTTGCTCGGGTTCTATTTTCCCCGTTCCTAAACAACCTAATATTTTTTGGATAAAATCGATTTTTATGATGAAAATTAAAATCGGGTTTGAATTCTAAACGTAGCTCTAGAAAATTTGTAGTTCTTTAAATAAGCCATTTCATAAACGTTCACGATGAAATTGGGAATGAAAGATGAAAGTGGAATTTTAAAATTTTATTTGAGAAAGTTCTGTTGAGGCCAACTGGGAAGGAACTGGGTCATTATCTAGTGAAATGGTTGATGTATAATGAAATTTTGTATGCAAGATGGAAATGGAATTGAAAATTGATGTTTGGAAAAGGTTCTGGAATGAGACTAACTGAGATGGAAACAGATGATGAAATTGGGTGTGAGAAGTTCTGGCTTATGGCCTACTGTATCTCCATGTTTATAGCGATCATGATGAAATTTGATTATGCATATTAGAAATGGGATTCGAAAATGATTTTTGGAAAAGCCCTAGACAATAGCCAACTGGGATGAAACTAAGGGATTTCATAACCGACAATAATGAAATTGGTTGTGTTGGCTGGAATTGGAAATTTTAAATGATTTTTGAAAGAAGTTCTGAAATGTGGTTCTCTGTAATGGACCTAGGGTTAGGATATTTCATAACTGATGAAATTAAGTGTATAGTATTGAAATTAGATTCCAAAATTATTTTTGGACCAAAGTTCTGCAATACGACCAACTGGGTCGGAACTTCTCCGTTTCATAACCGATCGTAATGTAATTGTGATGCTAAAATGAGTTTTAATTCAATGAAGTAGTTTCTGAAGAGTGGGGCGGCATATATAAAATTTTCATTGACATTGAAGAGTGCGAAACAAAAAGCTTCTGGCAGCAAAACTCGATATTCCTCTCGATATCAAACCACGATATAAACGCCGGTTGACCATATTCAAGAATTTATTCCATAAATGATTTTACAAACCTATTTCCATTCTACACACCAAATTTCGCCATGGTCGGTTAAGAAAATGGCCTAGTTCTGTCCAAGATTTCCATATTCCAGTACATCTTCCAAAAATCAATTTAGAACTCTTTGCTACATACTCAATTTCATCGATTTTACATTATTACGATTTATGTTTGAAACGCAGATTCAACTTTTATTACGTCCCTTAAGCTAGCATACCCAAAAAAAAATTTTGGACTCCATCCGTTTTTGACCAAACTTCAGGTCATTTAATCTAAAGCTAGCAGAACCCAAATCGAAAATCGGACCAAAACCGAAATTGTGGGGCATTTGATTATCCCATAAGGAGCCTAAAATTATTCGATTGTCAATAGATCTTGCTTTGAGTTCTAATTTCGGTTTTGATCCGATTTTCGATTTGGGTTCTGCTAGCTTTAGATTAAATGACCTGAAGTTTGGTCAAAAACGGATGGAGCCCAAAAATTTTTAATGGGACATTTCATCAGCCCATACCGAGCCTAAAATTATTCGATTGTCAATAGATCTTGTTTTGAGTTCTAATTTCGGTTTTGATCCGATTTTCGATTTGGGTTCTGCTAGCTTTAGATTAAATGACCTGAAGTTTGGTCAAAAACGGATGGAGCCCAAAATTTTCAAATGGGGCATTTTATAAGCCCATACCGAGCCTAAAATTATTTGATTGTCAATAGATCTTGTTTTGAGTTCTAATTTCGGGTTTGATCCGATTTTCGATTTGGGTTCTGCTAGCTTTAGATTAAACTACCTGAAGTTTGGTCAAAAACGGATGGAGCCCAAATAATTTTAATGGGGCATTTGATTAGCCCATAATGAGCTCAAAATTATTCGATTGTCAATAGATCTTGTTTTGAGTTCTAATTTCGGTTTTGGTCCTATTTTCTATTTGGGTTCTGCTAGCTTTGAAATGACACAGCCTTTTCATTTTCTAGATCGAGCAGAATAAAAAATTTAAATAGGGCATTTAATTAGCCTAAAATTAACTTTTCCAATTGTTTTTAAATCATTTTTTGATATGGGTTCTGCTACCTTTTTCTAAAGCTAGCAGAACCCACGCTTTAGTTGGTAGGGATGGAGCCCAAAATTATGCGGTATTTAAATAGCCCATAATTAGCCTATAATTATCCATACTGTCTTGTAATTTTCTGCTGTATGGGTTCTGCTAGCTTAAAGGACGTCTTTTATTCTATAAACTCATCTTTAACACAAAAGTGCGCAATCGGCGGATAAATTTTCAAGAAATTAGAAGCACTCGAACGACCTCTCTTAAATTTTTGCCAACCAAAAGTAACTTATTCATTTGACATATTTTCGATGAACTGCCATTTTCGGTGAACGGGCATTTTCGGTGAACTCATATTTTCGGTGAACTGTAGTTTTCGGTCAATTGTTTTTTTCTTCGGGGAATTGCGGTTTCTGGTTAATTGGTTTTGGGTGAATTGTTAGTTTAAATAAAAAACGTAATTTTAAGAAAAAAACAATCAATTAAAGTTTCTGCCTTTAATTATTTGACAGTTTAACAGAAACAGGCATTGATCTAAGTTTTACGGTTGAGAGGTAAGTTAAACATTTTAACAAACAATTGATATGGGATTATGGTTACCATACCGGGTTGGCATACTAACCAAGAAATTTTTTAGACCCGCGTAAAACGAAGCCAATCGCGGAGTTTACTCTGTTAATCATTTTCTTGTCAGTAAGCCGAGGTCACGAATAAACGTTAATAATATCACGGTTGATTTGATAGAGGACTAATCAGTATTGATGTACATGTCCTAAGGCTTAGTATGAGGGTTGGAAGCGGCCTATAAAAAGTTTTCATCTGCGATGGTGGAATATTTATATAATCGATATCGATATATGATCGATCGATACGCTCAAATAGATTAAGAATACTGGACAATGTCACAATGGGCCTTTAGGTAGATATATCAGATTTGAAGCCCTTTTTATGAATAGCCACATATTTCGGAAAGTTATGAGATTTCCAAAAGAGCGAGATTTTTTTTTAAATGTTTAGGCCGAACGAAAAATAGTCATTCTGATTTTCCAAATCACCGTGTTATAATCTAGTCCAAGGTAGATACCAGGGATGTCTTAATGTAACATCCTATAAGCATTTTTAAATAATTCCCGTTCAAATTAGTGCCGGTTTATTCATCAGGATTGATGGAACAAACCTCTGTAACCACATAAGTACGTGTATAGAAATGGATGGCGTCTCGAAGAAACTTATGACGATCAACATTTATATAGTTCCGCCTACATCCGGGCCTAAAGACGTATCCAAGAGTAGGGATTTTGGCTTAAGTTTATGAGGCAAATCACCTCGCTGAAGAACTTGGCATAATATCTAGAAACATTCCACAGAGCAGCAGCTGATCGCGATCATAAAAACAGATGGCCAGCAGCAGATCCTAAATCTAACCCTATAAAATACTGCGTAATTTTTACATTTAACGAAAACACGCCAATGCAGCGTAAGTTGTAACCTTGGCCATAACCAACAGATGCGTGGTAAATGAGTTCATATCGGTTACGCAGGACTGGCTAAGGGATTTGACGCTTTAATATGTGACGGCAAAACTATGTTGCTGCCACACAGCTGAAAATCTCCCCAGTTGGAAGCAGAACCCGAAGTTAGCAACCGTCAACAAGTAATGAGACCTTAATATAGTGATAAATATTAAGATTTATGAGGCATTTAATAGTTGGGATACCAATTCAAACATCAGATCGAATTTCGAGCCCGATTCAGAAATCTAAAAGGAGATGTATCACTAAGGTATAAAAAGTTGTAGCTGGTGAGGATGATGGTTAAGGTTCAAGATTATTGATTTATAGACAAAATAAATTCCAACGGAGTGAAAACTCCAAAGTGTTTCTTAAATTGTCAATTCGGTTCCTCTGAGGTCAACGAACTCGGTTTTATGGAATTTCGAATCTTAAAATGCTTAACGGAGCTCAGTTTTTTATGCTAGAAAGTACTGAATCCGCCCGTATTGGACCAAACACCTCTATTTCTTAAACAATGATAATTAAATTTGATTCGTAGGATTGGATTTGGATTCTAACATATTTTTTTTTGGATAAGTCATGGCATTGACCATGTTGCACGTAACTTAACCATTTTTTAAATTAATTATAACGAAACTTAGTTTATTAGATCGGATTGGGATTCTGAAATGTATTCGACCTGCGTATTCCAGAATGAGTCCTTGCTGCACCGTCCACTTCTTTGCAATATGAAATTTGGTAAGCATGCTTGGATTAGTATTTTCCATGGAAAATGAGCAGATCTGTCATTTTTAAATCAGGTAGAATCAGAATGAATCGTGTGAAAACGTAGGCCCTGTTTCCAACTCGAAACTGGTAAAAAATAATAATGATATTCTGGAAGTTGGCTTATTGTACAACAACCCAATATTGCACCCTATTTTCACGCATACTTAGAGTAACACGCCTTCGAATGCAATACTCGACACATGAAATACTCAGTTTTCCGATCACAGGCTAACAAAAATAATGCTGATACAAGATTGAAACCGTTATCTTGCGTCCGAAAGGTACTAATTGGGAGTTCTTGATCAGTTTGTCATTGATCAGGATATCGGCGCTAGATATTCTTAGACTTCCTTTTAGTATTTATATTCTTGGGCTAAGTATCAACGAATTAAGAAAGTAAAGATCCTTAAATTTGATGACCTTTTTCCAAACGTTAGATGTCAAGTGGTCGGTTTTGAGTTTTATCTTCTATGATTTTTTATGTACATAGGCGAGCAACACTACATTCAATCAATGTTTTAATTTGGAAGAGGCAGATATTCGTGTGATATTTGATTCGAATTGATGTACTTACCAGATCTCAAACGGAATTTATATAGGAGTGTGAAATGGAACTTAAATTTTTGTGTACGCATCGTCGATAGTATTTCGAATTATCCTACTCCTTTACTGACTTCAATATTCCAGCAGCTGAGTGCTTGTTTGAAACTTAGCCAGGTACTTACGACGGTTTTAGAACCATTTTAGAAATTTTCCTGTACGAGCACCAATGTCATATATTTCCAAACAGTTAAATTACAATACGCTTTCAATAGGTATTGCATATGTTATTAAGGTCTTCGTTATTAAGATGATTATCTTTTGGTTGATAATGATCTTATGTATTTCTTTTCATCACCAAGGTCTAATTTATATTTTCATAATTTTAACGATTTCAATATACAATAAATCGTTGCGTTAACTTACCTTAAAATTGTCTATAAGATAGTTGTAACGTAATCATGTAAGGCTATTGTTGCTTTGCTAATTATACAAAACAAATTTGTTTTATGAAAGCTTCTTGTACCTCTCATTTCATTATTGAAACTTGAATGTTTATATAGTTTTAGGCACGTGTACTTGGTATAAATAAGTTGAAGATGGAATGCACATAAATAAAAAAATATCTTTTGTAAAAATCATTAAAAATATTTTAAGTGTATTAAAGAGGGAATCCTCAATGAAAAAATGAGCATAACGATTCAGAAGCTGTAAATTGTTTAGCACGATATTTGTAAAACGCGACTCGCTATTCTTGATACCGTTGTTATATTCATCTAAGTGATTGCTTCGTGATATTTTGGTAATACCAAGACTTTTGTGTTGCAGAACCCATCCAGCAAATTCTTACACAACCCCACAAAAAGTGTTTTTTTCAATCGTGATTCTATAAAATACGGGGCTGGTAGAGAACGCAAATTGTAAAAGCTGGCTAAAATTTCAACGGAATGCAAAAGATTTCTAGCGATAATTCCTCCTGTGTAGGGCAATTAACTCTCTTAATAAAACTCTTGGTTTTACTGACAACAGCAGGACAGGTCAAAACGGATTAAATTTCAATTTTTATAACAAACCAAACTACCATCTATCGTCTAATTATGAAATCGCATTAAACTATTTTGGGCTTCACTGATTCTTTGGGTTTGTTGGGTTTCTCTATTAAACCCAATGTTTTCTCAAGAACGATTTGGAAATTTTAAAGGGAACACTTAGGAGGATTCATTATGCAAATTTTCTCTAACGTAAATAAATATTTTATCAAGAACAGCTCGCCCCTACTGTATTTTAACAAAAAATGTATTTTTTTTTACACGAGAAACCCGTTACATTTACTTAATACTTGATACCTCGGTTTGGGACTCATGCACAGTTCTTCAAAAAAATTTGGTCGAAGAAAGAAGCGAATAGAGGCAGACTCGCTAAATGGTTCGAAACAATTAGTTTTCGAATAATTATTTTTTTTTTCAAAAATATATAAAAAGTAAAGATTTTATGAAAAAATTATAGAATTAAAAAAATAAAAAAAAATTAAAATGTGAAAACTAAGAAAAAAAATAAATATCAAAGAACGAAAAAGCGATTATCTTAAAACGTTCACGTCATTGGCGTTGAGCGCGAAACTGGGATTTATATTCACTCTTTAAGCGTCGCTAGGAGCGCCACATGTACCAAATAAGCGAAAGGTGGTCAAAATTTATTTCATCATAATATGAAATTAACAGCTTTGGTGTAGTACCGAAAACAATCACAGCCTACTGGGTGGAAATGGGTGTTTAACGAGATCCCGGTTTTCAAAATCCCGGTTTGTCAAAATCCTGGTTTTCAAAATCCCGGTATTCAAAATCCCGGTTTTGTATAAAAAAACATCCCGATTTTTAGGAAATCCCGGTTTGAATTTTTAAAATTTGACATGTGGGAAAATGGGACTCTTATGCTGTGTGCCTCAGGTCGATTTTTTCGACTAAGTTATGAACTTAGTCATTCGTAAACATTCATAGGTGGCAGCATCAACAAAACATCAACAAAATGCTGTGCCTGGCTGTATTATTTGCAAATGTTATTAAAAACTACAAATGTTTAAAAATAAAAAAATGTCACGTAAAAATTTGTACTCATTAGCTGCTTTCCAATCGGCCACCGCAAGTACTTATAAGCACTTAAGGTTTTTGTCTTTGCTAAATTAACTACTCACAACTGTTTTACCTTTTTATTAAGAGTAGTTGAAAGCAGTAACGATAAATTTGTTCGCTAGGTGATTGTGTGTAGTATTTTTCTGTCAAAAATATAATTAAATGTCGTATGTGATGCGCTAATAAAATTCCGGTATTGATATTTTTTAATCAAAAGTTACACAAATAAACTACACATTTGTAGGTTATGGTTTGCTTTAGTAATTTTTTGTGCTTTCCAATCGACACTTCAGCCAATACACGTTTTCTACACTTACAAGTACTTGCGGTGGTCGATTGGAAAACAACTAATAACACAAAAATAATGACAATTGACAACTAAATTGAAAAGTTACCTTGCGAGGAGACTTTTAGTTTGTAACCTGGCGGCGAATAGCGTAAGGTCACCTCAAAAAAGTTTAGTACATAATTTAGCCGAAAAAATCGACCTGAGGCACACACCATCAAATGATTGTTTGACAAAATTCAAAAATGAGTTTGCGGTAAAGTCCTAGAAAATGGGTAATAGGGATGGAATTTGACCAATTCTTAACAGGTTTCTACAAGTGCGATGGAAACGGATTTCTAAAATGATTTTTTGATAAAGTTCTGTAATATGGCCATCGCTATGGAACTAGGCCAGTTTTTAACCTATTTTGTTGAAATTCGACATGTGGGTTCTAAATGGGATTCAAAAAATTCGTTTTTGATAAAGTTCTGGAATAAGGCGGATATGGATGAAACCTCGCGTTTTCTTAAGGGGACATAGCACCTTCAAATTTTCAAAAAATCGAAATTTTTTTATGATAGAATATGTTAGAATGAACGTTTAAAAACATGATTTTAATGATATAAACATGAAAATCTCAAAAAAAAAAATATTTATATTTTTCTTTTATTTATTGCGAAGCGCGCCTTATTTAAAGTGCGATAATTTAAACGCGATTATCTCGAAATGACGTTTTTCAAGTTGGCGTGCAAGATTGTGAAAAAACTACTTATCCAATCGTTCTAAGATTTTAACACGTTGATCTACATATATTTCTGCTCAAAATGAACTACGGAAGGAATAATCGGCTTTCAATTTTTTGAGTTACAACTAATTGGCATTAAAATCACCCTAGGAATGAACTAAAAGGAAAAAAATTGGTTGAAAAATAAAAAATGGCGGCATTTTTTCGCAAAATTATTATATTTTGCTGAATAAAACCCCGTTTTTTTTTTGTAGACGTTTTTGAAAAACCCTTGTAGCAGACGACAGTGGGCTAAAAAAATCTAAAAAATTGTTTTTGTATACTTTCAGTTAAATAAAATGTCAATGGAAAGTTTCATTATGATATCTCTTTTTATTCCAAAAAAAAAAAATGTTTGAAAAACTTTTTTTTTCAATTTTGAAGGTGCTATGTCCCCTTAACCGATTATGTCGAAAATCGACATGTGGGATCTAAATGGGATTTTAAAATGATGTTTGATATAGTTCTGGAATATTGTCATTAGGGATAGAACTAGGCCATTTCTTATTCGATTATGTTGAAATACAATCACAAAATTTTGCATAAAAAAATGGTGCATCCGCTCCTACGTGCGGCACGCAATGCGACATATTTGCCCCTCTGACTTCGCAACTTTGGTTTTTTCTAGTAAATTTTTGGGCAAGATATTTTATTTTTATGTTAAAATATTATTAGTGCGGCCGGCCCGAATTAATAAAAAATATATTTTCTAAATCAAGACTTTAGAACTAGCAGAAAAGGAAACAGGAATTTTAAAACCGGGATTTTAAAACCGGGATTTTGAAACCGGTATTTCGTAGTACACCCCTACTGAATCGATTTAAGTTACTTTACGTCTACTGATAGTGCTTTAGGTGTTAATCAGTACTGACAAAACAATTCATGCGACTCAGTTCTTTCATTTAATTTTTGTGGGTGATTTTATGAACACATGTTTTGACAACTTAATAGGGTCGAACATATTGAACACCGTGCTGTGGTTTTAATTTGAAAGATAAACGCGATTTTGTGATTCGGAAACACTGCATTTTGATTCTCAATTAATTTTTTTGTTTTTAAATTCAAACTATTTTATTTATTGACGCACACTTTCTAACAACACATCCCCAATAGAATTTCTTATGACTTTTTCCTTACAGAAAAGTATGAAAAAAAAACTTGAGAAAAAAAAAATTCTTAAATTTTTTTTTTCATACTTTTCTGTAAGGAAAAAGTCATGAGGAATTCTATTTGGGAATGCGCGGTAAATGTGTGTGCTACTCAGGAACACACATTTGAATACTACAGCAGTCATTTACGCGACCGTATTAACCAAATTAGCGCAAACGTTATTCGTCAATGAATAGCTTCTTAATTTAGGACTGGTAACTTACATGATTGCATAGCTGATTTTAATTTTCTTGTATATATTTTAAATTCAATTTGCCTGTACCCTGACGGCTGTGGTGTGCTTCGGCCTGCTTCGTACCCTACATATTATTTATGTCTATTTTGGATTTTGAAGTTTTCGTATACTGGAAATCGATTGTGGTGGGTCCCGATTTCAGAAAAACAATTTGTTTAGAGGGGCACCTGATGAGGCCCGATGGTTTTTAAGTACCAAGTCGATTTCTTCAAGCGACTTGGATGAAATATGCTGAAAGAGTTATTTCGATTATTAAGAATCGATTGCAATATGCCTTGGTTACGGGAATATTCGTTTAGGAGGTTCTTTGGTGGGACATGGAAACGATTACGTTGCATCCAGATTTCAGGAAAATTTGTTTAGAGAAGCCTCCGGTATTCTTTTTCTTCACCTCAAATGACTTTGATATAAATTGCAGGACGGAAGTTTTCAAGTACCAGGAATCGTTTGCGATTGGCGCTGATTTCAGGAAAATTAATTTAAGGTTCCCAGGAAAATTAATTTAAGGTTAATTTCCCTGTTTCCATTTTTATTTTTATTATTTTTTTTTCCATATTACACAGGAGGTAATTTTTTAATTCCCAGCTCAAGCGACTTGGGACCCGGGTTTAGTTTTAGTTTTTTCTTAGCTCAAATTTGCTAAAAATGATGAACATTGCCACTATTTTCAAGTACCAGGAAACGATTAAAATGCGTTTAGATTTCGGAAAAAAACGTTTTGATGGTTCTCAAATGATTTTGATAATAATTTCTTGAGGTTCGAGAGGATGGTTTTAAAAACCACGAATCGATTGCGGTAAGTCCATATTTCTAGAAGCTGTTCGAACAAGAGTTCCTGATTTTGCATTTTCGGCTCTAGCGATTCAGTTTTTTTTTTATTTTTTTTTGTAACTATGTATTGTATTCTGAAAACGAAACACTCCCAACCCTTTTGCGGATCGCTTTTAACGTCCTCTCTTACGCAGTAGCCAAATAGAGAACGTACGTTTATAGGTCCGATTTTCCTCGAACCATCTGCACATTGTATTGCTCCATGCCAGCCTATAGTACTGACATGGAAGATGGGTTGGCTCATGAGTTCTTCACTCCGATGTATCGTGTGTTTTGCGATGAGTAAATTTTTGGTGTTATGTTAAATTATCCCATAGGGACCAGTACTCCATGCTGGTGGTGTTGTTTTTCAATAAATTTTATTATTGTTGACAAGTCTGGGTCATCAAGTTATTCTTTTCTGATTTTATCCATGGTCCATTCCTCAGCCGGTAGCACTGGCATGAGTCTAACAAACTTTAGGCGTCCATCGTCCTATATTTTTTAGTTAAAACTTTGGGCTCCAGAATGGACATATGGAAAATCTATTGGGTTTAAGTCCGGGAAATATTTGTGGCCATTGATGTAAAGAAATGAAGCAACTTTTGAGGCAACTTTTTCTTGTGAAAAAACGTTCGGTTTCATGGGCTTTATGGGATGGTGCCGAGTCTTGTTGGAATGTTCAATGGTTTCTACAGAATTGTTTACGTGCCCCAAAGTATCGTTAAAAATCTTTACCTTTATGCCTTGTTCAATGAAAACGATTGGTGAGCGTCCTGAGGCAGAGCGATTTACTGGTCTAAATTGTCTTTTGATTTGCACTCTAACCAAACACTGATTGTTTTGTTTGTTTACATATTGGTGAACTGGATTTTTTTTTTGTTCGGAAAAGACCAAATTCCAACGTGCAAGTGTTTTAACACCTTTGTTCATGCTAGGCGAACGGCTTTTTTGCAAGTGTTAAATCTGGCACTTTTTGTATTTTGTAGGGCTTCAATCGTACTTCATTGTTTAATATTGCAGACACATTGAGATTTTTCGCCAATTGAACTGCGCTTTGACGTGGATTACGTTGAATTCTCGCCTTCACCTTTCAAACCAATTTTGGTGACGTTGCTTTTTTGGATGTCCACCATAACGTTTTTTGATGATACCAGTATCATTGTGACGTGTAATGGCCCAATACACAAACATTTTGTCCATATCGTCGGTTTGGTGCAACAGAGACACAACTCAAAATTTTTAATTTTTCAGTAGAACGATTTGAAAAAATCACTCAAAATCGTTTGTAAAAACGGCGTTTTTCAAAAGTAAATAAAAATACATTCTGATTAGTAAAATAATTGTTTTTGATGTTCCTACATCCTCTATCGGATCTTAATTTTTATAAATACAATATCGTAAAATATTAATTTCTTTCGCGAATTGAGTGATTTTTTATATAAAATTTTGATATGAGAGTATGTTTTGATACAAAATAATAAAATATCAACTATTGGGTATCGTTTGATTCGAATATCTTAAATGAGTGAAATTTGAGATGTGTCACTAATACACCAAACCGACGATATGTTTCGTATGAGCTTACATATAAATTTACTACAAATAAAATATTTAGATGTATGTTTGATCCGTGTGTTAGGCTGCAATATCCGTGATTATGTTGCGGCTTCCTACGGAGCGTATAGGTGATAAACTCTTCTCGCAATTTCACCTTTTATCAATGCTTCACCAAGTATTTCAATAAAAAGGCTTCTTCTATGAAGTTTCTGCATATTCCATTCAGAGCAAACTGTGGTGAACAGCACGAATGCATTGATAACAGATATATCCAAAATGTTGGCAAACATGACTATCAGCCATCTATTCGTTTTTCTTTCAGGGGTATAGCCAAGCAATATTTTTATCGACAGTGTCGACTCCACATTTTGTCTCGTTGTAGTCTAAAATTATAATTGGTTTTTTCTCAACGTTATTAGTGACTTCTTTACGGTTATGGAATGTGCTTTGCAAGACAACGCACTTGTTCTTCTTCGGAATATAAGACACTATAGTTGGGTCTTTGGTAAATGCAAATATTGAAGAAAATACAGGTTTGCCCTAAGTATAGTATTGCCAATATCATCCCTGGTTTGGACTCCCTTTTTACATTTTTGAAAAGGTGTAACAATTTTGGTATGACAAGTTTTCTAGTGTCAAGAATCGATAGTGATTAGTCATAATTTCAGGGAAAGGGTCCTCCTCCGATTTGATCCCTAAAAATATTGGGTTTATGAGTGGAAGGAAGTAACTGAACTTGTCTCTGAAAAATTGCGATTTTGGATGAATCTATATCTAATCCATTTTTTAACCGTCCCAATCGATAGAACCTTGCTTCGATTAAACATTAAACGATTACCGCGGCTCTATAAATTGGCCCGAAACTTTTGTTTAACCACGTCAATCTTAGTTTACTAATTGCCGGCAAGAAACCTGATTTACTTGTACGTGAGACCATGAAGGTTTAGATTCGGCAAACTACCAGAACGAAAAAAAAATGATGATTTCAAGAGTGAAACGTCGAAAACGAGGTTTCGTAAGTAAAAACAAAGGAAATTTTTTTAATTCTTTGGCTTAATTGTGATAATTTAGTATAATATAATTTACTTGTTTTTTGTTTAGAATCTTCATCATATCATAAATCTACATAATTTGTGTCATTTTGCATTCGAAATGGTTGTAAAAAATTATAATTAAAAATATCCATTATACGTAATTTTGGAAACGAGGCTGGTCGTTATCTGCTGTATGCAAATAAAAATATTGATTTTTAAGCCAATATATACGTAAACAAATCGCTTATCAATAAATAGACTTTGGAACCAATAACAATCAAAATCGATATATTATTTGTGTATATAAATTGTAGTGAGTTTATTAACACAATTAACTACTGACAATTGAACTAAACTTATTGGGAATTTATTACGCTCAATGGAGTTGTGCGTGTGCAAAGAACGATTAGAATTTCCACTTAACTGATGAAATTATTGGAAAATATTTTCGCCACCCGTACAACAAAAAACGCGCGTCTAGATTTACTTTCATTACCCAATAATATTAATAATTGACAGTGACTTTGAATTCATTGCACTTTAAACAAAACAATGTCTGTTTATAAATCACTTGCCATTGACATGACAATCATGCACAAAAAATATTTATGAAGTTGTTAATTTCACAAGCAGATTTACATCTTTCATATAAACGCCCCCGCATCATTATGTATCATATAAATGAGATATAATATCTTTGAAAATAGTCCTGTCAAAAGAGTAAATATTTCATATAAAAATCTTTAAATTATATTTTCGGTTCCTTTTGAACTAGAGACGATAAAAGCTCATATACATCTTAACCTATACACGTATATTGTGTTATATATTTAATGAAGGTTAATTTGAAATCTTATTAAATTTATTACACAACATCATATAATGTGTTGTAATATATTATAAATTATATTTCAGATAGCCGTATATCGTATATCGTATTGTAAGAAAACGAAAAATGTAAAGAAATTTCTGAATTGTGCGGAAACTAAATAAAAAAAAAAAAAACTCACGGTCTAAATATAATCCTACTACTTCCACTTAACCTAATTTAACCGAAAATATATGATTCATATTTCATCTTTAAACTTGACCGTAAAATTTTACCGAATGTCATATAATGTTAAATTTCATGCAAGTGATTTAGATGATATGTTCTATTCCACCCGCCCATCTCAATCATAAATAATCAACGGGGACCGAAAAACTTCAACACATTAATTAATTACTGTAAAATTAATTATAATTACATATAGAATATATAAGATTTGAAAAGCAGGTAGTAACGATCAATTAAATTATCTGATATTTTGTCAATGAAAACATTCACTTTTCAGGGTTTTATAAATATTGTACACGATACACTATTTACTTATGTATTTACGATATTTTTTTGTTGTTGTGTTCTGTGGCTCAAGTCTAATGTATACTCGCGCATAATGTACCAAGATAGATTTCTTATTTATTTTATACGAGCATATCTCTTTTTGTAGAAGACATAAATTATATTTTTTTTTTTCATTTTTGTTAAATAATCATTTTAATTGATTGTCGCGTTTGTTTACGGTTTCATCATCATTACTTGTGAATAAATTACACTGTGATATAAATTACGACGTTAAATCTTACCATTGAATGAAGGGGCGGTGGTATATTGTAGTTTTATAAATTATAAAGGTATAATTTTAACTTTAAATCCAACCTTCTTCTAATCAGTTATCTTCTTCAACCAGTAATATGTGTATCAACCTTGAAATTATATTTCAGCGGTTGTCAACCTGAGGCCCTTCAAATTAAATCTTACAAGAAAAATATACATATTATCTTTGTGTACTTCAAAGCTATCCTCTGATTGTTCCGCCTTATACAGTTTTATTTTTACTTTAGAATTTCAACTGGAATTTGCTGTATGCCTAAGTATAAGGAACCGGGGAAAGAATTTATATGTAATTTCTGTTCAAATATTTTTTTTCGGCCTACTGAGGAGAAAAGTTTGATGTAAATTTTTATAAATTGGCAATAATTTTTCCATATCTATATCTCCATATTTTTACCTCAGTATGCTGAAAAAATAATATTTGAACAGAAATTGCATATAAATTCTTTCCTCACTTCTCTATTCCCGGGGAATTACCAGAATAGTGCCACTGGTCAAATAATATATGTATTAGAATTGAGGTCAGTGGTGTTTAAGGAAATAGCACACTGCGAACATTTTTAAAAATTCCTCTTGAAAATTTACAATGACACATTACTGCAAAAAAATAATTTTTTTGTGTTCTATGAAATAGAACATCAGTCGTAATTTGTTCTTTGCCGAATGCACATCGAAAAATTAATTTAAAGAAATGATAAATTAGGAAAGCGTCATTGAAAAATTTATTATTTCAATTTTTAAAATTGTAAACAAATACTGTCATAAGCAGATATAGGTCACGCAAGTCATTGCAATGTTGAAAAAAGGGAGATTGCCCACCAATGGGTATCAGAAAAAAATGGGTATCAGAAAGAGCGAAATCATTGGTCGATCTCGTAAATTAGTGTCAAATGCTCTGAAACTGCCGGTCGAAAATCGAGGCCGCAAAAAGCATCCTTTTATGACGTCTAAGGAAGTAAAATAGGACCTCAACTTAAACTGTTCGGGGCCCATTATGATTTTTTCGATCGTGTTTTTTCTCAATATAATCGAAAATGAGCGATTATGAAATTTTTCGATGGTGTTTTTTCGATACTTAGAATCAAATAAAAAGTGCATAAATAAGTTTAAGAAATGTGAGTTACAACTAAAGTTAAATTTAAACAACATTTTTATTAAATTCGTGTTATTAAATTAATTATTTAATTGTTTTTTAATTTTCCTAATAGGACGATCAATTCGGAATTTTAGTTTCTTGAAAAGTGGAGTTAGGTATCAGTGTGCTTAAATTCTGATTCTGAGATCCCCCAGAGACAACCGTGGATGGCGCTGCCCGACATGTTCCTTGTTATAAAAAAAAATCGAAAGCCCGGATAAGTTTTGCCAAAACTCACTTGGCCACTATAAGGATCCGTAAAAGTGGAGAAAAATTCTTTGGGCGAATGAAACAAAGATCAACCTGTTCGGTTCTGATGGTCGACATTATTCGCAACAACCACCAAATAAAAGTTTGTCGCCCCATTACACCAAAAAAACCGTTAAGCATGATGGAATATCCATTATGAAGTGGGGTGATTTCTCTTGGTATGGACCTGGTCCAATTTATTGTCAAGCCACAATGCTTTTGTTTTTCGAAGCATACCTCTAAAAAAGCAAAGGAGTGGTTTAGTAGTCATAATGTGAACGTTATGCAATGGCCGTCACCTGACCCAGCCCTATCGAAAATTTGTGGAACGATTTGAAGAAAGCCATTGAAAACAAGAAATACAGAAATGTGGACACTATCAGAATGGGAACAAATTCCGGTTCACAAATGTCGGAAGCTGGTTGATACAACGGACCACAGGTGCACAGAAGTAATACAAAATAGAGGTCACACGACTAAATACCAGTAAATAAATAAAATTGCCACCATCAATAAGACTGAATAAAGACTGAAATTTGTGATGGAAATGAACTGTGCTATTTTTATGAAAAACCTTTTTATTAAATAAAATGTTTGATAATTTCTTATAATATTCTTGTTGTGAATTGAATTTGAATTTATATCTGTACATATTTATTTTTAAGTTTCTACATATGTATAACAAAAATATTAATTGATAAGTATTTCTCTAATTAAATAATATTTTCCATAAAAATTACCAACTGTGTTATTTCATTGCTCATGCTTTTAATTGATTTTCGTGTATTTTTCGGCAACACCAAAATCTAAAAGCAAAATTGGTCGCTTCACTCGTCATTTACAAAAAAAAATGTCTGAAAAAAAATGTCGGGCAAAATCAATTTGCAACTTTTTAGTTTTCGATATTTGGTGGAAATTTGAAACTTTTGAAATAAATAATTCCCGCATCAAGTAAGAATTAATATCTGTAAAGGACCCGCCAACTGCCATGCTCACACCCACGCTCCGCCGATTTCGCATCACATTAAAAACATAAACCTTAGTTTACTGTTAATAGGAATTTACATCTTTACAGGAACCACAAATTCAAAATTCGCATCGTGACCGAGAGCTGTGCCTCGCTCCTTATTTATAAAAAGGTCATTATTAACAATAACTTAAAGTCGTATCATTACAAGTCGCTTTGCTCCCCCTTAAGTAAAATAGACCCAGTTTATAAAGAAAGGATTTTTACAAAAATCATTTAAGATCTAGGATACGAACGGAAAATTTTAGGTATAGGGTATAAGTTTATGTCGTAACGGTCAAATAGAGGCTATTTTTAGTTTGGCCAAAGAAAGTAATCCGCGGTTCCACACTTTGATTCTTTCGTCGCGAATTTTCCTCGTTTCCTCGATTTTGTGGCAGGGGAATTTTTAATTCTTTTATCAGCAACATTTTTGTTTGATTCAACACGATTCTCGCACTACTACAAAGACAAATATTTCAATGACATCATGTTTAGTGGTCGTTTTTGGGTTAATTTTAGGCTAATTTTTGTTTCGAGAGGAAAAATATTTATTTTTCAAACAAGGAAGGAAATAATAAACTTTTTTACTATACGAATAAATCAAAAAACATAATTTTACACACATACATAAACTATTGAATGCGCAAAAAAATCAAATGTGGACATCGATTCATTTTTTGAAGTGATGGAATCACAACGAAAGAATCAAAGTGTGGAGAGGCTCAATGATGCTACAACTGAGAATGATATTCGACCTCGATTAGCCGACCTAATCAAATTGTATGATGATTTTAATGCTATGGAACTGCAACTTGAAGAATTTCCTGAATATGAGGCGGTAACTACTACGGCTGATACTGACTGTTCTATGAGGCTCGAACTTTATTAGAAAATGCGCTAATTAAGTGTACAGGTTGTTATGACTTTTTTGGTCATAACACTCCATCTTAGTATGTTTACTCTATGACCAATCTGACATGTAACGTACAGCACTGCCAGCTGTTTACGAATACGTGGTACTGTTGCTATACTAAAATATTTTTGTTCATTGGGACATGTTTTCGTTGTTTCTTGTGTTTGCCCCTACATAGATGCCGCGCGATTGGCGGTTAAAGAGAGAGAGACCAATGTGCATCGGGTGTGTGCGAAGCGATACACTCTAGAAGAATTTTGTTTTGTTATATGTTTCTGTTTTGTATCAATGTAAATTGATGCAAACGAAAGACAGAGAAGAAAAAAGATTTTTCTAGAGTGTATTGTCGTGCGTTATTTGGTGCGCAAATTTGTTTTTTTGAGTGAGTCGAGTTTGAGATTTTAACAAAAAGTGTTGGTTTATATAAGAAAATGGTCTGAATTTTGATTTATAACGGGTGATTTTTTTGTGGTTAGGATTTTCATGCATTAGTATTTGACAGATCACGCGGGATTTCAGACAAGGTGTCAAAGAGAAAGATGCTCAGTATGCTTTGACATTTCATAATGAATAGACTTACTAACGAGCAACGCTTGCAAATAATTGAATTATATTACAAAAATCAGTGTTCGGTTCGAAAAGTGTTTCGCGATTTACGTCCGATTTATGGTCTACATAATCGACCAAGTGAGCAAACAATTAATGCGATTGTGACCAAGTTTCGCACTCAGTTTACTTTATTGGACATTAAACCAACCACACGAATGCGTACAGTGCGTACAGAAGAGAATATTGCGTCTGTTTCTGAGAGTGTTGCTGAAGACCGTGAAATGTCGATTCGTCGCCGTTCGCAGCAATTGGGTTTGTGTTATTCGACGACATGGAAGATTTTACGCAAAGATCTTGGTGTAAAACCGTATAAAATACAGCTCCTGCAAGAACTGAAGCCGAACGATCTGCCACAACGTCGAATTTTCAGTGAATGGGCCCTAGAAAAGTTGGCAGAAAATCCGCTTTTTTATCGACAAATTTTGTTCAGCGATGAGGCTCATTTCTGGTTGAATGGCTACGTAAATAAGCAAAATTGCCGCATTTGGAGTGAAGAGCAACCAGAAGCCGTTCAAGAACTGCCCATGCATCCCGAAAAATGCACTGTTTGGTGTGGTTTGTACGCTGGTGGAATCATTGGACCGTATTTTTTCAAAGATGCTGTTGGACGCAACGTTACGGTGAATGGCGATCGCTATCGTTCGATGCTAACAAACTTTTTGTTGCCAAAAATGGAAGAACTGAACTTAGTTGACATGTGGTTTCAACAAGATGGCGCTACATGCCACACAGCTCGCGATTCTATGGCTATTTTGAGGGAAAACTTCGGAGAACAATTCATCTCAAGAAATGGCCCGGTAAGTTGGCCACCAAGATCATGCGATTTGACGCCTTTAGACTATTTTTTGTGGGGCTACGTCAAGTCTAAAGTCTACAGAAATAAGCCAGCAACTATTCCAGTTTTGGAAGACAACATTTCCGAAGAAATTCGGGCTATTCCGGCCGAAATGCTCGAAAAAGTTGCCCAAAATTGGACTTTCCGAATGGACCACCTAAGACGCAGCCGCGGTCAACATTTAAATGAAATTATCTTCAAAAAGTAAATGTCATGGACCAATCTAACGTTTCAAATAAAGAACCGATGAGATTTTGCAAATTTTATGCGTTTTTTTTTAAAAAAAAAGTTCTCAAGCTCTTAAAAAATCACCCTATATAAAAGACAGTCAAGTTGGTATTTTAGAAAAATCCGTGTTAAATCGAAAAAAAAATTTAAAATAAATTGTTTGTGAATATGGTATAAGATTTAACGGGGTTGGCGCGTTTTCCCGAATTTCAAAATACCGAAATCAAAATCCCGAAATCAAAATCCCGAATTTTAAAATCCCGACTTTCAAAATCCCGACTTTCAAAACCCCAACCTTCAAAATCCCGACTTTCAAAATCCCAACTTTCAAAATCCCGACTTTTAAAATCCCGATTTTCAAAAGCCCGATTTTTTAATTTTTTTTTTTTTAATTTTTTTTTTAAATTTAAAATAATTGTAGAGGTTCACGGCTTCGATAACTCTCATGGGCACGTGGGAAGTCGCTGCGCTCCTCCCCGCTTAGCCCTCCGAGGGGCTTTAGAAATGAACTTCGGGGGAAGTAGGAACCAGGATCAGCGGGTTGGGCTCGATTTCCCGAATTTCAAAATCCCGAAATCAAAATCCCGACTTTCAAAATCCCGACGCTCAAAATCGCGAATTTATCAATCCCGACTCTCAATATCCCGACTTTCAAAATCCCGACTTTCAAAATCCCGATTTTCATAATCCCGATTTTCAAAATCCTGATTTTCAAAATCCCAATTTTCAAAATCCCGATTTGCAAAATCCCGATTTTCAAAAGCCCGATTTAAAAAAAAAATATGAATTCGCGGACGAAAAAAAGCAATATTTTGTTAATGCAACATTTTGAAATGCAATAATTGTTGTGGCTAACGGCTTTGATAACTCTCACGGGCACGAGGGCTCCGAGGGGCTTTAGAAATGAACTTCGGGGGACGTAGGAGCCGGGATCAGCAAACATGTCGCATTGCGTGCCGCACGTATCGGAATCCAAAAAAACAAAATCCAAAAGACATAATCCAGAAACCAAAACCCAAAGTTACAAAATCCAAAAGGGACAAAATACAAAATCCAAAAAATAAATTCAAAAAAAAATCCAAACTTTTTGGAAATATTGTTTAAAATCTATCTTTTAGGTGAAGGAGTCTATTTTTAATAGGTGAAGGGAAAATGGCCTACTTCAATCGTCGAATTTCAAAAAAATCGGATAAGAAATTGCATAAAATAGGTCGAGTTGAAAGGGTTTTAAATATTTATATAATTTTTGGATTTTGTCTTTTTTGGATTTTTCACATTTGGATTTTATCCTATTTGGACTTTACCTTTTGGATTTTTAAAAAAATTTGGATTTTGTCCCTTTTGGATTTTTTTTTTGGATTTTGGGGGACATCCTATAGAATCTATTAATAATTACACGGATTTCATCAAAAACCCAAACGTTCTTTTCAGCACGACCAAAAATATATTTTAATAAAAGAACATATTTATACAAATGCAATTTTGTAAATTAAATTTTACAATTATTGGTTGTGGAAAAGCCTAGTTCAATTGAGCAGGCCCAATTCTTAATAAAAATTAAGATAAAAAAACAAAATTTAATATTTAATATTTTTTAAAAAATCCCGAATTTTTTCGGGATTTTTAAAATTTCAGCAAAGTCGGGATTTTGAAAATCGGGATTTTGAAAATCGGGATTTTGAAAGTCGGGATTTGAAAAGTCGGGATTTTTAAAGTTCGGATTTTGAGAATCGGGATTGATAAATTCGGGATTTTGAAAATCGGGATTTTTTTTTGTCGGGATTTTGGTAATTCGGGATTTTGTGATTCGGGATTTTGAGCCGATCCCACTGCATGCAGCACGTAGGAGCGGATTATATAGAAGCTATTAATGACACCTACTGTAGTAGGTAGTTATAAAATATATTTATTACTAAATTTTGATGTTTTAGCTATTGAAAAAACAAAATTTAATATTTAATGTTTTTAAAAAAATGTCGGGATTTTTAAATTTTAAGCAAAATCGGGATTTTGAAAGTCGGGATTTTGAAAATCGGGATTTTGAGAGTCGGGATTATCAAAATTCGGGATTTTGAGCCGATCCCAGATTTAAAACAAAATATATGCTTATTGATTAGTCTAGTTATAAAATTTAATATTATACGATGTTACTGTTAATAAAAAAGTCGAGTGGTAAATTTTTTTTTTTTTTTTTTTAATAAAATGGCCGATGTGATCGAGAAACTTTATTGTGAATTATTGTAAAGTAAAGTTTTCATTACGTAAAAGAAGAAATAAAATTGTGCGCTTTCATTTTTTGGAGAATTCTACGTTTTGAAAAACAGAAACTAAAGTTCACGTGTTTGGTTGTGAAGAATATTCAACCTCATTTTTCGTTACTGATATATTTCAAAGCAGGTCCATTTATGTTTTGGGAGGAAAAAGTGATTGGACGCCATACGAACTTGTAGTGTGGTGGCTGTTGAAAAATTTATTTCGATGAGTGACAATAGTAAAGGGTACCGAGATTTAGTCGACGCGGGACGAATTATTCAATAGATGCCATCCACACCTATCGGAGTAACACAATTAATTAACAGGTGGCCAGTTGAGGCCACTTTGTTTACGGGTGGGTGTACCGCAACGGAGTGATTATTATAATAAAAGCGAGCCAACGCCCAACGGATCCGGCGGCCAGTTGAGGTTACGGAAGCCAACCGGCTATTTGTTTATTTTTTTCAATTTTCGTGGTATCGGGGAGAGGCCCCGCAACTAACGGGTAGCCAACCGACTATTCATTTCTATTTTGGCTAATTTTCATTTTTTTTGGAGTAGTTAAGGTACGATGTTTTTATTTTATTTTTATTTTTATTTTCTTTTTTTATATATTTTAATTTTTTTTAAATTTTTAAATTTTGAAAATTTTGGATTGTAATCGAGCGCCAAATAAAGGTCGGCGGTTGCGCGCTCGGTGCATAGTGGTCTTGTTCCCTCCTTGCTGTTCGTGTGGGAAGTTGTTTTTTTTCCTAAATTAATACTTAAAATAAAAAAAAATGAATTGTTAATTTTTCCGGGCTGGGTATGGTGGGAGGGGGGACTCCCATTCTGTGTCGGTGTTGCATTCGTGGTCCCTGAGGCCTGCATCCTAATTCGAAACCGATGTTTACCACCGTTTGAGTTCGATCGGATGCGCGCACCAAGGCACTTCACCCAGTTATAATTATTGTGTGGTTCGTTCCTGAAGTTCCGGCCGACGAATTTCGGTGGAACAGTCTGGTTATTATTATTGTTTTTATTATTTGCGTTTATATTTTTTTTTAATTTTCTGTACACGGTGTAAGCCAGAATACCAGCACTCCTCAAACCCCACGCCCCATAGCACTTCTCCCTGAGTTGTAGCCAGCAAAAGATCACCGTGTGAGGCCTCTGCTTGGTGTTAGTGAAATCTGCAGGATGGCAGTAGCCATCTTGTAACAACGAATTAAATAAGACTTTGGAAACCTTTGTTACACAGCAGAACACATTTTATGAATCCTTGAATACAAGTACAACTATGAAAAATATTGTGGAACCATTCAGTGGAGACTATAGAATGTGACCTTCATTTACAGATCTATACGTCAAATCAATTCACAATCATTCAAATTTGAGGAGCCCCCAGAAGTTGCTGCAATTGAAAAGTTTGTTACGTGGGTTAATTCGCCATATGACCACTACCGACCAGAACTATGATGAAGCATGGCATAAGTTAGAATCGCAAGTCAAAAATTCAAATTAATATTTATGTTGTATACATAATGAAATATTTAACGTATTACCTGCATGATAATATGTTACGACGTCATCAGGTCTACAACATACTATACTGTACATGTGCTTCGCACTCCACCTTGATTTATGGTGTAGACGTGTAAAATTAATAGGAATTTTTTTAAAAATTAATTTCCCAGCCGTGAAAACCATGATATCACGCTAACTTTTACAAGGATATGTGTACGAATACATATAAGCTACTGAATATTATCTTATATAGTCTTCATGTTAACTTAACAAAAAAATCGCTTGCCAAAATAAAAATATATAAAATATCTAAAATTCAATAATGCGGCAGACAAAACTGCGACGCCGACGGCCATATATATAACGTCTGCAATTTTAGGACAAAAATTGTATCATTAATCGATACATTTACATCATTATAGTATATAGCGGACGGAATTCGCGTGGGTCGCATCTCATCGATTTAAAACGTAAAACGACTTAGTTTGTAATTAAAAATTTCACCTGATCCGATTCGATAAATTTCATTATGGCAACATAAAAAAAATTGTTCATGACATAGATATTCTTTCATTATAAAACATATTTAATAATATGATTAAATTACCTATACCTAATCGATACACATACGATATTTATCGATTTGAAGATACATACGTACTTGGCTGGTCATTCAGACCGCGTATGAAGGAATAATAATAAAAAAAATACGTCATCGAAAAATATCGCGTGCTTCTCGCTATTAAATTATGATTTAGGTGTGGCAGTAAAGAACCGCGAAAAATTTCATTTGTAATTCTTAAGACTACAAATTAGTTTCGTTCGATTACGTATAAGTACGTAATGGATGAGTACATCTTCTTGCACCATTTATATATAAACAACAAATACATAAAATTATGAAAACGTAAAGTACAAAGGAGGAATGACATAACCATATCAGTATTATTAACACATTGGATCCGGTTAAGCAATTCTAATTACTGTGTAGTACTTACATTTATTTTTCCAATCAATAAATTCTGAACCGTACCAATTTCTAAACTACCAACCTTAAACTACAGTTGGTAGAATTCCGGATATTTTCTTTGTGTACATGTCGTAATACATTGTTTTACGTCTATTGTTATAAATTTTACCAATTATTATGAAATTTTCAATTTAGTGCAGGTCTTTATGTACATGTTGTTGTAGTTTATAATTAGACATAAACCCGTAATAGACAGATGTTGGTGCAGCAATTTGGTTCCCAAAATATAAACCGGAAAACTCGGTGCTACCACATTTTACTAGACGTATTTTTGGGCCATTTACAAAACCCCAAACCCATTTCATTTCTAAATCGATTTTTTTCCGTAGACACATAAAGTACATAAAACCGGAATGGTACGAGAGACGTATATAGACAAACCGGCAAATAATAAAGTAGAATATATTACATTGATTTTCCGCAACAAAAAAACCCGAAAAGTTAAAAATAAAACTGGAAAATTAATTTTTTCCCCATTTTCATATGGAAATAATTTTTTCTTTCCGAAATAATATTCTGGCTCGGATACAAGCAGTACGAATGTATTTCATTAAAATGGATTTTTCAGATTTAGTATTTTAGGGTATATCGATTTAGAATTTTTATGGCTTATCGAGAATTAGTAACGAATCTGAAAATTCAACATTATACGGATTATGTAAATTAGATCTGCCGAGAAAATCAACTGCTGCGTTATTCAATTTTACAAACTTCAGTAGCATCTATGATTTATTTATTGGCTTGAAGTCGGAGTAAAGTTTATGCGAACATAATAAAGTAGTCTGTGGAGTACCGAACCTGGCTGGGTCAAAGATGATTGAATTGGAAGTTGTTTGTGCCATTAAGTATACACATTTCAAAATTGGTATTTAGTTCTGAATATAAAACAATTAAATAATATTTTGTTAAATTAGCATATTGCAAAACAGTTTCTATGGTTCTACGGATTCTGCGGCTTCTATGCTTTACTCGACGGGTTCGTCATTCCGTTTCGCCTTTCCGTAAGTGTATTATTAAATAAGTTTTTTTACCAGCTATTAATAAAAAAATGGAATTTGATTCAGAAATCAATGTATCATGTCTTGAACCTGTGTGGTCATGTATCATGTCTTGTGTATCATGTCTTGAACCTCTCTCTGGCTTTCACATCCCATGAAGGGATTTCGCCGCCCGCACAATGGCCCTCCATCCATCCCGATCCATTGCTCTCGTCCTCCAGTTTCGACATCCTAATGCTTGCAGATCTTGTTCAATGTCGTCACGCCAGCGTAGTCGGGGTCTTCCTCTACGACGTACTCCGGCTGGTTGTTGGTGAAACACTTTATTTATCATCTGTTGTTGTGGGGACCTTGTAACGTGGCCGAGCCATCTCACTCGATTGGATTTAATGAATCCGATGATATCGCTGCCTCCGAGGAGTTGCTTTATTTCGTGATTCATACGAATCCGATATTCGTTGTTCGTAACTTTAATTGGACCAAAAATTGAACGGATGACCTTCCTTTCGAATGTAGACAACAATCTACAATTATTAGAGGTCATGGTCCAGCTCTCGCTTCCGAAAGTCAGCACAGGTCTTATTAGTGCTTTATAAAGTACGAGCTTGCACGACTGCGATAGATGTTTCGAACGCAATAATCTTGATTGGGCGTAGAAAACTCGTTGTCCGGCAGCGATTCGGGCTTTTATTTTTGCCTGCATTTCATTCAATGATGTTATAACTGATCCGAGGTATTTAAAGTTTTCGACACCATCAAAATTGTGGTCGCCAATTCCGAGATTTGCACTAGAGATGTTCCTGGGTGTTGTTAGATATTTGGTTTTACTGCTGTTCACCTCCAAACCAAGTCTTCTTGCGCAGCGATCGAGCGGTGTGAAACTGTCTTTGATATCGCTAGGTCTTCGGCCAAGAAGCACGATATCATCTGCATATCCAAGAATTTGGCCGGATTTATTAAATATACAGCGCGAAGTTTCGATGTTGCTTTTACTCACTACGTACTCAAGCGCCAAATTGAACAGCAAAGGCGCGAGTGCATCACCTTGTCGAACACCAGATGTTATTTCAAAGGAGTCTGACACAGTTCCTTCAATTACGATTCTACATACAGACCCATACGTTGTTAATTTACACAGCGAAACGAGTTTCTCTGTCACTTGCCTGCCGGAAGTCTATACATAGTTGATGTATGGTTATGTTGTACTCCCAACATTTTTCCAAGATCATCCTCATGTAGGAGCAAATAAAACATGCACGTAATCTCATAATCTCAAATCGTAGTTAACGAATTTTTTTTATCAAAAATCGTCATTTCGCTTAAAGTTTAGAAAAATGGAATGCGGACGAATTTTATTTCCAATTTAATTTAAAATATTTTGGTTTTAATAGTTTTTAAAAAAACAAAAAATTTTATGAAAAGGATTTTATCAAAATTGCTCCGAAACTGCTAATTTATCAGAAAACCTTAAGTATGAAGTTTTGTGCAGATCACTCAACTTGTTTGGGCTGTAGAAACGCAGAATTATGGTAAAATAACAGTTTATTATCAAAAATCGTTTTTAAGCTTAATTTCGCAGAAATGATTTAAACCAGTTTTGTTACAAATTTAATTTAGAATCCTTTTGTTTTTAATCGATTTTTTTGCAGATGCAAAAATCACCTTTTCGGACTACGGCACACATTTTGGAATAATATCCACGTTTAACAGGCAAGAAAAGTTGTAGCCCAATTGGTTAAGAAATGGCTTAGCTTCATTTAAATTGAGGATTTGGAAGAGATATGTCAAAAATTTATATTAGATTCCTATTTTCAACACTAATTTGAGTTCCGTCCCCTTCAATTTAGGTGACATAGTGGACATATTGTGGAACAAGACGCAACAAAATGGCTAAACCGGAGCACCCTAACCAAATTTCCCAAAATTATGGTCCATTGCAATCTCTTCCTGACATTCGAAAATATCCTCTCTTAAATTCCTCTCTTAAATCTAATTTGGGAACCACATTTCCCGAATTTAGAACTCATCACAATCGATTCTTAGGCTTCGAAAACCCATCTCACCAATTTTTATTGAAAGTCAACCCGAAAAACCTTAAATGAATTTATCCAAAATTAGCAACCAACATAACATGATGTAACATTCCGCAACATGATGACACATAATGCCAGATATCTAATAAACGAAAACCACAAGACTCAACAAGAAGCAAAATAACGCAACATACTCCAAAATCGCACAACATGGTGGAAGATCACTTCACATGGCATACATCCCACAACATGATGCAACATTAGGCAACATGGGATGAAATCACGCAGCACGGTACAAACAAGTAGAGGGAGGCGCATGATTAGCTAAAGAGAGCTTTCAGTTATTGGCTTGACACTATTAGACCAACTGTTCCATTCTAAAATTGGTTTTGATTCGGTATTCGATTTGGGTTCCGCTCTTTAAAAATCCCTGTAAATTTTTAAAAATGCGTCATAGTTCTGGAATGTCACATATGGGCCAAAATCACTTCACTACTGTTTAATGATTTTTTTATATTTCAATGAAAAACCAGTCGAGATTTTGCTAGATGTTCAAGCCGATTTTTAGAATTTTGCCATAGATCTGGAATGGCTAAACCTGGCCATCGCAGAACCAACTCATTTCTATTTGTGTTCTCTCCATTTAGCGGGATCTGACAATATTGAAAACAAAAAAAATGTATTAAACCATAATGATATGATTGTAGGCCATGTTTTGCCGTTCCTGAACTTCGACAAAATTCTGAAAATCAGCAAGAACACGGTCATTTGATACATCTAACATAAACACATAATGATGCAGGTCGATAGCCACCTCGCAAAATCTCCGTAGTATTGAAAATACTACCGTTGGAATTCAAAAATGTATGGTCATTCCAGAACTATGACAAAATTTATTGAGCAATAGACGGCTATCACACAAAATCTCGATAGTATACCGTTGAAATCTAAAAATACTTTTAAGGAAATGATATGCTTCTGGCCATAATTGGTCATTCCACAATTATGACAGAATTATAAAATTCACCATGTATACGACCAATTGGTAGATCTAAAGTAAAAAAATAGAGAGGACGACGACCATCACGCAAAATCTTAAAAAATTCCTTGAAAATCCTCATGGACGGCTATCATCTGTCAGAACATAAAATTGTTCGTTCAAACCCACAAAAATCTTTAAACAGTAACGATATCCTTCCAACATGGGCCATTCCAAAACTACAACAAATCTCGTAAAATCAGCATTGATATGACCATTCGATAGATTTAACATAAAAACATAGTCAGATCGATGGCCACTCTTAAAATCTCGATAGTATTCCGTTGAACTTATAAAACATTTTGAACAGTAACAATATGCTTCTGGGTCATGTTTGGCCATTCCAAAACTATGAAAAAATTCTGAAAATCACCATGTATACCGCCATATCTCTAAACCTCGGCTAAATTCCGTTGAAATTCGTAAAATTCCTTAAATTCTGAAAATTAGCACGGACATCTCAATACAAGTTAAGTGACGTCGATGACCAATGATCTGCTTCTAGCCTGAGGCTTGTTTGGCCATTCCAGAACTATTATAAAATTCTGAAAATGAGCATTGAGACGATAATCCGATAGATCAAACTAAGTCTTAAACCATCGAGGGTCTTTTTACTTATATGTATCCTAAGAGCGTAGTAGCGGAAATTTATAAATGTTTCGGGAATGTTGTTGTTAATTATCTGAAGAATATTAATTTATGGCCATTAGACAAATTTCTAGAGTCTAAAACTTTCAAGAAACGAGTTTTACCAAAATTCTCCAAAATTCTCAAAATTTTAAAATTTTGAAAATTTGAAATTATGATTATTTTTTTTTAAATTTAACTCGATTCATACAGATTGGATGGAAATGATCGAATTGGGTTGGAAAAAGCATATGAAGCAAGAATTCGAATCTATTAACTCACATCAACGGAATCACTGAGAATTTCGCTAACCAAGAGGGAGTTTCAACGGATGTCACAAATTATTAAATTCCTTAACTCGGTTCCCACAAACAAAGTAGTTTGAATTAGCATTTGGTAAACGGAACAGTATGACTATATAACACACTAGGACTTAACCGGTAATCTCTGAGAAATTTATTATTCGAGAAAGAGAGAATATCTTGAAGTCTAATACAAAATTTTGAATATTTTTAAATTTTTAAATCGACTCTTATGATCGCGCCAAGATGATCGAAATGGTTTTAAACTAACAGTTGATGTAGAAAACCCGAACTTACTAATCCCATGATCTAAAACCTCTAATAATTTTGGTATTGGCTACTCCCCCTAGCTTAAAATGTAACAACAAATTCTCTAAAGAAACTCTGAGAGGCTTCCCATCATAAAAACGAGTTAAAAAACTTAAATTTTTGATTTTCACTCAAAAACTTTCCCAAATAAGTATTTTTTTTATTTCTTGAGTATTTTTGAATATAAAAGATGCGCACTAATGCCAATACACCATGCGTGTATTTTTTAGCATAAAATTCACACCGCATGGCTTGAACTAATCTTTAATTTAGAAAAGCCAACTAGGCTCAGAAGTGCCACCTTAGTAATCCCATCATCAGTTATAACAATTACAACGGTTGTCACAATTTTTACTTATCATCGATCGAGATCGGAGGGAAAGTGAAACCACTTCGATACCTTTAGATTGTCTTAGATTGTAAGGAAACCAGTTTGACTGAAAATAACTCTCAGCCAGTTTTATTTCCGGAAGGGGCTCACTTGGAATACAATCGACTACCGATTAGACTCTCGCTTATATCCTGCACAAGATGTGCAATAAAACGGGCTTCGAATTTATTTTAAAAGCGCAAAAGTGTTGCTGTGCAAGTATCGTAGCAGTTTCCGTTTGTAGAAGCATAGTTCTGTTATGCCGCTATTGGGAACCGTTTATCAAAGATTTGACAAGATAACATTCTTCGATTCAATATCAAATTTCAAAACGGATCCCATGGTATGAATTATTTTGGGTATAAATTTCCTAAACATCAAAGGGGGATAGAGGACGTTGAAGGAAAAGAAAGAGTAAAATAGGTCAGGAAGCAACATGTTCACTTTAAAAATAAATTGGCCACTCACTTTGATTATATTTGGCAACTATTATTTTGGATGATTCAAAAAATATTTTTTATCTACAAAATCCGAATTATGTATATTAGAGTACCGCTCCGAATTATGTATATAAGAGTGGTTTCACACCGAGAACCAAATCTGATATGAACAGTATTTTAATATTCCGATATTCTTAGGCAATGATCACTCACCGAATATCGGAACATGTAGAAGAGGAACATGAAGACCCTGGATATTTCATCCATGGACACCATACATTAAAGGCCGGAAATGGAACCCCTTCGTTTAATTAAACCGAGCAAGAAATTAGATGTATCGGCAGCTAAATGGTACAGAACAGCGCTACCGAATTTGCTCATACTTGTTTGGGACGGGCGATTGCGACATAGGGATAACTTCGAACAACCCAATCTCAGGGTCGAATGATGTTTCACAGATAATATAAATCTACAGAATGGGGTGTACAAATGTATCTCAAAAACTTTTTACTTAGATATCATTAATACCGCTGCCTTGCATTTTTTTTGCCTAAAACAGCATTTACACGATGTTTTACTTCGTTATTTTTTTGAAGAAAGTGCAATGGAAAAAAATCTTTTCTTGAGAAAGAAAGAACTTAATGGCCGTCCAAAAAAAATTTCAAAGCGGTGTTTCGCAACGTATGCACACGAATTGAAAGAACGAGACATCGAACGTCGGAGAACAACCAAAACTAAATATTCATGGCTCGCAGATAATTATGTGCGTATGGTGGAATCAAAAAGATATCATCTATTAAAGCTGGGTGTAACCATCGTTGGACAAGTTTATCGACAATAAATGATGATAAGGCACGATAAGATTATTTTAGAGAAGAAAAGCCAATAACTACTATCGCAAAATAGAAAATTAAATACGTACTTTTTAAAATTCTGCCCAGCAAATTAAAATCGGCCATTTCTTAGCTGAATTTTTTGAATGTTGACTTTGGGATGCTTAATTAATTTATTTTCAATTTTTTGAAAATTCAGTCGTTTTTTAACCAAGTTTCATAGAATTCCGTTGGAATTAAAATTTTCAACTGATATTTCGTGAAGTTCACTAACGACCATCAAACTCCATGATAAATGGAACTGAACCATTCTTCAACAGAATACTAGGTTTTGATGTTGGTATTGGGATTATAAATCGATTTTAGTCTCCCTGAATGGATCTCAACCATTCCTTAATAAAACCTAATAAAACTAGGTTTCTAACTTTTATTAGAATTGGAATTTTCAAATCATGTTTTATGAAGCTCTGGAATAGACCAATAAGTTCCATGCTAAATTAAAGGGTTGGTGTCGAAAGGCCAACAATTTTATGAGAGAAAAAATATCACAAAATGACATCCCGAAAATAATAATCCAAACAACAAAAATCTCAAAACCCATAATACCAAAAAAAAATTGCTCGAACACAAAATCTCAAAAATATAAAAATATCGATTTAAAATTCACAAAATTTATCGAAAATAAAACCAAATGAGTCGAAATCTGCGCGCGCAGATTCCGACTCATTTGGTTCTATTTTTTAAAGATTCGAAAAAAATCATTAGATAATTTTTCTTAAGATGTTTTTTAAAATATACAATATATATCACTATTACTTAAGTATGTAGACTTATCATTTTCATGTTTTCATTTAGTAGACATATAAAATTAAATGCAAATTTTGGAATTATTTTTTTGAGATTAATTTTTTTGCCCAAACAATCAAAAATTTAGATAGGGGTATTTTTCGGAATATTTATTTTTGCCAATTTGGAATTTGAGAAACAGCCTGCCTACTAGTAAGTTTTTGATCTAGTCAAAAACATCATTTCGGTAATAAAATATTCGGGAATTCAATGGTATCCCTAAATTAAGCACTGCTACCTCTTGAAATGGAAGTAAATACTACTAAATTAAAACAGACCAAATTGTTAAGGCCGAGCTCCATACAGCATGGCTCATTTAGGTGATATTACAACAAGTCCATAAAATAATCAATTTAGGCTCATATTGGCCACAATATTCAAGAAAAAACTAATTTTAAATTCCACTACCAACTTAAACACTTTTTTATCCAAATAGGCTAAAAAACGTCGAAATAATTTCGTTGAAGTTGGCTTTGCAGGGAAACTGTTTGGTTCGTTTGCGTTTCACAAGGAGCTCTGCCTAATTGAGTTGAGTTTCAGAAATGTACTAGATATCTTGATAGATGATTCTACTTCGTTGCGTACATGCTGACCGATTTTTTGGATTTGGTGTATCAACACTGGCAAAGAACTGATCACACTGTTGGATATGAAAAATTAGAGATTTTGGTCTCCAGTATAGGGGATTGTGAAAAATAGGGGATTGGGAAAAATATTTGCATAGCATTTTTATCTAAATTGAATTTTTCTTGCCTACTGAAGGAAAACGTTTAGTGCAAAAAAATTTGTTCCACAAAATTTTTATAGGGAAAAATAGTTTCCAAAATATTTACAAAAAACTAATTTCCTCAGTAGGCCAGAAAAATACAATTTAGACAAAAATGCTATGAAAATATTTTTCCTAATTCTCCATTCCCAGGGAAAAACCGAATAGGGCCACAGTTGTCCTATTCTGGCAATTCCCCGGGAATAGGGAATTGGGGAAAGTATTTACATATAAATTCTATTTAAATAATTTTTTTCTGGCATACTAAGGTAAAAAGTTAGTGGAAATTTTTTTGAAAACAAAATAAAATTGGGAATAACTTTCCCTGGTAATTTCGCTATGGAAAAATTATTCCCAATTTACAAATATTTACATCAAACTGAGAATAAACAGTAGGCCAGAAAAATGTGATTTATAGATAAAAGCGATGTAAAATGTTTCCCCAGTTCCCTATTCCCAGGAAATTACCAGAATAGAGTCACAGTGGCACTATTCCCTGGGAATAGGAAATTGGGAAAAATATTTTCTTAGTATTTTTTTCTAAATTATATTTTTTTGGCCTATTGTTGGAAATAGTTTGGTTTAAATATTCTCGAAACAAAGTTGATTGGGATACTTTTGTTCCACAAAACATTTTTAGAGAAAAATAGTTCTTAATATCCTTAGCGGCCAACGCTATGAAAATGTTTAGCACTATGAAAATTTCAAATCAAATTGACGATGATTTTACTAATCATGATAGAGAACCTGAAAGCTCACATTGTTTCAAAAAATATTTACACCAAACTAATTCCAACAGTAGTTAGGCCAGAATAATATAATTTAGACAAAAATGCTAAGAAAATATTTTTTCCAACCACCTATTCCTATGAAAAGTCAGAATAGAGCCACAGATGGTTTTTATGTGCGAGAGAACATGTTTCTGCGATCATGTACTCTCTGACATGAACTGTGTATGGCCAAAATATAGAAAAAGCTTGCAGGACTTCTTTTGTAAAAGTGTCATTGCAGATGCCATTTAAGTACTCAAACTAATTTTTTATTTGTCTACCCTATTTGACCCACATGTTAAATGAAGTTGTGAAGTTGGAAAGAGCTGGTTTAGAACATAAAAATTAAGTTAAGTCAACAAAGAAACATTACGACTCTATAAAGACAGACGTCTGGCATAAGTCAATTGAGTTTATCTTTAGCCATACATATACCACAACCATATCTTAGCTCCAACCCTGATCAAGTTGTTTTATTTATGGGAATGTAGCCTGAGAGATCAATATTTAACTGATCAAGATCGATCGGACAGACATTTAATCCACGGCTAAACATTTCCCTTAAAAATTAACTTTTAAGCGATCAAGGACAGGTCAAAAGCGGTTAACTAGAGCCACTCTTCAGTCACAACTAAATTTCCAGGAGTTCGACGATACCGCCGTAAAAAAATGACTAGAGACGTCACTTTATTTTTTTTTTCATATTTTATACTAAGGATGGAAAATCAATATAATGTTAATAAATTATGTTAAAGCATTGAAAAAAATTTCAAAGTTATGCAGGCAATATAATAAATCAATGTCACAGTCAGTACGTAATGTCACACGCACGCAAAACACCTATTTCCGCACTACAGTATCGAGATTATGGATTTATGACTAAACACCCAATTAAAATTAATTTTATATTTAATCAATAAATGTAATTACAACAAAAATTACCTTTTTCACAATACCAGACGATATATTTTTCACAACTATAAACAATTTTTCGTACGTATGATTCAAATGAAACTTTCCGATAAAAAAGGAAAATCAGTAACAAAATTATAATTTTCTCAGAACCAAAAAAAAAAGAAAATAGCGATTACACTTTTATTGATTTTTCAATATTTTTGTACACTTTTACTTAAATTAATGTTTAGTTTTTCACAAACTTTAATAAGAAAAATGATGATCGCGATTATTTTTTAACATTTTTCATTTGTTGTTACAATAGGAAAATACAAAAACAACACACAATTGATTTTTCCTTTATTCTATTTACTATACTTTTGTTGCACTGCGGAAAATCTTTGCGTTTTTTTATATTGTAATGACGATTTTCCACTAAACGATTTTTAATATAACAAAACACACTACCGTAAGAAAACAATAACAAAATAAAAAATTTAAATCACGGGAAAACACCACCTTATAAAAAAGTATAAAATATTATTTTATTTATTTATTTCTTGTCTGTCAAAGAGAAACCACATTTCGATAATAAAACAACAACAAAAATAAATGTATGTAATAGGAAAATTCAGACGGAAAATTTTAAACGCATGCGCTTACAGTAATTTATGCACTTTACTGGAAAATGTTTTTCATTTACTTTTAAATTAAAAGAATTTTTTTTTTTTATGTATTTTGTGTAATATGTACATGCAACCTGTACCAATTCTCTATTGAAACTGAAATTTTTAATTTTCCTCACATTCTTCATATAAAAAAACTTTACACATTTTTTGTTTTGTTTGTATTATTTAATTTTTTATTTTTTTTTTATTCATATTCGATTCTCTCTTCATTCCAGCTTTTATGTTTTGTCATGCGACACGCCGACAACAAACAAATGTTATGTACGTAGCACAATAATAATTACATGCTGTTTCATGTTTTATATTATTTCTGTTAATTTCAGTAAATGGGTTCGAATGAAATAGATATAGATATGGGTGAGCAAAAATCGAACAGCTGATTTCATAAACAACACAACCGAGCAATAGAGAAATGTTAGAGAGAATTGCGATATTTGTGGTTTATTGTAGTTTTTGTTGTAAATTTAGCTCTTTAATTTTTGGTTCTCTTGCTGATTTTATTTTATTCATAAAAAATTGTTTGACAACACAACATACACACCGAGCGAAATCATGGAAATAAAATTGAAAGTATGATTGTGTATGTATTTTATGTGTACATACATATTCAGTAATCAGCAAAATAATCTAGAAATAAATGTGTGTACAGTCGGTTAAATAAGTTTTGGCCGTTTTTGTGATATTTGTATGCGATACGGATTTAAATTAATGGTTCGCAGAAACCGTATCGTATCCCATCTCATCTGATATCCAAATGGGATGGTGTTCACTGTTTACAATTATTACTTATTATGCTGTAAGGTAACCCAAGCAAAAGTTCCTTGACGTTGATGAAGATTGGGCAATAGGCTCCTCACCTTGTGAATTCAAATAAAATTCACAAGGTGAGGAGCCTATTGCCCAATCTTCATCAACGTCAAGCAACTTTTGCTTGGGTTACCTTACAGCATAATATGTAATTGTAGAATGGAAGGAATAGAAGAAGAAGGAAAGGAAATATGAATAGAAGGAAAAACGTGGTCCTTTTCACCCGCCTTGCAAGTACGACGCATCTAGTAGCACTACGCATCTTCCAGTAGATAAATTCCTTCACTTAAATATAAGGATTTATAGCGCCAATCTCATTATACTTTTCTCGATTGGTTCACTGTATTGGGTGTATATTGAAAATAGGTGGAAGGAACCAACTTCCGATTGAAGTACCACACGGGTGCGCGCAGTAGTGACTATCACAAAATTAATAATTATTTTTTTTTCAAAGTTTCAAAGTAAAGAAAAGTTAACGATCAAAAACGTGTTACGTATTGCTCGCCAGCCAACCGGCAGATTTCAACTAAACACGTTTGGGGAGGGAATCGTATGGATTATACGGTCGCCCCCGAATGAACAACACATGATGGACTAGCCACTCCAACCCTGTGGATGCCCTGTCAAGGGGATGATGGGGAAAGACATGCCGAACCTGTAATTATGAAACCGACACGAAATGAGAATTCCCCCTCCCCACATACCGATCCGAAAAAATTGTAACTTCATTTTATTGTTCATATAAAATAAAAAAAGTACGAAAAATAACAACAATAGGAACCGGAAAATAGATCCGGACCGATAAAAAATATAAAAAAGAATTGAACCGAATGCAAGGAGATGTCGCCGTGCTGTATTTTTATTATAATAATTTATACCAGAGAGAAGAAGAGGAAAAAGAGAAAATGAGAAATAACTGATCAAAAATGGTTAATATGAAATGAAGAGAAAAGTTCGTAAAATAATAAAAAAAAATTAGAAATCAAAACAACTGCCTTAAAATTCTGGGACGAGATCAACGTGTCCCCGAAGTGCCCACAAATATATTTTTAAAACTTAAAAATTGTAAATTTTTGGATTTGAAAGTTAAATTTCGAAAATTTAAAAATATAGAAAATAAAGAAAAAAATTAACCAAATATAAATAAAACTAATAAAAAAAATATTTATACCTTGAGGGTAGCCGTCATGCCATAGGTGGTGCCTCACCCGAACCGTTGCGACTTGATGGTACCGATTAACATTTCCTCCGATGCGGACCAATCGCCGATAAAGCCCGCTATTTTTTGGGCGTTGTCCCGCCGTATTAAAATGAAAACCGTATTAAAATGAAGTGACATCAACTGACCACCCGCAAACTAACTGGCTGGGCGTCGTCTCGCTAAACCGTAAATTTGGCCTTGATAAGCCGCCAAAAAAAATGTTGCGCATCTTCCTGCCGTAAACCGAAAATGTTGGGCGTTGTCCCGACGAAACATGTAGAATTTGAATAGCCTCACCTAGCCACCCGTATGTTGCGATACGCCTGTGCTTCTACCGTAAAAAAACGATTTTAATTTATGCATATAGATATCGAATAATATTGAGACGAATTTTTCCTCGTTCCCACCAAATTGTATAACGGAAAATGGTAAATTTTATTGTATGCACACAAAACTTGACTCGATGCTCGCCAACCTGGCTTCTTTACAAAAAAAAATGTCGCGGTTTTATTATAATTCATATATTTTTATGAGTTTATGTTTTAATTCTACAGAAATCACTCAAACGACAGCTTCCAGATTCTAAACCAGACTTTATTAATTTACACAAAATCATTTACACTTTTATAAATTTAATCATACTACCCATGGTCGGGCCACATAAATAATTTATTATTTCCAACATAAAGTCTTGCTGTGTGCCTCAGGTCGTTTTTTCGACTAAATTAACCTGAGGCACACAGCATTATTATCACTAAATACAATGTTCTTGTATAAAAAATTTAACTTAGAAAACAAACTAGAGAGCAGAGTTCATTTCGAAGACTGAAAAAATTCTCGGACCCCAAAAATATTATAGAAGAATATTTTTTCTCTTGTTTTCGTGCGCGTCACTTGCACACTCTTTCTATATCGTGGTCTATAAAATACTCTTCTATATCGTGGTCGCTCGCACACACGTACAATGAGTACACATTGGTCTTAATTTATTATAAATTCAAACGACACTACGCGTGGATAAAGCGGCTAGTTTCCGAGAAACAAACCACTTTTAGCGCCTATTCAACAACAGATCGTAATGCCGTCAAGAAAAGGCGAAATTCATTCGATGAAACGAAATTAAAAATTCAAAAGCATAATTAAATAACAAATAATGTGTGACCCCTGAAGGTCGTAACAAATGTGTATGCTTGATGGCCATTAACACATAATTCTAGAGATGTCTATAAAAATATGAGTATTCCAGCGAATTAATGCAATCTTTTAATGGAGATTCCCAATGATCCGTTTAATTGATTTCGCTCTTCTTTAAATGGTAGTTTCACCATATAATGGTGGTCAGGTAATTTTGTGGTCGTTCTTTTAAAAAGATCTTCGCATAACTGCTCTGGATAGCAATGGTACCGATGTGAACACTTCGTCTGTTTCCCACAATCTCTCTTCAATGATCTATCGAGACTGACATTATCGATGAAAATAGTGTTGCAAAGACGATTTTCCTCGAGGCGTGGTACACTTCCAGCTAATAACCAGCCAAGATGAGTACCGTGTGCGTATATTGCGTTGTTGGAATCCTTTATAGTTGTTCTAGTTAAAAGATGCCAAAAAACTTATCCAAGTAATAAATCAATTTTGGATGCTGATTTTAAGCTTATATCAGATAACAACAGGGATGACAAACCTTTGCGTTTGAACAACCCAGCTTTTCACGCTCTATTAATCGTGGTAGTAGTCTGCCAGGAAATGGGGTGATATTATTAGGTTAACTATTCCCTTGGTAGTAACAAATTTCTGCTTGACCAGACCTTGGATGCTGATTCGACCATTTTATGTTCTAATCTCAGCTTTGAGCGAATGCGTCGGTGATTAAAGACGTCTCAGCTCGGAAATCGAGTAGTACTTTGCATAACTGATACTGACCGCTCTTATTTTGAACTCTTACGGTAGCCTTGGCGGCTCCCTTTCTTGAGAATTCGATAATCTAATTGGTTTGATTACCTCTGAACAATTAACTCGTTGGTACAGAGAAATGCCATCTATTCTTTGATTTGCATTGGAATACAGTGTGAGACTGATTAAAGCAGCTGAAGCAGCGATTTTCTGTCTTGATCAGTTCTCTGCATTGCTCAACTGCCAATTTCTTGGACATTTGGATAAGGGATGGTAATCGTTCTTACAAACAGAGCATGACTCAGCGGAATTGGCAAATGCTTTAGTAACACTTTTAGTTTGAGCGACAGTTCTTTGAGGATGATTATTCACAGAATCCAATGTGTCAGTTCTTCTCATTAAAAAGTCGATTAAGGATTAGACCGTTGGAAATCCGATGTCCGCGGTTCGCCCATCTGTCTCTGAATTCCTCGTCAAATTTTTATGTCAACGAAAACACCAGCCATTGATCTCTAGCCTCCGCTTCAGGGCCCACCACAGCTTTTAACCCGCGTATAACGGTGGTAACATTTTCTATCATATACTGTTAAAGTTAAACGAACGTTTCCAGCCGAACGATAGTAATGCAGATATTAATTTTGTGTTCCCAGCCGGAAATATTTTAAAATGTCGATAATGCAGAGTCCATCGATAAAGAAGATTAACTTCAGTATTCAACCAAAAAATACCGTTCGTCATTCAAGTTTTTGTCATAAATACACCAATCTGACTAGGCTGATTTATTTGCCCATGCCCATAGGAAGATGTTGAGTATAGGTTAGGGGTGGTTTGACGAGGTTACAGGGGTGAAATTTTAATTTTCCCCATTTTTCATCGATCAAATCGTTCGTCATTTGTGATTTTGGCATATAGATACCAATCTGACTATGCCGCTTCGAAAGCCCATGACCATAGACAGGTTTTAGGTATAGGTTAAAGATGGGTCTGATGGGGTTATAGGGATGAAATGACATATCTGCTCCATACAGCCAAAATTTGTCGATAAAGAAGATTGAAAATTATCGACCATCGCAAAGAATCGTTCGCAATTCGAGATTTTGACATATAGACACCAATCTGATTATGCCTATTCGATAGCCGATGATCATAGGTATGTTTTGATTATAGGTTAGAGGTGAGTTTGATGGGGTTATAAGAGTGAAATTTTATTTTCCCCATTTTTCATCAATAAAACCGTTCATCGTTCGAAATTTTGCCATATGGGCACCAATTTGACTATGCTGATTCATAGGTAGATTTTGATTATAGGTTAGGGGTGGGTCTGATGGAGTTATAGGGGTGAAGTTTTGATTTTTCCCATTTTTCATCGATCAAATCGTTCGTCATTTGTGATTTTGGCATATAGACACCAATGTGACTATGCCGATTTGATAGCCGATGACCATAGGTGGATTTTGAGCATAGGTTACGGATGAGTCTGACGAGGTTATAGGGATGAAATTTTTAAGTTACCCTTCTTCTGATGATAAAATCATTCGTCATTCGAAATGTTGCAGAACACCAATCAAATCCCATCGGACTCACCCCTAACCTAGACTCAGAATCTACTTATGGTCTTGAGCTATCGACTGGGCATAGTCAGATTCGTGTCTATATGCCAAAATCACAAATGACGAACGATTTCATCGATGAAAAATGGGGAAAATCAAAATTTCACCCCTATAACCCCATCAGACTTACAGCTAACCTATACTCAAAATGTACCTAAGGACATGGGCTATTAAATCAGCATAGTCAAATTGGGGACCATATGGCAAAATCTTGAATGATAAATGGTTTTATCGATGAAAAATGGGGAAAATAAAATTTCACCCTTATAACCCCATCAAACTCACCCAACCACCTATTCTCAAAATCTACCTATGATCATGGGCTATTGAATCGGCATTGTCAGATTGTTGTCTTTATGCCAAAATATCGAATGACGAACGATTCTTGACGATGCTTGATAATTTCCAATCTTCTTTATCGACAATCTTCTTTATCGACTACTTATAGCCCCATCAGATCCACCCCAACCAATCTGCTTAGAATCTACCTATGGTCATGGGCTATCGAATTGGCATAGTCATATTGGTACATACGATTTGATCGATAAAAAATGGGGAAAAACAAAATTTCACCCTTATAACCCCATTAGACTCAACCTTAACCTACAATAAAATCTACCTATGGTCATCGGCTATCGAATCGGCATAGCCAGATTGGTGTCTATATGTCAAAATCTCAAATTGCGAACGATTCTTGACGATGCTTGATAATTTCATCCCTATAACCTCAGAAGACTCACCCCAACCTCGAATCGGCATAGTCAGATTGATGTCCATATGGCAACATCTCCAATGACGAACGGTATCGATAAAATGAAAAATGGAGAAAATCAAAATTTCACCCCTATAACCCCTTCAGACTCACCCCTCCCCTACACCAAAAACCTACATATGATCATGTACTATCGATTCGGCATAGTCATATTGGTGTATATACGCCATAATCACAAACGACGAACGATTTGATCGATGAAAAATGGGGAAAATCAAAATTTCATCGTTATAACCTCCATCAGACTCACCCCTAAATAAAATTGTATTCGTTATTTGTTATAAATTATAATACATATATATTTTCGCCTGATTTTGTATATTAGTCTCTTTCGCCTACGATATTTCAATTGAATATTTCATTTGTTTAAGTTTCAGCTGAAGTAGCCAAGACACTATCTGCGTACTACCTTCAACTTGTTAATATCAACAAGAGATGCAACGATTTGGATTTTAGTTTGTGCGTAGTTAAAAGTCTTTGTCAGTGATGCCTTGATATTGGAACAACGTTTCATCATACTGTTAAAGTTAGCCGAAAGTTTCCAGCCGAAAGATAATGCAGATAGTGTCTTGAATACAGCAAAAATCAGTCATGAGCTCGAATTTAGGAGAATTTAGGATCGAATTACATCATGCGGGTGAAGGAGAAATTGTTTCAGTTTATAGGTATTTAAAAATCGATAGGAGCGAGAGTATAAAGAGAGTTTAAAAATAGTCAAGACACTATCTGCATTATCTTTCGGCTGGAATCTTTCGGCTAACTTTAACAAGGTCGTTTCATCAATGTTTCAGGTTGTGACATTTTTCACAAAATATTTTTTTTTCTTACTTTAACCACTGACATCAAAACTCTGAACAAACTTCACTCGTAATTGTTTAAGAATTTGTTCGGCTTTTCGGACAAAATATTATTTTAATGGACATCCATACACCTTGTTAAAGTTAGCCGAAAGTTACCAGCTGAAAGATAATGCAGATATTGTCTTGACTATTTTTAAACTCTCTTTATACTCTCGCTCCTATCGATTTTTAAATTCCTATAAACTGACATAATTTCTCCTTCACCCGAATGATGTAATTCGATCCTAAATTCTCCTAAATTCGAGTTCATAACTGATTTTTGCTGTATTCAAGACACTATCTGCATTATCTTTCGGCTAACTTTAACAGTATGACCGGTCCCATTAATGCCACTAAGACTATTTGATTTTCCATAAAGTTGTTCAACTATGGTGTACATGTGGAGAAAGTCTGAAGGATATAGGTGGTTGTTTTTTGGCAAAATATCGATTTTCAATGTACTGAAAATTCATTGAAAGCTCTGGCGCTCCAGATAATGACCGGTCCCATTAATTCCACTAAGACTATTTGATAGGCCATAAAATTGTTCAACTATGGTGTATATGTGGAGAAAGTCTGAACATCCATACAATGTTTATGACTGTTTTAGTCGCAGAAAACAATGAGGCCATTTATTAACAATATTTCTACCATAAAAGTAGAAAAAATGCACTCCCCTCCCCCAAACCTTTATCCCCAGAGCACTTGTACACACAAACCCTTACAAAAATGAGAACTCCCTTAGGTAGCTTCTTTCTCCCTTAGGTAGCTATTTTGCCCGAAAAGCCGAAAAAATTCTTAAACAATTTAAATTCACGAACGTTTATAAAATTCCTCTTTCACTCGTAATATTCACACGTGACAATCCCTTGCAAATAAGTCGAAAATCTAGAAAACGAATGATAAATTTTGTGGGCATTCCGCGAACTATTGTAATACTATAAAATAGGTTCGCTGCCCTATAAAAAATCGTACCAAAAATACCGACAACGTAAAAAAAAATAAAAATAGGAGATGGTGGAAAAGAAAAAATACGGCAGACAGACACGCTAAAGCGTGTCTGTCTGCCGTAACTATTGTTAACTATTGTAACAACTGTCATTGTAGAAATGACGTAGTATAGTTAACATTGAGATTGTCTCAAGTGTATGTTTTATTTTTATTAACAACTTTATTGATATGGCTTCTACAATCTTAAACATTATTAATTCATTAGTAAGGTTGACATTAGTACTTATGAGATAAGCATAAACTTGTGTGGGTCTGCTGGACCAGTGCGTCCAGTTCCCTTGGTTTATAATTTTCATGCGGTTAGCTCATGTAGTTTGATTTGTTTGAGCCGCCTTACTTCGTTTGTACTGTCCAGTTGTTGTACCGCCTCAAGATTGGTGTGGGTAAGAAGTCTCTTTTCATGTTTTATGGCACATTCGCGGATAACGTCGTCTATCAATTGTATTTCTAAATCTCTATAATCTATAGTCTAGCAATTGTATTTCTATAATGTCTCTATTGGATTTATGTTTACAACCCCATAGCTGCGCACCATACATCCATATTGGTTTGGAGATAGTCTGGTATACCAGTCTTTTGCAATACAGGTTCATTTTGGAATGATGTCCAATTAACCAGTACATTTGACGTTGTTTCAATCGTATCTGTTCAGCTTTGTGTCTCATGTGAAGTTTCCAGTTGAGCCTTGAATCTAAATGCAGACCAAAGAATTTTGCCGATTCAGCCTGCGGCCCTTGCACCCCTTTGTGGGATATATGAAGAGTGTTATTTTTATGTCGGAGCGTAAATGTCACATAGGTTGATTTGAGCTCATTCAGTGCAATTTTCCAGTCAATTGTCCATTTAGTAACGTTGTCCATTACTGGGTTCGGATCCCATCAGAGGCTAGATGCAAAGCAAATTTTCACCATCGATTACAATCGGTGATGTTAATAAACACAACTAAGACCCTCTGATGGAGTGCAGAATTCAGCGCCGACCCACCGTCCATAGAACATAGAACTTGCAATGTGCAGGTGGTATACTGTAGTTGTGTGAGTAGGTGAATAGGTGAATGGGTTAATGACGTCTAACGTTGCCCATTGCTCGTTGAAGATTTACCACTGCTCTTGGTTGAGATTTGTCTACTGACATAATTAAAGTGTCGTTAGCAAACGTGCCGATGAATGTTTTATTCGTTGTAGGTGTGTCCGCAGTATAAAGAAGGTAGAGGAGGAGTCCCAATACGCTTCCCTGCGGAACTCCCGCAATCGCTGGATAAAAGTCAGAACATGTTTCTTCATGAATGACTCTGAATTGTCGATCAGAGAGGTATGATTCAAGCAGCGGCAATAATTTTGTGGTAACATTTTGCTCATCTTGGATAATAATCCCTCCTGCCAAACCCTATCAAAGGCCTGGGATACATCCAGAAATACGGCGGGACAATATTTCTTTTCTTCTAACTCTTGCTCTATTACCGCAGTTATTCGATGGACTTGATCTAGTGTGGAGTGGTTATTCCTGAATCCAAATTGAAAACCAGGAACGTTTACCATTGGCTTTAGACGTTTTAGTAGCAGTTTCTCGAACAGCTTTGATAAGGTCGGAAGCTGGATTGATTGGTCTGTATGATGTTACTTCTTCATCTGGTTTACCCGGTTTCTTTAGCATAATGATTTACAGGCATTAAATAAGTATGTGATTAAGATGATTGCTTTACGTGGAAGTTCCTTGAATAGACCCGGTGATATTTCATCAATTCCTGGTGCTTTTTATGATTAAGATTTTTGTCGATTTCTTCAGCAATTTCCATTGACGTGACCCTTTTTAAGTCCTGATTTGGTTGATAAACAGGTGTTACATCAATGTTTTATTGAATGTCATGGGGTTGGAACACTGCTGCTAGGTGTTGAGGAAAGAGTTCCGCTTTTACTTTGTCTTATCGAACCCAACTGCCTTGAGTATTCCTTAAACGTGATACTCGAACTACAAGTCGTTTAAATCTTCTGGTTGCTTTCCATAACGAGTAGTCCTTATCCATTTTTGGACCTAGCCCGCTTAAGTAGTTATCGAGGCTATTTTGTTTGAAATTTGTGATTGGCCTATTGACTTTGTACTTATTCGATTAAAAGTTGTCTTGTCAGTGGGATTTCTGGTGAGATGCCATATTCTCCTCGCCCTTTTTCTTGACTTGATTTGTTCTCTGATTTCAGCCGGGTATTTGACTTCTATCTCTGCTTTGTCCTTTAATTCAGGAGTAGCTAGTCTTTCAGGAGTAGCATTGCTTTTAATACTAACTTTTAATTGAACTAGCTCTTCCAATTTTTCTCTGAAGATGTCCCAATCCGTGAATCTATTAGTAAGGTTTTGCTTTTTCTGTTTCTTTATTACTATAGCGCTTACTGACAACAGTACAGGAATGTGGTCAGATGTTAGGTCGTTAATTCCTTCGACTCTAGCGTAACTTAATGGAATACCTTTTATGATGAAGAAATCCAGTAGATCTGGTATTTTTCCTGCATCCATTGGCCAATACGTTGGCCCTCCTGGGGATAGATATTCGCATTTGTTTTCATGAATGGCACTGAACAAGGCGTTTCCTTTCCCTGGAGAAATAAGCCTGGAACCCCAAGCTATATGTTTTTATATTGTAGTCCCCTCCAATAATAAATCTTGGACCGAGCTTATTAAAGGTGTTATTAAATTGTAACTTCGTTGGTGTATGCCGTGGAGGACAGTACGCTGCTGCAACATTTAGATCCGCGCCATTTTATTTGATTGAGATAACAGTTGCTTGCAAATAGTTTTCACGAATATCCTCTTGTAGATTATGTTTAATATTATTTTTAATTAGTACAGCTGAACCACCTCTGGCTCTTTCACTAGTATGGGTTGTTCAGTAGGAATTAAAACCCCTCATTCCGATAAAGCTTTTGTTGGAGAAGTGCGTCTTGGAAATCAGCGCAATATCAATGTTGTTTGTATGAAGAAATATTTCTAGTTCTTGGGCTCGTTGGTTGAGCCCATTAGCGTTCCAAGCTACAATGCGTAGGAACGAGTTAATCATTTGTAAGTATGTTGACTTTTTCGCTTGGTGGATAGATATTGATTTCCAGTTTTGCCACCCTCTCTGCTAAATGACCAAGTGACTGTTGAATTTGGCCAAGCATTTTAAGAATTTCAATGTTATTAGACTCGTTGGTGATTTGCGCATAGGATAATCCAACTGTGGATGGTGTGATTGTTGTTTGTGGTTGTTCTATTATTCTGTTGACTTTTAATTTTGTTCTGATGTACACGGCATCCTTTATAATTTGCAGTATGCCCTTGTTGTTGACAAAGAGCAGAAGAAGGCGCGATATCTGGTGTTTTATTGTATCTTGTAGTGTGGTGATTTTCAGCGCATTTAACGCATTTGGTTTGACGATAGCAAAAGCTCTTGGTATGTCCAAGTTATTGACAATTCGTACATTGTGGAATTCCCCTTGTCTTGTTAGGCTCAATTTTAACTATACAGTACGCAAGTTTCTTGATATTTTATACTTCTTTATTGTTGTCTTTTTGTTTTAAATCGATGTAAAACAATGGAAAGTGTTTCCTGACTTTTACATCATGAATTGTGACCATTTTGTATATGTTGGTAATACCTTCGACTTCATGTCCCATTTTTTCTAAGCCTGCTTTAATTTCAACCGGTGTGAAGTTTTCAACATTTATCAAAAGTGTAGCTACACAAATTAACAAAAAACAAAAATGTAGGTATGTACACAATTTAACAAAAAGTGTAGAATTACATAAAAAAATTATGGCAGGGTTGAATTTGTTATTTATCCCACTAGAATTTGTTTTTAAAAGAAAATGGGAAACTCGCTAGAGAGAAATTTCAAATAAGTGAAATATTACAGAACTATTGGTGTCGATTCCGGGTGCAAGTTCTATTTTCTATCCATCTATTCTTCTAAAATTTGCTATATAACTTAATTTTCAATTCAAATTTTGAACCTGAATATATAATTTGTTCCTGAATTATGCACCAGGTTTTCATAGTAGAAACGGCAAAATTGTAGAAAAGATAAATAGAAGATTTTCACTGTGTCATCACCAAATTGTGTTTTTTGTTTTTTTATCACCTAATTTTTCTATATAGGTTTTATTTACTAATTACCACAATTTTAAGTGATACGCGGCATATCACTGCGACGTTCGGGGAATTTTTTTTATTAGGTGTAAATGGAAATAATATCGTGAAAAGTGTAGACTGGGTCATCTGGATGTTTAAGGACCAACAACACTTAATTCTAAAGATGGCAGCACAACTCTGAGTATACTGGGATTTCGGGGACACTTTCGAAAATTTTTAGTCATATGCGCCATATCACTGCGATTTTCGGAGAATTTTTTTTCTTAAGTGTAAATGGAAATAATATCGTAAAAAGTGTAGACTGGGTTTTCTGGATGTTTGAGGGCCAACAACACTTAATTCTAGAGATGGCAGCACAACTCTGAGTATACTGACATTTTGGGGACTTTTTACAAGATTTTTAGTCATATGCGGCAAATCACTGCGATCTTCGGAGAATTTTTTTATTAAGTGTAAATGGTAATAATATCATAAAAAGTGTAGACTAGGTCTTCTGGATGTTTCAGGGCCAACAGCACTTAATTTTAGAGATGGCAGCACAACTCTGAGTATATTGGCATTTCGGGAACACTTTACAGAATTTTTAGTCGTATGCGGCATATCACTGCGATCTTTGGGGAATTTTTTTTATTAAGTGTAAACGGAAATAATATCGTAAAAAGTGTAGACTAGTTCTTCTGGATATTCCTTAAACATCCACCAAACCCAGTCTACACTTTTCACGATATTATTTTCATTTACACTTAATAAAAAATAATTCCTCGAACGTCGCAGTGATATACCGCGTATCACTTAAAATTGTGGTAATTAGTAAATAAAACCTATATAGAAAAATTAGGTGATAAAAAAACAAAAAACAAAATTTGGTGACGACACAGTGAAAATCTTCTATTTATCTTTTCTACAATTTTGCCGTTTCTACTATGAAAACCTGGTGCATAATTCAGGAACAAATTATATATTCAGGTTCAAAATTTGAATTGAAAATTAAGTTATATAGCAAATTTTTGAAGAATAGATGGAAAGAAAATAGAACTTGCACCCGGAATCGACACCAATAATTCTGTAATATTTCACTTATTTGAAATTTCTCTCTAGCGAGTTTCCCATTTTCTTTTAAAAACAAATTCTAGTGGGATAAATAACAAATTCAACCCTGCCATACATTTTTTATGTAATTCTACACTTTTTGTTAAATTGTGTACATACCTACATTTTAGTTTTTTGTTAATTTGTGTAGCTACACATTACAAGCGATGAAACAAAATTCAATACAGTAGTGGACGCAATAGAGAGTAATATTCCCCCCTAGTAGACGACATGGTAATGAACCCCCCCGAAGTCAAATAAATATGGTACATCAATAAATCGGCTGAAGGAGTATTTTAAGAAATCAGATGAAAGCAAATTAATGAAATTATTGCACGACAAGTATTTGGGAGACCAACGGCCATCACATTTAAAAAAAAAATATGCGACAGCTAACAGGACCAAAAATCGGTAGTGGATTGCTTAAGTCATTATGGATTCAACGATTATCTACGCAAGTGCAAGCCATCTTAAAAATTAGTGGCGACGATATAGACAAGCTCGCTACGATGGTCGATCGCATCATGGAGGTAATAAAGGCGTCGGAGGTAAATATGTGTCAGAAATAACTGGAACGCGTATAAATCGAAACACTGACAAAGAAATTGGAGAATTGGGATAAAGCCGTTCCCGAATATCGGGTAGATCACAAAACAGTAATAATTCACGATCAATTGCTGGTACCATTATAAGTTCGGGTATAAGGCTACTACATGCCATCCGCCATGTGAATTCTCAAACAGTGCAAAAAACCAGTCGAACGATCGCTTATGGCGACTAGGGATCAGAATTTAAATACAACAAATTGTCAGTTTTTGATCGATACGGGGGCAGAAGTTTGCGTAATACCACCATAAGATTTCGTACGATCAAACATCAGGTATAACTACAGTACGAACGATTAATTCTCCAAATTTTGAATTGTTGGTGGAATATAAAGATCTAACATGTCCAAAGGTGGGCATGAGTCCGATTAAACGCAATGTGACTCATGTGATCGAGACGCGAGTTCGATGATATGATGAAGTTTGGAATATGTAGGCCATCGAAAAACCCATGGGCCAGCACCTGGTGAAGAAGGAAAATGGTGAGTGGCGGGCATGCGGCGACTACCGCCGACTTAATCATGCAGCAATGGCGGACCGATATCCAATACCGCACATCCAAGATTTAGCACACGGATTGCATGGCAAGGACATATTTTCAACAATCGTTTTGGTAAAATCTGTTTCCACGGATGACTTTTGGGTTAAGGAACGAGGCGAAAACCTTTCACCTTTCAATCCTTCAACACATTCACGGTCTTCGATCGATATAGAATACACGGCATTGTAGTCAACATGCGTCTAAATCTGTTTTCAGAATAAAAACAGTAAAATTGTTGGGTCATGTGATATCCGAAAATGGAACGACACCTCTTCCGGAAAATGTTGCCACCTTTACCGAATTTAGAGAACCAACAGATGTTAGAGGGTTGTGGCGATTTTTAGCTATGAGCAATTTCTATCGTCGATTGTTGAAGGATGCAGCGAAAACACAAGTGCCATTGCTGGAGTACATGAAGAGCAACAAGAAGAACGACAAAACAGAAATCAACTGGACGGTAGAGACAAAAATTGCATTCGAGAGGTGCAAAGCTGAAATAGTAAACGCAGTGATGTTAGCACATCCATCATCAACAAAGCTATAATCATAACAGTTGGCGCCTCCGACTATGCTGTCGGAGCTGTAGTCCAGCCAGGATCAGGCACCACTGAGTGTTTTTTTTAAGTAAACTAACAGCGGCACAGCAGAGGTATAGCGCATACGACCGCGAACTACTAGCAGCATACTCAGCAGTAAAATATTTCAAATTTTAGTTAGAAGAACGGAATTTTGTAATCTACACGGACCAGAAAACCAGACGAGTTTGAAAAAATCACCAATGTTACTACCCGGCAGTGACAAAAACATTTTTTGTGAGGTAAAATAAAATAAAGTAAAACGACAAAGAGACGTTTCACCATTTCCACAATATAGCTCACCCAGGCGTTAAAACGTCAAATCATTAATTAAAACAAAATAAGTATGGCCTTCCATGAGGAAGGATTGTGCGAGCTGGGCGCGAGGTTGCGTAAAGTGTCAGAAAGCAAAAATTTCGAAACATAATAGGAGTCCGTTAGGAAGATACGTACTTCCGAATAGTCGTTCCCAACACATAAACATAGCTGTGGTAGGGCCGCTGCCGATAACGCATACATATAGTTACTTGTTAACATGTATATTGATCGATTCTCACACTAGACGGAAGCAATACCATTAACGGATATAACAGCAGAGAGTGTATGTAGCACGTGCCGTGTACGAAATTTACTTGATGTTACAATAAAGGTTTACAAATTGTTTTTTTATTGAGTTATTTTACAATATAGGGTTTTTATCGTTTGACTTCTTAATTTGAAACGAATTTTATTTAAGATGAATTTTTTTTTCGCTACAATCCCGCTGAAAAAATGACACCAATACCGCTGAAAAGCTGATCTTCATATCGTACTTTTCGTACCATCGCCAAGTACTTCATGATTTGCACAGGGGTGGCGCGGATGGTCTCACCCCAAGTGTATACCTTATCACGTAAAATACACGAATAAATTACAATTGGATTTGTTCCTGGATAAGTGGTCCTTATTACCGAGGGACCACCGCGAAAAGGAATCTAATCCCCAGACTTCATTAGTAGACGATGATCCAATTACAAATATAATCTTCAAATGTTGCATAACTAAGCACTTTTCATTTTCTGCATTAAAATATTGTATACGAATAATAAATTAAAGTCAACGACCTTTTCAATCCAAAATTTTGATTTTGCTTAAGTTTACACATCCAACATAACATCTCAAAATTCTCAACTCAAGATGATAACTTTCGATGTTCATTTTATTGTATTGGCAGAAAATATTTGCAACACGCTAAATTGATAAAGATCCGACAGTGACGTGTAACGAGTTCAGCCATACATACATATGTATATGGGGAAAGTTTACCTGTGTGTTTATCACGATAGAATATCAAGAATTGGGGTAAAGGTGAATTCTAAAATCTTCATATGTCTATTGCTCGACAACATGAATCGAAACCTTGGGAAAATATAAATAATCGATTTACCTGCCAATTTAACAATATTTGATTTCAATTAGAAAATGTTAGACGTCAACGTACTACTATGCCATTGAATTACATTTTTTTGTGCACGCACACATGAAGGAAATCACGTCAACAAACTGTTTGTTTATACGTCAGATTGTTTATCCTTGAATGGATCATTCAATACCACATCATCGTATATGACTTTGGTCTATTGATCCATATTACAATCTTGGTGTGTTTTATAATTGTTCGACATATTAATTCGCATATAAATTTCAATAACTGACCCCCAAACTAATAAACAACAACACAACAACAACAAAAATAATGTTCACCCACCCATAAATGGTAGCAGCGCGCATAAACAATAAAATTTTAAAGAAAATAACTACTCGTACACTTAACCTTAAGTGTTCTCGAGATTTGCTTGTTTGAATAACACGGCACAAGCACAACATAATAGTGAAGTTCAATATCGTTCAAAAATACTTAGTGTACAACAGCAACAACGTGCTGGTTGGTCGCTCGAATCTTTTATCCTCATTTATCATACTGCCCATTTATGGTAGATTCATGTACGGAAAAATACTTGAAATTGAAAGCATAAAATATGAATTTTAAATGTCTTAAAGAAATATCAATGGTATAATTACTGATGATGGCTGGTGTGTGGTGTGAATAAGGTAAGTGTATGAAAAATTCAAGAGTAAAATGTACCCCGCGTCATCGCATTGACAGTTTATCTTAAGATCGTGTTGGTTTTATATAATTTATGTGCACATCAATCATATCGAGAAGATATGGACAGCTTCTGGTTGTACGGTTATATAAAATGGTTTGTAATACATGTTTATATATAAAACAGACATCTTTGGATGGCTAATCCATGGAAACATTTACCTGAGCGTGCGCTATTCCATCATTCCGAGATAAAGACAAATTTGGACGAAATTTTGAATTCACAGGAACCAAATTGTCACCAAGTTCAAGCAAATATTCCACGGTGGTACTTCCCAAAAATCTACCAAACGATAAGTTTTATTTATCAGGTATAGATAGTGCTTAGGCATTAAAAACGGCTTCAGTCTGCTTGATCAAAGTGTTTCTTCAAAAATTATTGAAGCATTTCTCATTCAAAATGTCAAGTAGCGCTGTTATAATCGCACAACTTCGGGATAAACGTTGTGCTGATCCAAAATTACTAATGGTGTTAACTTAACCACGTTGTGCTGATCTAACATTACTCAGGATATTAACTCCTCTCTCTTTAAAAATCCACATCCCGTGGACCAAAAATTTAGCTGAATGGGATGAATTCCAGGTTGTTGATTGGAGAGTTCCTCTTGGACAGTCAGTTGCTTTTGGGAAAAACAGTCTCTAAAATGATGATTAAAATTCCAATGTCAATGGCAGCCGCTTCTTTATGATCGTTGAAAAGTTCCTGTATACCTGGTGCAATGTTACCAAGATATAGTAGATTGTGTAAATATCCGAAATCGTTTTTGTAGCCCTCTTCCATGATGTTCGTGCGTAGTACGGAGGGTAAAACTTCAAATGTTTCTGTTTCTTTACTCTCGAATGTCGTATTGTTGATTTGAAAACCGTCTCGTTAGCATATTGGACCAAAAAGCTACCTTTCAAGTGTTGCCTAGTATTATTATACGAGAATTTTCCATTGAAATTGCTCAGAAATATAGTATGGTCGTTGAGTGTTTCGCAATGATTGGTTGGTTGTAATCCCTTGGATTATTCATCCATTTCCTTGTTTTAGCGTTATGAGCGGGGTTTCGTATTCAGATGCTCAGGGGCATATCGAAATGCCAGAGCCAAGAGCTAGAAAGGAAGAGAACGAACTTGTTAGATGTGTTGTGTTCGTAATGGAACATTAGTGTGGTAAGTTTTTTATTTGTGTTTTATATGGATGCGTCTTCCCGAGGTAGTTGTCATAGTGACTTTATTATCTTATGCCACTGTTTCTTGTTTAAATTTCGGCTTATCTTTCCGTTGGATTTCTTTGATTTCCGTATAAATGGTGTCGCCAGCTTCATAGGTCTTTGGACTGCCTCTCTGGAGTCCTGATTCTTGCGTATTCTCTCAATCAGATCCTCGTGGACTTTTGTTTTGAAATCCGCAAGATTTTGATAATTAGTGCTATGTAGTCTGCCAAAAAAAATCTCACTAGGTCTACCTTGGGTAACCGAATGTATGGAGTCATTGTAACGGTCCACCGCTATGTCTATCTATGTCATAGATAGTTCCTTATACTCGTTCTGGAGACATCGAACTATTTCCAATATGGTAGAGTGAACTCTCTCTATAGCTTCATTGGCTTTGCTTCGCTGGGAAGGTGTTAGATAAATTTGGATACCCAAGATTTTTAGGTAATCCGTTATGATAGGGGTCACAAAGCTTTTCATAACAAGTATGCGAGGGACAGTGAAATAGTGTAATGCCTTTACAATTTTGCCTCGAACATGCAAAATTGATCTATCCTTGATCCGAAAGTATTTTACGAATTTTGAAAATTTATCCACACAGGATAGAAATCTCTCATTTTTAATTTTCATTATGTCTAAATGGAGAATTCCTCCACAACTATTTGCGTCAGGCGTATTTTGTAATTAGAAAAACTCTCCTTAAACACTTTAAACATTTCTTGCAAACGCTGAATGTATTCTTTCGGGATTTTGATTCCGTTGATGATGGTTGGATGCAATTTTTTTTGTACGGCCTTGCATAAACTTTCTTTACCTCTTTCGAGCATAGATGTCTTGACCATTCCGAAATATAAATTGATTCCTGAAGACATTGATAAGTGCATCACAGTATCTAATTAAGTTGGTAGAATCCTCTCCCGCACTATAAATAGTTCCCGTAGTGGACAATGTGCTCGGTTCAATTTCCAGGTACAGCCTGGCTTGTATATAAGCTAATAGTTATATTCCTCAAGTCGAGCTTTCCATCGTTTTAACATAGCATTATTACTCTTATTGTAAATGTTAAGGGTTGGTGGTTCGTCAGAGTTTTGATTTTGCGAGCTCCATATAAGTAGTTCCGAAGGTTGTCCAGTTCCCATATTATAGCGAACATCTCCTTCTCGTTGGCCACGTAATTTTCCTCGGTCTTATTCAACGCTCTGGAGATGTAGGTAATTGGCCGGTCCTTCCTGATGTCCCCTTGCAATAGTACAGCACCAATAGCGGATGAGGAAGCGTCGGTAGTCAGCAGAAAAGGTTTGTTAAAGTTTGATAAAATCAATACCACCGTTGAAGCTAGAAGTTCCTTGATGTTTTGAAATGCTTCTAACTGTTTTTGATTCAGATCAATCTTGACTTTCTTGTACTGCGATACTTTGATTTGCGCATTCTATCCCCTAGTTAAGTTCGTTAAAGGTTTGGCTATGTGTGCTAAGTCTCGGATAAATCGCCTATAATACTATGCGAGGTCCAGGAAGGATTTGAGGTCTTTCAAGTTTTCAGTTTTTTTTTATGTTTTGAATAGCTAATACTTTTGTCTTGTCCGGTTTGATGCCTTTGTTTGTTATAAGAGTTGGCAAGTTTTGTAGTTTTGAAAATACTTTCTCAACATTGGTTTTATATTTCTCTGCAGTTCTTCCTCCGAAGACAATAATGTCATCTATGTAGACGTAACAGCATCTTCGCCTCCGCGTCAGCGAATTCGCCAATGAATTCTTTCAGGACATTATCTATCAGCTTGAGAAATTCATATTTTCCGTTCAAGATGGAGAATGAAGTCTTCGGAATATCGGCCTCTTTCATTTTAATTTGATGAAATCCCGAAGTCAGGTCGATGGTGGTAAAATACTTGGAATTTCCTAGATTTGCTAGAGTATTTGAGATATCCGGAATAGGGTAGGCATCTGAGATTGTCACTGCATTCAACCTCTTGAAGTTCATTACCATCCGATATTTCTTCGTTTGCGAGACATCCAATTTCTTTTCCACATAATCCAAATTGGGGAATTATAAGGGCTTTTAGAGGGTCGTATTATCCCATCCGCAAGAAGTTGAGCAATTTGTTTATCCATTTCTCGCCTCATGCTATTTGGATAAGGGTACGATTTGGTGTATATCGGTTCCTCACTGATGGTTTTGATTTCAGCACGTACTTCCGGATCGATGGTTTCGAGCAGTAGTTTTGTTGTGTCAAATGGAAGATGACTACCCCGAATCTCTATATTGTTATCCTGGTTATGACGATTTTTCTCGTAATAGAATATGTATGTTGGGTGTAATGATCAGTTCGTTGTTTTTTCTATCGATACGTGCGCCAAGTTCCTTCAGTGTGTCACTCCTATGATGCCATCAAATGATTTCAATCCTGGTAGAATGAAGAAATTGATGGTATTACAGATTCCAATGCTTGTGAAGAACGGTCCACTAGTTTTGTGACTGATTTGAATGTCACCTCCCACTGATTCGATTTTGAATTGTTTTAGAGAGGCTTCCATCATAAAATTTACTACTGTATCATCTTCTATTTTCGTCATATGCCACTTGGTTATAACGGTCCTCCCCCAGTTGCGTTTTCAAATGATTGATTCGTTGTTGCTTCCTTGGCTCATGGAAAAGAGAATGTTCTCGTTTTTCCGCTAGATTGCCGTGATGAATGGGGCGGTTGATATAATTTACCTGTCGCGTTTGAACTGAAGGGTCTATTTCCATCAGAGGTGGTTTAGGTTAATTCGGCCTTGGTGGTGGGGCATTGCTTGACTTCTGATGCTGAATACTGTACTCCATGTTTCTTCGTTGAATTGTTAGTGCGTCATTACTTTTGGGTGAAGGTAATGCGTGTGTATACGAAATTTGATTTATCGGAGCATTTACAGCATTGTTCACATTTCTTCTGTGAATGACCATGTTCCTATAACTCAGGTTCTGAATTTCTAAGCAGAACGCATATGCTTCAGGTCTCCGTTTAGCCCACGAATGAACACGTCTAGTGCCCAATTACGTTACGTTTCAACTAAAACTTTGAGTGTTTCCAAAGCGTAGTCCTACGTTTTTATTTTGTTGACTATTAAGCAGAACTGATGGTTCAGATTTGCATAGAACTCATCTACTATCATGTGCTTTTGTGCCAGCGTGCTTAGCTGGTGCTCCAAGATCTCTTTTGTCTGCGTAATGTAGCGACAAACATTTTTTAATCATCTCCCACTCCTTGTTGAAAATGTTGTAAGAAATCAGCGGCGAATCGGCATTACCACGAAATTTTTAATGAATGTGCTGTAGTGTAGCTCTCCTGAAGTATTTTCTCATGTACCCATGAAAGATATTGAGTGGGATTTCCATCAAAAATTTGTAGTTCTTTAACCGAGTCAGACAAACGACTTATCTCCTTTGATTCTTCTTCATTGTTGTAGTAAGTAGTGTTGTTGGACTACCGTGGGAGTAGTAGAGTTTTAAAATTTGTTCAATAGCATTTCAATTTTCCTTGTTTACTCTATCTGTGGCACTATTCTGGTAATTCCCTGGGAATAGAGAATTGGGGAAAGATTTTATATGTAATTTATATTTTACAAAATTTTTTCTGGCATACTGAGGTAAAAATCTAGTGGTAATTTTTTTGAAAACAAAATAAAATTGGGAATAATTTTCCCTGCCAATTTAGGTATGGAAAAATTATTCCCAATTTATAAATATTTACATCAAACTTTTCTTCTTAGTAGGCCGGAAAAAAATATTTGAACTGAAATTACATATAAAATTTTTCCCCAATTCCCTATTCCCAGGGAATTACCAGTGGCACTATTCTGGTTTTCCCTGGGAATAGAGAATTGGGAAAAATATTTTCATAGTATTTTTGTCTAAATTGTGTTTTTCTGACCTACTGAGAAAATAAGTTTGGTGCAAAAATTTTCAAAACAAAGTGTATTGGGAAACTTTTGTTCCACAAAATTTTTATAGGGAAAAATATTTTCCCATTTAACTTTGTTTCGAAAATATTTACACCAAACTTATTTCCTCAGTAGGCCAGAAAAATACAATTTAGACAAAAATACTATGAAAATATTTTTCCCAATTCCCTATTCCCAGGGAAAACCAGAATAGTGGCACAGGGACCCAATTTTGGTCGAGAAACGGGAATAAAATTTATGAGTTTCACCGTTGTTTCACATACGTACTAGACGTAAATATTGGATTTAAATGATTTAATGTTTTAGGTCTGGTAGGTAAGTAAAACAGCTGTAATTCTCATAATTTTTATTCCCATTTTTTGACCAAAATTCGGCACCTGGAATTTTGCTTAAGAAAATCACTGGAGCTTTAAATGTGCCACTGGACATTTAAAGCTCCAGTGATTTTCTTAAGCAATTCTTGAATTTGTTCTAAGTTTGCCGTGATGTCACAATTCACTGAGTTAGGCTGTGTGCCAAACTTAAGGTACATCGTTTACTACATTAAAAACCGGTTTTAGGACAGATTTTTCGATCAGTTTGCCATAGAGATTTTGAAAAATAATTGAATTTATCGAAAAATTGACTTAAAATTGACTTTTACCTTAAGTTTGGCACACGGCCTTATTATAGGTTGTGATTTTAAAATTTTGAATAAATTAAGGTTTTGAATAATTATATGCTTATTATAGTATTGAGGTATTTGTTTTCAATTTTGATTTAATTTTACACTAGATTTGTGTATTTTATCTTCACTTACAAGGAAATTGACTGGATTTTCATGTGGTATGAATGTGCACTCCGGGATCGTCTGCACGAGAGACCGAAAGGGTATACGGACGTAACGTAGGTTTCCTTTTTCGTATGTTTTCACTATCACTACACTTTTGTATCACTTTTGTAATATAGAATTTAAAAATGTTTGGTATAGTTTGAAGATACCTCTTGTGGCAATAAAACGTTTGAGTGCCTCGACGAATGCTCATATTGAAGAGACTCATTTTCGATTTGCTTGCCTTGGTTTCGAAATTTGTCCGAAAAATAATTCCCGACACCTATTTTTACCAAGACCCTGAATGCCTTAATAAGGTTAGTTAAATGCTCACTATTCGCCGAATATTTGAGTATAATTCATTGCTGAAATAACGTGCTTTATTATATTTTGAAATAAATTAGCAGCACAAAGCGCATGTCGACGAAGTCGTTTTGGTTCGTGCGATTTAAGATATTTAAAGGCTTCTAAGTATGTATATTGTTAAAAATTGTTTAAAAATAATCTGGTAAATTTATGTGACACTTTATGCTAATTCACTGGCATCCGAGAACACGTGAACTTGAACTTCGGAGTGCTGCTCGTATTTAGTGTAGTTTATAGAGATCCTGTATAAAGGGCTTACCCAGCCCATAAAGGCCAAGAGTTTTAACGTAGCCAGAATTATCGATGAAAACGTAAAACTCTCGACCAACATCCTTAATATTCACTTTCAGTTCATACCAGCATCTTAAAAGATTTGAGCGACACTGACTTAACTTGAACGTCTCTAAGTCATTCAGACGTCACACCCATCGGTGGGTATCCTAAGTAATACCCACCGGAGGAGATATCGTACAACTTCATCGACCAACAACATACAATACCACTATTCAGTTGTTAAAATTGACATTTCCACGAAGAAAATGCTGTTCTTATCCTCGAACCCGCATTCGAGCAACATCACGTCAAACAAATAACCTTACAAAACCAATAAAAAATCAGCTATCTCGCCGTCCGTGTCAACCACCGGCAAGACGTTTATTTAATCCATATTTGTCAGTGAGTCAGAACGTTTGAACTAGTGAACTAATTAGTACCAGATTTCACGCGCAAAGCAATTGGACCAAGCAATGATAGGAACCGAATACTATTCCTTTGCATTTGTCCCGAATTTGAGAACCGTGCAAGAATATATTCGCAATATTGAGAGGCTTCTAGACGAGGTTAAGTTTGCACCCAGAGTAATCATTCTATTCAATTTTACCCCGTATAAAGATTCCACCACTCGAGGGCGACTCAAGGCGTACATAGCTGGAGACGTAGCGCTGTGATTAATGGCCCGATTCTAAACATGTAAAAATTCTATAGCTGTAACTTTGTAGAAATTGCGTACAGAGAAAAAGAAACAGTGTTCTAAGAAATGCTATTCACAAACTGTAAACTTTTCGCCGCTGGATGGTGGCGTTGTTTGTTTATCATAAAAATACTGAGTTTTATGTAAATTAACTAAGAAATAAATTAAAATAAAAGTGTTGTACAGTTGTCAAACAACATATTAGTCCAGTGGGCGTTATTTATTTATATCCCTTAAGACAATATTTTTTCTGTGTACACTGCAGACAAACTATTTGTTTCGACTGCACGTGTTTGTATTGCATTGTCAACATTTAGGGGTATATAAGAAAAGTAATAAATTTTACATAAAAGCTCAAAAACTACAATTGGCAAAAGCTTCAAGTTTTGCCAGTATAGAGATGCTATTGGTAACACTATATTTATGTGAAAACGTTTCAATGCGTTTCAGAAAAAGCCAATTTTTTTGAGTTATTTGCTATTGAAATCGTGATATGTAAGTTTAAGTCATAAAATTTGGTGCTACACACAGTGTGGCGGGCGATTAACCAATGTGATTAAATCGATTTTATTGTAGTAAAGGTTCAAACCTAAAAGGTGTCATGAATTATTATGTAGAATTTAGAGAATTGTGCAATATGAAAGATAGCGTCATAATTTTCTTTGTTCTAAACCTACAAAAACAATGCGAAGGCAATCAATTCGCAGACGGTTAAGTGCGTTCGAGACCAAGTACTCAACCCTCTGCAAACTAATAAATACGAACCTCTCAAAACAATAATCATCGAGAGATTAAGTGAGTCTGCCAAAATTAAATTGGATCGGCTCCTTTCTGGCCTTCAACTGGAAGATAGGGAATCGTCTCAGTTGTTGTGTGAGATGGGAACATAGTCCACACATCAGGTGACAGAACCATTACTAAGGAACCTTTGGATACAGCGGCTGCCAATACATGCTCATAAAGTTTTGGCGTGCATGAGCACGTCCAGGCCAAATCAATTGGCAAAGGCAGCGGGCAGAATAGTATATCTTGCCAGATCAGCGAATTAACCAAAAGGGTTGAAGGATTATTCAAGAAGTTTAATTTCTCAAAGCCTAAAGCAACGAATAATCATCGATGTGATAGGTCTCGGTCACAAAATTCCGAACGATTTCGCAATTGTTCGCGATCCAAAGAGCAGGTAACTAGCACCCAATGTGTTATTATCATTTTAAATATGATTCCATAATGTAAGAAAATGTGCCAAAACGTGTAATTTTGACGATCGAAAAACGGAAAACCAAGATACTGCGATTCATGCAACGGGCGACGGTAGCCTAAAAACTAATGGTCGTTTCATAATTTTAGATTCCCAAAACAAGTTACAATTTTTGGGTGACACAGGTGCTGAAATTTCGGTAATTCACCTACAAATTTACAGTTAGCTAAACCGACGGAATTCAAACTATTCGGTGCAAATTCCTCGCAAATCGATACATACGGTTATAAAAATTTAGTAATTAACCTCGGTCTACGCATATCATTAAATTTCAGGTTCATTATCGCAACAGTAAACAGATGTATTTTAGGTGCAGATTTCTTAGCACATTTTGGATTAATGGTTCACGTTAAACAAAAGAAATTAATTGATACCAATACCAAGTGCAAAACATCGGGAAATCATATTAAAATGCAATCATATGAAATTAAAACTATTAAAGGAAATACTTATCCAGCGCAATTCGTTTCGGCAACACGTGAATCTCAACATTTAAGCAATATAAAATACAATGTAACTCATCATATCGAGACAACAGGTGAAATTGAGACGTGGCTTTCACAAGGAATCTGCAGACCTTCTAAAACCAATTGGGCTCGGCCTCTCCACATGACACCCAAAAAAGCTTGGTAGTTGGCGATTGTGTGGCCAATCGCATTGACGAAGCTAGACTGCTATCCAATACCTTTCGTAACAGATTTTACGCATCAGTTACAGTCTTGCACGAACTTTACAAAAATTGGTTTGGTGAGAGCATACCACCAAGTACCAATTGAACCAATGGATATCGAAAAAAAATGGCAATAACCACACCTTTCGGATTATATGTAGCACAAAAATGTGCTAATACACATTTATCGATATTAATGTAAAAATTTGAGTACGTTTTTATTTTATGTGTTTAAACATCCTGGGGCGCCCAATAAGTTCTTGGGGCTGGAATGGGACATTCCGTTGGTAAAACTGCACGACGGGCGGGGTGCCTCTTTTTCTGTCTGTTCTTGAAATATTTAATGGCAATTGCACTTGCAATGATTATTCCGCTCCAAAATAATACGTAGTGGAGTGGTGAATATGATGTGTGTTATTCCTTTCGTAAATATATTAATTTTCCTTCAGTAGCTTAATGTCGTGCTCTAGCTTGCTGGTATCCACAGTTAAGTTAATATAATCTGCTTCCGCTCGCGATGACTATAGTTGCTTTTTATCGTTCGCCAATTCGGGGTTGAACTTAGCTTGCTCGAGTTGTTGTGCCTTCTGAAAACGGGCGTATTGATTTCTCCTTTAATCTCACTATTAATTTTATCGGCAGCAATTAGATACTGGCTTGAATCTCGTAACATGCATCCATCATTTAATGTTAAGATACCTGACCCACTAAACCGTGTCGTTATGACATGATCCACAAATTACATCCTTGTTTCTTTCTTCAACGACAATAAATAACCATTTATTTGTGTCATGTAACATTATCCAGTGATTGGTTGCATTCATTGTTTTTATTTTACATAATCCTTGTAGATTTGTGGTATGACGAAGGATTGCCATTTCACAAGCATGTTCTGTAGATGCTGCATTGTAAACTTGTGACACCTTGCACAGAGTTTAAATTTGACCTCTTGACAATCATTTAATTTCTCTTTGTTAAATGATGCAAAGTGTTCTCGATGTTCATCCACAGCAATATCATTTACACTTGTTTCAATATATGCTTGGGACTCGTTGTAATAGATATTTGGAAATGGAATAACCGAGAAGAGTGTGTAGCTCCATGAATATATTAATGGAATTGTTGCTCGTATTATTAGGTTATCCTGAGTTATTCGTGTTTGTAATTTCATGGTTTTGTAAATGTGCTCTAAATTATCGGCTGTGTGATCATTATTCACGTTTGAGCATGTTTGAATAACTTGATGGTGTTATCAATGATGCTGGTTTGATTGCTAAGAAGATCTAATAGATGCCGCTCGTTTTCATCAATCGTCTCAAAATGGTTTTCATATTGATTTGCTTCCCGTTGAGTTAGTATTCCGAAAATATCTCCAAGCAGGATCCCCGTACTATCTCCAATTCCCCTCTTTTGGTTGTGTCTCTCCTTATTACTGGACATTAAGAAGTCAACTGGTGAAGTATCAAGGCACAATTAATGCCTGGTGTTCTTTTACAGGCTTCCACTAGTTCCGTATGAATCACATTTATTTGTTTTATTTCTTCCCAATAGTTAGTCAATTGGTAACGGATTATTAAATTCCATTCTTTTGCAATCACTTTTACGTGGCCGATGTTTTCCAGATGAACCCCAACTGGCTGGTTGAATTGTTGAATGTGTACCTTGTCAGTTGCATTGGTGAGGTGTCCTCGTGAAATGAGCATTACAAACATAATGGCCTTAATTAATGCCACAAACCTCATTGGTTTCGCTTTCCTTGCTGATTGCGTTCTATTGTTTGTCATGTTGTTCATGACAGAACTCAATCCACAGTGGTTGGCTTTCATGCTTCTCGTCACTCTTCTGGCTGTTGTTATATTTTCCTCAATATCAAATTGATTCTCAGTTGGTTGTGCTTGTGGTGCAGAATATACGATATCATCGATTGACAAAGGGCGCAAATTTCTTATCGAGTGTTTTGTAATACCATTCTTATGTTTTACTGATATCACTCTAACATTACCATCATCACCTGGATGAACCTCCACCACCTTTCCCATTGGCCATGTACTGGGATAACCTTCTTTGTTCTTTATTAGTACAATTTGATCCTCGGCAATATTTAGTTGCGCTCTTCAGTTTCCATATTTAACACTAGTACGAGTAGAATTATACTTTCGTGATGTTTATATTATAATAATTGGATTCATCTGCCATAAATTTTTGTCTAGAGATTATATTATTATTATTATCTATTATATTTATATATTTCATTCGTATTTTATACCGTAAATTATTAATTAATTAAATTATAAGTTTATTTTATACTGTAAATTGTATTGTTATGTTAAATTTTTTTTTTTTTGTATGTATCTTATAATTTCGTTAAAAGGGAATCAGTGTACCTGGCCCGTGTTCTTTTGAACCAAAGGTACACTTTTCTTACCAATGTACATATTCTTATTATTGTATAATTCTTGTAAATAAAAATTGGTAATGAATTAAAAAAAAAAAAAAAAAAAAAAAAAAAAACTTGCTTCCATTTGTATCGTTGTTGAAGTGAGTTTAAATAGACCGTGTGCCAGTGCTTCCAGAAATGCTGCTTCAGTTGTTGTAGAAATTCCCATCTAGATAATCGATTTTGTTTTATTTCGCCATAATTGTCTTCTGGCACCGTTAGCAATGATCTGCCAATTAGAAAGTGTACCGGTGTCAAAATTAAAGGTGTGCTTTCACTCGAAATTATAGATAGAGGCCTCGAGTTCAAGCATGCCTCTATTTGACTACATAGCGTTGATAATTCCTCAAATGTTAAATGTGTATCGCCTATAACTCTTTTTAGGTGATATTTTGCCGATTTCACTCCAAGTTGTTCCTCAATGTACGGTAATACGGTGAGCATCCTTGATTATCAGGATAGTTAATTGGCTATTCTGCGGGAAGATGATTGGATGTCTCTGATCATATGGGACTAATGACTTTTCGATTCTGCCGCCAACTCGCAGTATGTTTTTATCATCCAAGAAAGGATTCAATGATAATAACTTACTGCCCTTGTGCAACTGTTCTCCTGTTTGCAATCGTTTGATTTCTTCGTTAAATTCCTCATTTTGTGTCATCCTAATAGCGATTTCATTTGCTTTTTAAATTCAGCAGCATTGATCTTCACTGTTCTTGATATTATTAAGTTTTTGCATTTGTCAATGAACCTCTGCGTATAAGCTATAACTCTAATTAATTTTCGATATTCCGATATTCTCGAAAATAGTTGTAGAAATGGGTGCTCTATTTTTACGTTTAGTGATATTATCTGTTTCAATTCCGATTTCGTGTCAGACACAATATCTTCAGGCCACCTTTAAGTCTCCCTGGTGTAATTCCTCTTAAGACGACGTCGGCAGGGTTTTCTTCAGATGGTACGTGACGCCATACAGCTTGAGGAAGCAGTTTTCTCATTGCAGACACTCTATTTGACACCCATGGTTTATAGTTATTTATATTGCCCTTAACCCAGCTTAACGCGATTGTTGAATCCGTCCAACAATACACTTTTGCATCGGCATATTGTGTTGTCTCACGAATATGGTTTACTAGCTTTAATAGTAGTAAAGTTGCATTGAGTTCAAGCCTTGGGATATACTAATTTTATTCGTTATGGGTGCAACTTTGGTTTTGGAGATTATTGGGCTTGTTTTCACCTTTTCGTCAATAACTCGGTGATAAACTACCCCAGCCAATGTCCTCTCAGATGCATCCGCAAAACCATGAACTTCAACCTTTTTGCTTTTAATTGTATTCACCCATCTTGGTATGACGATGGCATCAATGTTGTTCAATTCATCTTTATATTTTGCCCATCGTTTGTCGATTTCTGTGGGCAATTTGTCATCCCAACCAATTCCACTTATCCAGACAACTTGCATTAACAGCTTATTGCTGATTGTAATTGGAGAAAGCCAGCCCATTGGGTCAAAAATCTTTGATGAATCCGACAGCACTGCTCTTTTAGTTGAGATTTTTGAAGCAGAAAGCTGTAAACGTTGCGTGCTGAATTGAAAGTTGTCATTTCTTGGATTGTATAAAATTCTCATCGTTTTAATAATGTCGTTCAATTTAATGGTGTTGCAAAAATTGGATGAAGTAGTTTTGGTTATCAACCTAAATAAATGTGAGTTCGCTTTGGATGAATTAACATTCTTAGGTTTTCAAATCTCTAAACAGGGTATGTGCCCAGATCGGCAAGGAATCGAAACAATTTTAAGCTACCCGCAGCCTAAAACAGTAAACGTACTGCTAGGTTCCTCGGTATGATAAATTATTACAGAATTTTTATACCAGAGACAGCAAACAGTCAGGCGCCTTTATACGAGTATTTCAAACAGACTAAGAAAAAAAAGACAATTGGACTGACGAGATTAATCGTCTCGTCATGTCTTGAAATTTATAAATCAAAGTAAATGAAATTTATAAATCACGACCGTTTGTTTCAAGACTATTTCGTGAACAAGTTTTCGAAGCCTATCACAATATTCCATACCACAACATCCAAACGACGGTGAAACAAATCACTGGTAAATTCAATTTGGCCACAATGAATAGTAAAATACACAAGTGAGCAAAAAGTTGCATTAGGTGCCAAAAATGCAAAGTAACCAAACATGTATACATTACATGTGTAATCGGTTCGAAGAGCTTCATATCGATCTGATTCAACCCCTTCCCCCATTTAAAATTGGATGGAGGCAATTCCAATCGCAGATAACCGCACATAGACAGCATCGTTAATGCGTTAATCAAAAATTAGATCAGTAGGTTTGCTGTGCCTTTAAGCATAGTGATGTGCTCAGTTCGAGTCAGCACTCTTTGGTGAAATTTCACGAATCTTGGGTATCTACCATAAACAAACTACAGCATATAATCCGGCTTGCAACGGAATTATCGAGCGTTGGCATCGAACGCTGAAAGGTTCAATTATGTGCACTGCCAATACTCAATGGACCAAATCATTGCCTGTCGTGCTACTAGGGCTAAGAACAGCATTTTGTGAAGATTTTAAAAGCACTTCAGCGGAGTTAGCTTAAGGCCAAAATTTAAGACTACCAGCAAATTTCATAAACACCTATAGTGAACACGTTAATCAATCAGAGTTAGTATAATTCAATTACGAAAACACTTTAGTAACATTCAACCATCGACAGCTGCACGACACTCTAAAGAACGAATATTCCTTTTTAAAGAGTTGTTCGATTGCAAAGCGGTTTTTGTCAGAACAGACGCACATCGTTGTTCTTTACAACCAACTTACGAGGGACACTCCCCCATCATTAAACAAAGCGGGAAATATTTCATTTTACTAACTAAAGGCGTTAGAACAAACGTATCTATTAATCGACTCAAACCATGCTTTGAGGAAATCACACAGACGAACATTGATGAAGATTCGGTTTTAAATCATCAAAACAAACAAAGTTCAAATACATTTTCGACAATTCCGATAGCTGATGCAAAATCCACTAAATCTAGTAAATAAGTAACATTCGATCCGAAGACGAACGAACAAATTAAATCGTAACATAAATAAGCCAGATCGTGGCGGTTAACCAATGTGATTAAACCGATTTTATTGTAGTAAAGGTTCAAACCTAAAAGGTGTCCTCAATTATTGTATAGAATTTGGAGAATTGTTTATTATGAACGATAGATAGAGCGCCATGATTTTCTTTGTTCTAAACCTATAAAAACAATGCGAAAGGAAAAATAAAATTCAGCACACGTTTTTATGAATACCATTTTAGTGCATATCGGAAATTCTACGGTTACAGAGCTTACATAAACAGTTTGTGAATTAGACCATAAGTCTAAGTGTTACCAAAGCCGCAATTGCGAGAAGGCATGGCTGAACAAGAATGGTATGGTCATCGTTACAAACCGCAAGATCCTCGGTATAGGACTCCACCGACAGTTTTCGTTATACCATCGCATTCATCGCGCACTCAATCAGTGCAAACCTGACACACAAACAGCTCTTTCACTCGTCGCCACTTTGAACTCTAAAACATTCACGTGTCAAGGTTGGCTGCAAATCACAACGTGTCCCAGTGTGATCAATTCAAACCCCTCACATGCGACCAAAAGTCTAGTGGATAGAGTGTACACCACCAAGAGTTATCGTTCCAAAGGTCGCTGCTTCGAATCCAGTCAGTAACTATTATTTTGTTGGGCGAGTATGATTAATATGTGTCTATGTTAATTATGTGGATGACCCCGAGTTATGTTTTTGGAACGAAATTTACAAATTCACTTTTCTCGATTGACAGTTTTCGTTAGATTCCTTCTAAAACAATAAAGTTTCGCTATGTTCACTAAACTATGAAGCCTCAACCAGCGAATACTAAGAGCTTAAGCTGTGCTTCGTTGCACTTAGTCGTTTGGTCCACTTAGGGCAGCAGTCATTTATTTGTGACAAGAAGCCTATTTTGGTGGTACATTAACATTTGTAATTAAGATCGATGATCATCCAAAAATTAAAACATAATTAATCGCGGAACAATTTCTCTCAATTAATTTAATTAAGAAATAAATTTCGCAGAATCCGGATATATCTTGCCTTGTATGCGCCATGCATGTATAACAACAGTTAAAGTAATGACTTTACATTTGGAAAAGTTCAAATAGTCATATGTACCATTCAGGGACAATAATTTGTTTTGACTAATCGTGATCTCTATAAAAGTTTAATTTTCATGGTCTCGTTTCATTAGTGAAGTCAGAATAGCAACAAAAAAAAACAAATTTACCGCTTATACGGGTACAAGAAATTTGCATAACGATACATAGACATATGCGAGTATTATGTAAAACCTTCATTTGGATTTTTGCGGAATTTTTACAGATTTGATTTGAAATCAAATTTTAAATTAAGAAATGTTTTCTAACCATTTATAAAGTATTCTGTGTAAACTGAAGGGTGTATAATTCTTCGAACCAATAACTGGTTCTGTTTAAAGATAAGCTGTAATGAATTCTGTATAAAACATTGTCGTATAATCGACACTGTGATCTTATCATGACAAAAGTTCGCTTAATAATTCTGTTCCATCTGGGATGGTTTTGATATAATCTTGTATGAACCTTTCTAATTCTAGAGATTTTCATTTTGAATTCATGACGTGGCACCGTCACACTAAATCACTCTTTGAAAACAGCTATTCACTTATTATCATTGTGTGTTTTTATCTTTACTCTGGCGCTCACAATGTTGCTGATCACTACTTCGAGCTCGGTGCATCTCCGTCTTTGTAGATCGTATTCACTCTCTTCATTCAAGACTCATTTCGTTTGTATTCGTTTTTGTTGTGCTACTTCTCAACTCTTGATCGCATATGATTATTAACGCCGATATATTCCAAATTCCCACTGAAGACAAACAATGATATTTAAAATAATTATGGCCTTCGGTAAGCGTCAAAGATCGGACTGCCACGACTCTGCTCTCGACAAACAAATCGTGCAGTGACATATAGTGACATTCCTCATAATATGGGTCTTTCTACCACTAAAACAACTATTCTATTTTCACGTCAATTTTATGGCCAACAAGGCCGCAAATAAAATTGGATGCCTGCCCGATGACCATCTTTACTTTAACCAGAACATTAAATTCTCAGTAATCAAACCCCATTTTTTGCTAGTTCCAAAAATGGCCGTAAATTAAATTTTTTCAAAAAGGAATTGTATCATCGATATGGTCCGGATAAAGACAGGGGGTGCGGGGAGTAAGTGAAACATGCGAAATTACTAATCTCCGACGCTCCGACCATAATTTTGAATATATTGTTACGAATTTATCTTGTAAAACCCGGTTCGTATCACTGGATTGTGAATATTAACGATAAATTAATTTATTATATTACACCACTTCAGGAATATTCCCGAAAATACCAGAAATATTCCCACAATAATTTCCCCAAGATCAAACGAGGCAAACTTTGTACATATTTACGTCAACTAGTCTAGTGGCCATGCAAAGTTGCGTCTATTGGTCTGGTGGGCGTTAATTCGGCGTGGATTGGTCACTTGGGCGGAATATTAATTTAGCGAAAATTGGTCAGCTAAGAGTTTTGAGTTTAATAACATTTGCGAAATAGTGACATCTAGATTTAACCATTCGAAGTATTTTTATAAAGGTTTAGTTTTATAACAGGTTTATTTTATAGAAGTTTTGTTTAGAACAGAACCGTTGTGAATATTCGTGTATTATCTGGGAAATTCAATGCTGATGATGATTTATATGATTTATATATGATTTATATACCGAGTGCGAGGAATGCAGTAGGTAAGCCAGGGGTGTGTCTTAGATAAGATGCTGTACGCGATAATTTAAAATCGCAAGTGAAGAGTGGAATAAATGATTAGTGGTGCTGAAAATGGTGTAAAGTGGAATAATAAATAATTTCCGGCATTATTTGTTGTGCTTTAGTGTTTAGTGGGTATTTATAAATTGTTCTAACTGAATATAATCAGTATTTTCAGGAATATTCCGGAAGTGGTGTAAATTATGAGGATTGTTGTTGTACACGGTCAATTTTATGGCTGTTTCACAATCCAGTAGTAACAATTTTCACTATCAGCAATGCAACTACAGAGACACTACACAGGCTATAGGCTTTCACATAATACGTTCTGTATTAGGTAGGGCTACTTAACTCAGTACCACAAGGGGCATGTATAATTTTGAGTTTCAATTTCTATAAGGGCGATCTGAGGACTTCAACTTTTTTTGCGGCAATTCAAGCTTATGGAACAAAAATGTTCGATGTATATGATGATCTTCGTCGAAATTTTAAAAGAAAATTCATTATTGCGGGTGTGTCGCGCCTATTATAGGTGCTGATTTTTAAAAAAACACAGGGTTGATTGTTGATTTTCGCAAACAAATGCTTTCCGACCCAGTAACTTCGCTTTGTGCATTTGGAGTCGTCACCTTGCGCAATGAATCAGCATTATCACAATTGGATAAGTCGCAGATGAATTCCCAAATTCAAAACAGACTCTAAATTATCTGACTTTTGTCTAATTCTTTGAATATTAAACATCAAATTTGGGGCCAAATTTGGTTTGGCACCGGATAAATTGAAGATTGCAAAAAGGAACTCAAAACCGTTATGACATTTTGTATTTGTCAACCAAGTAACAGGTGCATGGTCTAAAAAAAATCCGATCAAATTCCGATTGAACCGCCTAATATTCCGAACTACCATTTCAATAACTCCCATTGGTATATTCGAGTTTGCTAAAATGACATTGGCCTCAGGAATGCGACTAAATTTTGTTTTTGTTTATTTAGATGACATATTAGTAGCTTCTAAATTTTATGAAGAACAACTACAACATCTAAAAATGTTTTTTCAAAAATTACTAGAAAACGGTTTGATTATCAATCTTAAATGTGTATTCGCTTCAAATGAAATTAAATTTTTTGGACATACTGTTAATGCAAAAGGCATTTTATCAGACGATAGAGTTGAACTAATAAAACATTTTGGACGTCCATTAACAGTGTTTGATCCCAAACGGTTTTTGGATATGTTCAACTTTGTTTAACTTTTTAGACTCTTCATTCCAAACGAAGCAGCAGACCAAATCTTACACAAAGATTTTTTGAAAGGTTACAAAAAACAGTTAGACCTAAAACAATTGGTAAGTGGAATCTATTGAAACCTTCAACAATTGTAAGGGTAAGTTGTGTCAAGCAACTCTTTTCGCACATCTGTTCTCTACTGTAAGCGGCAATCGGGCGGTAGTTCAACACCAGTTTTTCCTCGGTTCGCCTTAATTATACGCAACGAAGATATAGTGCTTACGATAAGGAGTTGCTTTCAGCTTATTGAGGCATCAAGCACTATAAATATCTTTAAGAAGGTTGACAGTTTCCCTTGTTTTTGGATCGCAAGCTATTAATCTATCGTCACTAGTTGCAGACCAATGATGCAGAACTTCGAGATATTTTACTTGAAAACATGCCATTAAAATTTATGTAAATTCCACTAAATTCGAATTCCAATAAAACAATTCAAAGACCTTTTATAACAATTGAATTTCGAAAAAAGTTCGTAGCTATTTTCTCGATCAGAATCTACCCCTTGGTCAACTTTTCAATTCTTCTTTGGTTGTCAAAATTCCGCAATCCGATTTTGTAAGTAATTTTGAAAAAACACTTTGGTGACCAACTTCGGCATCCAGGCCTCCAATATCAAAATTTGTATCAGTCCATATTTCCATCTCACGGCTTGTGCACTGTGCAATGATAAAATCTTCACTATAGAGGTGAATAATTAATCGCAAATCGATGAAATCGGTTGCATTGCATGACAACAAGAACAAAATTCCAAATGTTAATGAGGATTCTTCCCATACCGCGATTGCAAAAAGTGTCTTACGCCTCAACCAGTCAGACTTAAGAGCTTAAGTTACACGCCGATTGCACCACTTTGGTTAGTGTTACAATCACCAACATTTTATAGGCTTCTCGTCACAAATAAACAACTGACCTCTTAAATTTTGGTGGTCGTACCGCTCTCCTAAGTGGTCCAAAACGGAGCACAACTTAAGCTCTTAAGTCTGACTGGTTGAGGCATTAACCTACCATTCCACACAGGGTTTTTTGTATTTTGGTATTTTTTTCAAGGCAAACTAGTCGTAACAGATAATGTATATATGTATGTTTGTTTTATTTTGTTTTGTTCTGCTCTCTCTTAAATAAAATTTAAACTAAAAGGAGTCAAAAATGTCCTTGAAATATTTTTAATTTATGTTTGAGTTGTGCGATTGCACAGAAAATATGTTTAAGTCGCAATTAAAACTTGTATCATAGGTAAACGAGCAAAAGAAACGAGGAAAAATGTGGTATTATTTTTTTGCGTGTGACATCAGCCAACTAGGACCGAACAGCAAAATTAAAATACCACTAGGTAGGTTTCGGAAAATAGCGGCTGATTTATTAACACCATTAAATTATTAGTTTTTGGCCTCTATCGTAAAGGGTTATCCAATTCGAGGTTGATAAAGTAAACTTAAAAAAAACACACAAAATATTCGGAATGTATTGTAGTTTTTATTTCATTTTACAGATTGATCCTTGCCATTTTTAGTTAAACAAGATATCATTCAAATGTCCTCCACGGGACTTCTTACAGGCCTTGATTCTTTTGAGGTAATTTTCAATGACTTTTCGGCACATTTCGGGCGGTATCTCGGCCATTACCTTACGAATATTAGTTTTCAATTCGTCAAGAGTTTGAGGATTGTTTGCGTAAACACGATCTTTCGCGTAGCCCCACAAAAAGAAATCCAATGGCGTTAAATCACAGGATCTTGGAGGCCAATTGACATCAGCCAATCGCGAAATCAAACGTCCAGGAAATTTCTCTTGCAAAAGATCTCGATTTGGTCGTGTTACGTGACTGGTTGCTCCATCGTGCTGGAACCACATTTCGTCAAGATCATAATCTTCGATTTTCGTAAAAAAATAATCGGTTAACATGCGGCCATAGCGCTCAGAATTGACGGTAACGGTTCGTCCATGGTTGTTCTCAAATAAATACGGCCCAATCACACCACCAGACCACAATGCGCACCAAACAGTGACTTTTTCCGGGTGTAATGGCTTCTCTACAATCAATTGTGGATTTTCTGAGCCCCAAATTCTACAGTTTTGCTTATTAACGTATCCACCAAGCGAAAAATGAGCTTCATCACTGAAGAAAATTTTGTTCGAAAAATCAGTTAAATCATTTTTAAATCAGTTAAATCATTTTAACGCGTTGGTCGATTGTTAAATGCTCCATATTCTTAAATGGCAGAATGTCAACTAAATAAATGACAGCGTACTTGACGTTTATCTTTGACAGATGTCGGTATACAGATTTCTACTTTATCAACCTTGAATTGGATAACCCTGATATGTAAAAATTGTTTTCATGAATTCATCAGAATTCATTGAAAAGGGAGTTATGTGGCATTCAGCGTTAATCACAAACAGAATTTTCTAAAAAATTCTAACTTTCCCAATTTTAACACAACTTAATAAAATTATATAAGAGTCACTGATTCGATAGTAATAAAAAATCGTTTTTTCAGTTGGAAACTAATATTTAAAATAAAAGAATGTCGTTTCTAAAAAAATATGTTAAGTTTTTATTTTTGTGAATTTAATATTTAAAGAAGAAGTAAATAAAAAAAATATAAAAATATACTTTGTTTTTAATTTACTGTGATATTGAAATGTTGTACCCCATCTTATAAATTTTTTGGAGATTCGCTAATAATTTAGAAAAATCTGTCATCAAAGTAGCTATTGATTAGTTTTCCTTGCAGCTTAAACTTTTTTAAAATTCGATTTTAAATTGTTGACTAATTTTCTTATTTCCGTTTTAACCATATTAATTTTGAAGCTATAATCATATCATGATACAATCACGCGACACTATCAAGCAAACATCTCGCATACATTCGTAACAATTGCTTATTGGGGTGTAACACAAAATTTCATTTAATTTCGTTAGAGTGATGTTGTACTGTAGTATCTGCATTACCGACACAATGAAGAACGGTTCATAGTCATAAGAAAAATCCCGGATTTTCCATCCCATCATTTTAACCAATTAAATCATGTAAATTATATAAAATACACGCCCCTTTCCATACAAAAACCGCCATTGCACACTGATTCAGTCGTCGTGATTCTTTTGTCGTTTACTTCCCCTTCACCAACAAACCAACAACAGTTTGCGGGTTAACGTGATGGAAACGATGAAAAAATTGCGACGAAAGAATCTAAGTGTGGTTCCGCCTAATAGTTGAAAATACTTGGCTGTGGCATGTTTATCCATAGCTATGAACCGGACTATATCAACACATATAAACGTCAAATTTGACAGAAACCACACAAACAAAATTAATTTCGAAGAAAGTGTGCCAAAGCTAATTTATTTTGTAGTTTTTATTGTTTGTGAGCACAAATTTTAATATATACAATAGTTTTAATTTTTATTATAAAACATTTATTATGAATCCAACATCTATTTTCGATCATGTTAAATTACTATACGAATGCGAATTGCATTCCGAATGCATTCGATTGGTAAGAAAACTTTTTCATCCCTTTCGTATGTACAACTGCGTTCTATATCTGCATATTTACTCCATTCCAGGCTTCACTTTTGATTTCAGCCCATGACCAAGAACGGACCATATTGAATCCGCAAGAACATTTCTTAACCTTTATCTACTTAGCTGATTCACTGTTTGCAGAGGGGCGATACCGACAAGCTGATTCAGTGTATCGACATGCTACACTCTCGAGACGCATACTGGCCAAAAGTAAGGTTAGCTATAATAAATCACTGGAAAATGTAACGGAACAATTTTCGGATGCTTACATAAAGTTTAAATTGGCAAAATGCCTCTTTGAAATGAGACGGTGTGAAGATGCAATAACCCTGCTAAATACGATCCAGTTGAAGCAGAGGACACCTAAGATTAATTTCTTCTTGGGCAAGCTAACTCAATTTGTTAATCAAGAAAGGAACTCGGTCGCCGCATTTAAAGAAGTAGTTAAAGAATGTCCGATGGCACTCGAATCGGTGGAAAAATTAATGGAAATGGGAACAAGAGGCGTTGAGATAAATTCGTTGCTATTGGATGCAACACTGTTACCACAATGTTCGGATTGGCTTTGTACGTGGATAAAAGCACATGATTTAATTAATAGTAAAAAATATACTCAAGCTTTACAAGCCCTGCGATCGATTGAGTCAAATTCGTTCATTAGAAATTCGAATATGCTACTAAATTTAATAGGTCAAATATATTACCTCATGGGTGATTATGAAATTGCAAAGAGTTATTTAAAACCGGCTTTTGCTATTTATTCAACCAGCTCGATGGGTATCCAGCTATATGCAAAATTATTAGCGAAAACAAAGAAAATACAAGAACTAGAAAAATTAATTCCTCTAACATCGTCGACTTCTGAATACACAAGCGAGATGTGGTATATAATGGCCCAGTACCTGTTCTCGACTGGAAAATTTGAAAAGGCTGCATTTTTTGCACAAAAGGCATTATTAATAAATCCGATAAATGTGGAAGCGCTACTGTTGAAAAGTCGGGTGTACATAGAGGTAAAAAAGCTAAAGGAAGCTCTTTTATTGCTTCGGGTTGTTCAGCAAGTTGTGCCCTATCGTTTCGAAGTTTATAAATTATTGGTAAATGTATATATGAACATGTATCGCATTAGAGACGCACATGCTGCTGCAAATCAAGCAATTAAATCAATTGGTCAAACGCCAAGGACGCTTGCGGTAAGCTCAATCAACATTAATACAAAATTTAATTTCACTTATAATAATTATCTCGTTCTATTTGTTCAGCTGCTAGCCGAAACTTATACAAACGATGTACATCTTAAACCAAAAGTAAAGCCACTTCTTCAAAAAGCTCTCGAACTCAATGAGTATTATTTACCTGCGGTCATTCGATACTCGGAAATTCTACAAGCCGAAGGTGATATTTCAAGTGCAATTAGCTTACTAAAAAAACAAGTCGCTGTGCAGCCAAATTGTACCATTCACACCATGCTTGGTGAAATGTTAAAAACAATCAAAGATCAAGATGGCGCGTTAGAACATTATACATTAGCATTAAATCTCGATCCCAATGACCGTCAAGCCATGGCCGGTTTAATGTCAATGGGTAAATCAGCTGCTAGTAACACTGAAAATTCCTATACAACATCATCGACGAACGAAGAAAGTACGCATTTTGTTAATATTTGTTTAAATAAATAATTTTTATATTTTATTATGATTTCATCTATTTCCCGGATTGTTCGGAAACACTTATATCATCGCCACATATAACAGATATAGCAAATGATTTCCAAGAGTTAGTTGAATTGGTCCCGCCTCCTGATCCTGATCCAGAATCGGAAAGTGATGCAATGTGGTCGGACGTTGAAGTAGAGATAAATAATGGATAGACAAATTTTCCGATTTTATTTTGTAAAAGTTTACTGTTAATCTAGAGATTAGTGAATCGTATTTTTTTATATTATTGATGGCTTAATAAAAAGGATCTTATTATGATTATTTAATTTCTGTTTTCATTTGTTTGCAACATATTTTGGATACAATGCAGCGTTGTCGGTTGGGCTCTGTGATTTTATGGCAAAGTTCTGACGGTACTAATAAGCTATTTCTTAACCGATTTTGATAAGTTCGATATATTGAATTAACAATAGGTTCTGTAACTGGCGTCTTTGTGAAATTCTGGAGTAAGGCGAATAGTTTTTAATCGAATATAGGGAACTAGGGTATTTAAAAAAAAAAATTGGGAGACATTTCGAATGGTATAATTGATATTGTTCTTTGGACCAACTATTCTTCATGAAAAAGCCGAAAAGATTAAATGCACAAATAGATAAATTGTTCCAAGGAGTAAAATTTTCTTAGTTAATGATAGTCAGTGTCCCTATTATTGTTGAATGCATTTTTGTTTCAGAATCAGTAAAAAATGTTTAGATTCACATATATGAACATTCTAGATTTGTCTAAATTTATACAGATGGACATGCTCTCGATTGACCTAAAATGTTGATAACGCAAATCACTGGCACGGTCCTTGGCATACCTCACTTCCGATAATCCATGTCACTCATCCCTGTGTAAGGTTCCTCATCCTCCACACAGACGGCTGCCTAGCTATCAAAGCTCTCCTTCCACAATTTCTCAATCCTGTTGACCTTACTCAAAATCCTCGCAGTTTATTCTCGTGTGTTATATCGAGCATCCCCTCGATCTCTTAACAACGACCACCTCCGTTGCAATGACCGTAGTATCTGAGCAAGCTGTCCCTTCAATTTTTGGCACCCACGGAATAGCCTTGACACACTACACTGCTTCACTACCTTTTCTCTAGTCCAGGCAGCTTTTTTATTATTTATTTATTACCTACATAAAACCTCCACATTGAATTCAAGTTCTTATATTAGATGATATCACAAGTACCACCACGTAAACACTGCACATATTTTTTCCATCATGCCAGAATTTTCGCACTTCCTTGAAACTCCTCAAATGTCTCACCAACTCGATGCTTCGATATAAACAACGATGTCTCATCTTGTCATTCGAAATCTCGCATATCAGTTGCAAACAACCATTTTTAAACAAACAGTTTCTAAAACCATGTGGACTACAACTACACGTGACTACACTTCATGTTGATCGATGCTCAATAACTTTCCTCATTACAATTGATAACTATTTGTCACGGCAAAAAGATTAGCAAAGTCGAATTTGGAGTTGGTTTTCTGAACAGCAACCGACATCGTCAATTAGTGACAACATCAGTAAAGAAATATACAGATGTTCATCCTCGTTGTATATGCCATCGTGTAGCAACTCCGTTCCAATGAATCTGGAGAGTTAGAAATGAACGATAGTCACAACATGATGTCATAACCGAAGAATAATAAGGCTCCTGATGAATGATCAAATGTCGCATGTACTAACTTGTATTAAAAAGAAATCACCGAATAATGTAAGGTGGCTCTCTGATCGGTTAAATCAGACCTTCTCTCTGAACATTGTTAGAACGAATGTTACAGAAATAACATTCCTGTGGAATACGTCATTTGTCACGTCCTATAGTAGAGGCCTATACTATAAATGAAGCCAGTTACTGGTGCTACTGGGCCACCAAGCAAACGGTGTAGTAACGTCCAATGAAAGATGGATGCAGTTGGACGAATCTTGAACACGGTGCTCGTTTGTTGGTGAACTACGGTAATAAGACGTGAACTAAGAGCCATGGCTTGTGGAAACGTATGAACAATTTAATAACTGAATTTCTGTATGCACCCTGTTGAGTTGATTGACCTTCACGTTAACTTTATCTACAATCATTTCTGTAAACTTTGACCTTAACCATTTCAAACAAAATATTTAGTTTTATAATAAAATCTATATTTTATTGTTTTAATTAATAACTAATTTACAACTATTATTTGTATTCATCCATTTATACAATTTACATACACAAAACATAACAATCTGAAGTGATTTTTCATAAAAATGCATTTTTATCTTGATCTTTTCGTTCGAAGGGGGTAGAGATTTTTTTCTTATATTCTTCTTGTGAATTTGATTTTTTAAAATTATTTTCTCATAATATATCAATTTTCTATACATAATCACATCCGAAAATCATATATTTTGAGAGAATAAATTTTTTAGTCTTTTCATTCCATATCTGTAATTCGAATAAACGATTTTATTGTGAATATTTTTTTTGTCTTTACTTATTCTAGAGAAAATTAAAAAATTAAATGCTCGAGGAAATAATCTTGCTACATATATAATATGTAAATAATTTTTTTTTTTTTAGTTGGTAGTTACTTTTACATCATACCCCCCATTCCACCCATGCCGCCCATTCCTCCCATGCCACCCATACCTCCCATTCCAGGTGCTGATTCCTCTTTTGGAATTTCTGTTACGACGGCCTCCGCGGTTGTTAATAGGGATGCAACTCCTGAAGCATCGGTAAGTGCTGTTCGAACAACCTTGGTCGGATCGATAATACCTCGCTCAATCAAATTTACAAACTCATTATTCAATGCATCATATCCAAAATCAGTTTGCATATCTTCAACTTTGGAACAAATTAGAGAACCATCAACACCAGCATTTTTGGCGATTTGTATAGCAGGCATACGAAGAGCATTTTTAATAATACCAATTCCAGTATTCTGGTCTTCGTTAGCACCTTTAAGATTATTCAAAACTGGAATGCAACGAAGAAGTGCTGTACCACCTCCGGGTACAATACCTTCTTCAACGGCAGCACGTGTAGCATTTAATGCATCATTTACACGATCCTTGATCTCATTTACTTCGACCTCACTAGATCCTCCAATCTTCAACACGGCAACACCCGACGCTAAACGTGCCAAACGTTCTTGTAATTTTTCCTTTTCATAATCAGAGGTTGTTTCTGTAATTTGATCACGAATCTGATCAGCGCGGCGATCCACATCTTCTTTACGACCTTTTCCTCTCAACATTAAAGTATCATCTTTGGTTATTGTAATTTCACCAACTTGTCCCAAATCAGACAGTTGTACATCTTCAAGTTTAACCAAATTCGCATCATCGCCAAAAACAATACCTCCAGCTGAGATCGCCATATCAGTTAAAGTTGATTTCCGATTATCACCAAAGCCTGGTGCCTTTACTGCTGCTACCTGTAATCCAATTTTTAACCTATTTACAACTAGTGTGCTAAGTGCTTCACCATCAATATCTTCGGCGATTATGACTAATGGTTTCCGTTGTGCGTTCGCCAATTCAAGGGCCGGAATTATTGATTGTACAGTTGAGATTTTCTTTTCGCAAAATAAAATTAGAGCATCTTGAAATTCAACCTTTGCACCTTTAGTTGAGTTAATGAAATATGGTGAAATATATCCTCGATCAAATTTCATGCCTTCAATAACTTCCAATTCATTGTTCAATGTTTTACCATCTTTAACCGTTATCACACCTTCTCGACCAACTCGCTTCATGGCTTCACTGATAAGGTCACCGATTGCCTTATCACCATTAGCTGAAATTGTTGCAACCTGTGCGATTTCCTCAGGTGTTGTGACGTTACGTGACATTTTCTTTAAATGAGCTTTTACGGTGTCTACTGCTAACATCACACCTCGGCGAATTTCAATTGGATTGGCTCCTTTAGAAATTTTTTCAAAACCATCTTTAGCAATAGCTCGTGCTAACACGGTTGCGGTTGTAGTACCATCACCAGCCTCCTCATTTGTGTTATTGGCAACATCTTGTACAAGTTTAGCACCAATGTTTTGGAATTTATCCTTTAATTCAATACCTTTAGCCACCGTAACACCATCCTTGGTAATTTTAGGAGAGCCCCAGGATTGTTCTAAAATTACGTTACGACCCTAGAAATAACCACAAAAGTAATTGTTAATGTACATCCCCATAACGTTTAATTTATTAATTTACTTTTGGCCCCATAGTAACAGCAACGGCATCGGCAAGGATATCTACACCTTGTAACATAAGTGCTCGTACTTCAGCACCAAAACGAACATCTTTGGCATACGTACGAAGAGCCAATTGACGAGCGGCTGATATTCTAAGAACACTTGGAAGTCTATACATCTGCAATGGGAGATTACATAATGTTCACATTGAATCGGTATCTTAACCTCAAAAATATAATTTCATTAAAAATTAAATCTACATTTTAAATATTAAAGCAACAAATTTAAATATTTCACAATTAATTAAATCGACATTAGATTACAACTAGTTTTATTAGTAGAAAAAATTCTTCAGAGTAGCGAAGTTTCTAGAGTAAAATTTTCTAGAATTGAGTGATGAAACTCATTATGAATTTTCTCATGTTATTCAAGCAATTTAACATATTATACCGTAAAATAACCTAGTTTCGCATAATTATTAATGAAAAAGTACCTACCTTAGATAATTTATTTTATTTAGTATAAAACCGGCTGTAATTATAATTTTATCACAAAAAAAATAAATTTTAACACGACTTGCAAAACACGCTGCCTACTGTTTCAAGCTGATTGATACGAAAAAGAAAAATCCTATAAGAAAAATGTTGTATCGGGCAGCTCTAAAAAAAATTTTGAGCTATTTTCATACTAAAAAAATTTCATTACATTTCAATTTTGTTTCATAAAATAATTTTTATATAAATAAATATGTACTGTTCAATCATGGTCGAGGATTTATAAATATGTAATTAATGCATTTCAAAATAGATTTTTAAATTTGTAGGATCCATTTGTAAAAATTTTGTGATTTTTGAGCAAATACATATATAGAGCAAATTCTTATTTGAAATTACGATGGCCGGTTTTATTGGTACATGTACCTTTTTGGTTTTCTTTTCTACCTCCATAGGAGGTGGGAGTTCGTTTCAATTCATGTGCAAAACAGAAAACACGTTTGTTGAGTTCGCTCGCTTAACTAAAGAAAGTTAATTTTAACATTAAACAGTTTCTGTAGTGAATATGTCTCGTTTTTCGCATGCAACAAATCAAGAAAAGCCAATGCATTTGAGGATGCCTGAAATTGTTGTGACATACGGTAATTTTGTCGACGTCCATCCAGTTGAAGCTTCTAAGAGCACTTCATGTAATTTTTGTAAAAATAATAAAGAAGCAATGTAAGCACATTTTAATTTATTTAATGTTTATACATACTTATGATATTTATATTTTTAATAGCGAGTTCTATACCAATCACACCGTGAAAAATTGTCCAATAATAAAAAGTTGCCGCTGCTCGATATGTGGAGAAACTGGGCATACAATGTAGGTACCATTTTGTGTTTTAATTACCTATACAAATTGTACCCACTAATACGAAAAACAAGGGGAAGGACAAATTATCACATAGAAATTAAAAGGCTGATGTCCTTTATATGCGTCTATCTTTTAATCCCATTGGCTGATGACACACTAGGGTAACTGGTATCCGGTAACTTCTTCGTTTGTTTCCGCTTTACCAATAAAATCAAAAAATTGCGGCTCAGATAAAACCGATTTTATTTGTAAAGGGGAAAGAAACGAAAAAGTTACCCTAGTGTGGCAATGCAGATTAACTTCGAAAAGCAACGTAATCGTTCCCTTCTAAAAGGAAATTTTATTATGTTGAAATAAATAATGGTCTCTGTAGCGATCTGTCCACAACAAATTTTTTGTTTATATTCGCGAAACATGCTCATTCTATGATCGATTGGATCAGTTTAAGAAAAGCAGCCCTTGAAATTGATTTGTAGGAGCTGCATTGGTTCTCGCATCTGATAGGAAGCATGCTAGAAAAGAACTAATCTTACAAGACAGCACCCATTCACTTGCATCGTTTAAGTCGCTTCTACAACTTAGGTGTCAGTCAGTAATAACTTGGCCAATAAATACCGTGGACAGACACAAAAATTATCGCGATTTCTTTCAATCGCGATTGCATGTCAAACAAATAAAATCGCGATTTTATAATTACAGATGCAAACCCGATTTTGTAACTGCAAACGTTCAAATTCAAATTTAATTAATGAAATAAAACAATTTCAATGCGTATTTGCCGATTTTGAATTACATCGAATCAGTTACAATAAGTTAATATAAACTAAATGTATAAATAATTTCAGTGATAGTTAAAAAAATTTAAAACTTAATTTACAATCTAACAATTTTTCTGTATACATACATTCAATGAAAATGACTTATGTTCCCCAGCCCCATACAATCCTACTGATTTTTTCTTATATTTAACATTTATCTTCTTCTTACAACCCGATTGTAGTAATCTTGTTTTATAAACGCAGAAACCCTGTTTTGTCAAAATCGTGTCCTGACAGACTAAAAAAATAACTACGTAATCTCGAATTCGCGATAAGCTTGTTTGTATCTGTCTAGCTAGGGTATAAGCAATGCCTTATTGCCTTCTATACTACTGGCCTTTTACTACTCTCATTTTTCGCACATGACGTCAATTTAAGTCTATACCGAGACTGCGCAATAATAATTTTAGGATATTTACACGAACAAAGCAACTAGAGAAAGCAACAACAACGTCGATTTAGCGTGTCGTCATCATTTGGTGTAAGCGGCCAGTAGTTTAGAAGGCATTGGTATAAGCATACAAAAAGGACATATGTCCTTTTTTTATGGTATAAGTGTAGATGACGTATACATCGCCGAAATCGGGTAAGATGAAAATTTTTACAAAAATTTTCTTTATAGGATTGTATATAAATCATTTTTAGGAGGAGCAAGAAAAAATTTTCGGATAAATTGCCACATTTTCCGGGAAATTTTCAGTTTTCCCAAAAATATTTTCTTTTTCTTGATTCTAAAATCCAAAATCTGCGGTTTTTATTTATCAAATCTTAATTTTAATTATTATTTTAACTTGTCTTATACATTAGAGGATGGGGACTACCGCCCCCAAATCCTAGCTTCTCTAAAAAAAAATTAAAACAACTACTTTCATATTAAAACAGCAAATTGCGAAGTATTTTCAAAAATGTATGTTATTTTGTAGGTATAACATATGTACATACTAACATATGTACATACAACATGTACATACTAAAATTGGGAAAATGTTGCAATTTTACCATAAATTCACAATTTCGACATCAAAATCTATTAAACAACTTATCATTATTTATTATTTCTTAACTTGTCACCAAAAAAAATGAAAATGTCAACATTTTCCTGGAAAATGTGATTTTTCCGAAATTTTTGGCTTGCACCTCCTAAAAACGATAGATACACAATCCTATACCTCATCTACACTTTAGCCATTTAAATCTTTCGTCGTGCCTCCGGAAAAACTTGTTTTTTGATGTCAAGGTTGCAGCAAATGAGCGATATGTCGATACATATTTCACTTTTGTGAAACACATAAAATTTGATTACCTACCTAATCCTCTATGTTTTTTGTATGTATGAAAGTATCTACGAGTTTTCCTTTCGACGAAAAAACGATACTCATTTTTACCACTCTTATATTAACTCACTCTGAGTGTCTGTTTGTATCGTCAAATTTTGTAATCAATTTTTCAACCACTTGCGATAGTCCAATTGAGCTGAAATTTTGTATGCAGGCTTAACTCCGATGACAACACAAGATTCTAACATTTTTAGACATTAAAAAATTTCGATGACTAAAAAGTAGAAAATAAAATATATTTAAAAAAAAACTTTTAAAAAACCACGCAATTATATTTAAAGGCTCTAAAAAGTAGATAATAAAAGGCTTTGAAAAGTAGAAAATAAAATTGTTTGCACATGAAGTAAGGTCATTTAGTAACACTAATGGAACAGCCTATCCTGGTGTATCCTAAGAATAGATTTTTTGCTGGAGCATTTCGGTATTAACGTAAAAATGATATATTGAGAGATAGTATATATATTCAGAAGGAGCGCCCACGCTTATATTGTTAGTCATATTAATTTTAAATTTCTAATTGTTATAAATATATGTACCTTGATAGGAGTAAGGAAGAAAAATTTTATTTTCTACTTTTCAAAGCCTTTTATTATTAGCCTTTTTAGAGCCTTTAAATATAAGCGTGGTTTTTTAAAACGTTTTTTTTAAATATATTTTTGAGTTTTGTCTTGTTTTGTAGATGAATGTGGGTCAACATTGGTACAAATACCCAATCATGTGGATCAGGCTTCAGCAGCCAATAATGTGGCATAGTGTTCCGTATATATTAATAATTTCAGCATTAAGTCAAACAAAACTCAGAATTTTCCCGTTTCTAGTTTAATTAGGTATACATTTCCGTTATAACATACATATTAATTTTTATTAAATATTCGTTATCAATTCAAAATTATTAAGACTTGCAGTATTCACAATGCGTAATAGATGTCGCAAGAATTGTTAGTAAAATTTATCAAATATATTTGATAAATTATCAAGATTACTAAAACTTTACGTAAGTGAAATAACAGAGCAAGTGATTCAAATTATAGACTATTTACGCCCTAGTAAAACGAAAAAAGTGTTGTGATATCTTTAGTGAGCTCGATGGCATCTGCTATAACACAGAAACCACCCCCAGTTTGACATGACGTTCTTATAACGTTCTTACTAGAATGAAAAAAAAACATTGTTAACAAATAATTTTTCAATTCATTTGAAGATGATTATACAATACAAGATTATTTTTATTTTATTTTTAATTTTCCCTTTTTATTACAACATGACAACTAGGTCATTTTATGTAACTACATTGTAATTACATTGAATAAATAGCAAGTTATCTTAAGCTACATTAGTTTGTACAAAATTCAAAAATATATGAATCAATATATGAAAAAATAAACTAAAATTAAAACTAAAACTAAGTCTTCAATTTTTCAATTTTATAACTAATTATAAGCAGCTAGAAAGCAAGATTATCTACAACTATTGATCATTAAGATAATTCACACAATCCACCCTGAACCTGCCCAAACGTGTTAAACATTTAATATTTGCTGGAATAGTGTTCTATAGCCTAGCACCTCTCCGTATAAATGACCCCTTCATATAATTAGTACGAGTGTTTGGCAATATTAAGTTTTGTATTCGTAGTGATTGAGCAAAAATCAATTTGTCATACAGATATTTTGGCTGACGAGAGTAATAATTTTATACATTAAAATCAGTATTCTAAGATCAAAATAATTTTCAGAGAGCAAAAATCTTATTATACTAAGGTGTCAATCTATCCCTACGTTTTAACCCAAAAATGTATCTCAAACATGAATTATATACTCTTTTAATTTTCGTGAATAAGCTAGAACTAAGTTCCGAAAACACCACATCACAATAAAAAATTCTACTTAGAATTAAAGATCTAGCTAGTAGCATTCTCACCTTAATTGGAGTAAAAGCAGAGTTTCGCCAGAGCATTCGCAGCCCATTGAACATTTTTTGTATAATAGAATTCACATGCACATTCCACTCCAAGTGTACATCCAAGATCACACCCAGATTCCTTACTGAATCGCTGTAAGGCATATTGTCACTACCAACTCTAATACTAGTTAAGGTCCCGTCAAAAATGAAAGGATTACTCTTCTGAGAAAACATTATCACCTGAGACTTTTTCGAGTTTAATAACAATTGGTTCTCCGCCGACCACGCAATAATGTTATTAATGTCACTGTTCATATTTGCAATTACTTCGTTTAAGGCTAATATTCTGTCACATTTATTAATTTCAATTTCACAAAAAATTTGGAGATCATCCGCAAACAGATGATAGTGAGAGTGTCGGATCGAGCTTCCAATATCATTTATATGCATCGCAAATATTAAGGGCCCCATTATAGATCCCTGAGGAACACCTGTTGGCAGAGACAAGTAACTAGATTTAACTCCATTAACTTCAACAAATTGAAAGCGGTCAGTTAAATAAGACAACATTAATTTAGACGCATTAGATGAAAAATTGAAGCAGTTCCTCAGTTTATCCAAAAATTTGACAAATGATATACTGTTAAAAGCTTTACTGAAATCAAGTAAGCATAGTAAAACATAATTGCCCTTATCCAGGCAGTTCCTAATAAATTCCGTCAAATCCAATAGCACCGTTGCAGTACTATGTTTCTCTCTAAACCCTGACTGAAGTGAAGATAGTAAATTACTTGTATTAAGGTATTGTTTGATCTGATCAGAAATAATTCTTTCAAATACTTTTGAAAGGTTTGAGAGTTGAGCAATAGGTCTTACATCAGACACTGATGTAGGCTCCTTAACTTTAGGTAGCCCGATAACTTTACTAACTTTCCACACCTTAGGATAACATTTATGCTACGATACTATTAAACAAATACGTTAAATGGGATACAAGCACAGGGGCTATGATTTTTAAGAACTTTAACGGCAAATTGTCAGCACCCATTGCATTAGACGTTAGAGAGCCTATTGCCTAAAGCACATCATTATCAGATATAATATTAAAACTAAAACAATTAGAACCATTAAAAGAGGTTTCGGACTTCAGTTTCAATATCGTGCACCACATTCATTATTGGCACTTTCACAAACTCCTCATTCAGTTCATTAGGAGAAAATTTAGAAACAATCTCAGCAGAATCAATGGTTTTAAAACCGTATTTCTCCAAATTCTTCCATAATATTTTAGTGCCAAGTTTTGAATCTAATTTACTACGCAAATAATGTCTCTTCGCCGATCTCACCATCTTATTAAGTTGTTTCTCATAATCCTTATAGGTTCGTTTATCCTCCTCACTACGAGAGCTTTTCCACACATTTTTAGCCATATCAAGTTGCTTTTTATTTTTAATAGCATAACTAAACCATGGGATAGGCTTAAATTTTTGCTTAATCATTTTAAAAGGAGCATACTGGTGCAACCATATCGAGATTTTATCATATAAAAACTCAAATTTACCATCAATCGTGTCTATTCTACCTAACTCAGTCCAATCAACATTAAGTATATCACAATGAAGGCTTGGGATATCAACATTATCATAATTGCGCACAAATCTGATCTCACCATGAAATTGAACCGGTATATTGAAGTCAATTGATATTAGATCATGGTCCGTGAAGGGTGACTGACAAAAATTAGACGTGTCTAATGGTGTATTAGAAACTATAATCAAGGAGTCTTTCCGTTGTATCACAAACTCTGGTTGATTGAGTTTGCGTTGTATGCAAATTAAGCGAATCAAAGATGCTTCTTAACTAACGGCTTTCAATCCTATCTAAAAAATCAATATTAAGGTCACCTACCAAAATAACCATATCATAATCCTCAATCAGATTAGATAAAAGCTCACTCAATTCATTAAGAGGAAGATTTCGAACATGCATATAAGCCACACAAACAACTATTTTTAAAGAATTTATAATAAATTCAATGGTAAGATATTCTAAGCTCTTTGACGAGCCCTTAGAAAGTACCTTCACATGATAATATTTAGAAAAGTCACAACGTACGTAGAACGCAACTCCACCACCTATTCTTCCCACTCTGTCATTCCTTAGCAACTTGTAACCATCAATTTCAACACTTTTAAAAGTATGTGATGATTTTAGATTCGATTCACACACTCCAATGATATGATGCGACATATCCTTAAATTCCATTCCCAGTTTATCAATATTAGCCAGAACACTGCGCGCATTAATATGACATATTTTCAAGCGGTTCATCGTTACCGGGGAAATGCTAGGAAAAACACTATTACAGCCCACAGGCATAACACAAATGACAAGCCAGGGTTACCTGTGTGAAATAAAAAATAAGCAAAATAATATGCATATAAGACAAGCTATAAAATCTGAAGACTATAGAACTAATCATTAACTTAATAACTAAATTCAAAAGTTTGAAATACATATTTATTTACTAAACTGCATAAAGGATGAAACACACCAAGAGCAGCGCAACATATTCCAAACAATCCACACTAACGGCTGCTTATGGGCATGCACACCAAGCAGCGCAGCAGATTGTTTTGTTTTAGTAGTAAAATTGAATTGTGCAAATTGTATCGAGGTTATGAGTAGCAGCAAAGAGCAGCAAATTGAAGCTGCTGGGTGTGGAACCTATTGATGCCGCGACAGATGCAACTTCATTCAATACAATTTCTTTAAATTTAAATTTTTCAATTGTAATTACAAAATACTTAATGTCCTTTAATGGAAATACCTATATTTATACGCAAACTATGATTTTGTATCATTAAATAAGCGAATAAGCCAAAATTTAAATTTGCTGCTCGCTGCTGCTGCTTTGTGTGTTTCATCCTTAAGGCTAAAGAAACAAGATATAAAACAATCATGCACTAATTGTGTTCAAAGATAGGAACTTTGCTATAGGAACAAAATATATAATCATGCACTAAATAACTTAACTAATCAAGAAGCAAATAAGAAATTCATAACCAAAAAATTTTAATCATATATATCACACACACTGTCATAAGATTATCACAATATTTCATTTTTAAATTTCAGTATAAAAACTTAACACACATTTAATTTATATTTAATAAATTATAAGTTTTCGTATAATGTTTTATAGTATTTAGGTATGAGCTTCTTGTTGAGTAAATCCAATAAATCTTTTTTCTTTTTCTAAGGGAGCCTTGGATTGGAAAATGTTGGTGTCGTTTTGATCATACTGATGTCTTTTACTTTTTTGCCTTAATTATTGTTGCTTTCTTAATTCTATATGATACACAACTTGTAAAAACGATGTTTACTAAAATCAGTTTTTGATCACAAAATATTACCAATTGACCTAATTCTTTCTTTAGTATGATCCCAATAAAATGTTTAGTTTGTCTACGGTTAGGTTTCAAAGTTTATCGTTTTTTTCAATATTTTACTTCTAAACAGCGAAAAATGTTTTATCAAGAAACATAAAATCGAGGTATTAATACATGATTATCAAGATTAGTCTTGAAATAACATAGTTTAAAAATGATAAAAATTTCGATTTTTATCGATCGAAGTTTATTTGTTAGATGGCAAATCACGAAATAAAAATTGTGTCCAAGATAAGTGGTTATTTTATAATTTTATTATAATATGCTATGTTTAGAACAGAAATAATGAAAAATAGTTAATTTATTATTTAATTTTACACATATAAACAATATAAGTAAAGTTTAAAGTGGGAACTATAGATAGAATAAAAAAAAATAACGGAAGAAAGCGAAAGGATTTATATGCATTCGACCATACTCAGAATAACAAAAATAAAAAGAATAACAGAAATTGCGTTTCAATTTTGCTGTCACTTAAAGAACCAAGCTACACACGATTTCAGCTTCTGGTTTCAAACTAAGTCGCAACAGATTTTTATTGTTAATTTAAACCATTATTTTATAATAAAACATCAAATTTTTTCAAAAAAAAACTTGAGAATTTTTTTTTTCATACTTTTCTGTAAGGAAAAAGTTAAAGGAATTCTATTGGTAATATGCATGTTTATTATTTTATATATAGGAATTTGGAATTATTCGTATATTTTATCTTTTATATTTATACACATATTCATGTACATACATATACTAATATGAATATAAAATCAAAATAAATTTTCACTACACTGTAGAATTGTATTTTGTACCTAACCCAAAAAAATAATTTATCGAATTGAGATAATTTAAACCGCATATAAATAATTTTTATAATTTTAAACACATAAATTTGTTGATTATAACATGTTTATACTCAAAATTCTCTCGATTATATAAATTGGTTTAAGTCTATCAAACCGGCGACAATTTGTAATAATGGGAAATGAGAAATCAAACGTTATTAAAGTTACATCTGGTGTTCCCCAAGGATCACACCTCTGGCGTTGGATTTTTATTGTTTTCATAGACCGAATATCCCAGACAACTCAGACGTGCTCATATTTGCAGATGATGTAAAAATTTTTCGTACTATTAATGGTTTGTTAGATACGGAGAAACTTCAAGAAGACTTAGATAGACTAAGTGAGTGGTGTGACCGAAACTCACTATACTTAAATATTAAGAAATGCAAAATCATGTCTTTTCATCGTAAAAGAAATCCGGTTATTACTTCATACAAAGTCAACAACGAAGTACTGCAAAGAGTCAATGAGATTATAGACTTAGGTGTTACATTTGTTGAAAACGCCAGTTTCAATAGGCATGTTGAAAATTGTATTGCGAAAGCGAATTCCATGTTCGGATTTGTTAAAAGATGGACAGGTGAATTTAAGGATATTCAAACCTTATGTTCACTATATTTCGCTTATGTTCGATCTCAACTGGAATACGCTGTAATGGTCTGGAATCCATACGATGCTGTGCATATAAAAGGAATTGAAAGCATTCAAAAGAAGTTCCTGATTTTTTTGTTTAAGAAAAGTGACTGGGATTACGACCACAAGTTAAATGTGGCTCGCTTACCTCCATACCCAACAAGATGCACGGGCTACAAAATATGCACGCTTGAAAATAGATGACTTCTCTTGGGCGCGGCTTTTATTGGTAACGTTTTGCTTGGTCACGTTGATTCAGCTTACATCTTGGAAAACATCAATTCACGTGCCATGCGGAACATTTCGAAACCATGGATTTTTAGCACTTGAACACCATTCTACTAACTATATGGAGGAAACAACCCCATTAATGGGATGTCTAAATCGTTCAACTTAATTGACGACCTATTTGACTTTAATTTATCAAAGAACAATTTTAAAAATATCTTGAAAAACTATTTTTAAAATTTTTAATTGTCAAACTAAAATTTTGTTTATATTTTCTTTTTTTAAAGTTTTTTGTTTGAAATTATACTGTTTTAACTATTGTAAAAAATTTGAAATCATATATACAATCATATATACAAAAATAGACGTCTAAAAGTGCAAAAGGTGCCCAGGTACCCACGCCACACATTAGGGATAATAACGTGCTTGCACGTAGCACTAATGGCAGAACTGTGTTCTTTCTTCGCGTATATCAATATACGGAATAATCAGAATACATAACACCATTACAATTGCAAACCCAAAGTAAATACCAAAGTAGATGGAAATGTGAAAGAATCAAATTTCGTACGCTACGCAGTAATTCGCTAGTAGTACAACTACATGGTATTGTTCTATTATAGCCAATATTCCAATGTAATAATACAATATCAGTCGTCGCGACCTGATGAGACGACTGATTTTTTCAAATCAATAGTCTCATCTGTTCGAAACTGATTATTGTGATTCTTACACATTCTCCATCTATAAGTCAAATATTCAAAAATATATATCTAAATTACAGATGCACAAACCAAAATCTCTCAATTTTAACTATAATAAAACAATTTATTTCCTCCAGCCGGACTTGTTTTTGGAAGCCAATTGAGAGTTCTTGCTTGAGCATATATTTTCTTTGGCCGACAAAGTTTTAAATTCCAAAGATGTGTTTTATTAAAAAAAACGTCCAATTCTACCATATCCACTACAAGATCACTTTAACAAAATTTCGCATTTTCAAGTGTTCCTGGGCCCATAGCAAACGTTTTTTTTTCACTAGTAATGTGACCTCAGGTTTCTGAACTGGTTTAAGTGCTCTCAAACCAGCTTTAACAAGTCTTTTTCTCACTAAGCTGTCTGAAATTTGTTTTCCCGTTGCACGCTCAACATCTCGTCTTATGTCCGATGAAGTTTTAAAACGGTTCCGACGACATTGTAATATTATGAAATGATGTTCCACTAGCGTTGTCTTTCTGGGCCTTCTAGAACCTTTCTTTCTTTGTGTACTGCCCATCTCTCAGCTTTATTTAATATTCGACGCGACAGTATTTTTAGGAATGTTTAATCTTTCTGCTATTTCACGCGTGGTTAAATATACTCGCGCCAAAATCAACATATTGCTTTTAAACTGCTCACTAACTTTTCCCCTTTTTTAACTAAAATTGCGTTTTAATTTTTATTTGACTAGGATCACCGACAGAATAACTTAATCTTACAAAATATGCACTATTTATACTCAAAAAAAAAAATACTGGCAATAAAACATCTGCACCCTAATGACGGCCAAAAAAGGTAGGCGTAAAATAAAAAATTGCTTGACCAATTTTACATAAAACATCAGTTGCGGGGTTGTACCGGAGTAATAAAAAAAACAAAAGGCGGTTCAACAAAATATTAATATTAAAGATAGAAATCTTTACAAATCAATAAAAAACAAAAAAAAATTAAAAAATAGGTGCTTAATTTATTCCAATACTTTAACTCCAATCAACGTATTTTGGATATTTTTTGGCATTTTTCGGGGTTTTGCCCCTAAATTGCAGGTAATTTTTTCCCCAAAAAATGTATTTAAAATGAAACAATAAGCTTTTTATAATTGCTTTCAAAACTTTTGTAATTTTAGCAAAAAAAGACTCAAATTTACAATAAAATATGTTTGCCCAATTTTTTTCCCAGCACTGTATATAGCATGCATATTTAGACATTTCTTCTATTCCAATATGGCGTCTACTAAATTTTTTAATCGCTTTCATACAAAAGATGATGACAAAAGACGACAAAATAATGATTTCTTAACGTCAAATTATAGCAAGTTCACCACTGTACCTTGGCAATTTTTCATAGAAAGTGAAAATAGATTGCCATAGTATTCAGATGGTGGAGAAGCTTTGTAAGACTTTTTGACTTTGTTTTGAGTTTAGTCAGGTTTAGTCTTATGACACTTTTCGTATTCTACGCATAGTCCTAGTTGGCGTTGGTCTTAAAAAAAATCTTACGTAAGACATACATGTTTCGTGGTCTTATTGATCACAGACTACGCGAAGAATACGAAAAGTGTCATAATTAAAAGTAAAGTCAAAACAAAGGCAAAAAGTCTTAGCTAAGACTATTTTACAGGCACTGACTGTGCTTCAGAATTGGGGTGATTGTATCATTTTCGTTTTAAAAATAGGATCGTGCTACTTCAGCATCTTGCGACTGCCATTCATTTGCTGCTGCGCAACGTTGTTGGCTCCAATGACCGAAGCGAAAGCAAGGTTTTTTGTGGATAGTTGATAGACAATTATGACCACCGTTCTCAGAAATATGCAATCAATTAAATAATATAGTCGAGTCAAATATATTCAATAGAAGAGATGGTGAGAGTTGGGAGAGGTTTAAGACTATATCACGGCCATTTTAATTTGACTATGGCGTTTTCTGCAGGTTGCTTCATGCGACTTTGTTTGCTATATTGCTTAAGAATAATAATTTTCGTATCACACGTAAAAATTTATTCCAAGTCGCCTGAGTCTTTAACCACCTAGCAAGTTAGAACTCGTTTATTCGACCTGGCTTAGAAATATGTTGGGTCCAGTCTCTAAATAATGTACATTATTTTATCTTAAGCTCATAGAAATGGTTCCGAAAAGCCGGCTGGTAATAAATAATGAAGAAAAATAATTTCCAAATAAAAATATTGTGACACTTGGTGATCATGTTTCGATTTATATTCCCTTCACTTTTACACCTTTGCCAGCCATTTCGAGATTTTGTGTTTAAATTAGATAAGAATTTTTTTTTCTATACTCCATTTTCCAACTTCTTATTTATAATTTGTACTTTCAGGGGCCACTGCAGCAAAAATCCTTCAAAGGCGTCAATCACCAGGCTTATTGGAATTTTTAACAGTACAACCAAGTAATTCACCCACAAACAAACATTTTTGACCAGTATTGATAAAATGTTGAAAATTGAATATGCTTGCAGTTGAATTTTTATTATTGTTTATTTTTACATTTTCACTCATTGAATTTTACGCATATTTTAAAATAGTTTTTATGAATTTTTTATAATGAATTTGAAAATGTTAAGGTTAAGCTCCTTATGAATTATCCGTGAAAATTGAATTACCAAATTTCTGTAATTAGCAAGCAATAAAACAGGGAAACAATTTACACCATTAAACAATATTGTATTTTACTTTTAATTTGTATACTAAATTTGCCATATTTTTCTGAGATCATATTTTATTATTCAAGTTTTGCAATTCATTTAAAAGTGCTATTAACTTAGGGTTGTCTAGGATAGTCGAATGATTACCGTCAATATATTTCACAACTACTTTATCTTCGGTGTATTTTTCTAATTCATAGTCTTCATCTATATCTTGGATTGATACATCAGTTGGCCTAATTTAGGTAATGGAAGACTTTATTTTTATAATATCAGCATGTTTTGCATGTAGAATCATTTTAAGACGATTGTATAGTCCTTCTACCATCCCTTTTAAATAGTCTATAATGCACATCTTTTGTGCACTACCATATTCTTCTAACAGCTTACTAACACGTTCCTCCCAGGTAGGAATTTTTGTAAATTTTTCCTGTAAGTCGGTTAGATTTTCATTAAAAAATATTTCATTTACTATGCAAATACATAACGCGATCTCAATAGTATTTTCCGTAAGAATTGGGTTTAAAGGTAAAATTTTTTGCAAAAACGGGATAGATCCATCGATCAGCATAACATTGCATTGGATTCCAGTTTCTTCCAACTTATTTGCTAAATGTAATGCGATTGATGAACAACGTGTTTTGCGATTTCCTCGTGAACTTCGGTTGAGATTGCTTCGACAAATTCCTTGAGCGTCTTAATATGATATAAATTAGTCCTTTGGACAAAAAATGTTGCAAAACTACTCAACGAAGCAACAGTATTCCATTGCGTATTTACTACCCGGGATTGTACAATAACCGACGCAGTTTTAAAGTTGGTTGTGTTATTTTGGCTCGAAAGCCGTATTACTGATTTCGTGTAATACATTTGTTTATCTAAACTTTGGAACAATATTTGAATACCGTGTAACACTTTCTTTTGTATATATTAATTTGGCTTCTTCCGCACCAGACTGTTTTCTTTTTTCATTTAATGCGTACAGCTTAGCAAATGTTATTGTTCTTAAATCTTGGCAGATAAAATAATATCGAAATCTGCTTCAAGGCATTGCTTGATTTCGACAGCTATTTATGAATCCATTCCAAGCTCGGCTAATGTTGCATCCATTGAAATTGATTTTTTATCGTGAATGCCCATAACATTCATTATATTTGAAATAACATCATTACCAATAGAACTGATACGCTTCTCTGCGACTACCATACTACTGGACTACCCCATAAGCAAATTATTGAGTTCTTCCATACAGGATGTTATTCGTTGCTGTAAAGTTCCTCCAATTTCTATATCAAGTTTGTGTTCTTGCAAGTTGCCAACTCAATCTACTTCTTCTATCGCACCCCATTGTATTGCTTTACTCGGCAAATTATTATTACGTCTTTGTTCTATTACACGCTCCATGATTGAATTGGTCATTCCATAATTCATTTGACCGGCATTACCACGACCACAAGAATTGGATAAAGTTGGGCATAATTTTCGGGATTGTTGATCTAAAAAGATGGTCGCATTTACTTTGGGTATAAAGCAACGATTGAATTTTTCAATGGTTTGATTTTGTAGAATACCGCCTTGCAGCACCATCGCTAAATTGAATATACCGGCTACTGGCCCTAGATTTATTGCTTCTTTTAATGCCATCTTACATCCGTCCCGTGTTCCTACATCTGAAATATTTATCTTTATGATCGCGCTATAAGTTTCCCATACCTTAATCCGATAAGCTTGATATGGCTTAGAACTCCCTTTGCTTGATGAGATTAATATTTTTCGGACCCCTCTCATGATTAACCAATCTATTAATTGTAAACCAAATCCGCCAAGACCGCCAATTATTACATAAGATGAATTAGCTTCACAATAGAATTGTGGATACATTGTTACAGGCACTGAAACATCATCGTAAGGATCTTCACGAATTTTTAAAAAAACTTTTCCAATATGCTTTGTACTAGCCAAATATCTAAATGCAGCCTCAACCTCGCTTGATGGAAATACGGTAGTTGGAAGTGGTTTGATTATACCGGCGTCAATATCTGTTTGCAACATTGCGTTAATTTTCATTTTTTGTTCTAGCGGCGCTTTGTATAAATATTCAACAAGAAGTGTCTGAAATGAGATTTCTTTCAAAAAATCGCGTAATCCTATTTTATTATCGTTTGCCAAATCAAATTTTCCTATTTCTACAAACTTTCCTCGTTCACCCACACATCGTAGTGATGCAAGTAATTTTTTCCTCGCCAATGAATTTAAGACGTAATCAACTCCAGTGCCATTCGTTTGAATATGAATCATGTTCTCAAATGTTAAATCTCTTGAATTACCGATGTGAGAATCTGTATTTGCAAGAACAAAATGTATTCGATTAGTTAGCAATCTAGCGATTGAATGTGATTTTCGTAATATAGAAATTATTGTAAGACATTCCTTTTAATTCCGAAAATATGTTTTACAAAAATTCTCGTTTTTCTTTAGAACTAACAGTTGCAAAGACATTTAAACCGTAGGCGAGAGAAACCCAGATGGCCGCAAAGCCAACGCCTCCGGTACCAGCGTGAATTAAAATATATTTTCATTTCTCAATCCTTGCATGAAAAAAAGTGCTGCATCATTGTGACCATTGTTTTGGACAAGCCCATGTAAGTCCTGGATCTGATACGATATGACTACTTATTGCCCCAGCCGAGACCATACCCATGCTTTTATTTCCATTCTAATCAATGTCTCTCTCTCTCTCTCTCTCTGGCACTATATCCCATCAAGGGATTTGGCCGCCCCTCAAATGAGGTTTCATAATCATATTTTCATTTCGGATAATGAGTGATTAATTCATTGATCCTAAACCAGCCGTGAAATTTTTTCACCACCGGAAATCGAACCCGGAACCTCCGGTCGCTGGAGCAAGCATGCTGACCACTTTGCCGCCGGGTAATCAATGCCAGAATATTCAAAACCAAGAACGCATTCCTGATCCAGACGATTTTTACCAAATACCTCTACTGCTAGTTTACCGGTGGCTAGTATAACGTCCTTAAAATTTAAGGCAGCAAATTGTATTTTAGTTTGATTAACAGCAAAATGTTTTATAAATCTCCCATTGAACCATCGAAATGTTGACAAATCCCCTCTTTCAGTTAGATTCGCAACTACATGTACATTTGTTGGTCCTTTTCGAATAAATTTATCGTACGCCAAATGTCGGTATGTTCTTCATTGACCCTGCAAGAAATATATAATTATAGTTGTTTATTTAGTACAAATAATTTATAGTTATGTTTCTGTAAACATTTATTGCAAAATTTAATTGCAATTGCTTCTGATAGAATGGATTGTTCGTGTCAAAAGCTGGTGCCTTAGGGTCAAGAATAAACACGCATGTCACATTAGAGCCATTTGGTTCTCTTCGGATACAATTGACGAGACCTATGATACCAGAAAGAGCTTCATTCTCAGAATATTTAACAATGGCTCCTCGATTAATATCTGATTTTAATTGTTCCAGCCATTTAAATTTTTTATCATCTATTGAAATTTTTATTGGAATAGGGTCGTTTTGAATTTTAGGAGATATATTTTGTAGTAATACTAGCGTTTCGCTGTCAATAGGCTGCGATGAGATAGAAGCCTTATGGTATAAATATTTGATTCGGATGCAAATTAACCGGTTCTCGGGATAATATGTATCCATGTTCTATTAGGCTCGCTTTGGAATGCTCAAGAAATTCCAGCTTAGTTAAAAAACTTCGATGCGATAACCAACAAACTATTCGTTTGCGATGATAATGTGCTATTTTCGACATGGATATTTTCACATAGTATTTCCTCCGAAGCCAGGATGGTTAAATCTCCTGTTACTAGTGGAAGATCTTCAATCGCTTCCTTCAGATTTGTTATAAAAGGTACAGCTTTGTTGTTTAGAATTTCAACAGATTTTACCCTTAGTATTAGATTATTAGCGCACACACTGATTTTAATTGGGTTCGTGCAGAGGTAGCCGAAATTTCACATATTCAATATGTGAAACAAAAAGCTAAACTGGATGTTTTGCGGGATAAGGCTTATCCATTTAACCGTAGAGGTAATAGTGGTTCGTCTGGTTTCGAATTTCATCCACGTTTTAAGAACTTGTCCTCAATCGCTTTCTGTGATACAGAGATTCAAATGCTGAGCAACGGTGTGAATTTTGCTCCTACGCTAAACAAAATCAGCCTTCGATCATTCGAGAATCTCGCTGTAGATGCTGAAACTGCCTTATTTGGCCAGACAACCCAATTAAAATCAGTGTGTGCGCTACAAATAAAGAAAGGTATTGATAACTCTTCTACTCCGTCAAACTCTTCTTCTGCTGCTCCTAATAATACTAACCTCAAAGTAATTGGTGCGATAAAGAAAAAACTACGTGACCATGACCTGATAGCGTGTAAAGCGGATAAAGGCAATACAATTACCGTGCTCACAAAAGCCGATTACGGTAATAAAATTTCTGATTTTATTACAGAAAGCAAAGCAATAGTGCTTGGCAGGGATCCAACTAAGTCTTTTAAGACTTTGGTTAGTAAGTGTATCAACCAATGCCCCAAGTTGTTTGATGGAACTGGTTGGAAATACTCTGTCATGAATCCATCCGCTCCGATCCTTTATGGTTTACCAAAAATTCATAAGGAGGGCATTCTGATTAGACCAATAGTCGCGTATTGCAATGCTCCTGCCTACAAGCTATGTAAGGGTTTCATAAATTTTTTCAAATGTCATACTAATTTCTTTTCGGCTTACTCGGTTAAAAACTCGGTAGAATTGATTAACAAAATTCAAGACGTCGACATTCCATTAAATTCAAAACTAGTTTCGTTTGACGTTGCCAGTCTTTTCACTTCTATTCCAATTAACACTTTGTCCCAAATAGTTTGTAATTACTTAGATAGGGATGTTGTAGATGAGAGCTTACGTCGTGAACTGAAGTTAGTGTTTGAGACTTGTATTAAACAAAATTATTTCTGTTTTGATAATACATATTTCAAATTCGCTGATGGTCTACCCATGGGCTCCCCTCTGTCACCTTTGTTGGCTGAAATTTTCATGAATTTCTTCGAACAAATGATATCAAATAACAATCCTTATTTTCGTCATATAAGCTTTTGGTATAGATATGTTGATGACATACTATATCTATAGAGTGGAACTGATAGACTGTTAGACTCATTCCTTACTTGGTGAAATTCTCAATATCCCACCATTGATTTTACGTTAGAAAAAGAAGAAAATAAATGTATTAACTTTCTAGATATAACAATAACCAGGATTAATTCTTCCTTAGATTTCAAAATTTATCGGAAACCCACGTATACAGACGCTGGTATCCCTAGTTCTTCAAACCATCCCCTTAATATTAAAATGTCAGCTTTCCACTCACTCATAGATAGGCTAATAAATATCCCTTTGACAAATTCAAATTATAACACAGAGCTTAACATAATTCTACAAATTGCAACGAGTAACGGATATGCAACTACTAGGACTATATTAAAGTTATTGAATAAAAAGCTAAAGCGTAAAACTCTAACGGGTATTTATCCACCGGATAGTCCAACGCGGGAAAATTGGCGTCGCTTAGAGTATATAGGAAAAACGAGCCAACGAACAATATTAGTTTTGCTTTTTATAATAATAACACAATAAAGAAAATGATTTTTAACAATAAACCTAGAGTTGATCGCCTTTCCAAATCTGGCGTTTATAGGATTAATTGCAATGATTGTAGTTTCTCCTATATTGGCCAGACTGGGCGCAATTTTGGAGTTAGAGCTAAAGAACATTTATCTGGTTGCAATTTGCAATCAATCAACTTTCCATAACCATTTAACTTTAGAAAACCTTACAGCTAGCTTGAACAATTTAGACATATTACATATACAACCAAAAAGCAGACGTTTGGATACCTTAGAGTCTTACGAAATTCGAAAATCAATATTTCTTAACCAAAATATCCTTAATGAACAGAGAGAAATTCGTTTCTCACCAATTACAGACTCCGCCCTTTTCTATAATTTGACTAATACGTCAGGTATAATTAAATGTACTTCAATATACCTTGAATTTTGTTACTCAGCCGATGACTAATCGTACACCTGCGCGATCAATAGATTAATTTTTATTGCTTTTTATTGCTTATTTTTCTCCCTCCTTTTGCTTATTTTTTGCCTTTTTCTTCTATATATAAAATTTTTACTTTTACAAATCAGTAGATACTTACATGATGACCCAACAAGTCGAAATCGATCGAGTGATTTTTTAAACTTTTTGAAAAAATTTTCAAAAATATAATTTTGCGAAATAAAAAACAAGTGTTTAATAAAATGTGTTTATTAAGTATTAGCGTGTTTCGCCAAGTGCCTACGGCAAATAGCGTAAAAAGTATATTCTATATCAAGTGACTGAGACGCTAGATCTTCTAGTATTATGTGACAAGCATCTTCTCTTCTTCCTGACCAGGTTACTAGCCTAGGGATTGCATTTTTGGGAGCACCTTTATTTATTTACACTTTGGAATGAGACCTTAACAAGCAATGCGCATTTGTACCGCCAAATCCAAATGAATTAATTGCAATTAATGGTCCATCTAATTTTTGCGTGTTCACCACCACTTGAAGCCGATTTTCCTTTAACGATTTAACGCCTTTGCGAGCTTTGGAAAAGTGTATACTGGGCGGAATTAATTGACTTTATGTTGCAAGTATACACATAGCAATTGAACACAATCCAGCAGCACCTTCGGAGTGACCTAAATTTGGTTTTATTGAACCAACTGGCATTGACGTCTTACGATTTTTACAAAAAACCTCATCTATAGCATAATATTCTCCAGGATCACCGACAACCGTGCCCGTACAATGAGCGTCTATGTAGTCGACTGTTTCTGGTTTTATATTGATTTCCTTATAAAATTCGCTTAATAATTTTGCTTGCATATAACCAGAAGGATACGTGATTCCCTCGTCTTTGTAGCCATCGCAATTCGTTTTTGAATGCACGACTGTCCCATAAATACGGTTAGCATCTCTAGATTTTTGGATCAATAAAACTGAAATTGCTTCATCGCGTACATAACCAGATGCTTTATCATCAAACGCCAAATTGCAGCGATACGTTAAATTTGCTCCACCCACTAAAGCTGCATTTCGCATCGCAGTGTACGCAACATCGAGAGCATACATAGAACTACTGCATGCTGTATCAATCACAAGTGATGGCCCTTGTAATCCAAATGCATACGAAATTCTGTTAGCTAACAGTACACGACTACAACTTGTCAAAGAAAACCCACCCTCAGACACTTTTTCGTAAACCTCTGTTTTATCACTTTCGTTGTAGCACGAAGCAATAAATACGCCTGTTTTTGTGCCCCGCAATGTTTGCTTCGTATGCAATTTCAATTAGTATTCGTGCTTGAGGATCCATTACATTAGCTTGTTTGTAATGAACACGAAAAACCGTTGCATCAAATTTCTCCAAGTTCTTAATTTTAGGCCCGCGTCTTGATAATTCAGAGAAGTTATGTTGCCATCGGCTTTCATCCTCATCCATCATACGAGTATCAATCTATATTTATTAAATAGGCGGATTACTGAAATGTATCATTCACTGCTAGCATTAATATAAATTTGATCTATGTACCTTGTTGTAGAGATTGTGTTCTAATTCTTTTATGTTTATTGAATTCGGGAATTGCCCTGATATTCCTGATATGACGATTTCATCGCCAGGTCCACGTGGGTTGATTTTGTCCATCATTCAATAATATTCAACACTAATTGTAAACTTAAGCTTTTATACCAGAAAGGAAATTTAAATATTTTTAACATTAAAATTTTGGAATAATAATTAATTATTCAGTTATTATAAATTTAATAAAATATGTTTTTGATTCAATTAAAATAATTGTAAGTTTTTACATATTTTAATAATTAACATTATTATAAAATATCAAGTATTAGCACTTCGATATAAACGATGGTTTCGCATATGACGACTGTTTAACTTTTTTTGTCATAGTTTTTCCGGTTTCATTTAAGCCAAAAACGGATATTTTCTATAAAAAAAGTTGTTCTTTTATGTTTAAGAAAATCAGTAAAATTTAACAAACTTTGTCCATTCTAGCCTGGAATTTTGGTGGACTATTGGAAATGATTGTTAAATGTTTTCCATCGAACTCTTTATGACCTTTACTTCAACGACACTTTGAAACTACTTTAACTTGCCAAGCTGAAAACCATAGATTGAATTTAAAAATTGATTTACCTATTCTATAATTATTCATAAATTAGTGTGTATTAAATCAATTTTGATTAGAGGAATATGCACAAATTGTGTACTCAGGGCGTAATACTTGAGGTAATGATAATTGCTTGAATATATTCTTGTGATAATCTATCGGAAATAAATTTTAATGACATTGACATCTCCAATACCAGCCTGAGGGATAGATGGAAAGCAGCTTTCATCCAAGTGTGGGATTAAATATTCTCTCTTTTGAATCGAAGTGATGAATCACCACCTCATCTGACGTAAGTTTAGATCCATATTAAGATGAGGGCACCATCATGTATTTTCGCATATGAAAAAGACTTGTCACCATATGTTATATGGTTTGTTCGAAGTTATATTAGGAATATGATCTACAGAGTATGGGGCTACGACTCACATGATCTCACTGATGAGAAGGCTGATTTTTTCTTATCAGTAATCTCATCCGTTCGAAATTGATTGTTGTGATTCTTACACATTTTCCATCTATAAGTCAAAAATTCAAATTTATCCGCGATCCAGCGTTAATGGAAAGAAAAGTATGTGTCGATTATCATAGTCGTTATCATACTACAGATTGACGCAAAATGGAAGAATTTCCTATGGTTGTGTATTTAATTCGAAAGTGCTGAAAATAGACCAATATACGGAACAATCACAAACACCATTACAATCGAAAAAATCAAAATAAAATATAATAAATTCGTAAACACGAAAAGTTAGTTTTGTAAATAGAATATAGATGAGAAATGTGAAAGAATCAAATTTCGTACGCTATGCAGTAATTCGCTAGTAGTACAATTACATGGAATTGTTCTATATATATATATATATAGACAATATTCCAATGTAATATAATACAACATCAGTCGTCGCGACCTGTTGAGAAGGCTGATTTTTTCAAATCAGTAATCTCATCCGTTCGAAACTGATTGTTGTGATTCTTACACATTTTCCATGTATAAGTCAAATTTAAATTTGACTTATAGATGACAAATGTGTAAGAATCACATCAATCAGTTTCGAACGGATGAGATTATTGATTTGAAAATATCAGTCTTCTCATCAGTGAGATCATGTGAGTCGTAGCCTCATACTCTGTAGATCATATTCCTAAACAGGCTGTCGGCGTTTGCATGGACTATATGAATGTTTGACAATGGAATTATAAGTGCTGAGAACGCCAAAAGTCAGTAGTGTGTGGCTGTATTGATTATCGTCCGAAATTTATCAACCGATTTGGACAAGGCGATTTTTTTTATGGATAATAAAAACTCGATTCTGTTCATGAAAAACCCGGAATTCCATAAGAGGACCAAACACGTAGACGTACGATATTATTTCAACAGAGAGAGGTATAAGGATGCAACTTTCAATTTGGACTGTGTGGCCACGGATGAACAGGTGGCCTACATGATGGCCAAAGCGTTACCAAAAGGAAAAGACATCAATAATTTGGCAAATTAATGGGCTTAATGCCAAAGAAGAATTAATTTGATTTTAAGGTTTTAATTTTTATTTTATTAAGGTACCTAGTTTCTTTTTGGAAATTTTAAAAGTAATTTGTAAGTAAAAGTGGAAGGTTTGAAACGCACTCTATGGTGTAATTTACTTAAAGTTGTACCACGTTTGACACATCGTGTTTATGAAAGTGTGTACCGTGGTTTAAGGAAAGGAACGACGCAGGAAACACGCTGAAATAGTTTTCTATAGTGAATAATCATAATCATATACACTATTAATACTCCTAAAGCCCATTTGTGCCAATTGTTGCGTTAGCGCAACATCAGACATGCCTTGAATGTTTATTTAAAATAAACACAATTAATGATTATGATAAACACAAAATAAATGAATATATTTTCAACAACATTTTGATGCCCATCATCAGATAATAAATTTACATATAAAATTCGGGAACCGTTCAAAATGCCGCGTTTTAAAATGTCGCGTTTTAAAATACCGCGTTTCAAAATGCCGCGAAGTACAAAATGTCGCGTTTTAAAATGTCGCATTTCAAAATGCCGCGAGGTACAAAATGCCGCGAGGTACAAAATGTCGCGTTTCAAAATGTCGCGTTTTAAAATGCCGCGAGGTACAAAATGCCGCGAGGTACAAAATGTCGCGTTTTAAAATGTCGCGTTTCAAAATGCCGCGAGGTACAAAATGTCGCGTGGTACAAAATGTCGCGTTTTAAAATGTCGCGTTTCAAAATGCCGCGAGGTAGAAAATGTCGCGTGGTACAAAATGTCGCGTTTTAAAATGTCGCGTTTTAAAATGTCGCTTTTCAAAATGCCTCGTGGTACAAAATTTTCCGATTTTCCTAAAATTTTGTATACAGATGAAGAAAAATATTTAAAGAATATTTCCCATATACACCAACCCGGAAAAACTACGGGAAATGCGGAAAAATTGCGAACTTCCACTTGGAAAATTTTCCCGATAATGACTCAGAAAAATATGGTGATTTTCCAACATTAATTTTCGGGAAAATTTTCCGAGTGGAAATGGAAAATCACAGTTTTTCCGGATTTCCCGTAGTTTTTCCGGGTTGGTGTATATGGGAAATATTTTTAGTTTATTTTTCTTCATCTATGTACAAAATTTTAGAAAAATCGGAAAATGTTCGGAAAATTTTCCCGCATTTTCCGAAAATTTTCCGAGTACATAGATGAAGAAAAATATTATAAGAATATTTCCCTTATACACCAACCCGGAAAAACTACGGGAAATGCGGAAAAATTGCGAATATACGTGAGTTGTATAAAAACAATATATTCCTTCACTAAAATGTTAAAGTTAAGTCCTTATATATCGGAAGTTGATATCGGATACACAATTTAATCCAAATTGAAACATTTTTTAAGAATTCTTGTTTATTATTAATCAAATTTTGTACATATGTATTTAGATATATAATTATTATATATATTTGTATATATATAATATTATTTTAGTGCACCATTTAAATAAATAACCCTTTTCAAATGGCAATTATACGCGAACCACTTTGATTTGTATGGTTCTCGAGAACTGTCAGACCACAGTTTTTGCACTTTACGGTAATCAAATTTTGTAACATCTTTCCATCGGATTAGTTTCAACAAATCATCATATTGTATGCCATTTACGAAGCAAAATGTGACAACAGTTAAACGTTTCTTGTATGTACAATTATCGAAGAACGAATTAATTATGTAATCTGGTGCATGGTCGAAGCTAAAAAGGTCATCCGCATTCAAACGAATTATACGTGCTCTCGTTCGTTGCTTTTGGAATGAATTCATTCTAAACACAAATAATATTAGAAAATAAAATAGTTTAAAATAAATCTGAATTATAAACTATATTACCTCATATATATTGAGAAAGGAAAATTTTGAAGTTGAACCCGTAGTGAATAAAAATAAAATGTATATTTTCTATCAACTTAGAAAAAATAATATATTGTATTTCACGCCAACCAATTGATAAACTTGAACTGTATGGTAATTTTTTATTTGTCAAAATAGGACACAAAGTACAGCACAATTAAAGTGTTTTATTACGATAACAGCAATCATCCATAATTTAAAAATTATTTTTACCTACCTGCCCATTATTTTTTAACGAGGGGACACATTTTTGAAACGTTTGTGGCTATTCTTCACTGTCGGTGTAGGCGTGTACAGTTGTAGTATTTTATATACATGGTAATATATTAAACTTTAAAATTCTCCTTCACTTAAATGTTTAATTAATTTTAGTATTTGTTTAATAATTCAAATACGACCTAGTATAAGCACTTAAAGAAATGTATACCTTGCTTATTCAAATCGGAAAGTAATAAGTCCAAAACTTGGGACCTTACTCATTACGAATTGACCAACCAAATCAATGTAAGAACTGAAGTCATGTCATAATCAAACAGAAGAAGAATTTTGAGAGAAAATTCTGAAATTTAAATAATAACAACAATAGAATTATGTTTTGGAAAGAATATTTATTTATTTATAATATTATATAAATAAATATCTTCTAAAAAAACTTAAACTTAATAATTAAAATAATCATAAACTTAATATCTAAATCAAAAAATTAATTTAAAACTAATATTTAATAATAAAATTAAAAAGAAATATTTCCTGCAATTGCTTTCAAAAATCCAAATTTGCTGAATTCTTTTTTTTTAGATAAAATCAACTCAATCCTTTTTTCTTTTAAAATAAATTTTTTGTTTTTTTTAGGTGGAAGATTTCCCCTTGTTAATTTTTCTATTTCGGCACTTGTAATTTTTGTTTGCTTTTTAAGTTCGTCTATTAAGTGGTAAACACTAATATGCGGCCGACCAATTACAACATTAAAATAATTATGGAACGATTCTGCATAGTTCTGTGTGCGGGGTATTTTATTCTTATTTTGTTCACTGATGCTCCATAAACTCGGTGGAAATAATGGTGTTCTATTATTTTTGCCGGAAACATAGTTTTCATCCATCCAATTGGTTAGCGGTTCAAATTCTGCGCCTAGTTCTTCTTTAATATCCTTGAACCATTCCGGTATCTCTTCAGGTTCCAGGAAACATAAAGCAGCGACCTGTCTTACCTTCATGGCAAACTCTATATCTGTGCCATACCGCACTTGCCAACCAATTTTTTGGATGTGTCTATATATGTTCTGCATGAAGTGAAAATTGCAACCCTTGACGTTGACTCTCTCAAAGACACTCCGAATGTTGCTGATTGCTGCTTTTTCAAAATCAGTTATTACCAATTTTGGTGCTAAACTGATACCAACTCTTATTGCACTCTCTTGTAGAGTTGTAAACAATTTATTGTATATTGCCGAAGATTTGCCGCTCATTAAAGCGTACACCATTGGGTGTACTGTTTTATGAGGCGCGATACTGCAATGCACAGTATAAAGTTGATAAAATAATTTTGGTACAACTTTGAATGTACCGTCCATCATCCAAAACTCTGCATCGCGAAGCTTGGTTAAATTATTTTTGATAGTAAAAATAATTATCCGATTATCGCCCTCTTTGATATCCCCGTATACAAATTGCTCTCCATCAATTTGGAGAAACCTTTCTGGTATATCGAATGCCAGTGATACTGGCTCCTTGTCCACTATTAATTTTCGTTGCTCACGTTTGATGATTTGGGTTAAGGCGGCCTTAGAAGGTAGGCAACCACCTACATTCTCAGGAAGTTTTGCAATCTTTGATTGTAGTATTTGGCAAGGTAAATTGCTTGAAGTGCTTGCTATATCTTTAATACTATTTATGACATTTAGTACTGGTAACGTTTCAGGATCAGGAGAGTGATTATGGGAATTCCACAATTTTTGTAAATAGAATTTTCCATCTATTTCTTCGGCTCTCAAATTGCAAGAGCATTTCAAAACTCTATTTTGTCGCTTTGTACATCTCCATTTATTCCTGCGGGCATCGGAAGTGTAACTAAATCCATTTAAAATTAGGATTTTAGAATTTTTCTGAGATATTGTCAACTCAATCAGCTGTCCCGAATAAATCTCCTTATCCTCCATTTGGGTGCAATATTACTTTAATGCTTCTCGTACTATATTACTTATTTAATTTTCTATTATAATTAATATTTTCTTTGATATTTTTTAACTTATATATTTTTATGAAATTTAGTTTCACCAACTTATGAAAATTAATCGATTTATTTATATCCTGCTACTTTGCAATTCATTAACAAACTGATACCCAGAGTAATGGAAATTGTTATTTATATATACCTTGATGTGCTGTTGTTTTTTAACCCTTATTTAAAGATCGATAAATGAAACAAAGGAGTTGGTCAAAATTTTGAAATCATAAAAATGTTACTTTTATTACATCATCAAACTGCCTCTTTGGTACATTGTATTTATTCTCCGATCTGAAAAAATTACGTTTTAAATTTATAATGCGCTGTTTTATTGCTGGTTTTTCCAAATTTCATATAGTAAAAACATTTATCTTTAATGTCTAATTTAGTAATAAAACTGAAAAAATACTTTTATGAGAAATGGTCAATTATCTGAAAAGGGGTTCAATATTTGAAATTAGAAAAATATTAAAAACGTACTTTTATTATGGTATCGCCCTCAAATTTCAAAAATGTGTAGTGTTTTCAAACCAATTGTTCTAATTGATCGTAAAACACCTGACGGTTTTCCTTATCCATCCAAAGGAACATCCATGAATTTATATGACAATGAAACATCTTTGTAGCTAACTCTTTACAAAAAATTCATTAACGAAATTAACAGTGGGAAAAACCATATTTGGAAAAAAATTAGAAAAATATTAAAAACGTACTTTTATTATGGTTATCGCCCTCAAATTTCAAAAATGTGTAGTGTTTTCAAACCACTTGTTCCAATTGATCATAAAACACCTGACGGTTTTTATTATCCATAAAGGAACATTCATGTATCTATATGACAATGAAACATCATTTGTAGCTAACTCTTTACAAAAAATTCATTACGAAATTAACAGTGGGAAAAACCATATTTTTCAATTTCACCCAAATCATTTATATTGTTTAATAATACACATTTCTTATTATCTCAATATAACATTTATTTTATTCCTTCTTTACAAACGCAGTTTTTTAAAACGCGATATTTTAAAAACGCGATATTTTGTACCACGCGACATTTTCTACCTCGCGGCATTTTGAAACGCGACATTTTAAAACGCGACATTTTGTACCTAGCGACATTTTGTACCTCGCGGTATTTTGAAACGCGACTTTTTAAAACGCGACATTTTGTACCACGCGACATTTTGTACCTCGCGGCATTTTAAAACGCGACATTTTAAAACGCGACATTTTGTACCACGCGACATTTTGTACCTCGCGGCATTTTAAAACGCGACATTTTGTACCACGCGACATTTTGTACCTCGCGGCATTTTGAAACGCGACATTTTGAAACGCGACATTTTAAAACGCGACATTTTAAAACGCGGCATTTTGACCCGGACCCATAAAATTCATATACCGACAAGGGTATAAAAAGTTTATCAGAAATAGACAAACTAATTATAAAAAATAAAGTCTTAGTGCTGTGAAAGAATTTCCAAAGCATTTATATGATAGTTTCTTCCTGTGTTTATGTTGTTGGGCCTGCATACATACAAACCGTACTTTTTTATTCGTCTTTCTATTTGGCCGTTTCTAAGAGGGTCGATTAATACATATCCGTGCTTAAAAAACAGGTGGCGTTGCTGAGAGAAGTTGACATTACCATCGTATACTGTCATCTAGTACGCCATTAGTATCACCCGTGTTTCGCGTTTCTCAATAAAATGGAAAAAGGGCAATATCGATCCGTAATTGGATTTTTATTTTTGGATGGGAAAACATGCGAAGGAATAAAAGCGAAGTTGGATGCTGTCTATGGGTTTCCTTCACCATCTATGACAAGATATTGGTTCAACGAATTTAAACGTGGTCGTACCTCTGTTTTTGATGACGAGCGGCCAGGCTGCCCGGCAGCCGTTTTTGCCGAAGAAATCGTTGAAGAGGTTCACGGCATGATTCTCGCTGAGCTCTGAACTAAAGTGCGCGAAGTAGCAGAGGCCGTAGGTGTGTGTCGTATGGAACGGCAATTAATATTTTAAATGATAAGTATGAGAAAAAGTGTCAGTTCGATGGGTGCCACGATTGTCGAAATTGCGATCCAGAGTTATCGCAGCCAAATTGCATGAACTGCGCTACGAATTACTGCAGAATTATTACCGTACTCGCCCGATCTGGCATCTTGCAATTTGTTTTTGTTCCCCAAATGAAAACATGGGTTGGAGGAAAAAAAATCAGTTCAAACGGGGAGGTTATCGTCGAGACAGAAGCGTATTTTGAAGAGTTTGAGAAGTTGTATCTTTAAATTTATTTTTAAATCGTCTCATACCATAGCCACACAAGCAACATCCCAGTTGAAAATTTGTCAACATGCATGTGAATAATTTGTTGCTCTTCTTACGCGAAACATGTAAGACAAATCCTCGATCTTTCTTATCCTATCAAGTACTTTTAATATGGCGTAGGTAAACAATCGAGAGGATTGAAATAATTTGACGTGACAACGCCATTAATTTTATTTTCTGTATACATTGTTAACATTTTGTAATTGTTTTATTTTAAAAATTTTAACATATCTAACCAAAATTTTTTCATTTTTTTATGTTCGGTAAAAATTCAAAGCTCACCCATTTGGATTACCAACACATGTACCGGAAAGACGACTGTACTATGTTTAAAATAAAATAATGTACATATAATTATAATTTATGTATTTACATAAAATTAGGCTTCATTTAAATAAAATGTTTTATTACATCATGCCCATATATGTATCTACCTACATTAAATTGCTTTAGACATATCATATATGATTCATTTCAGATATATCAGAAACAATTCATCTCTGACATGTCACATTCCATTCGTCTAGACTTCTCACATGCGACTCATCTCAGACATGTCGAATACGATTCATTTCAGACGTGTCAAAAACGAAATGTAGTCCCATTTACTAATAAATATCTATATACGTGTCATACTTGATTGCCGCTGGTGTGTCATTAGCGGGTCGTCAATGAATTTCGTGTTGGGATTCGCAAACCACTACCGCTCGCTTACATCAAGCTGCACAGCACACATAACACCGCCATTAGATATGGCGTAAAATAAAAGAAAAATTTAAATTATTTAATCAATTAAATTAAATTTATATAACAATAGTAAATTAAATTAAATTTTAATAGAAGTAAACTTAATAAATTAATTATAAATAAAAATGTATGATTTATAGGGGTGTCTAAATCAAAATTTAGGAAAAAACAAAAAAAAACACTCAAAGTTACTTTTAGAAACACTATTTTATTATGAAAAAAGAAAATAATAAGATATCTAATTTATTCAAACTAAAAAAATTATCCAATCACTAGAAAAGTTTAAATTTACTTAACACCAAAAACTTTACCACTAAAAAAATTAATTGACCACACTTTGGTCTATCTAAAAACTGATTGCCTTCAACCAAAAAACTCAAAACACCGGGTCCGCCTATCTTCTCATTACAAAGTTGGTTGAGAGGGGGAAAAACATTTCACTTAAATTGAAAGTTTACTCCTCAACCAATTCATAAAATTTTTGATGGTAATCGAAAATAAATATTAGTTACCACGTATGTTAAATTTTTGCATTATCGTTAAATTAGACACAGCAACGAATAAAAATTTCTGCATCGGTCATTATCATTTACCTATACGACAAAAAAACTTACTTAATATGTGCATAAACGACATAATCAAATTACGTTTATGAACCAATTAAAGTTTATTTAACCACAGCACATAAAATATCTAATGTGAATGAATTATGTTACCTTTAATTAAATAAACCCTAAAAGAAAATGTCAAAATCAAACCATGAAATTTGTATTAACGGGATAGGGTCAGTAACAGAATTAGATAAAATTCTGTTACCATTGCAGCTCAGAATTGTCTTTAATCTTTGAAGGGTGAGCCTAAAAATTTTTACAAATTGATTAGTAAACTGGAAACTTATATGTAGGATGGCCAGAATTGTTTTGTTGGGGCAGGATTGTGAAGTAACGCCTACTCTACACCTGCCATTAACATCAAGTTATAACATTAATTTTCGAACAGTTGCACGTGGTGACGTAAATTTGCAGCTATTTGACATATGTCGTACATAATAAACACATTTTATTAAACACTTGTTTTTTATTTCGCAAAATTAGATTTTTTGAATATTTTTATTAAAAAATTTGTTCAAAAAGTTTAAAAAATCACTCGATCGATTTCGACTTGTTAGGTTATCATCAGGAGGCTGTTCGTAAACTCGACATTGTTAACATTGTTACAACTGTCATTGTTAGTATGACGTATGTGCTTAACAATGATTTTGTTACAAGTGTCAATGATTTTCCAGATGACGATGGCAGAAAAAAAACAAAAATAAAATGCAAAACAAAAAACTAATTTCTATTCTCTTCTCATCAATATGAAAATTATATAATAAACTAGATATTCGTAGACTTAGAGTATTAAAATCATAATTTTTAAATAATACTCAATTATACGCATAGTACTGTTATCAAACACATTGACCACATTAAAAAGTACATTAAAAATTATTTTGTTTAGATATTGATGTGAAAGCATATTTTTTTCGCTTGATTGTAGCATAATTAGTACTTTGACAGCTGGAAAGGCAGTCTCGAGTAGGGTTGAGAATGGCATTTGTAACAATGTTAAAACGAGTTTACGAACGACAAAAAGCACGTGCTCGTTGTTACAATGTTAGTTTCAGAACGATTTAGAGCTGTCATTGTTAACAATATTGTAACAATGTAGAGTTTACGAACAGCCTCCAGGGGCGGTATGTTGTACCATCACTTCGAATCGAAATTCGAAACAAGTCGAATGGCGGTATGTTGTATCATTTTCGAAAAGCAAAAATGATACAACTTTCACTTTTTCGATTCGACTTTTTTCGATTTCGATTCGAAGTGATGGTACAACATACCGCCCCAGGAGTATCTACTGATTTGTAAAAGTAAAAATTTGTTATATGTAGCAGAAAAAAGCAAAAAATAAACAAAAAAAGGGACAAAAAATAAGCAATAAAAATTAATCTATTGATCGCGCAGGTGGGCGATTAGTCATCGGCTGAGTAACAATAGATTAATTTTTATTGCTTATTTTTTGTCCCTTTTTTTGTTTATTTTTTGCTTTTTTCTGCTACATACAACAAATGTTTACTTTTACAAATCAGTAGATACTCCTAATGATGACCTAACAAGTCGAAATCGATCGAGGGATTTTTTAAACTTTTTGAACAAATTTTTAATAAAAATATTCAAAAAATCTAATTTTGCGAAATAAAAAACGAGTGTTTAATAAAATGTGTTTATTAAGTATTAGTGTGTTGCGCAAAGTGCCTGCGTAAAAAGTATAAATATGTCGTACAATCATTTTCTACCAATATGTCTAAACTATTTTGTTTACCAGATATTGACTATGATGACTTGATTATTATATATTTAAAAAGTTAAAAAAAAAATCGTGGTAAATTTTTTTTAACTTTTTAACTTTTTATCTGTTTCAATTGGTTTAAATTTTGACATTAATATTGTTGCTTATTTTATGTGTTATTATGAACGTATATAGCAAATTTAAATATGAAAATATGTTAAATAAATACTATTTAAATGTATATTAGTTAATTATGGCCAGTTTACATCTAAATCATTACGATTTTTCTCAAAATTTGTACATGACAAATTTCTGTTTACAAACAAATATTTTTGTCAGCCAAATGTTTTCCACATAAAAATTTTACCACCTCTTGAAGCAGATAAAAAGTTTGACATTTTTATTCACCACAATTTTTAACTTTTAAACTTTTTATGCGGCATTTAAACCAATTGAAACACGCACTTATAATATTTATACATACAGTAAACTTAATATAATTGTGACGAGTTCAAAACAAGAAGTATTAAAACTCATAGAACTGTATAGAGCATTCTTACAATAGATTTTTAATAAAACATAACGAGCGACGCTTTTGAATACCAAAACACAAATGATTTTTAAATGTCAAATCTATGGCACGTTTATCACACGACGCCATTTTTATTATTTTTTATACCAGTTTTGTTAATGTTATGGCAGACACACTGATTTACATGGATACGACATGTCAAAAACTATATGGTAGAGCAAAAATAGTTCTACGTTTGTGACAAAAGCTGTGTTGCTTTCAAAAGATTACAACAACAATTGAATTGTATTAAAGCCGATTTTCTTAGAATGTTAAGAAAAAAAAATTTAGGATTAGGGGAAATAAAACCAATGATGGTTATGGTGTTTACCGCAAGGCGTTATTTTTTCTATTTTTCTTTCGAAAAATTAACTTGTAGTAGAATTTGGCGTAAGATATGATAGCAAAATACCGAATTTAATTTGTTCTATTTGATAAAAAAACAAAAAACTAAAATAAATATTAATAAAATGAACCAATACCGAAAAATTAAAACGCATTAAAAATTAAAGCCAAAAGTTGTTGCTTTCACATTTCTTAGCAATTTCCGATTAGATTAGTGAAAGCAACACTACTAAAGACAGAAAAATTTTCTGTCTTCTTCAATTCCGAATTTTCGAAAATCAAATTAATGTAAACAGAAAACAAGTTCTTATGAGTTTTTGACGCTTGACGTTTTGACGACAAGAACTCTTTTTTTTATTCGAAATATTTGCAGGAGAGCATTTGAAATATTAAGGGAAATCGCAAGAAAAAATTTGCATACAAAAGCGGTACCACATGAATTAAATGAATAAAATGTGATTTGTAATCTAAACTATTTGAATATTATTATTATTTGTTCATTGACTATATTGATTGATTGATTGGAATGTGCGACCAAACCTAAGTAAGATTCCCGGTTGACGCCGGGCCCATCCGCACACTCTAACAAGATGGAGGGATATGAAAGGTTTGTTAATTATTATGGAAATTGACCCGGTTTCAGACACCTAAGTAGTCAATAGTTAGTAAATTGTTAGTTGAAATGTAATATAAGACGGTTAGCACAAGACAACACAATTATTTTTGATTTTTTTTCGATATATTCAGAACTCAGCATCCTAAAAAAAATATAATTATAATTAAAAATCTTTATTAATTAAGTTGCAGTAAATTTCCTGAAATAAAATGTCATTATTAAGAGTTAAATTAGCTTGAATGAAATAAATGCAATGTTATGATTAGTATTAACTAAATTTCTCTTAAAACAAGTTAAATCAAAATAAATTAAAACAAATCGAATCCAGAAATCACTAAATATTGCAGTACTAGTATCAAAGCACGAAAGGAACGGCCGACCTTGTTTTTATCTTCAACTGGTAGAATCTGCTGAATTAATGGATTTATTTATAAAAAAAATAGTTAAATAAAAAAATTATATAATGTGAAGATCACTTGTCCTTGCCATCCCTAATGGCCAAATGAAAACTGGTTTCAAAAACAGCTATTCTGATATATGTAAGGTAATATCACTAATGTATATTTGGCACAGTTTTAGAACCCCAATACCTAAACAAATTAAACCAGAATTGAAGTTATTTTAAAGCAATCCGGAATCTGTAAGATGGCAGAATTAATAAGTAGCTAGCACAACTGTAGGATCCATTTTCCAAATAACCCAATCGTATTAAATAAATCATAAAAAGAACAACCAGCGATAATTGTTTATCAAACCTAGAACAAGCTAATCAAAACCTTCATCAATTTACTGTCTCCCAAACAACCTCTTCATGACAGTCTCCCGAAACAACCTAGAAAATAATTTAATTAAAAAAAGCCATGATCCCTGAAAAACTATCTAAGTACAGCAATATTTAACTGCATTTCAAATTTAATCTGTAGCTTCCAAGATATATGCAATTCCAAAAAGTATTCGCTGAAATGACAAATTTATTAGAAATCCGATAGCCATTGTGATTCCTGTTGTCTGCTCTTCTGACTTTTAAATTAAAAAACCTCGATAACTCTAAATTTCTCACCAAATTAAAATATGTATAATGATTTAATAGTCAAACGCTGAATAATTGTATGAAGGAATATTAGTAAAATTCTAATAATCTCTGAAATCACATTGTGAAAAGAATTATTTTATAAATAGTCATAGTAAAATGTACCAAAGAATATGTTATGCTTATCCAAGAGTACTCGTTACCCACCCCCTCTATAAACAAAAAACACACTGCAACACACAAAGTTATATCCGAAACAACCCCAAAAGACGGTTTGAATCCTCTCCCCGTGACACCTCTACCATTCGCCAAGCGATCTCCCATCAACATCACTAATCGACAACACCCATGCTTCATACAGTCGTGATTATAAAAGCATCGCGGCAATCCTACAGCTCAAAAACCCCAACGTACGACCGATCATCCTAAAATTTCAAAAATGACTCAACTCCTGCGAAACCGACGGTAAACTTTAAGATAAACATGTATAATATTTAGCAAAGATACCAACCTGGATGTACAAAACCAAACCTAAGACAAGGGTTCCATGCAAAACTGCAAATTTGCCTTTTTATACCAACAATTGATTGATAATTGATTGACATCAACTCCCAAACAAAACGATTTAAAATAGCCCAAAATAGCTTACAAATACAGGTAACGACAGAGCATGTTATATGGATATAACCCTCCGTAAGTTGAGAAACACAATGTTCAATGAACAACCATCATAAACCACAGACACCGACTCATCATGAACGAAATCTATTCAAAGCACTCTACCACTAATATCAAAGAAAATTTATTGCAATACGGCTCCACCATATCCTCGCCGCCTCTGTGAAAATTGATCACACAAATGAAATCAATGAAAAGGCGAACAACAAGGAAAACAACACCAAAATCTATGATTTGATCTTCTGTTTTTTTTGTGTCTTTTCATATCGAAAAACATTTACACACACAAGCACAAAAGTAAATACCTATGCATATAACAAATATATAATAATTATGTAATGAATATAAATAAAATAATATGAAAACAAAAACAACCCTGATCTTGTAAATTGTTTCATCGTAACCAAACCAACACATATATACCCAACGACCAATTAGCCAAAGCTAAAAGCATATAACAAGCTATGTATATACATCGCAAAACCACATTTTTAGTGGATATTGGAATGGAATGTATGTATACCCCGCTATACACCTCCGATACTAATCTCCATGCAAAATATATAATGTACGAGTAAATATATATGCATACCAAACAAAACGTAGAATTCAAAATTACCGGCAAAAAACGAAAAATAATCGTAGCGAAACAACAACAAAAATTGTTAAGCGAGTGTAACAAAAATAGAACAACGGTATTAAAAATCCCTGTCTCGCGCAAACTATACTCGATTGACCCACTAGATGAGAATACTAGTACTCTACACCTTTATGAGTTATAAAATACAGTTAAAAGGTTTATATACTTAAAATTTATTTGGAAAAAGTATATATAATAATTAAAATATGTATTGAAACAATGAATAAATGGACAACACTTATCTTAGCATCCTTTGGAATCAAAAAAGTCATACATATTGAAGGTTTACATATAGCGCGTGTGATGCATTCAAGCAATGGTATTAAAATATGTAATATAAGTGCAAATTGTTACGTACATATTCTACACCAATGCAAACACACCACACACAAATTTATATAAACATACAATATGTACAACTTTTCACTTTACTTATCAATTTACACAAATTATTATTATATTATTATTATTATTATTTATTTATTTAACACATATCAAATTATTAGTTATTTATTAGTTAACTATAACAAATTTAAATTAAATAATTTATTTATTTCGAGGAGAGACAAAAACACGTCTTTCCTCGACGACGATCAATCGCCGACCCATTATTATTTGTTCATTGACTATAATAATAAAAAACCAATTTCAGAAAATTTCGAAATTAAATCTATCTGCGGTACGGTCCTATCTTTCGGAAATACTTTTTTAAAGCAAGAGGTGTGTATAAACGAGCGATATGACTATACAAAAAAGTGCTCCCATTTTTAGCTGTTGTTTTATATGGTTTCTGACATTGATGTCGTATCCATGTATCAGTGGGCAGACAATTATGCCAGGTGGAGTGGCCGTGTAAAACTCCAATGAAATTTATAACAGATATATAAATAAAACTCAATGTACTTTTATTAATTCTCAATTAATTATTACAATGAAATACTTCTAAAATATTTTGAACAATAAACCCGTTTTATTTGAAAAAATTAAGAAAATATATTTTAAAATTGGTACCATTTTAATTTGAATAAAATTCATTCAGTAATATTGGTAGCGTAGGATTTTTCAATATTGTGGTATGGTTACCTTCAATAAATTTCAAATCGACTTTACTGTGAGTGTACTTATTTAGTTCGTAATCTTCCGCAATATCTACAATTGATACTTCACTTGGTCGGACCAATGTTATAGGTGAATGAATTGTTGGTAAATCCTCTGATTTTAAATTTAATACGGCAAGTACTCGGTTGTACAGCCCCTCGGCCATTGCTTTCAGGTACGATGAAGTGTACATAGTTTGAGTTTTTCCTAATTCCAATAGATAGTTTATGCGATCCTCCCATGTTGAGAACGATGATATTATTTTGAATAATTCATCTACATTTTTGAATGGAAAAACTACACGAATAATGGCACATGATAACATGATTTGAATGGCATTTTCATTTATCTCGGCCGTCATATGGCCCAAAGCTAATTTTTTAAGAAAAACTGGAGAACTGTCAATTAATACTAATTTACCGCGCATTCCCGATTTTTCTAGAAAATTTGCCAATTCTAGTGCAATAAACCCTCCGAATGAATATCCGATTATATAAAATGATTCCATATTGTTTGCGACTGTTAAAACCTCCTGCGCTACACACGATACAATGTCTTGAATATTTTTACTGAATACCGTTTTAGTCAATTGTAAACAGAATGCAGGTACATCTAACGTCGCCGCGATTTTGGTCCAAGTTATACCAGCAACCCCTTCAATACCAGGAATAATAATTGCCGCACAGTTGTAATCACTCTGGTTGGATTTCGATGGCAATCGCAACATTGGAATACTACTATTTTCTTCATCGCCTAGATTCCTAAATAACATATGTATACCAGTTAGGCTTTCATCATTTTGTTTAAGCTTTGCTTTTTCTGCAATATTATTTTTATAAGCCTCAGCATATTCGTATAGTTTGGCGAATGTTAACGATCTTAAATCTTGAGGGGACAGAAACAATTCAAATTCGCGTTCTAAAGTTTGCTTAATTTCGACGGCCATCAAAGAGTCCATACCCATTTCCGACAATGTTGAATCCATAGATACCGATTTAATATCACGAATACTCATAATATTCATAACCGTTGCTATAATATCTCCATCGCTAGCGACCCGTTTCTCTGCTACCACGATACTAGAAACAACAGGATGCTGAGCATATAACAGAATATCTAATTCTTCCAAGCATGATGATATTCTTTGCTGTAACGTGCCGCTAATCTCCATATCGAGTTTGTCTTCTAGCATATCAGCCACTAATCCTACTTCACCTACGGCACCCCACTGGATAGCTTTTGCTGGAAAACCTTCTAATTGACGTTGTTCTGCAATTCGCTCCATTATGGAGTTGGCCATACCATAATTTGTTTGTCCGGCGTTACCACGGCCACTGGTTACACTAGAAAATACCACAAAATGCTTTAAATGTGGACATAATTTTCTTGATAGTTCATCTAGTAGTTTTGTGGCGGTTGCTTTCGGTGCGAATGTTGTCGTAAATTTTTCCGGCGTTTGATTCTCAAAAATATTATCCTGAAGCAAAACAGCGAGATTAAAAATTCCACCAACCGGTCCCAGTTTATTAGCTTCACACAATAACTCTTCACACCCCTCGGGAGTACTAATATTAGCAGTATTAATCCTGATTTCGGCACCGTAATTTTCAAAAACCCTAGAAAATATAAATAATTATTAAAGTAACATAGATATCCACATTGCTGTAGACTATACCGTATTCTATAAGCTTGATATGGTTTTGAAATGCCACGGCTCGATGAAATGACGATTTTCCTAGCACCTCTAATAATTAACCAATCAGTCAATTCTAAACCAAAACCACCCAGGCCCCCTGGTATCACATATGACTGCACTGCGTCGCAGTTTATTTTTGGTAATACAGCGATGGGTAACGTTAACCTGTCGGTGTGAGTTTCTCTTATTTTCAAAAGAACCTTTCCGATATGTTTTGCACTGGCCAAAAATCGGAATGCTGACTCGATTTCACTGGCTGGATATACGGTTGATGGAAGTGGCATAATATTTCCCAAATTAATTCCATTTTGTATAAGTTTTTGGATAACATGCTCTTCGTTGGTAGGAAAGAAAATTTGGTCCAAAAGAACAGAATGGAATGATATTCCTTTAAGAAATTCTCGTAGACCAATTTTTGTATCATTCGCCAAATCAAATTTACCAATTTCTAAAAATTCACCACCTTTCCCCAAACATCTTATAGATGCAAAAAGTTTTTCTTCCGCTAATGAGTTCAAAACATAGTCCACACCAGCACCTTTAGTTCTTAATTTAATCATTTTTTCGAAGCTTAAATCACGAGAGTTTCCAATATTTGCTTCCTCCAGAGACGGAAACATTTTGAGTAAATAGTTTTTTTTCTCAATCGTACTGACTGTGGTGTAAACCGTCAAGCCATAAATAAGTGCGGTTCGAATAGCGGCTAAGCCAATACCTCCGGTACCGGCATGAATCAGAATTGATTTTCCGCTTTGTATATTTGCCCTTAGGAAGAACGCTACATAGACGGTTGCATAAACAACTGGAACCGTAGCCGCTTCTTCTAATGTCCAATTTTCTGGACACTCCCATGTATAACAGGGATGAGATATTACGTGAGTTCCTATAGCCCCCGATCTAATGAGACCCATTACACGTTTTCCCTTACGATTAATTCCAGAATATTCAAAACCTAATACGCATTCCTGGTTTATTCGATTTAGACCAATTGACTCAATACTTAATCTTCCTGTGGCCAACATTACATCGCGGAAATTAAGGGCCGAGTACTGTATTTGTACTAGATTAGGGTTTTCTACTAAAGAATCGGTAATAGGTCCGCGAATCCATTTTAAAGATGACAAGTCACCTTTTTGTCTCATATTTCCATAAGAATGTATTTCAGTTGGCCCATATTCTGTTGCCATTTTCAATAATAGATGACGATACGTTCCCCATTTTCCGTTTCGGTAAACATTTATGCCTAATCCTAAAGCAAGTTGTTTTTTATATAAAGCATTTTCAATATTAAATGATGGCGCCGTGGTATCATCAATAAAAAAGCATCGAACCGTATTACTTCCGGGCTCTTTACGTAGGCAATTTAATAAACCTAGTATACCCGAGAGCGGTTCACCTTCTGCATACGCAATGGTTGGTCCAGATTTAATTGCAATTTGTAATGGTTCGAGCCAAGCGAATGTTTTATCGTTCGATGAGATTTTTACTACCGTAGGATTCTCAGGTAATTCTTTTGGTAGTTTCTGTAGCAACACAAGCGTTTCATCTTCTGTTGGTATAACTGCAACTAAGTTGAATCCTTGTGGTATAATTATATCGCAAACTTGCAAGTTTTCCGGTTCTCTTGATACTAAATAACCCGTCTCAGTCAAGCTATTAATTGATTTTTCAACAAACTGTAAATTTGTTAGACAATTTTGATTAATTATGAACAAGCAATTATTTTGAGACGAAATGTCAGCACTTTCTATGGAAATTCCAGATGATTTAAGATCCAACGCTGAAAATATTGTCATATCAGCGGTAGTAAGTGGTAAATCTTGAATCGATTCTTTAAATTTCGAAATTATTGGTTGAACTGGAAGATCAATGATTTCAATTGCCTTTACTTTGAATGCGGGGTGATTTTCTAAAGCGTGTTGAACACAAATTCGAGCAGCATCGATATTTGAGACCCTCGGAGTCGGGAGATATGGAATAAATACATATGATTCTAGAACCGGAATACCTGGTGGTTTACGTCTTGAAATAGGATTTGCTGCAAGTCCTTTTATTTCAATGCCACCACTTAGTACGACTTGCAAGTCCTTATTTGCATAAACGTCAAAGATATGAGTTTCCGGGGTTTCCGGATCAAATTGCTCGTTGATGAAATCAATATGCTGCTTTGTATTAATTATAAGCCGTTCGATCCCTGTTGGAAGTAGTAATCCACGAGTATCCTTTCCAACAATGGTTATTTGTAGAAGACAATCCATAAACGATACCCAATTATTTTCCCATCGTACTTTGCCGCATACTCCATCTGATCTGGCTTCAATAACATTTTTGAAAGCACCATTATAGTGATAACCACGAAGCCGGAGCTCTTTGTAAAAATCTCTGGTTGGTAAAAATGGCGCGTCCGATTTTGGTACTGGTGGCAAGTTATCGATTGTTGAATTATCTGGCAATTCTTTAATGTAACCAGTAACAACAGTTTCGGACGATTCTGATACTTCAAAACGTCCTGAACCAGTATTGATCATTATTATAAACTCAACTAGGGCCTTGTCTGGAATTTTCGTTGCCCTTATAAATTTAACATCATCAAATTGGACATTCAATTTAGTGAACAAATATTTTTTCATTTGCGCAAATGTTTCCCAAACTAATTGTAAATACCCTGTAGCAGGGAATAAACATCTTCCTGGAAAATATATTAGGAATTAAATTATGACACAATCAGTTTTGAATATCGTCACTAATTATAGAAGCTTACCATCGATGACGTGGCCAGCAATATACTCAAAATCTTGATCTTGAAGGGACACATCCATACGCTTCTCACCGCTTCTCGATTGTTCCACCTCATATTCTAATACGCCCCAGTTTTCTGTATGATCCCAACGAATGAGAGGAGAAAGTTTAGGTGTATTGCGGGATACCGGAAACGAAACAGTTGGATACAAATTTTCTGTGGCCATGTCAAATCCGGTTAAGTAAATTCTGCACAACAGTGGTTAATTTAATATTAATTTTCTAGACTGATAGATTTACAATTACTTAGTATACTTACTTTCCCAAGGCTGTTAAGAAAAATGTAAGATTTTCTTTATTTCCTCGTTGAGTTAATGGAATGTGAATGGCATGTGGCATTGATTTTCTAAGGATGGCCTGTAATAGGCCATGCGGAGCTATTTCAATAGTAATCGCATTAGATGGGAGCAACGCCGACGTTTCTTCAAATAATACTGAACCCAGTAAGTTATTAGTCTGGTATTCGGCTGAACAATAAAGTGCTTCTTTTGTGTTCCATTTGCTTTTTGGTACACTAGAACTGAGCCATTTTTCTGAACGTGGTTTTGCATCAATGATAATTTCAGATAAATATTTAAGCAGCTTAGGTCCCATATCGGAAATATATCGTGAATGGTACGCAATATTTGAGCATGGAACTTCTCTAGCAAATACATCTTTTGCTTTCAATTTTTCTACGAAATTTTCTACTTCTTCTTGCGGTCCAGAAATTGTACATGAATCCGGTCCATTATGACAAGCGGCATCAATAGTTGGTGGTAAAATTTTTATTATATCTTGATATCCCACACCAATTGCGGCCATAGATCCTTTGATTTTTTCTGTTTCAATACTTGCAATACCCCTCGAGTATGCACAGAGGACCATTTGCTCTGCTGTTAAACAGTTATCGGCATAAGCACAACCTAATTCACCCACCGAATGACCAATAATTAGATCAGGTTTGATGCCGATAGCTGTTAATACATCACAAATAGCTATCTGGATTGAGGCAATGCCAACAAATGAATTCAAAATATTATCAAATGTTGTCTTATCAGATGACGTAATAATTTTGATTAAATCTAATCCTTTGGGTATTAATGCGTTATGACATTTTTGGATGGCATTGCGGAAAATTGGAATTTCCATTAAACTAGTTCCCATTTCAGCCCACTGAGAACCCATGCCACTGAATACGTATACAATTGGGCGTTTAATGCCACTGTAGTGTTGTACTTCGCTTGTAACACAATTTGCTTTGCCATGTTCAATATGGTCATATATACCAAAACTTCGAAATACGTTGCCTGAAACGGTTTCTGATTGAGTACTATGTATAAGCGCAACATACTCAACGTCTAAAGGTATAGTTGATAAATAATTATGAACAGTTTGGCAAGCTTCTTCGGTGCGTCCTGACCAATTGATAAGTCTAGGTAATTTATCATTGGGAGCTCCATTATTTATTTTATTTTTGAGATGACACTTTAATAAAGTATGCGCATTGGCACCGCCAAAACCAAAACAATTAATAGCAATCAATGGGCCAGGAAGTGGTTGTGATTCAATAACAACTTTTAATCGATTTTCTTCTAATGCTTTGATGCCGGGGCGCGCTTTTACGAAATTTATATTTGGTGGAATTAATTCGTTTTCCATTGCGAGTATGCATTTAGCAATGGCACACATACCGGCAGCTGGTTCTGAATGGCCTAAATTTGATTTTACTGAGCCGACCGGAAGAGGGGTTTTACGATTTTGGCAGAAGACAATATCCAGTGTTGTACATTCTTCGGGATCACCAACAACTGTACCCGTGCCATGAGCTTCAACATAATCCACATCTTCGGGTTTCATTTTAATGTCTCTATAGAATTCTGTTAGAAGGCGTGTTTGCATCGGTCCAGATGGGTAAGTTATACCTTCTTCCTTGTAGCCATCACAATTGGTTTTCGAATAAACTACAGTGCCATAGATGCGTTTTGCATGTTTCGCTTTTTGTAAAATCATACAAGCCACAGTCTCTGACCTATTATAGCCTGATGCACCTTCGTCAAATGGTCGACAGTATCCTTGAGGTGATAGCACACCTAAACGCGCAAATTGAAGCGTAATATATGGATGAAGTAATAAATTTGAAGCACCTACGATAGCAGCTTCACATTCACCACTACGTATGGCTGTATAGGCAGCGTCTAATGCGAACATAGTGCTACTGCAGGCCGTATCAATAAAAAATGAGGGCCCTTGTAAATCAAGCACATACGAAATTCGATTAGCAAGCATAGCACGACTACATCCCGTAATGCCAAATCCTCCTACTGTAACTTTTTCATAAATTTTATACTCGGTTTCTGATAAGCAGGCTCCAATAAATACACCAGTACGGCTTCCTCTTATTGCTTTTGGATTAATACCAGCATCAATTATTGCTTCGTACGCATGTTCAATGACTAGACGTGCTTGTGGATCCATCATAACGGCTTGTTTTGCATGTACCCCAAAAAATGTCGCATCAAATTTTTGAAGGTCATGAATTTTTCCGGTCCGTCTTGGAATTTCTACATGTTCGTGGCGCCATCTCATTTCACTGTCATCAACCATATCCACCTAAAAATAAAGAAAAATCGGTGTATTTGGATTACTAACACAATATGATGTTTGCCGTTCTCGGAAAATATGCTTTAAAGCATAACACAAATTTATACCTGCTATAAAAGCAAAACCTTCGCCAGCGATATACACCCACCCTTTTGGTCTTGCGTGCCACACTGTACATCATTGAAAAAAATGCCATCTTGAGTTATTAACCTTCATCTTTACAACCAGCTTAATCGGGTATGTTCATATAATTCCATACATTTTGTATTGAATGATACTTTATAATTTCATTTTTAACTGATAAATACAGTTTGGCAAAATCTAATTTAAAACTTAATGTGTTAAGATACTAAAGATTTCAAGCTGATAAGTCACCTAAATCCATAAAATCTTGGTCAATAAAACACGAAATCTTATCCGGGTAGGCGGTTGTAAACATAAGGGTTAAATCAGAGAAACACGACCTGCCTCATTTGATTTCAAAACTTATTTAATGATCAGGTTTATCCTTCCCAAAATTCTCGTATTATTGACGCCGAAACCAAATATTCCCAAATTGGTATTGTACAAATAATCTTTTGCCAAGATTTTCACAAGGCTTTTTTAAATAAGTGTTTTTTTTAAATTAGCAAACCCCTTACAGTATGGGTTCAATTTGAGAATTGCAATTTTCAGTCGGTGGTGTGGCGAAGCCCACTAATTTCATCATTCTGTGTCAACGTTGAACGTTAGATTTCACGGCCAATTCACTATTTTATTATGCGCGACAAGGGACTAATCCGTGTACTATTTTAAAGAGGAAGTTACTAAAATTTTAGATAGGTCGGAGATAGCGCGGCTTAACAATATCCTCCAGAGCTATTAAAACCTTAACGCTAGCACTGAAGAAAGAAGAAGTCAAAGTGCTCAAAATATTTTTTTTGGCAGCAAGTAAAGGAACTGTTTTCAAAATATCACGACATGTCCTTGGTATATTCGGAACAACGGCATATACAAGGTAGAAAGAATACCGTTCGAAGTAATATTCCAGGTTGACGATGCACGCCAATATATTGGTCAGTAGCATACTGCAATAACCAGGGTTTAGAATATTGAAAAGAATGGATCCAACAACTTCGAAAATGGCAAGCTTATAGTCATGCAACAATATTTTTGAAATTAGGCACATTAATTAGTATTAACGTAGGTTAAAACTTAACCGTTTCAGTCCCAGGAGGTAATGCAAACGCATTACAAAAAACTTAAAACCATTTGTGCTGCGAACGCAAACAACAAAAATAAACTCCAACACAGATAACAATCGCTTCTTGTATTTGTTAGGTAACGCGATTCTCGTCTTTTTCTCATCGCTACGTCACATTTATTTATTTCTCGATTTTTTTCTCGATATAAAATCTCAACAGCGCGATCTCTTGGGACTCAATTGGTTAAACAATGTTAATATGGGATTATAAGATCTTCAAGAACAAGCTATAATGGGGACAGTGGCAGTAAATTCTTCAATATATTCAATTCAGGAAAAACAAGCGATTGATGAGCAATCAACCATCAGTCTTCTGTTACTATTCGATTTAATTTCACAAGGCCAAACTTCAAGATATCAGAACCGGTGTATCGAATGCTTGAATCATATGAGGAATACCTACTATATCTACAGATTGTTTTTCACTCAAATCCTTCAACAGCCAAATTTCTCAATGTTGGTATTAACTTTTAATCTATTGAAGTACGACAATGGTGCATCGCAGCCCTCTTAGTTTGACCATCTTAATGACAAATAATAAACACAATGTGCAGGGAGTTGCTTGCCGTTTATTTTGGCATTAAACACTTTGAATATTTCTTAAAAGGTCGAGAGTTTGCGTTGATCACGGATCATAAACCAATTTCATCGCAGTGTCATTTTTCTCTCAATTTTAACTTTAATAAAACAATTTATTTCCTCCAGCCGAACTTGTTTTTGGAAGCCCATTGAGAGTTCCTGTCCAACTTTTATACTCTTCTTTGGCCGACAAAGCTTTACATTCCAAAGATAAAAACGTCGTCCAATTCTACAATATTTACTACATGACCACCTTAACAAAATTTCGTATTTTCAAGCGGATTCAAGGAAGATTAGTGTAAATTTGCATCCAAAAATAAATACAAGTGTAACATCGAGGCGAGGTCAATGCAGTTTGAGAAATAGCCGCTAGTCGTTAAAATTCGTTATTTGAAAGTTATCTCTGAGGTGTTTTCGAATGTATCTGTCGATTGCCACCTTCTTAAATAAGTATGCAAAACCATTAATTTTTTTTTTGACTTGACCACTACTGAACACATAGCCATAAAGTATTTTAATATATTCATTTAAGAATATGTATATGCAAGCATACCGATTTATATTTAACCCTCATGTGAGTGAAGAAAAAATATCTTAATTTGAGTGATTAACTTATTTGTTCCACGTTCGTCCAAGTTGTAACGTTTCTCATTTTTAAGTATGATCGGAATCTATACCAATTGAACTAGAAGTTCTCATAAAATTTAAAGTTTTTATTGGGAGTAAAACATACAAAAATAGATGTCTAAAAGGGCAAAAGGTACCCGGGTACCCACGTCACTCACATTAGGGTTAAAAAACTTTTAATTTTAAGATAATATTTTTTCTAATTTGATTACATTCCAGAAAACCACATGAACATCTAGTTGAACCTTAATAAGTGAGATCCGGAAATGAAATGAACCTTTCAAATTGATTTCCATTTGTGAGATAATAACAAAAAAACAAAGCAGAATTTTTCTATATGTAAGAAAATTTTATGTTTATCAGCCGTTCTTACTGTATTATGATTAAAGCACTAGATACACTAAGCGCTGCGCGACAAATTCCAAATAATCCATACTACTCGACGCTCATATCTGTTCGCATCAAGAGCGGCGCGATCAGCTTTTTGTTATGATTAAAGGTCGATTTATATTATCCGTTCCGTTCAGTTGTCAGACAAATATTGTTGAAAAGAATGTTTTGTCTGATGTCTGAAGGCGAAAACATACGAAAGAATAGCGAAGAAATTCGGATTCATATATTTTCAGTGGTTATATGATGAGCATGTGTGAAATTAATAATATGTTTTTATATTTTCTTCTTGCTAATTTATTTTTACCATACAAATAAATAAAATCCATTTTTGTGTTGTCCGTGGCTTTTTGTTAACTGATATACCTATTATTAATTTTTTTTGATGCTAATGTTTGTCGTCACACAATTTTTCTTATATACTTTTTTATTAGTCTAGTAAACTATAAAATATAAAAAAAATTGTTAAAGTAAAATAAAGTAAGGAGCATAGAGAGCATAGTTTCTTTATCCAACATAATAGCAATCATGCACTATTGCTATTGCTACTAAAACATTTTTGGATTTTTCTAAATTATCTTTTATTCTATACGTAACCAAAAGATATGAATATATACGATACTCATACGAAGAAAATGTCTGAACGGATAGTATAAAATTGATGGATGCGTGTAGGAACTGAACGGAACGGATAATATAAATGGACCTTAATCCGGCAACACGATGCGTTTTTCTTCTTTGCATTTTAAAGTGAACGGTTTTTGCAGCACGTTTGCAGCAATCTTTTCTTGTGAGTCTATAGTGTTGTATTCTCATATATTTCTCATATTCTAACAAACAAAACAAAAACAAATTTTATGGTCGCGATTAGTATGAATTTTGGCAAAAAATATTCGCCTAAGTAAATGTATATAATTCTACATTTTGTTTCAATACCTTACTAGATCTTTTAAACTCTATTTGTGGTTTTGTTCTATTCGTTACGAGCAAGCAAAGAGGGCATCCAGCTCATATAGGCCCCCTAAAAAATAGTAGTTTAATTCATTATTAATGCACCACGTTTGTCTCAAAATTGCTGTGAAAAAACGGTGCATTACAGACAAAAATTTAATAACCTTCCTCCTTCAAATCGAAATCCACACTAAATGTAAAATATTATGAAATCTCGGCTCCTCTTCGCCTTCCAATAGAAAATTTGACTCAAACGTCAAAATAACATTATGACAGTTGAACGTGTATGGCAAACCATTAAAATAAAATTCTATTTTTTTATTTTATTCATAAATTCTCACAAATCACAATGCTATTAAAATTTAACAGTACAATTGTTTGTGGTTATGTTTTAAACATTAAACTTTAATAGTTGTGTCATATACTTTAAAAATTACAAATAAATGTTAGTTTGTTCTGGTTTGCCATACAGCTTCAGCTGTCAAATTTTTTTGAGGAAAATGGTCTATACCAATATAAAAAAATCAATATTCGTGAGATAATGTAGGTAGGTACAATAACAATTTTCGAACATAATTATGGGATAATTTTTTTATTTGTAGTAAATCTTTAATGCTCCTAAAATCGAAGGAAATGTAGGTTATGTCTAAGTTTATCATAAATAATTATTTGTCAAAAAAGTTGTTATTTGGAAACTTTATTTATTAAACATCGAATAAAAAAGAACACTATTCTGCCATTAGTGCTACGTGCAGGCACGTGATTATAAAAAATCTTGAGTCAAACAAAATATACACAAAATTGGTAAATACGACATTTTGTTTTGTGTTATATTTGGTTGGGCTAATAAAACATCATAAATACAAAAAAAAAACATCTATTTTATTTTTTCTGTCTAAGCGCACGTGTTATTATGGCAAAAAACTAAACACGCTTTTTATTATAATTACATAATTAATAAATGAAAAGTCCCCAAATTCGGTTTTTTTTATTTTTAAGGTAAACTAAAATATCAATAATTACAGTGAAGCTCGAGCTAATGTAAATTTCCACTAATCTTAGAAGATATTTAAGATTTATTCTAAACAAAAAAAAAATACCATACATTTTTTTACGATTTGTATGGCACACAAGATTTTTATTTTACTTACCCACACTAACTCTTGTAATTTTTGGTAAGAATGGCTTTTTATTGTATCGGTATTGTTCCTTCTATTTTATATTTTGCTTGTGTTATTTATTATTATCTTTAGTTTTGCGGAATCCCTTCGTTTTGGTTTCGATGTGTGGTCGATCATAGTCGTGTTTTAATATTCGAGCACTATCCGGAGCCGAATGTCAAATTTCTACTGAAACTGCAGCTATTATTCACTGGTGTCGCTATACCATAAAAATAAAAACTAAATACATCCATAAAACAAACATTTATCTCCTGAAATATACTAATTGACATTTATTTTGACATAACGTTATAAACAAGAATTCATCTTGCTGCGTTTTAAATTTTTATTGTAAGATTTAGTTTCTATTGGTTTCAGGGGTTTACAAAATAAAGGCCTTTTCAAATTTGCTATTGAAATGGATAGCGCTCCCGATAGCGGCTCCCGATAAATAAGTGAGCCAAGATATTTTTTTATCGATTTTTAATTAAAAAGTTGAATGAAAAATTTTAGTTTAGAGTTAAATAAATTAATTATATGCAATAATAGCGCGCTAAATATAAGTTTTGACATAGAAAATTGGCTGCTCCGGATACAGCTATCGGGCGCTAATAAAAAAACACAGCACATAATATATTACTTCGCCTGAAAACGTGTACATTACTTCGCCTGAAAAGTTCCCGGCTTGACACATAGATACAAATTTAAAACCCAAATTTTACCAAACTTCAAATGATACCTGTTAAAATTTCATGACATTTCGATCAAGTTTACAAGTTACAGTTGTTTTAGTGAAGCTATTTTTGTTAATTTCAAAACAATTGAAAAAAATAATTTGGTGAGTTGATTAAACACTGTTTTTTGATGGGGAAAAATACCGTTCAAGCAAAACAGTGGCTTGATAAGTGTTATCCGAACTATGTACCAGGAAAATCAACCATCATTGATTGAAATGCTGAATTTAAACGTGGTCGTACAACTACCGATGATGCACCACGCTCTGGGCGCCCAAATGAGGCTGTGACTTCAGAAAACATAAAAAAATCCTCGAGATTGTTTTGAAAGGCCGTAAATAAAGTTGCGTGAGATAGTTGATGTTGTAAATATATCAATGGAACGTGTTGGTTATATTTTGCACGAACATCTATCCATGAGAAAGCATTGTTCGAAGTGGGGACCGCGTTTGCTCACGAGGGATCAACGAGTGGTATGTGAATATGGATGAAACATGGATTCATCATTATATACCAGAGCCAAATCGGCAATCAGTTGAATGGTGAGAGGCCAGTGAACCTCGTCCGGAGCGACCAAAAGCACTGGCGTCTGTATTTTTTGATGTACATGGTATAATATTCCTTGACTACCATAAGAAAGGAAAAAAAAGATCAATAGCGAATATTATATCTTGTTATTGGTGCGTTTGAAGGAGTAAATTGCTAAAAACGACCTGAAATGAAGAAGAAATACTGCTCTTTCATTGAATTGCTTGCATGCACGAGGCGTTATTATAGCATAATTCAAACCCGTCTCAAGACCATGGGTATGGTGCAAAAACAAGAAATCTGGATTCCGTATGAACTCAAGCCAAGAGAGGTCGAACGCCGTTTTTTCATGTGCAAGCAACTGCTCCAAAGACAAAATCGGAAGGGGATTTTTTGGATCGAATCATGACGAGGGACGAAAAATAGATTACTACGACAACCCAAAGCGCAGAAAATCGTGGAGTAAGCCCGGTCATGCATCAACTTCAACCGTCAAACCGAATATTCATACTCCAGACTAAAGAAACTATCACTGGAGAACTTTATCAACAACATTTGATGCAATTAAGCCGAACATTGAAGCTCAAACGCCAACAATATGCCATAAGGCATGACAAAGTGATCTTTCAGCACGTGAAGGCACGGTCACATGTTGCAAGAGTCGTCAAGGGAACTTTGGAGGCACTTCAATGGGATGTCCTACTCCACACGCCATATTTACCAGACATTGTTCTATCCGACTACCACTTATTCCTGTCGATGACTCATGGCCTGGTCGAGCAGCACTTTACTGCTTAAGAACAAGCCATAAATTTTGTCGATTCTCAATAAGAGACATGCAAAAAATTTCTGTATTTGGCCGTTATTTTGCATTATACTCGGGCCAAGAAAAGAAATCGATGATAACATACTGCGAATGAATCATGAGATACGAAATTACCTTGAATATTGGGCGAACAAATCTTACCAAGGGAAGAAGTATCACAAGAAAGTAATTCGTCGGGAAAACTGAAAGCACTTCATTGCCACATAACAGAAATATCGACATAGCCCTTTTTTTACCAGAGACAATTTTTTGCTTCAATTGAAGTTCAACCCACACAAATGTGAGTAAAAAATCGCAGGTTGTAATGTCTTCTGCATTTTAACGGATTTTAGTTAAATCGGAATTATTTTTGAAAAAAACCATTATAATTTGATAACATATAAATTATATAATATAATAATTATTGGTTTTAATAACATATTAATTATTTTACTATTATTTTAGTTATAGTGTTATTTTTCGGACGGAAACAAATTAAGTGAAATGCACAAATGTGTATCTGGGCAGGCAGAAAAAAAGATATGTTAATATTTCAAATTTTCTATATTTTTAATAAATAGTTTCGTGAAACTGAACTCAAAGCATGTTAGATGTGAAACATTTATTAATACAATGCAAATTTAAATTAAATTATTGCACCAGATATCTTTATAGCTCGATGGCGCATATGTGCATCAAATATTTGTCTCAAACATTAAACAATTTCAGGTCTTTGACGATTAACTAAAAAATCCTCTATCTAATTTAGTCGCCAAGCTATTATTGGTCGATAAACTAGATTACAGAAGAATTAGATTGCATCATTATATTGCAGTTTGTTTTATTGAACAATTATGTAGCATAACTAATCAATTCCAACCCATCGAGGACTTACGGGAACAAGTATGCACTGTTTAAAAAATAATAATTTCCTTGCGAACGAATATTTACCAAATATCCATTTATTCAATTTTAATCTGATCCCATTTTTCCCATCTACTTCCGATTTTATTTCTATAATCAAATAATAGTATATTTTTTTCTCCAGTGGCACTATTCTGGTAAATGTGCGGAACTGTCTCAGTAATCTGTTTCTAGACGGTTTACTGCGGAAGATGCATAAAATAATTTTTGGGTACGAATTGGAGTGAATTAAAATTCTAGCAAATTTTAGTTTTGGGGAAGCTGAATTTGACTGAGTCATCTCTTAGCGGGTTAAGGCCAAGTTTGGTTCAGCTATGGTGAACGTAGGAACTGGATAATTATTTGGCTGATTATTTTCAAATTTATTTTGTAGAAAAATTCAGAACTTCATCCAGGATTTATGTTGCAATCTCGATTCAGCTCAAGATACCAGATTCGAACATAATTAGCTAAGAAATTGCCTAGCACGGCCTAATCCCACAATTTTTTCAAAAACCCAATTTTAAATCCCCACCCAATTCTGCATACCTGATTTCATAATAATGTCTTGGGATATGGCCAAGTTCCAATCAGATGGTCGAATTGTTTGACCAACAAAAAGACACGTTAAAATCCCAATACAAGTTGATCTTAGTTTATTAGAATCCTAGCCCAGGTCTACAAAGTGAAATGGAAAGTTATCGGTTAAGAAACGGCCTCGTTTCATTCATTATATCCGAATCCCAAAATTTCATCAAATTCAGCTTTGCCCACCAAATTTCACCATCATTTGTCGAGAGATGGCCTAGTTCCATTGAGCATAATGTTAGAGTGCCAATCCAATACCATATTTGGCAATAATTGGTTGAGGAATGGTAAAGCTATCTTGTGGTTGCCAATTCAAGAGTTAAATACTAATGGATTTTAGAGTAATTTTTAATATACCGTATATCTTCGATTCTAAGGCGCACTTTTTACCTCATTTTAAGGTTTCTGAAAATGGGGTGCGTCTTAGAATCGAGGGCGTCTTAGAATCGAGAGCGTCTTAGAATCGCAAGTTTTCTCGTATATTTCATGTGTCTTAGAATCGCATATTTTTTTCCAAAAATTCGGTCAGTAGTGCGCTCGATTGCTCAGAGGACGACGCATTATCGGGGGATGAAACTTCTGAACCATCTGATACTTCTGGGATATCTATTTCGTCAGATAGTTCAGGGGAATCGGACGACTCCGACTTTCTTGAATTTATTTAACCCAAAATACGAGCTTGTGTTTAATACCTAGGTTTAGTGGTTTAAATTAATAGCACCTACTTACCTATATGTAATAATAAACTGAATTAAATATAGGTAACTGCCAAAATAAAAACAAAATACTTGAAGATTAACTACCAAGGAGTTTTTTTTCGTTAGTAGCATGCGTCTTACAATCGACATATTAAAAAAAATGTCTATTAGTCGCGCTCAAATTAAGGTGCGTCTTGCATTCGAGGGCGCCTTAGAATCGAAGTTATACGGTAATTTAAATAATTATGGTTACAGGAAATTCTATTGGAAGTTGTGGAACGGCAGCAGGATTAAATTAATAAATGTTTAGAATTAAATTTCAGGAAATCTACAGATGTACGTGAAATAATAAAAAATTTTCCTCAGCTTGCTGATTTAGAAAAGCAATTGTTGAAGACCAATACCATTGTTATCCATTAAACCTAATAAGCCTTTATCCTTCCTCTAGTAGATTAGAATTGTGCTGTGCCGTACGATCGCTAGCTGTTTGAAACCGGATTGTTCCACCCCAAAAAAATACCTATCCTATCCTTCCTATTGTTATGTGAAAACAGGCTCTAGGAATACCCCCGGCGTTATCCGGGACACTTGTCAAGTCTTACAGTCCAATCAACCAATCAATACGCTTACCAAAATGTTTCACTACTTCTAATTCACTGATCCTTTACACAAAAAAAATTTACCTTATTATACAAATTATACTCCAATTCATTTAAATTTTTAGAATTCGGAAATCTTCCAGCAATCCCAGAAATAACAATTTCATCACCGGGCTTACAGATTGTTCTGAAACGAATTTCATCGTTTTCACTATTTGTATCAACCATTTTACAATCCTTTTTAAAATCTCTTTGAATGTCACAAAATTCACACAAAATTTAGAAATATACACTTCTGCTTTTTAAAGGGATAGAGTATTTATCCAAGAAATTAGCACACGACTAACATAAGCTATAATTTCTGCATAGCTTTTATATCTTTTAAAATAATTTATTTTGTTTTATGTTAATTACAAATTAATTATTTATACAGAGAAACCGAAAATAAACAATCGACATTAATTATTGGGTTTTAACAAATCGGAAATGTTTTTTTCGAGGTATATTGCATAATTTTGCTACTGGTACAGGTACATCAAAAATGAAAATGAACGATTTTGAATTGAAATAATAAAAATGTAGTTGGTTTTAATGTATTTTTATGTAAACCTTTGTTTTATACACAGTCAAACATCGACTTGGCCAAGATTTAAGTGCTCGTTAAATCATTGCAACAGGAATGTTCTCGATCTCTCGCTCTTTCAATTTTTTTAGTTGCGCAATATTGTCAACTTTAGTTTTTGCCAATTGTGAATTTAAGTAGTCTGACAAGAAATAAACACAGGGTGCCAAGTCGGGTGATGAAAGGTCTATAAATTTGGATAAATAAATGATACGTTATTTCGTTGAAGAAATGTAAGCGCTTTCTTTGTCGTGTGATGGAGCTGAGTCTTTGTTGGAATATGTAGTAATTTGCATTTATTTTTGGGCCCGGCTCAACGAAAATGGGTTACAATAACCTGCTGTTCTTTTGTCAATACCTTGATGGACACTGACATTTAAAATAAAATTTCAATTGAAATATTCGATTATTTAAATGCTTGTTTCTCCCATATACTCTATCTTCTCTCTAAAATAATGGGACTATGAGTTATTTGAAATAAAAATCGTTCACATTCATTTTTGATGTACCAGTGGCCCTATTCTGGTTTTCCCTGGGAATAGGGAATTGGGAATTAGTGACGTATTTCTAGCAGTTGGGAATTATTTATTCCCCAAAGTGTATTCTGGCGCTTCGGAATTTTTTTTATTGGGAAAAAATAATTCCATTTTATAGCAGTTTTGACGTTAATTTTTCCCAATTATTTTTTTAGGGAATTGTAATTCGTACTTTTTCGGATTTTTAAACATTATTTTTTGTAATAAAAATATTTTGAAAAATAAATTAAACTTGTATTAAGGTCGCAACATGCGTTTTAGTTTATAAAAAACAAAATAATAAAATTTTTCCCCCAAAAATTATTCCCAGTCTACCAGAATATACATTTGGGAACGGGGAATAAATATTTGGGAATTATTGCAATTTGTAATTACAGCAAAATATTTCCCCAATTCCCTATTCCCTGGAAAAGCCAGAATAGGGCCACAGAGATTAATTTGTTATCTTATTTATTTATTATTTTGTTTAATGATGTTATTGCACCTAGCTCTAGGTCATTGTACTTTAGTTGCGCGCTCGTTGTTTGCTAATTTTGCTTTAATAAAATGAAATTGGAAATAAATTTGTGTCCTGTGTTTTTTACGGCGTCTACCAGGGTCGAATTTTGTATTATTTGGAAATTTTTGGTTATGTATAAACTGTATTTTTTATAATTTATTTCCAAAAGAAGTTTGTAAATCAAATTGTTTCTACATTCATCAGAGAAACGTTTTTGACACCGGATGTAGGGTTGGTTATTTTTTAGATTTGCGGTTAAGTTTGGTTTTACAGGGTGTGTGTATAATCTAACTTAATGTTATCGTATTTTGTGTTTTACTTTTAACTAAAGATTTATTATACTTTGAATACTTTGTATTCCTAAATATGAAATTGAGTTTGTTCTTTATACGATAACCTAAATTTAACCTACTTTATCATTCTGATGCCCTTGAACATTAATTTAATTCTAATAATGGCTACTCAATTATTCTATTTTTTTATAAACATTAGAAACACACCTCTAAACAATTCGCTTATTCGAAACTTTTGAGCTCCGTTTATAAAAATTAACACCAAATTTTTGTTTTCGCATGTTCAGAATTTTTTTAAAAAGAATTTTACTGACATCATTAATTTTAACCCTAATGTGAGTGACGAGGTACCCACCTTTTATTTATTTACAAAAATTTCGTGAACTTCACACCCCATTTTGAGCATAGAGCATTCGTACAGAATGTGAGGTTCATAATAACATGTGTATCGATGTTTTTCCGACAGGTGACTGCTTCCAAATTTCTTCCAAATTAAAAATCTCTTCCGATTGAATCGCGTCATTCAACTGGCGAACACTTAACACGTATTATCAAAATACATAACGGTTTATCGAATCAAATTCAAATCTTAACCATGCCCTGTTTCACGTAACTCCCAACAGGCCCAATTGAAAAATATTAATGTTTTAATCATTTGTATAATTTGAATGGTATAAAAAAATTAATTTTTTTTTTTTTTTTTTTTACACTTTTAGACGTCTATTTTTGTAGTCACAAAAAAACTTTAAGTTTTGTGAGAACTTCAAGTTCAATTAATGTTACAACTTGAACGAACGTGAAAAAAATAAATTTCCAGACAAAATTCATGTAGTACTAATTACCTACTTAAATTAAGATATTTTCCTTTCCTTTAGAAATTGAAGATACACATTCACAGGTGATTAACTTATATCTTTTCTGAGACGAAGCAAATTCAACATATCTCAAAAATGTGAGATTGTATCGGACAATTTTTTTCTGTGCGAGTCGGATGCGTTTGGTCTTCATTCTCAATTTGTCGCTAATTTTTCTTTAGTTTAAATATATTTTACGTTCTGCTTAAAATTTTGTTTAAATTCATTGTTTAAAAGCTAAGTGTTAACCTAATTGTTTATTTGGTTAAACAAATTTAAACGGTTCTCATGCAAACAAAAGATTATCTGTATAATTAAATCGCCCAATTTTAATTTCAGGGAATACACAACTTTCTACTACTCTACCAATAAAGAAGTAATTTGCTGGAAAGTCAAAGAAAGTTACTTTCAATTAGGATAATTATATAAGATGTCCGATCGAAGTTGTATTTGAATTGCTCGATGCTGACAATTTTCGTTGATTTTTCATCGGTGAAGCCTGACAAACTCAATAGCAAATCATCTTCTTTCATCATTTTACCCATTTGGATTTATTATCACTATGTTACAAAACGTTTCCTTTGTGGTTTTTCATGGTTTAATAAGACAAATACGGTAATAAGAATCAAATAAATAACAGAAGTTTTATGTTTTTCATTTTTTGTATGAATTGTAGGCGTGAGAGATTTTCAAGGATAGCGCATTTCCCACAACCAATGAAAGTATACATTACGGTTGTGCAAGCGAGAAGTAAATAGCAGAAATATGATTTATTTTATAGATAGAATAAACGAAATACACCACGTAATAGGTTAGTAACCTTTCTAAGTAACATATTGCTTATCCTATTTGTAATCACTTACTGCTAGTTAAAGTGGTAGCACATATTAAATGCTGAGCGCGATATTTTTTGTTATTGCGAGTTAAATTGTTTTCGAGAACAGCGCTAACCACGGTGTCGGAACAGTGAAAAATTATCGGTCCCGAACTGTTAAATTTTATTTTAAACATATTTTTCAAAAGGAAGATATAACAACATTCTACACAAACCGCACAATTTTGAAAAAAACAGATTAAACTTGCAACCGAAATGTTCTCGAAATGTTTTGCACGATCGACTATATATATTTTTCAATTGTTTTGTTCTGTGTATATTCGCATTATCTGTAAAATGGAAGGAAGACAAGATCAGCGAACAGCACTTTCTATTAAAATTGAAAGTTATCGAAGAGAATGACATATGTACTTTTTTTGATAATAACTAGCTTATACTGCTTTTCTTTTCGATTATCCCCGGTAACAACATTTGCTATCAAAATTTAAAAGTGCGACTCCATGGTCGAAAGACCGTTCTATAAATTTTTGAAAGTAATTCCAAACATCAAAAATTTTTTTCATTGGCAATTATGGTTTTATAAACAATTAATTTGAAATTTTGATGTATCGTATTATATAAACGCAAAGGGTCCACTGCTCTCTGGCTGTAAGTGCTGAACTCATTGTCGTTATATTTCGTCTAGTGGCAATCATAACACTGTTTAATTTCTTTTATTATTTAAAGTAATCGCTTTAGAAAAATTACAGTTAACATTTCAAAATCAAAAATTTATTAGGTGTGCAAGTAGAAACCCAGCTCTGCTGTTGGTTGCATTAAAATATACTTCAACGCATCCAAATCCCCGTCATTTTGGATATATGTAGCTTAGGCTGTTTTCGAAACGAGTACTTATTTACTTATTTGCCGCCATCTTAAATAAGTAAGCAAAAGTTGTCCGAAATGAGTTTCCTTACTTATTTTGACAGCAACATGAAAACGCATTACTGTTTTCAATGAAAAATTTTCAACCAATATTTTAATTGATATTTTGTAGAAAAAACAACTTTTTACAATACAAATACATATTAACAAATTTTATTTTTAAAAATTATTTTTTAAAAAACAATCATTAATTTTTATTTTTAGTATAAGTATTCTACGTCATCCTTATAGTGAAATTATAATTTGTTATATATTAAATATCGATTTCGATAGACACAACTATCATCATCAGTTTAAAAATTACTTATGAATGACACAAATTTTCATCAAATGTCCTCTTGCAAAATTAAATCATAAATTATATTTGTATTCGTGTTTATTTTACTGTTTAGCATGTGAATGGTGTCTTTGTTCCTATAAATTTCTAATTCTTCAACGCGATTCATCTGGTCACCTTTTGTCATTCTGTGTAGAACTTTTACATTTGTATTAAAATCTGTGTGTTTGTGTTTTTTGTTGTTTATGTGTAGTGCATAGCGTGACTCCTTTGATTTTCCTATCTCTCTGTTTGTCCGATATAAAATGACAGACAATATGAACAGGTTATTTTGTATACACCTGTATCCAATGACATGTTGTTACTTTTTTATTGATCGTTTTCATTAACTTGTGACTTGTTCGATATGCAATTTTATAATCGTATTTCCCAAATATTTTCTGTAGATGTTTGGAGGTTTTCCGATAATAATTTAGGATGACGTATCTGCGAATTGGAGTGTCTATTGGGAATAATGTAGTGTGTGATGTCTCTTTTTATTTAGATACTTTGTGTTCAAGTTATCTATAAGTGACGTTTAGAAACCATTATTGGTCGCTATGTATTTGATTGTGTTGTATTCTTCCTCATAATCATCTTTTGATATCGGAATTGTATTTAAGCGGTGTATCATATGGTTGTATGGTGCGATTTTATGTTGAAACGGGTGGTTGGAACTGTTGTGAATTGTTTGATCAGTACTGGGATTTTGCACACAGCGAGTCGCCTTTTTTGAGCGACTTGTAGCTAAAAGCGAGTAAAAGCGATTATGCACTATGCGAGTAGACACTCGCTCTCGCTTTTATTTCCGTCCATGTATATTGCATAGTGAGAAGAAAGGCGAAAAGATTTTTAGATTATATTTTCATACGAAACGTAAAAAAACAAAGTTTGTTTGAATTGGATGTCGATAATATAATTCATACTGCCAATATGTATATATTTTTATTTATCTTTATTTTGTCATTTTCATTTTTATATTTTTCATTATTTGCATATATCTTCTTTTCAGTATTACGGTATGATACATATGGGTTGGAAAATATTCCTCGATACTATTAATTAAATTAATTAATAAACTTGTCAGAAGTCGATATCGTTCCTGGAATCTTTAGGATTGAATATTACGTTAATTAAATACATAAATAAAATTTATAAGATTAATTATTAACTACCTTGTACCATTGATTTCAAAAGGGTGTAAATCATCCCTGATGAGACCGGATAATTCTCATATTGTTTTTTTTAATCAAAAACAATAGCAATGGACAAATTGTCTTATTAAAATATCACTAAAATCTAAAAAAAATTGAACACAACACTTTAACCGCAAACTAACACAAATAATTTTAAACACAAAATGACATTTTGACAGCTAAATCCATAGTTGCTCAATTTTCTCGCCTTTTAATTTTGTCGATTTGTGCATAATCGCTATACAACTGTCGGACAAAACTAAAAGGCGAGAAATCAAACGTAAACTCGCTTCTCGCCTTGTGTGCAAAATCTCACTAGTTTGTGTGTGTTTCCTAAAAATTTTGAAGTTGTGCCTTTGTTCACTGTTTTTAATGGTTAAATCCAGAAAATTGATGGATTTATTTTCTTCAATTTCTAGAGTAAATTTAATTCTATCGTGTATTCCATTTAGATATTCGGGTAGTAAATGCAGTTGCCTAATTGTTCCCGTGAACAGAATTAAAATGTCATCCACGTATCTGATCCAATATTTTATGTACCTGGATAATTTGTTTTTTGTGTTCTTTAATGTAGTTGAACTCGATGTGATTGAGGTATATGTTAGCCAAGGTGTCTGATAACGGACTCCCCATTGGAAGACCTTCTGTTTGTTGGAAATATTTACCGCCATGTTCAAAATAATTTTATCCGACGATTATTTCTATAAGGTAGATTACGTCGTTGATGATAGTCTCACTTATTCTTTCTTTTATTTATAACCTCTTCGATATCAATATGGCTTCTTTTACGGGAATATTGCTATACATATTTGTAATGTCAAATGAAGCCAGTTTTTCGTTTTGTTGTATTGGGATGTTTTCGATTCTTCGAAAAGTACACAAACCGGGGATGCCAATCCGGCCTGTAATTAATTTTACTATCGCGCCAACATACAAAATCGGCAAATTTATCAACGAATGGTTAACGAGAAACCTAAAACTGGTACCAAATTACTAAATAAAAAATAACATCGAACATTCACAAGTTCGAAGAATCGATATATATATATATATATATATATATATATATATATATATATATATATATATATATATATATATATATATATATATATATATATATATATATATATATATATATATATATATATATATATATATATATATATATATATATATATATATATATATATATATATATATATATATATATATATACATATATATACATATATATATATATTTCAAAATGCGATATTTCAAAACGCGATACAGTACAAAACGCGATATGGTACAAAACGCGATATATCAAAATGCGATATCTCAAAATGCGATATGGTACAAAACGCGATATGGTACAAAACGTGATATTTCGAAACGCGATATTTCGAAACGCGATATTTCAAAACGCGATATGATACATACAAAACGCGATACGGTACAAAACGCGATATTTCAAAACGCGATATTTCATAACGCGATATGGTACAGAATATGCTTTGCGAACCGGTGGGATCGCAGCGATCCATCTGATACCGATCCTATATACTATCGTTCCTATCGATTTTTAAATTCCTATTAACTGAAATTAAATTTCCCCTTCACCCGCCTGATATAACCCGATCCTAAACTCCCGTTTTGTACCATATCCCGTTTTGTACCATATCGCGTTTTGAAATATCGCGTTTTGTACCATATCTCGTTTTGTACCGTATCGCGTTTTGAAATATCGCATTTTGAAATATCGCGTTTTGATAATTCTCGTTTTAAAATATCGCGTTTCAAATGGGACCCACTACTTATATACTAATTATATAATCATATAACGTGTTCACTTTTGATCTACATATCTTTGAGTATATTCGGATTATGTCTGTGTTTGTATATCTCTATTTCTTCTAATCTATCCATCATGCTGTTTTTTTTTATTTTGTGTAATATGGATAGGTTATTGTCTAGGTCGGTGAATGTATGCCTATTGTTCTTGATGTGGAGTGCGTAGTTGGATTTAATCGTGGAAATTGGCTTTCTAATTTCATTAGTGTGTTCATTAAATATTGTGGCAAAGTTCCTTCCAGTTTGACCGATATAAAATTTCTCACATTCGTTGCATTTAAGTTTATATATCCCTGTAAACTCTAGTTGATTGGTTTTATATCGTAATTTTTCTGACAATTTTTGATTCGTTTTGAATGCTATTTATTGTGTACCCATACTGTTTAAAGGTGTTCCGGACTATTTTGCTATATGGCTGACTAGATTAATGAGATGTATTTTTTAGGAGTGTGAATGTTTTCAAATTCAAACGTTCCATTTTATTATTCAATTTCTCATTCATATTTTGGATAATATTTGTGTTGAATCCATTTTTTGTGGCTTTTATAGTGTCTTTAAAAAAAGTTAGACAGCTTTTGGGACAGCTTAGCCGACTTATTAAAGACGGCGTCAAATAAGTCAATAAGTTTTAAACAATTCGGTATTTGGAAAACACCCTTAAAACTTAAATTTGTTTTTAATATTTGAAGTGTGTGCTTATAAAATTTTACAAATTGATTAGTAAACTGTAAACTTATATGTAGGGCGACCAGAATTGTTCAGTTGTTGCACGATTGTGAAGTAAAACTCTTAATGAAATTTATAACAACAATTAAAACTCATTGTACTTTTATTAATTCTCAATTATTTATAATAATGAAATGCGTCTACAATATTTTGAACAATAAACCAGTTTTTTGAAAAAATTAAAAAAATATTAATTTGAATAAAATTCATTCAGTAATATTGGTAGGTTAGGATTTTCCAATATTGTGGTATGATTACCTTCGATAAATTTCAAATCGACTTTACTGTGAGTGTACTTATTTAGTTCGTAATCTTCGGCAATATCTACAATTGATACTTCACTTGGTCGGACCAACGTTATAGGTGAATGAATTGTTGGTAAATCCTCTGATTTTAAATTTAATACGGCAAGTACTCGGTTGTACAGCCCCTCGGCCATTGCTTTCAGGTACGATGGAGTGTACATAGTTTGAGTTTTTCCTAGTTCCAATAGATAGTTTATGCGATCGTCCCATGTTGAGAACGATGATATTATTTTGAATAATTCATCTACATTTTTGAATGGAAAAACTATACGAATAATGGCACATGATAACATGATTTGAATGGCATTTTCATTTATCTCGGCCGTCATATGGCCCAAAGCTAATTTTTTAAGAAAAACTGGAGAACTGTCAATTAATACTAATTTACCGCGCATTCCCGATTTTTCTAGCAAATTTGCCAATTCTAGTGCAATAAACCCTCCGAATGAATATCCGATTATATAAAATGATTGCATATTGTTGGCGATTGTGATAACCTCCTGCGCCACACATGATACAATGTCTTGAATATTTTTACTGTATACCGTTTTAGTCAATTGTAAACAGAATGCAGGTACATCTAACGTCGCCGCGATTTTAGTCCAAGTTGTACCAGCGACACCTTCAATGCCAGGAATAATAATTGCCGCACAGTTGTAATCACTCTGGTTGGATTTCGATGTCAATCGCAACATTGGAATACTACTATTTTCTTCATCGCCTAAACTCCTAAATAACATATGCATACCAGTTAGGCTTTCATCATTTTGTTTAAGCTTTGCTTTTTCTGCAATATTATTTTTATGAGCCTCGGCATGTTCGTATAGTTTAGCGAATGTTAACGATCTTAAATCTTGAGGAGAGAGAATTAATTCAAATTCGCGTTCTAAAGTTTGCTTAATTTCAACGGCCATCAAAGAGTCCATACCCATTTCCGACAATGTTGAATCCATAGATACCGATTTAATATCACGAATACTCATAATATTCATAACCGTTGCTATAATATCTCCATCGCTAGCGGCTCGTTTCTCTGCTACCACAATACTAGAAACAACAGGATGCTGAGCATATAACAGAATATCTAATTCTTCCAAGCATGATGATATTCTTTGCTGTAACGTGCCGCTAATCTCCATATCGAGTTTGTCTTCTAGCATATCGGCCACTAATCCTACTTCACCTACGGCACCCCACTGGATAGCTTTTGCTGGGAAACCTTCTAATTGACGTTGTTCTGCAATTCGCTCCATTATGGAGTTGGCCATACCGTAATTTGTTTGTCCGGCATTACCACGGCCACTGGTTACACTAGAAAATACCACAAAATGTTTTAAATGTGGACATAATTTTCTTGATAGTTCATCTAGTAATTTTGTGGCGGTTGCTTTCGGAGCGAATGCTATCGTAAATTTTTCCGGCGTTTGATTCTCAAAAATATTATCCTGAAGCAAAACAGCGAGATTAAAAATTCCACCAACCGGTCCCAGTTTATTAGCTTCACACAATAACTCTTCACATCCCTCGGGAGTACTAATATTAGCAGTATTAATTCTGATTTCGGCACCGTAATTTTCAAAAACCCTAGAAAATATAAATAATTATTAAAGTAACATAGATATCCACATTGCTGTAGACTATACCGTATTCTATAAGCTTGATATGGTTTTGTAATGCCACGGCTCGATGAAATGACGATTTTCCTAGCACCTCTAATAATTAACCAATCAGTCAATTCTAAACCAAAACCACCCAGGCCGCCTGGTATCACATATGACTGCAATGCGTGGCAGTTTATTTTTGGTAATACAGCGATGGGTAACGTTAACCTGTCGGTGTGAGTTTCTCTTATTTTCAAAAGAACCTTTCCGATATGTTTTGCACTGGCCAAAAATCGGAATGCTGACTCGATTTCACTGGCTGGATATACGGTTGATGGAAGTGGAATAATATTCCCTGAATTAAGTCCATTTTGTAAAAGTTTTTGGATAACAACGCGCTCTTCGGCGGTAGAAAAGAAGAGTTTGTCCAAAAGAACAGAATGGAATGATATTTCTTTAAGAAATTCTCGTAGACCAATTTTTGTATCATTCGCCAAATCAAATTTTCCAATTTCTAAAAATTGACCACCTTTTCCCAAACATCTTATCGATGCAAAAAGTTTTTCTTCTGCTAATGAGTTCAAGACATAGTCTACGCCATCACCGTCAGTTCTTAATTTAATCATTTTTTCGAAACTTAAATCACGAGAGTTTCCAATATTTGCTTCCTCCAGAGACGGAAACATTTTGAGTAAATAGTTTTTCTTCTCAATCGTACTGACTGTGGTGTAAACGGTCAAGCCATAAATAAGTGCAGTTCGAATAGCGGCTAAGCCAATACCTCCGGTACCGGCATGAATCAGAATTGATTTTCCTCTCTGTATATTTGCTTTTAGGAAGAACGCTACATAGACGGTTGCATAAACAGCTGGAACTGTAGCCGCTTCTTCTAAAGTCCAATTTTCTGGACATTCCCATGTAAAACTAGGATCGGATATTGCTTGGGTTCCTATAGCCCCCGACTTAATGAGGCCCATTACGCGTTTTCCCTTACCATTAATTCCAGAATATTCAAAACCTAATACGCATTCTTGGTCTATTCGACTTAGACCAATTGACTCAATACTCAACTTTCCTGTGGCCAACATTACATCGCGGAAATTAAGGGCCGAGTACTGTATTTGTACTAGATTAGGGTTTTCTACTAACGAATCGGTGATAGGTCCGCGAATCCATTTTAAAGATGACAAGTCACCTTTTTGTCTCATATTTCCATAAGAATGTATTTCAGTTGGTCCATATTCTGTTGCCATTTTCAATAATAGGTGACGATACGTTCCCCATTTTCCGTTTCGGTAAACATTGATGCCTAATCCTAAAGCAAGTTGTTTTTTATATAAAGCATTTTCAATATTAAATGATGGCGCCGTGGTATCATCAATAAAAAAGCATCGAACCGTATTACTTCCGGGCTCTTTACGTAGGCAATTTAATAAACCTAGTATACCAGAGAGCGGTTCCCCTTCTGCATACGCAATGGTTGGCCCAGATTTAATTGCAATTTGTAATGGTTCGAGCCAAGCGAATGTTTTATCGTTCGATGAGATTTTTACTACCGTAGGATTCTCAGGTAATTTTTTTGGTAGTTTTTGTAACAACACAAGCGTTTCATCTTCTGTTGGTATAACTGCAACTAAGTTGAATCCTTGTGGTATAATTATATCGCAAACTTGCAAGTTTTCCGGTTCTCTTGATACTAAATAACCCGTCTCAGTCAAGCTATTAATTGATTTTTCAACAAACTGTAAATTTTTTAGACAATTTTGATTAATTATGAATAAGCAATTATTTTGAGACGCAATGTCAGCACTTTCTATAGAAATTCCAGATGATTTAAGATCCAACGCTGAAAATATTGTCATATCAGCGGTAGTAAGTGGTAAATCTTCAATCGATTCTTTAAATTTCGTAATTATTGGTTGAACTGGAAGATCAATGATTTCAATTGCCTTTACTTTGAATGCGGGGTTATTTTCTAAAGCATGTTGAACACAAATTCGAGCAGCATCGATATTTGAGACCCTCGGAGTCGGGAGATACGGAATAAATACATATGATTCTAGAACCGGAATACCTGGTGGTTTACGTCTTGAAATAGGATTTGCTACAAGTCCTTTTATTTCAATGCCACCACTTTGTATGATTTGCAATTTATTATTTGCATAAACGTCAAAGATATGAGTTTCCGGGATTTCTGGATCAAATCGCTCGTTGATGAAATCAATATGCTGTTTTGTATTAACTGTAAGCCGTTCGATTCCTGTTGGAAGTAGTAATCCACGAGTATCCTTTCCAACAATGGTTATTTGTAGAAGACAATCCATAAACGATACCCAATTATTTTCCCATCGTACTTTGCCGCATAGTCCATCTGATCTGGCTTCAATAACATTTTTAAATGCTCCATTATAGTGATAACCACGAAGCCGAAGCTCTTTGTAAAAATCTCTGGTTGGTAAAAATGGTGCGTCCGATTTTGGTACTGTTGGCAAATTATCGATTGTTGAAGTATCTGGCAATTCTTTAATGTAACCAGTAACAACAGCTTCGGACGATTCCGATACTTCAAAACGCCCTGAACCAGTATTGATCATTACTATAAACTCAACTAGGGCCTTGTCTGGAATTGTCGTTGCCCTTATAAATTTAACATCATCAAATTGGACATTCAATTTAGTGAACAAATATTTTTTCATTTGCGCAAATGTTTCCCAAACTAAGTGTAAATACCCTGTAGCAGGGAATAAACATCTTCCTGGAAAATATATTAGGATATAAATTGTGAAACAATCAGTTTTGAATATCGTCACTAATTATAGTAGCTTACCATCGATGACGTGGCCAGCAATATACTCAAAATCTTGATCTTGAAGGGACACATCCATACGCTTCTCACCGCTTCTCGATTGTTCCACCTCATATTCTAATACGTTCCAGTTTTCTGTATGATCCCAACGAATGAGAGGAGAAAGTTTAGGTGTATTGCGGGATACCGGAAACGCAACAGTTGGATACAAATTTTCTGTGGCCATGTCAAATCCGGTTAAGTAAATTCTGCACAACAGTGGTTAATTTAATATTAGTTTTCTATACTGATAGATTTACAATTACTTAGTATACTTACTTTCCCAAGGCTGTTAAGAAAAATGTAAGATTTTCTTTATTTCCTCGCTGAGTTAATGGAATGTGAATGGCATGTGGCATTGATTTTCTAAGGATGGCCTGTAATAGGCCATGCGGAGCTATTTCAATAGTGATCGCATTAGATGGGAGCAACGCGGACGTTTCTTCAAATAATACTGAACTCAGTAAATTATTAGTCTGGTATTCGGCTGAACAATAAAGTGCTTCTTTTGTGCTCCATTTGATTTTTGGTACACTAGAACTGAGCCATTTTTCTGAACGTGGTTTTGCATCAATGATAATTTCAGATAAATATTTAAGCAGCTTAGGTCCCATATCGGAAATATATCGTGAATGGTACGCAATATTTGAGCATGGAACTTCTCTAGCAAATACATCTTTTGCTTTCAATTTTTCTACGAAATTTTCTACTTCTTCTTGCGGTCCAGAAATTGTACATGAGTCCGGTCCATTATGACAAGCGGCATCAATAGTTGGTGGTAAAATTTTTATTATATCTTGATATCCCACTCCAATTGCGGCCATAGATCCTTTGATTTTTTCTGTTTCAATACTTGCAATACCCCTCGAGTATGCACAGAGGACCATTTGCTCTGCTGTTAAACAGTTATCGGCATAAGCACAACCTAATTCACCCACCGAATGACCAATAATTAGATCAGGTTTGATGCCGATAGCTGTTAATACATCACAAATAGCTATCTGGATTGAGGCAATGCCAACAAATGAATTCAAAATATTATCAAATGTTGTCTTATCAGATGACGTAATAATTTTTATTAAATCTAATCCTTTGGGTAATAATGCGTTATGACATTTTTGGATGGCATTGCAGAAAATTGGGATTTCCATTAAACTAGTTCCCATTTCAGCCCACTGAGAACCCATGCCACTGAATACGTATACAATTGGGCGTTTAATGCCACTGTAGTGTTGTACTTCGCTTGTAACACAATTTGCTTTGCCATGTTCAATATGGTCATATATACCAAAACTTCGAAATACGTTGCCTGAAACGGTTTCTGATTGAGTACTATGTATAAGCGCAACATACTCAACGTCTAGAGGTATAGTTGATAAATATTTATGAACGGTTTGGCAAGCTTCTTCGGTGCGTCCTGACCAATTGATAAGTCTAGGTAATTTATCATTGGGAGCTCCATTATTTATTTTCTTTTTGGTATGACATTTTAATAAAGTATGCGCATTGGCACCGCCAAAACCAAAACAATTAATAGCAAGCAAAGGACCAGGAAGTGGTTGTGATTCAATAACAACTTGTAATCGATTTTCTTCTAATGCTTTGATGCCAGGGCGTGCTTTTACAAAATTTATATTTGGTGGAATTAATTCGTTTTCCATTGCGAGTATGCATTTGGCAATGGAACACATACCAGCAGCTGGTTCTGAATGGCCTAAATTTGATTTCACTGAGCCGACCGGAAGAGGGGTTTTACGATTTTGACAGAAGACAATATCCAGTGTTGTACATTCTTCGGGATCACCAACAACTGTACCCGTGCCATGAGCTTCAACATAATCCACATCTTCGGGTTTCATTTTAAGGTCTCTATAGAATTCTGTTAGTAGGCGTGTTTGCATCGGTCCAGATGGGTAAGTTATACCTTCTTCCTTGTAGCCATCACAATTAGTTTTCGAATAAACTACAGTGCCATAGATGCGTTTTGCATCTTTCGCTTTTTGTATAATCATACAAGCCACAGTCTCTGACCTATTATAGCCTGATGCACCTTCGTCAAATGGTCGACAGTATCCTTGAGGTGATAGCACACCTAAACGCGCAAATTGAAGCGTAATATATGGATGAAGTAATAAATTTGAAGCACCTACGATAGCAGCTTCACATTCACCACTACGTATGGCGGTATAGGCAGCGTCTAATGCGAACATAGTGCTACTGCAGGCCGTATCAATAAAAAATGAGGGCCCCTGTAAATCAAGCACATACGAAATTCGATTAGCAAGCATAGCACGACTACATCCTGTAATACCAAATCCTCCGCCTGTAACTTTTTCATAAATTTTATACTCGGTTTCTGATAAGCAAGCACCAATAAATACACCAGTACGGCTTCCTCTTATTGCTTTTGGATTAATACCAGCATCAATTATTGCTTCGTACGCATGTTCAATGACTAGACGTGCTTGTGGATCCATCATAGCGGCTTGCTTTGCATGCACCCCAAAAAAAGTCGCATCAAATTTTTGAAGGTCATGAATTTTTCCAGTGCGTCTTGGAATTTCTACATGTTCGTGGCGCCATCTCATTTCACTGTCATCAACCATATCCACCTAGAAATAAAGAAAAATCTGTGTTTTGATTAATATTACAATATGCTGTTTGCCGTTCTTGAAAAATATGTTTAAAACTTGACCCAAATTTATACCTGCTATAAAAGCAAAACCTTTGCCAACGAGTTATACCCACCCTCTTGGTCTTGTTGGAAAATGCTATCTCGAATTATAAAATCAGAGAAGCACGCCCTGTCACACTTTCAAAACTTATTTAATGATCAGGGTTTTCTTTTTCAAAATACTCATATTGACGGCGAAACCAAGTACTCCCAGAATGGTATTGTACAAATAACCTTTTTTCCAGCGCCCAAGTGCTTTTTTAAACTAGCAAAACCCTTATAGTATGGGTTTCAATTTGAGAGTTGCAATTTTCAGTCGGTAGTGTTAGAGCGAATTCCGTAAAATTTCAGTGTCAACGTAGAACACTAGATTTACGACCAATTCGATATTTGGTTATGCGCGACAAGGGTGATGTATACTATTTTCAAAGAGCGCGGCAAAACTTTAACGCTAGCGCTAAAGAAAGAAGAAATCAAGGTGTTCAAAATAACTTATTTGGTACCCCGGTAGTCAAAAAACACTATTCTTTGTTAAATAAACTTCTTTTCTAGTATATAGCCCCTTTTTTTATTTATTTATTTTTTTATTTTACTACGTTTCGAACAAAATTTATGTTCATCATCAGGTAATATCATGTATGTATGGTACTAAAAATATGTTAAGTAAAAGTTAGAAAAAAACATAAAATAGTTAGCACATAGTTACCAAATACCGGATAAAGTTACAAATATTTTAGAACTGGGTGAAAAGTTTTGCCCTCCAACATCCGCAAAATATATACCTTATAAACAGATTATTGCGAACGTTGAAGGTGCATTTTTAGAAAATACAGACATAAATCTTGATAAGCCACAAATTAGAAATGAATTAGTTAAAATTTTAACTGATTTTAAAATTCATTCAAATCACAAAAAGTTGTTGTCTAATGATGAAAAAGAATATGTCAAAGATGTTTTGTCCACAAAACAATTTTTAAAAGACCATCCTGAAATTTTAGTTACAAGAGCTGATAAAGGTAATACTACTGTTTTGGTAAATAAAAGAGATTATCTGAATAAAATGTTGGATTTACTCAAAGATAATAATACATATCGAGAAATCAATAAAGACACTAATTCTTCTATTCAGAATAAATTGAACAAAATGGTTACTTTTTGGCAAAAAAATAACAATATTACAATAAGTGAAGGAAAGCATCTAAGATGTTATAATGGCGTTTTAGCAAAAATGTATGGATTGCCTAAAATACATAAACTAAATACACCTTTTAGGCCCATTGTAAGTTCTATTGGAACCACGTTATATAATCTTTCGTCCTTTCTTTCACAAATTTTGAGTAAAACGGTTGGAAAATCTTCAACTTTTATAAAAAAACTCATTTTAAAGAAAAAATTAAAAATATTATTTTGCCAAGTGGCTATATCATTTTATCTCTAGACGTAGTGTCTTTATTTACAAATATTGACAGTATTTTGGCTTTGCAACTTTTAGATGAAAGATGGTTAGAAATTCAAATACGAAATTAAGCAAAACACAATACATTTCTGCTATGGATTTAGTTCTAAATAATTGCGAGTTTTCGTTTAATAATCAAATTTATAAGCAATTATTTGGTTCACCGATGGGTTCACCTACAAGTCCTGCAATTGCCGATCTCGTGATGGAATATGTTGAATCAAATGTATTTAACTCACTCAATTTCCAGCCATCTTTTTTCTATCGGTTTGTAGATGACATTATCACAGCAATTCCCCTAGAAAAAATTGATGTTTTTATTCAAAAATTTAATTCGTTTAATAACCATATAAAGTTTACTATGGAGTTAGAGTCAAATAATAGATTACCATTTTTAGATGTAATGGTTATTCATAATGCGGATGGTTCACTTTCGACAGATTGGTTTCATAAATCGACTTGGTCTGGCAGATACCTTAATTTTGATTCTCATCACCTATTTCGTATAAACGCAATACTGTTAAATTATTATCTCAAAAAATAATTCAATTATCTGACCCTGTTTTTCACAAAAATAATTTTCGGCTTCTTAAAACAACTCTTTTAAAAAATAATTACCCAAATTCATTTTTGAATCCAATATTAAATTCTCATCAGTACAAATTTTTTAATAACAGCCAATCTGTCGAAAATGTTCCAATAGTGGCCAATAACAATTTTAAGTATATATCAATTCCGTATGTAAAGTTTCTTTATGAAAAAATAAGTTTTTTAAAATAGTGGGTAAAGGACATAATAGTCTAAAAACGCGAATATTTTCAAACCTCAAAGATCGTACATTTTTAGGTGATAATACAAATGTAGTTTATAAGATTGTTTGTGAATGTGACAAAATTTACATTGGGCATACGCAGCAACGTTTAAGTGAAAGATTTTGTCAACATAAACGGGATGCTAAAAAATTACAACAAAAAACTGTTCATCGTGATGGAATTAGTGCCTTATCATCATCTTTATGATACCCAACACAATATTTATTTAGACAACGTTCAGGTAATCGAAAAAGAAAGTAAATTAAATACTAGGCGAGTTTTGGAGATGATGCACATCAAGAAAAATCCAACAAGTCTAAATAAACAGAGTGATTGTGCATATCTTCAAGATTTTTATAACAATTTTTTGTAAAAATTGACATTTTATTGTATTTTTCACTTTTGCAAGAGTTTATCAAGACAAATTAACTTTTTATTTTGGCAATTTCTTTTCAAAATCTCATTAAAACTCATTTTTTGGGCTAACACTTTCATTATATTTATTTTTTCCACATGTTTTTGCCTTATTAAATCTATACTGCTTTTCTTTAAATGTTTACAAAAATAGTATTTCTTGTTTTAATTTTTTCCTCTATTGAGTGACAGTATAGTGTTATAAAATTATTTTTTGTATTTCTTTTAAATATTTTTTAAATTAATTTAATTAATTATTTTATTAATTTATTATTGTAAGTTTTCTGTTTTTTGTGCTAACTATTTTATGTTTTTTTCTAACTTTTACTTAATATATTTTTAGTACCATACATACATTATATTACCTGATGATGAACATAAATTTTGTTCGAAACGTAGTAAAATAAAAATATAAATAAATAAAAAAGGGGCTATATACCAGAAAAGAAGTTTATTTAATAATTACTAAAGCCCGAAAAAATACTATAACTATTCTTTGTGGAAAGCAAAGTGAAACGGAAAAGGAGAAGCACACTCGTGTCGTTACTAGCTCAATTATACATTTAACTTGACCCTGAACAAAGAAGCAGGTCAATTGGCAATTTTTTGTGAACGAAAACTGATTTCTAGTACACATCAAATCGATAAAACACAATTATGTAGCGCGATTTGTCTTTCTTCGATTAAAAAAGTCAAATAATTGATATCAACGGTTTTTAGCCAGTTCAGAAAAAAATCATATTACTTGAGGTTAAGACACTGAAGTGATTTAGAAATGGGAATAAATGGTGAGAATACTGAGAAAGTCATATAAACTTTTTGCTAATAGAAGCCACGTTTGAATGTTGTCCAACTGTGGCAACCACAGTCGGCTCTCTAAACCTACCAAAATTAATTGGTGATGATTTAAAAATCTGGAAACCAAAATCTATTATACCAAAGAGTAATTTATAATTTTCTTCAATACATATTAAATTCCTTTCAAATTTTTAGTATTGCTTTGTTTTTTCTTTATGTGCGTTTTTAATTTCACTGCGTAAATACGTTTGTAATTAAAAACTTAATGTAAATTGCGTTATATGACTTCTATGCGGAGCTATTAAATAAGGGCAATGGACGGGGACCTTAGTTAACCTTTCGTTCTACTTTTACCATATCAAAAGCATACCCAATAGAAAGAATAAAATTCGAACTGAACTTCATTATTATTTATTTGGTATACAATTTCCTCTACAAAAAGATTCTTTTAGTCAGAATTATATATTTTTTTGGTGTATTTTGTTGGCTCGATTACAACAATAGCATCAAGACTAAGCAAAAACTAATGGTACTATCTATTCCATGGAAAATATTTTTACTAAGCATATGACAAAGACAAGAAGTAAAATTAACATTAGAGCTACTGAGACACAATATTTTTATTTTGTGGTAGAAAAAATTGGAGAAATTTCGACATGGACAAAATGTAACCTATAAATTATTTAAAAATTATGTAAAATCTTCATTTTGAATGTTTAACAAAGAGTTTTATATATATATATATATATATATATATATATATATATATATATATATATATATATATATATATATATATATATATATATATATATATATATATATATATATATATATATATATATATATATATATATATATTTAGATATTTAAATGTTTTTTTATTTTAAAACAAGTTATTTTAAGTTTAAATTTTCGATGAAGTTTTTGTAACAGAACTAATATCTAGTTTCGATCTGATAAGACCATGAAAAAATTCAGTCATCTAATCAGTCTCTCTCTGTTACAATAAATTTTATATCCCAAAAACTAGTAAATATAAATATATTTTCTTGTTTTTGTATACATATTAGCTGTATTTTGTTGAGAAATAAAGCATTTATTTTTGCTTAAGCTTTTTTCAAGAAAATACGCCAATGGTAAAATGATTTAAATTTTTGCGCTGCAAAAATTTCTGTTGAATAATTTTATAAAACTATATTTTTGTATTCATATTATACTATTGTATAATACTGAGCCCCAAAGTATGACAGTTTATTGTGACAACTTTGTGTTCACTGCTTAGGTTGTCATCGACACCAAACGACATTTGAACATGGGTAATCTCCCCATTATAATGGGAGTCAATTTGGAATAATAAAAATTACATTGGGCTGAGTACACTGACTTGAGATACACAGTACTTCACCAGTGCCCTAATTCTCTAAAAACCAAGATCAATTGTAATCTGTAAAAGTGATAAACTAAAAACGAAAAAAAATTATCGTAGAAGTCTAGATTTACATATATTGGATATCGTTGAGTTTTAGTACATTCGCATTCACTAAATTTTTTTCAAGGTAAAATGTAAAGTGGCAAGATAAATTTATGTCAAAAAGTATCACCAACAATTTATCGTTGAAAAACTTTACTTGAATGTGTAAAAGGGTTTCGTTGGGATATTATTAATAACTAATTGCAATTTTTGATATTATAGTTTTATTTTAGAATTAAATAAGCTCAAGCTCTAACAATTTAATTAATACGATACCTTACCTTACATAAAAAGTTATAAAATTAATTCAATATAGAATGTAAGTTTGTGAACTTAAATAGACTGTTATCGTTGGAATGAAAATATTATTTCAGTAAAGTTAAACATTCGAATATTTTACCCACGAGCACAATAAATATGTTGGCCTATACAGAAAATCGAAATTAGTTAACAAATTTTAGTTTGTTGATTAATATTTCATTTAGAGACACTATTAGCTCTCAACAATCTTTAAGATTTTACAATGCTTTAATCCTAGACTATTTATTAATCTTGTATTTGAGAAATTGATAATTAAGACAAATTTAGAACAATAATGAACGAGTACAAAATTTAACTGCGGTATGAATTAAAACTAGCTTTTAACTAGCACCAAGGTCAAACAAGATCTAAACAGGTCTATTTTATAAAATCGATTTCAAAAGAAGCAATTAATTGATCAAAGTCCCACTTTCTTCTCGTTAACGATCCTTAAGATTGACCCATACATATTACAAAGATTAAAAATTAACTAAAGATAAAAAACAAATGATAAAACTAAAACGTCCTTCCATAACTAGACCTAAATCAAATACTAAAAAGAGTTTCGATTAATAAATTTTCGATGCTGTTGAGGACTTATTCTCAGGCGCTTAAAAAAATTATTGGATGAGGAACTGGTGGAGTTCGGGAAACTCGCAGTGACTAACTAAATTCGATGGTTAAATGAGCTTCGTTGCTTAAAACAGATAGTTTTTTGTAGTTTACTCGAAATTCTAAAATTTACCACAATCCCAGGATTACAGAAAGTATTCCAGATTTTAAGATCTGACTATTAAACCTAGATACCGTTAATTCGCACGAGCTGAAAGTGCTAAATAGGGCATTTCGTCTTCAACGATCAAATACACTGAAATTAAGATCAGGGCACCGATTATGAAATTTTTCCGACTTCGTAAAATCCGTCTCGCGTCGTATTTCGATTTTTCGACAAAAATAAAATATTAAATCCGACTGCTAGTTAGGTGACGGATATTGTAGTATACGCGCGGAAAATAGATGTTCAGACTTTTTATATATTATTTAAAAATTTAATAAATTTTAAAATGTAAGTACATATCTCTTCATTAAATTATTTTAATCACATTTAAATAGTGTATATACTGAAAATTTTGATATTAGGTATAGGTCTTCAACAAATGACCAACAGTTCGAAATTCTTATTTCGTTTATGGAAAGGAATGACGGTTTAGCAACCTGACAGTAAAAAATACATGTTTCATAATACGAATATCCGCCGCAGATCGGATTTTACAACAACGTATTTTCGAACGGCGTCAAATTTTCCGACTAATTTCATAATAGAAACCCTGCTCAACACAGATATGATTGTATTTCAAAAGCATATCGTTAATAATAATTACAGAATAATGTGATTTTGTACTTAGAATAAACAGTAACCTTTACAGGATTTAGCATATACAATATTAATAAAAATTCAACGGATGCATTGTAAATAAGACTTATATTGTACACGTCTTTACCATACGAAATATTTATTTACCCATTTGACTGTTGTAATGTTCTTGTCAAACATTTGATTTGTTTTATATCTTTATCTAACCATATATTGATTTTTATTTCAAATAACTTCCGACTTCGACTAATTTTCAATATGATGGGGCTATGTGTGATTTTAGATGGCTTTCATGTATATGCAAGAATTTACGTTTCTAGAGATTGTATTTTTTGAGTTATTAAGAATATAAAATAATTAAAATTTTGTTTTGACATTTAATGTTATTTTGTTCACTTGACGTCAATAGTTAGGATATGCGATTTAAAAATGCTAAGATCATTTATTGTATAAAATTTTTATTTTTTTGAAAACAAAATTAAATTGGGAATGGTTTCCTCTACGAAGTATATTGGACCAGGTCCATCTCCACTAATGCAGCTCCACATCATTACTGATGGTGGATGGTTTAAGCTCCTGACTACGCAGTTTTCCCTAAACCTCTCTCTGTAGTACTAATTTGGCAATTCCCAGGGAATATGGAACTGGGGAAAGAATTTATATGTAATTTCTGTTCAAATATTATTTTCCGGTCTACCGAGGATTAGTTAAACTGGTTTAGCAAAATTCAATCAAGTAACCTATGGAAACTCTCAAATTTGCTAGTATATTTTTCTTTTTTCGTAGTGTGTCGAGCTGATTTGAATTTTATTTCCTTGAGTACTTGACCGAATTTTGCTAAACCAGTTTAACTAATCCTCAGTCTGTACAGGCTATTAGGGTTTTTTTGAGTTTTGACAGATAGGTTAAACAATAAACGCGTTGTTGTGCTTTAAAGATAGTCATCAAAAAAATATTTTATTTATAATTGCAATCAAAATTTTAACGCACATGAAAAAAAACGAAAATTAGTTTGACGTTTAAAACAGTATATGAATATTCTATTTGTTCTACCTTTTAGTATAGCACAACCGGAATACGTTCAGAATGTTCTATACAAATAAAATAAAAGATAACCGAAGGAATGGAATATAACGGATGACTACCAAAACGAAAGACTACCAAACCCTCCCTAGAGTGATCCTCCAACGAATGTAGAATCTCGCGGCAGGCCTGTTACTTAATGGATAAATGACGTTGATCAAGATCCAAAATCAATCATCAAACATAATTGTTGCTACAAATCCCATCAAGGAATGTAGCATCAGAGATAAGTAAGGAATACCCCGGGAAAACCCGAATAAAGCTACTGAAAGCACTTCATTGCCACATGACAGAAATATCGACATATTTTAATATTGAGAGCCAACCAATGCTATGCCCATTCGATCGAAGTTCAAAAATAGCTAGATCACCACTTAGACAAATACAGTTCGCAACTCAGTAGGAAATCGAAAATGTTGAACTACGCAGAAGACCGAGTGAAATAGAAAAGGTCGCATCGCAACTTAGCAATGAAATCACTAAGTTAAAGAAAGAACACAAGGAGCTGAAGAAGCCCAATCTGACAGATGTTGTGGAAACTCCTCTTACTTGCTATAACGAAATCAGCACACTTGCCTGCAATGACGCTGAGTTTCATACAGATGAGGACCAACTTGCAAGAGAAACTGATGGATACACAAACAGAAGAAAAGACGCAGAAGAAAACGAAGAACAGAATTCTCGCCAAAAGTTGAAGAGCTCTCGCGAGCAAAAGTTAATGAAACTGTCAAACCAGTGCCCGTACCCCAACATCACCAGCAACAAGAACAACGCAAGGTTGCAAAGAAGACTAAGGCACCACCGCCAATTAAAACAAAAACTGAGTTTGCGAACATCGAAGCTGGAATGGAATTAGTGACTATAGAGTAGTTGCACTAAACAATAATGTTTGGACGATAAACACAAGAGATCTCGATAAATACAGAGCTTTAGCCACAAAGCTCACTGAAGAATGTAAAAAGTGGTATTCATATGAAGAGAAAAATAACCGAGAAATCAAGGTTGTGGTCTCCATCCCACCTGCAAGAAGGAGGATATAATAGAAGATCACAAAATGAAAGAACTGCACATTGAAGGCTCAGTAAATATCCTTAAACGAGAGAAAGTTGAAAATAGTCAAGGAACCAAGATCGTTGAAAGAGGGCTCCCGCTATTCATGCTCACATTCAACAAAAGCGGAAAAATCGAAAATATGTATATTTAATATCAAAGCAATGCTTAATATGAGGGTTAAAATAGAACCACTGAAAAAAGAACACGATTTTAATACCTCAATGCAAGAAATGCCAAGTTATAACAACAACCAAAGATATTGCGAGAGAGATGTTAGGTGCGTAAAATATTTCGGCAGAAACAATGCGAAAAACTGTTCTTTTAGTCGAGCCGAACCTACAAGGTGTATATACTGTAAAGGACAACACCCAGCAAACTATAGAGGATGTGAAGTAGCAGTACAATTGCAAAGGTTAAGAAATAAAACACGCAAATCGACTCAAAACAGTAATGTTAGAAGAGAAAGGATTCCTACTACAACTAGGGTATGGACACAAACAGAGCCCTTAGAGCCAGATTGGAGATCCTACTCTCAGATAACGCAGCAGAATACTATTAGAGAAAATCCACTAGAAAGGATATTTCGAAGTATAGAAACGATAAATGCACGCCTAGCAAAACAAGAACGTGGTCTAGAAGCTATATATAAGCGGCTGAATGAATAGATCACTTAGAACTGTTATTTGGAACGCGAATGGATTACCACAGCATGTTCCAGAGCTAGAAATTTGCCTAAACTTAGAAAATATAGATATATGTCTTATCTCGGAAACTCATTTGACAGAAACTTCATTTATTAAAATACGTGACTGTCAATGCTACCATGCTATTCATCCAGGAGGAAACGCTAGAGGCAGGTCTTCCGTAATTATTAAAAATAATATTAAACATTATGAACTGCCCGGTATTGAAGAAGAAATTATGCAAGTTAAAACCATAAAAGTTTAATCAATCAATAATAGGGAAATCAGTATCTCCTCTGTTTACTGTCCCCCATGCCATCAATTAAAAAAAGAAGACTACAGTCGACTTTTTAAATCATTAGGACCAAATTTTATCATAGGCGGTGGTTTTAATGCAAATAATACCTAAAGGGGATCTAGACTTACAACCTCTAAAGGGAAGGAGTTATTTAATGCAGCTCGCGAGAACAACTGTGAATTCCTCTCTGGCGATAAACCAACATATTCGCCTGCTGATATACATAAAACTCCAGATCTTCTTGACTTCTTTGTAACAAAAAGAGTTTTAGACGACTACACGTGCATTTAAAATAGTGAAGGACTATCATCTGACCACTCACATGTGATCATGACTCTGAGTACGACAATAATAAAAAAGATAATTCACCTAAGTTAACAAACAATAAAACCAATTGGGATTTAACAAACAATAAAACCAATTCAAGAAATTAGTGGAAGATCGAACAAATCTCGGCGAACCAATTAGAATGAAGATGCAGTTGAAAAATGAACTAGAAATATTTAATAACAATATCCAACAAGCGGCTTGGGAAAGTTCACCGATTTCTCATACTAACGCTACAATGAAACGTAACTATCCTCTTGAAGTCAGAGAGCTACTTAAAAAGAAAAGGAATGCTCGCTGCAAAATCTGAAAGTAGCCTGGTGCACCGCAACACAAAACTATTCTTAATTTTTTGTACAATAAATTAAAACAACTAATAAAGGAAATAAAGCACGAAAGAATAACTAAGCGACTACGAGGTTTTTCTGAACTAAAGGATGACGATTACTCGCTTTGGAAAGCAACGAAGGGACTAAAATAATGCATGTGTCGCCTATCAAATGCGATGACGGATCCTGGTCTAAAAGTGACAAACAGAAAGTCTCTCTATTTGCTGTTTATTTAGAAGAGTCTTTTCAACCGTTGCCGAGACAAACAGCAAATGGAAATGCAACAGTCGTAAACAAAGTAGATGATCTTGGCATAAGGCATGTGACTTTATTGGAGCTTAAAACTGAAATCAATAGTAATTTAATTATCAGAAAAGCTCTAGGATATGACGTAATTACTGGGCAAATTGTGAAAGCCATTCCCGAGAAAGGTTTGCGTGAATTAAATCAAATAATTAATGCAGCCTTCAGATGGAAATATGGTCCACGACCATGGAAGGTGGCCGAAGTAATGATGATTCCTAAACCAGGTAAATCAGGTTTAGGAATCACTACTTCCAGTCATATCAAAAATATTTATTGATAAAGATTCTCTATTGATAAAAATCTTCATACTAATTGGGAGATAACGAGAGCAAAATCGACAACAACTTCATCACCATGACAACGTTAAAAAACCAATGCTCAGTTAGTACAAATCTCGGCGATCACAATCATATAACAGCAGATCTGGGAAAACTAGATAGCTTGAACACTATGAACAATATGCATTAATCCGAAATTTAAAAACAGTTGGTGGTGAAATCTGTATAATGCGACTAGTTATAATTATATGAGACTAGTTAAAAAAGCCATATTTCAGGATACTCCACTGTCAATTCAAATTTTATATGGAAAACTTGATCGAAATTTTGTTTTACATCACAAAATTTGAATTCGAGTTTGAGAATTGGATCTGATCAAACGGAAGTAACACAGCTAAACATTTTTTTTGTTTTCAATATTCTTTTCAACTACTCATCATACCATAGATGACAAAGTTGTGTTGGCAGTTTTTCGTAGAACCCACTTTCGCTAATTCTCGTGTAAAATATTTATTGAGAGCTCTCGATTGTCATTTGGGGCTAGTTTTCGTAAAATAATTATTGAAAGCAATGTCCTCTTTTATCTGATAATGATGAAATATGGGAAGTCAAACGTGCAAACTCATATAACACATATTTTGGCATGAAGTTATAAAAAAATAATGCAATATAGAGCTATCTGTGTTAAAATTTTACGAAAATCGTTTTCTAATTATATGTACTCGATATCTTTCAATAAATAAATTCCATAACTTATAGGCCCATACTGAGATCTTCATCTAAGTCTGGTACTTAAAAATATCATTAATATATCTTACTTAATTTTTGAGAAATAACGTTTAATATGAAAAATGCACGAAAAGAACAGATGGATATCCCTTCACTCCAAAAATTATCTCAAAATTTTTAGGTGGGCCACGTCCATCAGAAAACCAACATTAAATTTTCGAACGAATACTTACTCCGTAATTGTTAAGTAAAACATTTCACACATATTTTTTGTGGTTACTATAACATTAGTGAGTTATCAATTTTGAAGAGTATTTTACGATTTGGAATGCTCAATTTTTTAGCTTATAAATAACAAAGAAATTATAGAAATTTTAAAATTTTAAAATTCCAGACTTTATTTTTAATTTCTTTATTTGTGAAATGATTTAGTATTATTTACACATCTATATTATTCACCATTATTAACTTGAAACAGTTGCTTATGTTTTCATTTTGTAGTATACGCTTATCAAAATGTTTCACTACTTCTAATTCACTGATCCTTTACACAAAATTAAATTTACCTTATTAAACAAATTATATTCCAATTCATTTAAATTTTTAGAATTCGGAAATCTTCCAGCAATTCCAGAAATAACAATTTCATCACCGGGCTTACAGATTGTTCTGAAACGAATTTCATCATTTTCACTATTTATATCAACCATTTTATAAGCTTTTTAAAATCTCTTTGAATGCCACAAAATTCACAAAAAAATTTTTATTAAAAACTGTTTATTTTTATTTTAAGAGAAATTTTCACTTCTGCTGTTTAAGACGATAAAGTAATTACCCAAGAAATTAGCACTCGACTAACATAAGCTAAAATGTTCGCATAGCTTTTATATATTTTTAAAATAATTTATTTTATTTTATGATAATTACAACTTAATTATTTATACAGAGAAACCGAAAATAAAAAAAAATCGAATACGATACGACATTAAGTATAAAAGTTTTATAAAATCGGAAGTGATTTTTTTGCGGTATTGCATAGTTTTTCTGCTAGAAATTAATTTGTTCTACTATTTTGTTTAATGATGTTATTGCACCTAGCTCTAGGTCATTGTATTTTAGTTGCGTGCACCCTGTTAGCTAATTCTGCTCTTATAAATTGAACTTGGAAATAAATTTGTGACCTGTGTGTAAAGTTTTTTACGTCGCCAACAGGGTCGAATTTTGCATTGTTTGGAAATTGTTGGTATAACTGTATTTTTTATAATTTATTTTCAAAAGAGGTTTGTAAATCGATTTTTTGCTTCTACATTCATCAAAGAATCGTTTTTGACTCCGGAAATGCGGTTGGTTGGCTTTTTTAGATTTGGGGTCAAGTTTGGTTTTACAGGGTGTGTGTATATCATATTTTGTATTATACTTTTAAATATATTACAACAACCAGTCCCAAGTTGTATATTATTCCTTGCCACTTAAGCATTGGTTTGTATTCCTCCTAATGAAATTGTACTTGTACCTTATATGGTAGGTAACCGAAGTTTAACCTACATTACCATTAATTTATTTATTTTCCAAGAAAAAAAAATGCAATTACAAAATCATTCTGACGGCCTTGAACATTAATTTAATTCTAATTATGGCTACTCAATTATTCTATTTTTTGATAAACATTTGAAACACACGACCAAACAGAAAGTTTAATATAAAATATTCAAGAAAACTAAATGAGAGTCTTACACATGCTATTATTTTCCTTTCCAAATTGAAGATACACAGGTGCTGATGATTTAACTTATATTTTTCCTGAGACATGAAGCAAATTCAACATATCTCAAAGATGTGAGATTGCATCGTCAATTTTTTCTATGTAAGTCGGAGGCATTTGGTCTTCGTTCTCAATTTGTCGCCAATTTTTCTTTAGTTTAAATATATTTTACAGGTTCTGCTTAAAATTTCATTTAATTTCATTTAAAAGCCAGGGTTAACCTACATGTTTATTTGGGTTAAACTAATTTAAAAGGTTCTCATGCAAACAAAAGATAATCTGTATAATTAAATCGTCCAATTTTAATTCCAGGGAACACACAACTTTCTATCAGTAAAGAAGTAATTTAGTGGAAAGTCTTTACTGGAGTTACTTTCAATCAGGATAATTATACAGGATGACCGATCGATGGCAGTTGCGACGCTGACAATTTTTGTGGATTTTCCTTCCATCCTATAGATTTTAAGTAGAAGCCTGACAAACTTATAATAGCAAATCATCTTCCTTCATGATTTTACCCATTCGGATTTATTATCACTATAAGTTACAAAACGTTATAAATAAGCTTAACGGAGTGTACTTTCAAATAATATTTAAACTAATTAAACTGTGTGAAGCTTGGTTTAATAATAATGAAAGTGCGAAAGCATATGTGGTTGGCGGGCGTATAAAAATAATAAGCATCTCAAAGAAGTAAAATATGGTAAGAATCAAATACGTAAGAAAAGTTTTATGTTTTTTTATTTTTTGTATAAATTGTAGGCTATGAGAGATTTTCAAGGGTCGCGCTTTTTCGTCAACCAACAGAAGTATACTTTACGATTGTGCATTTGACAGAAAAATTTCTGTTTTAAAAACACCACGTAACAGGTTAGTAACCTTCCTATGTAACAAATTGATTAACAAAAATTATAAACACTTACTGTTAGCTAAGACAAATATAAGGTAGCACAGGGACCCATTTGAAACGCGATATTTTAAAACGCGAATTATCAAAACGCGATATTTCAAAACGCGAGACGGTATAAAATGCGATATTTCAAAATTCGATATTTCAAAACGCGATACAGTACAAAACGTGATATTTCGAAATGCGGTACGGTACAAAACGAGATATAGTACAAAACGCAATATTTCAAAACGCGATATTTCAAAATATCGGGAGCTTAGGATCGGGTTATATCAGGCGAGTGAAGGAGAAATTTAGTTTCAGGAATTTAAAAATTGATAGGCGCGAGAGTATATATGATTGGGTTATAACAGGCGGGTCGCTACGCTCTCGTCGCTTCGCTACCTAGTTAGCTTTTTTTTCAGTTTATAGAAATTTAAAAATCGATACGAGCCAGGGTATACGGTCGGGTTATACCGTCGCTTCGCTCCTTAGTTATAACAAAAATTTCAGTTTATAGGGATTTAAAAATCGATAGGAGCGAGAGTATCGGACCGTATTAAAACCGGCAGGGTACTGCGCTCCCGTCGCTTCGCAATGCACATTCTATATAATATCGCGTTTTGTACTATATCTTGTAAACGATGTGGACTTTTCAAAAGAATAAACTGCTTTTTATTTTATTTGATCGACATATGCATGGGTCTTATGCAAGTTTTAGGAAATCATTTTTTCAGAATCTCTGAGGTAATATTATTATTTTTTCCTTGATTTACCAGATGTTAGACATTATTATTTCGTTTATTATTATTGTTATTATTATTAATATTAGTATATGACTGTATTGTTATTATTTTTTAAATTTTTTGAAATCTATTTTATGTATTTTTTAAATATTCTATTTTAAAAAATGTTTTTTGTACTATTAATTATTACTTTTCATAATGTGTATAAGCTCTAAGCTTTATTATGTATTAAATAATAAATAAATAACTATTGACAAAGGTTGATTGAAAATTCTCTGCTGATTTAAGTCCGGATCCACTTATAATAGGACATACTTATTATGGAGAGCGACATCTCCAATCTCTTGAAGAGCAAAGAGTGTTATATTTCATAAAAATATTTAATTTCAAGAGAATTTTGTATTAACTCAAATTGTTTAAAATTATTATCGTCTCGTTCATAGAATCGTCGTTTGCCTCGCTAATTTAAATTGAAAACGATTATCCCAGTATGCAATTTTTCCACTCTATGGAAAAAAATAATTTTAATTCCATACTACAAAATATCAAAGACACAAAAATATCGGTTTTGGAGAGAAATAATTTTGTGTTTTATTTTTTAAAACGTGTTTTAAGTATTAAAGTAAAATTTTATTAATTTTAAGTGTTGCTCGTATTTTGCCATCTTCGCAATCAACGACATTGTACTAAACAGGTAATAAAATTGAATTTCCAAATTTACGACGTATGCTGTTGATACTGACGATTTTCATGTGTTTATTTTTTTAAGATGGATGCCGCGTGAGCGATGTAAAACATTGGCGACATAACATTACATTGGCGAATACTTTGGTACATTAGCGAGATTTAAATTAAAAAATTGTAGTGTGTCTGTGGATTGTATATTAAAAATTGTATATGAATATGAATGTATTGTATATTAATTTCAAAATAAAACCTCAAAGTACTATAGAAATCTTTCTCTATCGGCTCTCTCTTGTTTTTTCTCTTTTTAGTCGAGGTTCACACCAACACTGGAATTTAAGTGACACTTTTCTTTGGCGAGTACGGATGTGTGCTTTACAGAGCTCTTTCCATAAGAGTGTGTTTTTTGCACGCGAATGTAAACAGAATTCCGTCGGCATTGCATATTGGGATGTGTTTATGGTAATTACTCCGGGGTTATTAAGGTTCATTTAAAAATTTGAGTTTGTGTGTTTCTCACATAAGTATTTAAAACAACAATTTATTAAAGCAAGTTACAAGCTGGTAATGTTCAGTATTTTACCAGCAGATAATTCTTCTTAACCACTTCTACTTATGGCCCCAAAGATATCAAATACCTAATTATTTTTAACTAACTAAAAGCTACTTCATTCTCCCTGTAAACAATTTTAACTAATTTGTCATACAGTTCTGTATGTTTTAATTTGGAAGGTGAAAATTATTTAACATTAATTACCTAATTTGTTTGATCGTGTAAGCAGTTTTTGTACAAATTTATTTAACGATCTCATCGATTTTAGCGGAACACATAAATATACAAAATTAATCGATTAATTACAGTAATTAGCATGGGACATTGAAATACAGAAAAATTGCAATTGTTTATTTGAACTTATTACATTTTTAATTAGTTTGAACTTTATTGTAGTGCACTTACAGGGTGAGACAGACAAACTCAAATGTAAAACAATTTCTATGAAACGCGTTGTGCGACTTTAAAATATAATTTGCAGTTCGTTTCAACGATGCTTGATCGATTCAACGACGCTTGTTCGATTCAACGATGCTTCATCATACGATACTTGATACTTAGTCGGCCTTATATTACCTTTATTAACAAAAAAATGGCTTAATTTAAGTCCAAACCACACAAATGTGTGAGTAAAAAATCATAGTATGTAATGGCGTTTTTGATAAAAAATTTCGCTTAATTTGAAGTACAACCAACACAATTGTGAGTATAATTGTAGTGTTTAAAAATAATAAGTAATAAAAAAGTTTAAAAGGAAAACACAAATGTGTAAGTTTTTTGAAAACACATACAAAAATAAATTTTTGACGTGGTACTTTTGCCAAACCCACACAATTGTGTTAGTAGGCAGCCAAAAGGATATAGAAATCATGATGCTAGTTAAACAGCTTCGTAACTGAGTTTTGTACGATATACTTGTATATAAATAGATATAAATATTATTATATATAATAATATAAATAATATTATATATTAAATAATATTATTAGTTAGTTCAAAGTGAGTCCAAGAAGGCAGCAGAGCACTTATAAAAAAAAATCTATAGAATTCATTTGACTTACCGAGAGAAATTAATTCCTTCCTTACACATGCTTCTTATGGCTAAGTAATAAATTGGAGTTCTTTGTAACAAAAAAATTGCACCTGTTTTTTCAAATTTTCAATTCAAATGTTCGGAGATTACTCCTGGGCTTTATTGATTGTTGAATCATTGAAATGCGCGGAATTAGCACATTTTTCCGTTTACTTTTATCAGTAATAATCGTTGCTTCAATCATATTCGGCATCAGTTTCTTCACACAATGCCGTGTCCTGTTCCACTGTTTCGGTGGATTCAAATTACAGAAAAATGTTACTGGTGAACCCTCTTTCAAAAATAGTATGTGTGATAGGATTTCATATGGCTTCAAAGAATTAAGAAACTCTGTTAATTATCCATGACAGCTTCATCCCCATCAATAAATGTGCGAATAGATTTGTATTTCATTGGCGGACCGGGGAGTTACAATTGAATTTCATTATTTTATTGATGCCGTCATTCTTGGAAGCTACGATGCACGTTCGCAAAGGCAATCATGTTTTTTGAAGTTTTTTAAACTGTTTGGAAAAACTTTCATTACAACGTGCTGAATTAATGACTGCAAAGTTCAGGTGTGAACGATATATCACCTCACTCACTACACTACGCATGTTTGTAGATATAGTTTGATTTTCGCAACATGTTTCCTAAAATGAGACAGGCAGACAATATGTTCGTCAGCAGGTGGTGATCGTGGGATAACTGGCAAAGTTTGACGAAAGTCACTTGCTTGTAATATAAGAGCAACAAACCACGCAGAGTACGATCAAACCGTTCAATTGATTTTTTATGTGTCATTCATCGCAAATAATAATTTCGCATGTTTTTAATACTGGGGAAACTCCTGAATTCGAGCTATGTTGCTAAAAACATTATCTGCGTGATTCAAACTCAATGGTAGTTTGAGAGTTGAATGTGCTGTGCGTCCTCCATCGAGTAAAGTTGATGCAATTCCAGATGATGCTAAAGCGATTCCGGTTGAGTTCTGAGGCCTAACTATTGAATTCGACGTTCATTTTCGAACGCTATCGTTTTCCTATAACAGACAAAAGAAGAAAAAGAAAAACGTATGAAATTTTTACTATTCCTTTCTCTTTTATTTCCACGCTTGCTATAGGAAAACGATAGCCGTCGAAAATGAACGTCGAATTCAATAGTTAGGCCCCTGCTTTCTAATTCCGGCGAGTATCAAATTAAGAAGAATTGTTTTTCCCGTACCTCCGGCTGCATCAAGACAAATATTTCCCCTGTTACCGTTAGTTATATATATATATATATATATATATATATATATATATATATATATATATATATATATATATATATATATATATATATATATATATATATATATTGCATCACTTTGGTGTATGCCGCGTCTTTGATCATCCCCTATGTTTTAGATAGAAGTGGAGTAACGATGGATCAAATTACCTATTATGAAATACAATTTCTTCATAGGTCTGATTAATTTGCAATATAATTTTTGCTTGTGGTCACCATCTTCATGCTTACATCGTAAATTCGAGTAAATAGAGTAAATACATTTCTGTGATTAGTTTAAAAAATTGACATTTTGGAAACAATTGTATTTGGGCACCATCGAGGGCCCGATTTTTGATTGCAAGGGAGGCCAAGTTTACATTTTTCATTATCGAGAGTCGTTCTTTGGCCGGATTCTAGCATTGTTCTGGCTTGGTTAAAGTTACCTTCACATTAGCTGAATCCATTTGTGGCTAATCGTGTAAGTCAAATCCAAGAGTTGGATGTTATGGTTGATCATATTGATTGAAAATTATAGCCGATTACAAAAATTGGTTCGTATTGTAGCATATTGTAAACGTTTTATACACAATTCGAGGAAGCAAAAAGAATTCAAGACGAAACCCGGCTGTTTTTCATCTGAGTTGTCAGACGCAATGAAATTCGATGCTAAATAAAGAAATCGGATATTTAGAGTCTAAACGGAAACTACCGTGTTTTAGAATAAAGCCAAAGCGTTAGGATCAATTAATGGATGCCTTACCGGAAAACTACTTAGATACTCGTATGGTGACCCAATTTAACAATATAGAGGGCCTACTATTGCTTTTGAACGTTTTCGTTGACTGCGCGCTACCAATTTGTTTGTACTATGGCGGTTTGTACTATTTTCATCGTTTTGATATCGACTACTTTTTTGAATCGTTAATAAACGTGATATATATATATATATATATATATATATATATATATATATATATATATATATATATATATATATATATATATATATATATATATATATATATATATATATATATATATATATATATATATATATATATATATATATATATATATATATATATATATATATCACGAAAAAAGACAGCTGATGGAAGTAAGGAGAGTAATGATTTGTGGATGGAGATTACTACAAATTTGAATGCTGCCGGTCCACCTACCAACGATACAAAAGGATGGAGAAAAGTAAGAAGCGTTATATTTTATTTGTATTATTTAATGTGTTGTGTATATCATTTATATAGGTGTGGAATGACTGGAAATATAAGATTCAGGCAAAAGTGACCCAGAATAAATTAATAAGAACTGGCACAGGACTCGGACCAAATAATACTTATTATTTTAATGAGTTGGAGGAAAGAGCGATTGATCTTTTAGAGATAGAAAAATGTGTACGCGGAGTACAAGAGGGATCATTTGGTGCGCCGCGAGAATTCAATCGAGCAAAGTGATCAACAGTGAAAACAACCCGGAAAACATTTTAGGTTCAACTGATGATAAATCGTCATCTTCACCGTCAATAATTCCTGGATCCAAAAGATTAAGTTTCGCAGGCAATACGGCCAAGAAAAAAAATGATTCCAAATAGTGTTTGATTATGAAGCAAATAACAATGCAAGAAACTTTTCATCAAAATATTGAAAAAAAACTAGATAAATTATACCAAATTAATAAAGAAAACTTAAAATATAAAAAAAATATATTGGAATTGGGTCCCGGTCGAAATTGCATATTTTAAAATGACATTTTTAAAAATGACATTTCTCAAAACTGCATAAGGTACAAAATTGCATTTTTCAACCCTGCATATTTCAAAGCGGCATAAGGTACAAAACGGCATAAGGTACAAAATTGCATTTTTCAAAACTGCATATTTCAAAACGGCATAAGGTACAAAACAGCATTTTTTAAAACTGCATATTTCAAAATGGCATAAGGTACCAAACGGTATAAGGGTCAAAACAGTATTTTAAGTGCATATTTCAAAATGGCATAAGGTACGAAAGGACATAGGTGCAAAACGGCATTTTTCTAAACGGCATTTTTCAAAACGGCATTTTTCTAAACTGCATTTTTTAAAAAGACATTTAACATTGCATTTTTTAAAAAGACATTTTAAAAAGACATTTCATAATTGCATGTTTCAAAATGACATAGGTAAAAAAATTTAGGTGAAGGAGAATATTATGTGCATACTAAATCTTCAAATAATTTCTAATTTCCATAAATTTTTCACCTTTCTTATAACATACCTATACTACACCTTTTATATAAAACATGTAGAAGGAATTTGTCATAATCAATTTCATTTCATTAATTTTATTGTAAATTCAACCATACCATAGAAACACGTGAAATTTAATCTTAATCGACTAAGAAATAGTCAAGTTTCTTTTCATTCGGCTTTATCTTAGAATTTAATCCAAGAATCGTTCCACGAATTTTCATTCATCTCAAATTTCATCGTGTAATAAATAACCGTACCTGTTGGTCATATTCCAGAAATTAACGAAAACATAATTCTAGATTCAAAATCGATTAAAATATTTCATTCTGTCTTGTGCAGTTTTAAAAATGTCGTTTTGAAAAATGCAGTTTTGTACCTATGCCGTTTTGAAACATGCAGTTTTAAAAAATGCCATTCTGAAAAATGTCGTTTTGAAATATGTCGTTTAGAAAAATGCCGTTTTGAAAAATGCTGCTTTAAGCCTATGCCGTTTTGAAATATGCAGTTTTGAAAAATGCAATTTTGTACCTTATGTCGTTTCGTACCTTATGCCGTTTTGAAATATGCAGTTTCGAAAAATGCTGTTTTGTATCTTATGCAGTTTTTAAATATGCCGTTTTGAGAAATGCAATTTTAAAATATGCAGTTATGAACGGATCCCATTGGAATTAGAAGAAGTTAAATTTAAATATCAGAAAGGACAAGAAGCATGGTGAACATTTTTTGGCAAATTTAAGATTAACATAAGCGGAGTTGGAACTAAAACGACAGGGTATTGAAATCGCAAAGGAGAAGAATGGCTGGTAATCCAGCAACAATTAAAAATCTTAAATTATATTGAATTGTTGTTACATAATTTTATTTGTATTTTTAAGAAGTATACTAGACTGTGTTCGAATTGTGTGATAAATATTTTTTAGTACAAAAATTGTGAAAATACCGAAGAGATACGAATTATCATAGTCTATGGGTATAGTAATTTTTGGCAGATAAGTGATAATGTAATCGGATGGAAATGATCGAATGTACTTGTTTAGAGCATTGATTATGATTAGAAGCTGTTCAATATGTAAAAGAAATGGAATTATGGCTAAATATACAACAATATCATTGTATTTTGATTTTTAAATAATTCAATATAAAGTTAAAATTAAATAAATATAACTGGATTTATGATTTCAAGTGGTTTTAATAATTTATAACTTAATCTTAATCTTATAATGATTAAATTCAATATTTTCAAATTAAAACTGAGGGCGGAGAATTTTTACCAAAAAAATTATTACAGAATTCGCGCCGAAACTTGAAAAAAAAAATTACCGGAAGAGAAAATTTTTCACGTTAGTTTTAAATATTTGTGCTAGAAAATATTTATCACACAATTCGCACACAGTCTTTGTATACAAAGTATTATGAATTATTAAATAATGGAATATTAATAATTGATATATGTTACCTAACTAAAAAATTGCTCTTATTTGATTTATGATTCTGCTCGCTTCATTTATGTTTGCTTCATTGTTAATATTTTGTACTACGAAATCTTCCGTATCCTCAGTTTCATATTCTAAAAGCTCATCATAGTCAATATTAAAATGAATGCAAACATTATGAAGCATGCTGCACACATTAACAATCTGGCAAACTTTCTCAGGACTATAATGTAACTCCCTCGATGCTAAAATGCATCGGAATCTTCTTTTAATAGTCCAATGCATCTTTCGACGGTATTTCTGGTTTTTGAAAGGCATCAGCTTGATAAGGAGTCATTATCCATGGTTCGAGTGGATATCCACTATCTCCTAGGAATATACATATAAAATTATATCGCTTTTTCTCTACAGATAATTATTTGAAAATTTATTTTAAATAAGAATGAAATTAGGGGTACAAGGCAAATTGGAACTTAATATACGTACCGAGTAATCAAGATGTTTTGTCATTTAACCAAGTTGCATTTAAGTAGGCTCTTTCAGCGCTTATATCATAGACACACTATTGGTTTCGTAACTATGATTAACGCGAAATTATGGTTTCGTACAAGTGTGTCATGCTTAACCATAGTTCCAAACCAAGTTTGAACTCAGTTTCTAAATGAGATATTTTTTCTCATTTCGATGCGTTTTAATGTTCACAACGCCGAATGCATCAAAAATGGAAATTTCGGACACTAATAGTTTACCAAGCAAATCTAGTTTCTTTTGAGTTTTCTATTTGTCATTGAGATATTTGGTTGGCGGGAACAAATTTTTTCTGTTCTGTCAATAGAAAAGTCATTTCTGACAATTTAAATGTCAACCATGATATTTTTGTCAATGCCTACTCCATTGCTGTTTAAAACTAAACGAGAAGACAAAAGAAATTATAGTGTGTCTTGAGTTCTCATTTAAGAAATCACGATCTCTTAATTATAGTTATGAAACCAGTAGTCTGTCTATGGCATTAGATTCGGTATCATTGAAACGAAGACATTAGTTGCTTTCCAATCGACTACCGCAAGTACTTGTAAGTGCGAAAAATGTGTATTGGTTAAAGTGTCGATTTTAAAGCACAAAAAATTACTAAAGCAAAACATAACCTACAAATGTCTAGTTTATTTGTGATAACTTTTTAATAAAAAATATCTATACTGGAATTTTATTAGTGCTTCACATACGACACTCAATTATATTTTTGACAGAAAATTACTACACAAATCACCTAGCGGACAAATTTATCGTAATTGCTTTCAACTACTCATAATAAAAAGGTAGAACAGTTGTGAGTAATTAATTTAGCAAAGACAAAACCCTTAAGTGCTTATATTATTATCCGGACGGGGAAATATTAACGATACAATTGATCGGATCTAAATAGATTGAATTCTAACTTGGTATAAACAAAGTTATATTGTAATGTTTGCCATTCAAACTTTCCAATAATTGTTGGTATTATTGTAATATAATAAATTTTTAAGAAAAGGTTTTATACTTTACATTTATTTTGCAGGCCAGCATATTTCTTTACACAAAATAAAACATTTTCATTTTTATTAATTGACACAATCAATCTACAAAAAGTTGTAAATATTTCCATTGCCTTATAACGCGAGTGAAGTTTTTACTAAATAAAAATGAGATCACTTAGTTATTGAGGTATGTGGAGAGTAGTTACGTGTGCTATTTCTTCTGTTCTCTAAATTTAATCCATTTCTCTTATATGTTAGTTTTTGGTAGGACGTCGCTCCAGCCCAAATCTTAAAGCCACAGTAATTTAGAAAGCTCTTTATTTTAATGATGAATGGAGCTAACAATACGTTGATATCGACGTGAGCATAAATTCGGCCGTTGGAATTTGCCAACTTCTGGGGTTTCAGAATTTGGAACAATTTATCAGCTCCAATTAATAAGTGAATTTTTGATGAAAGTTTAAGACTTATATCCACTAAAGGCAAATTTGAATTGGTATGGTAGTTTAACAAATTAGCTTCTTCGATTGGGTTGCCTACGATGATGAAGCAAAGGTTTCATATGTAAACCTTGATAAAAAAATTGGGTGAAAACGAAATCCCGACTAGATTTTTAGTTTAAGCTTCAGTGATTAAAGATGTTTGGGAACTAACATCTAGAAGAACTCGATACATTGAAGCTTCTATCATGCGCTCACTACGTAGACACTAGATGCTATATCCGCGTATGATGTGACCAAGTTATTTTCCCAGTTAGCCTTTGAAATTGGGGCGGAGCATAAACTTTTCAGTCGTATTGCAACATAGAAGCTGGTACTGTTATCGGAGGTTCTCTCCTTCTTCCATACCTTCTATTCCACCTTTTTGCTCATTTTTTTTAATATGAGCATTTATTATGTAATCTTCTTAAAGGTTCTAATGCAGGATTGGATTGTATACCGCTTTCTGTCATTCTGTCAATTTATTTAGCACCTCAATATAGATAGCATCGGAAATAAGTAAGTGCTTTGCTTGGTGCCTCATCTCTCAAATACTCCTTTAGATGCTGGAACTTTTCCACTGGATTAAGGTTCGGATTTTCGTGGATTTCGTGGAGTTGAATATCGTTCAAATCTGCTGACACAGTTCCGACTACCAGGTTTGCTCTTCGGATTAACTTACCTATTTAACTCAGCGACTGCAGTATAGTATTTGTTAGGATGATTTTCAAATATGTGGTTTTTGAGTATTTTTTAATCGTTGTAAAATAGAAATGTAATTTACCTCTTTAAATTTTCGTTCATAAACATTAATTCAAAAATTGGTTATTTTACGTTGTTTCTTACGGAAATATAGTAAAACTGGCCCCTCTCGACAAAGCTCATCTTTTAATATTAGGGCTCTTTTAATCACAGATGGCTCTAATTTAAATCGTAATCACGCTTTTTACGACACACAATAGTTCTAACCGATTGGTCTGCACAGTTGAACATTTTTCTGATATGCGATGCTATTAGCATCGCATATGCGTCCGACATTTGCTTGTATCGAATTTCGATGTAACCTATACATCGAAAATAATTTGCTTCGAAATGAAAAATAAAATGCATCGATTTTTTTTCGAAGCTTCTTGCGTTGCAACATAATGTAAGTAACATTATGTTGTACCGCAACGCAACATGTCATGTAACATTTCGATGTTACTAACACTGAAAGTGAAAGAAGCGATTCAATGAAAATTTTATCAGAACCAATTTCGATGTTAATAGCGTCAAATTTACATTATAAATGTTTCCTACCACTACCAACGAAATTATTCCAATGCAATTTGTATCATATAAAATAAAACCGATGCAAAAACCGGTTAGTTTTATTTTATATACTTCATGAGATTTCAAAATCGCTGTATAACATTTTAGTTGTCATAGTCACGACAGACCAGACTGCGCTCACCAAACTGCAAATATATTAAAAACATTTCAATCTTATATTAAAAGTATACATACTGCCTTAGCGAATTATTATAAATTCGCTAAAAAATAAATCACCCCAAATTATATAGAAATTTTCTTTCGACACACTACTGCATTAGTTTTAGACGCAATTGCATCGTAAATATTTTCAATGCATGCTTTGCATCAGAATTTGATACACGATTGCATCGTATATGCCCTGATGCAAGGGTTGCATCATAAATCGCAGCAAAATTTTTAAGTGTGTGCGCATTGCGAATTCCATGATAGGCTAACATCTGACATAAGCGGAGGCGAGCGCCGAGATCTAGACTTCACCGGAGGGTCTTAGCTTATTTCGATTTAAATTGATAAAGCCGTATCGTCAGTAGCCCTCGGCCTATTGCCAAACGAAATACTTTAAGGAAGTAGCATTTTCTGCAATATACATTTAAAATGACAAATGCGTTGGCTTAATTAAAATAATTATTTTTATTAAATTCATTTTTAAACTGTAGTTATCCAAACACAAATTCCTTATATGTAAATTTTTAAACAAAACCTTATTTATTTAATAAATAATTAAATGTCCATTTATAAAAATTAATTCCAAAAGTTAATTTACGCTAAATTCAATGATTGTCGAATAATGTATTATGAAATTGTTTGAACACGACTCTGAATGAATTTTTGAAATGTACTGGCGGATTTTGACATTGGATTGATTTCGTTTAGAATTGACGGCAGTTTTGGATTTTCCAACATGGTTGCATGATTACCTTCAATGAATTTTAAGCTTACTGCACCTGAAGTATATTTGCTTACATTGTAATCTTCGTCAATATCCACAACGGAAACTTCTGTTGGCCGAATTAATGTGATTGGGGCTTCAATATGAGGTATTTCTTCTTCTTTAAATGCCATTGATAGTTTAATACGATGGTATAGTCCGATGGCCATATCCTTAAGGTACTCTTGAGAATATATATTTTGTGTTTTAGAATAATCAAGCATTTTTTCTACTCGTAACTCCCATGTTTCTATTCCTGACATTTTTGCATATAATGCTTCGGGGTCTTCTTCTGGGAATATTAACCGAATGATACCGCAGGCGAGGGCTATTTGAATATGTTCATCGGTGGCCTCGTTCGAGAGATGGCCATAAGACAACTTCTTTAGAAATTCTGGTGCTCCATCAATTAAAACTACTTGTCCAGTGAGCCCGTTCTTTTCTAACATATACGCTAATTGTAAAGCGATGTATGATCCAAACGAGTAACCAACAATATAAAATGAATCGGTATATTTAGTTACTTCACTGTAGACATGGTCATATATATTTTGTGTCATCTCACTTATAGTTGCGCACTCTAAACTCGTACGTAGCTGTATACAGAATGTCGGCTGATTAAGTGATGTGGCTATATTATTCCAGACACTTCCCACAATGCCCTCCATTCCAGGAATTAAAATAATCGCAGAATCAAATTGTGCATTGTTATTATTTGATTTTAATCGAAGAACTGGCGATAAACTAGTTGCCTCATCACCTAAATTCCTAATTAATATATTAATTCCGGTTAGACCTTCGCCAGTTAATTTTAGTTTTGTCTTTTCTCCAGCATTTTTCCTCGAGTCTGCTAGTTCATATAATTTAGCAAATGTCAATGAACGCAAATCTTGTGGTGTTAGGAATAATTCAAATTCACGCTCCAAGGTTTGTTTAATTTCAACTGCCATCAACGAATCCATGCCCAATTCCGATAAGGTCGCGTCCATTGAGACTGATTTTATATCTCGAATACTCATAATATGCATTACAGTTGCGATAATATCGCCTCCGCCGCCCATAACACGTTTTTCAGCAACTACCATACTTGAAACAATTGGGCCATCTCCAAATATTAACTTATCAAGTTCTTCCAGGCACGAGGAAATTCTTTGTTGTAGTGTTCCACCAATTTCCATATCCAACTTATCTTCTTGCATATCAGCTACCAAACCAACTTCACCTACTGCCCCCCACTGAATCGCTTTTGCCGGTAGATTATCTCTATGTCTTTGTTCTATAATTCGCTCCATTATTGAGTTAGCCATACCGTAATTTGTTTGGCCGCCATTACCACGACCGCACGACACACTAGAGAATATGACGAAATATTTCAAATGTGGGCAATGTACTCGCGATACCTCATCTAAATATTTTGTAGCTTCTGCTTTTGGTCCAAACGATTCAGTAAATGTTTCTGGTGTTTGATTCTCGAAAATACAATCACGTAAAATAACCGCCAAATTGAAAATACCTCCAACCGGTCCTAATTTCTTTGCTTCGTTAATTAATTCAAGGCATCCTTCTGGTGTAGCAATATTTGATGTGTTAACGACAATAGCAGCTCCATAGGTTTGCCATATTCTAATACGATATGATTGATACGGTTTTGTAATTCCACGGCTGGATGAAAGAACAATTTTCTTAGCTCCTCGCAGTATTAGCCAGTCAGCAAGTTCCAAGCCAAATCCACCCAAACCGCCTGGGATGACATAACTCGCATTTGGATCGCAATTTACACGTGGGTGCAGTGTAATTGGAAGTGACATTTCGGAATGTGATTCTTCTCGAATTTGTAAAAGTACTTTTCCCATATGCTTTGCACTTGCGAGATACCGCATCGCCTGTTCAATTTCGCTTGCTGGATAAACGGTTGTAGGGATCGGTTGAATGACTCCACTGTCGATGTCCGCTTGAATAATGTCCCTAACTTCCTGTTTATAAGTAATTATATGAATGTTTGAATAAAATCTTAATTATTTATTTATAAAATTTTACCGTTTGTGCTGCTTTTGTTGATCTGAATAAGTTATCGACTAAAATGGCATGGAATGACATTTCCTTTAAGAATTCACCGAGTCCAATTTTTGAATCATTTGCCATATCAAATTTGCCAATTTCCAAGAATCGGCCTCCTTTACCCAAACATCGGAGAGAGGCTTGTAATTTTTCTTCGGCAAGTGAATTGAGAACGAAATCCACACCACTCCCATTAGTTTGCAATTTTATCATTTCTTCGAAGCTTGTATCACGTGAATTTCCAATTTGACATTCTTTCAATGTTGGGAACGTTTTAAGTAGAAATTGTTTCTTCTCGGCTGTACTCACTGTTGTAAAAACATTCATCTTGTAAGAGAGAGCTACACGAATTGCTGCAAATCCAACTCCACCAGTTCCAGCATGAATTAAAATTGAATTTCCAGGTTTGACTCGCCCTTGAATAAATAGAGAAGTGTAAACTGTTGCATATACCACAGGCACACTAGCTGCTTGTTCTAAAGTCCAACTATCGGGACAGAACCATCTCAAACTGTCATGTGGTAGTATATACGTTGCCAATGCACCAGCCAGTATCATTCCCATGACACGCTTTCCATTTCCGTCAATGCCCGAATATTCAAATCCGAGCACACATTCGTTCTCAAGGCGGTTTGATCCGATTACTTCGGCCGATAGTTTACCGGTTGCAAGCATTACATCACGAAAGTTAAGTGAAGAATACTGAATTTTTATGGGTTGCAATGTTTTGTCAGCAACATCTGATATCGGTCCTCTCATCCATTTCATTGATGATAAGTCGCCCTTTTGAGTAATGTTTGCAAATGCATGCTCTTTTGTTGGTCCAAAAACGAAAGGTTCTACCAGCGATAAATGCCGATATGTTCCCCATTGTCCCTATATTATAAAAAACCATTAATTTAAAGAAAATTTTCAAAATATGAAAATACTTACGTCTCGATAAACGTTTATTGCCATTTCAAGTGCAAGTTGATTTTGATACAATGGATTCTCAATATCGAATTGTGGCGCGTTAGGATCATCAATGAATACGCATACAACCGCATTACTTTCAGGTTCCTTTCGAATACAATTAACTAAACCAATTATACCCGATCGGCTTTCATTTTGTGAATATGCAATCACTGAGCCTGATTTTATAGCAGCCCGTAATGTTTCCAGCCATTGGAATGTTCTATCCTCTGATGAGATTTTTACAACTGTTGGAACTTTGGGAATTCTGCGCTTTATTTTTTGTAACAGTACAAGCGTTTCACTTTCTATTGGTATAACCGCGATTAATCGTAACCCCTGTGGTGTTATAACATTTTCAATATTTAAATTTTCACTTTCGCGGGACACCAGGTACCCATCATCGAGAAGACTTGTTAGGGCACCTTCGACAAATGTCAACTCAGCCAGGCAATTTTGTTTTATGACAAACATGCAATTAGTTTGGGACGATAATTTACCATCTTCCACATGAATATTTTCACATTCAATTTCTTGTGATGTTAGGATCATAGTATCAGCGGTTGTTAATGGCAGATCTTCTACGGCATTCTTAAATTTATTGATAATTGGTTCAATAGGTTCGTCAAGTATTTCGATTGTTCGAATTTTTGCAATTGGACAATTTTCAAGTGCATGTTGTACACAAAACCTGGCAGCATCTCCTTTCGATAACTTTGGTGTTGGGATATACGGTAAAAATTGATATGTTTCAAGTACGGGAATACCTGGTGGTTTCCTTCTAGATATTGAACTTGCATGTAATCCCTTAATTTGGATACCGCCAGCCTGTGCAGTTTTCAAACTTTTATTCGATATAACTTCGTACAGATGTGATTCCGGGTCCTCACTATCGAATGTGTTTTGGGCAATTTGCTGATGACGATTGATGTCAATTGTTATCTTTTCAATTCGTGTTGGTATCATTAAACCACGAGTATCCTTTCCGATAATGCTTATTTGCAGTAAGCAATCCATAAATGATACCCAATTATTTTCCCATTTAACTTTGCCTGTAAGACCATCACTTCTAGCCTCAATAACGTTTTTAAAGTTACCACCATAATGATAGCCACGCAATCGGAGTTCTTTATAGAAATCTTTAGTTGGTAAATAAGGAAAATCAGATTTTGCAACTTCTGGTAAGGTAATAAAGCTATCATCTTCTGCTTCTTTAACACATCCCGTCACAACCACACTGGAACCCTCTGTAATTTCAAATTGGCCCGTGCCAACTTGGATCATCACCAAAAATTCTACTTCAGTTTCACGTGCTATAGAAGTTGCACGCAAAAATCGAATATCTTCAAATTGTACATTTACTTGGTAAAACATTAATCCTTTCTTCATAAGGGCAAATGTTTCCCAAACCATATGCAAATATGCAGTGGCCGGGAATAGACAACGACCTGCAATTATTATTACAAATTTAACCAAGTTAAAAATCGGAATTAATTTTATAATTAGCTATATATACCATCAATTATGTGTCCGGAAACATATTCGAAATCCTGATCATTCAACGCTACGCGAACTCTTCTTTCGCCACTTTTGTTACGCTCAGTTTCGAATTTGAGTACATACCAATCTTCAGAGTGATCCCATCGGATCAAGTGCGAGATTCTTGGAGTGCATCGTGATACCGGAAATTCGACTTTTGGATAAATATTATCAATATTCATATCAATTCCAGTGACGTAGATCCTAATTGCAAATTAATTAGTAAAAATAATCATATGTAGTGAAACGAGGAAATGATCGACATATCGTATATACTCACTTGCCAAGCGCCTGTAAGAAATAATTTATGTTTTCTTTATTTCCACGTTGCGTCAAGGGAATATGGATTGATGTTGGCATCGATTTTCGTATTATAGCCTGAAGCAAACCATGCGGTGCAATTTCAACTGTAGTCACATTTTGAGGCAGCAATACAACGGTTTCTTCGAACAGCACGGAACTTAACAGATTATTTGTTTGATATTGTGCTGAACAATATTGTGATTCAGGTAGTTCCCATTTATTTTTGGGTACACTTGAGCTGAGCCATTTTTCAGATCGTTTTTTAGGTTCGGTGATAATTTGGGAAAGGTAGCCCAATAGTCTTGGTCCCATATCAGAAATATAACGTGAATGGTATGCAATATTTGAACATGGAACTTCTTTTGCAAAAGTCCCCTGTGCCGTTAAGGTGGCCACAAACTTTTCAACTTCCTCTTGTGGACCTGATATCGTACAAGAATCGGCGCTATTATGACATGCTACATCAATTGTTGGCGGTAATAAATTTCTAATGTTGCGATAACCCATACCTACAGCCGCCATTGAACCTTTAATTTTTTCCGTTTCGAGACTCGCTAAACCTCTTGAGTAGGCACAAAGAATCATTTGTTCCGCTGTCAAGCAATTATCAGCGTATGCGCATCCCAATTCACCAACCGAATGCCCAATAATATAATCTGGTTTAATACCGAGAGCATTAAGTACATCACAAATGGCAACTTGAATGGATGCAATGCCTACAAATGAATTTAGAATATTGTCAAACGTAGTTGGATCAGGTGACGTAATAATGTTGATTAAATTCATTCCCTTTGGCGTCAGAACGTCGTGACATTTTTGAATCGTTTGTCGAAATATTGGAATCTCCATTAAACTTGCTCCCATTTCGACCCATTGTGACCCCATACCACTAAACACATATACAATTGGTCGTTTGAGTCCAGTATAATGCTGAACGTCACGTGTTATACATTTAGCATTCTCTCCGTCAACATGACTGAAGAGACCGTAACTTTTAAATACGTTTGGTGAATTAGAATCACTTTGAGTATTTTGCAGAAGCGCTACGAATTCAACATCAAGCGGTTTGTTTGATAAATTATCAAGAATCACGTTGCATGCTTCTTCTGTTCGGCCGGACCAATTCACTAATCTCGGTACTTTATCAGCCGGAATTCCATTGTTAATTTTTTGTTTTATATTCGCTCTCAACAGACAATGGGCGTTGGCTCCACCAAACCCAAATGAATTTACTGCAATAAGTGGCCCATCTAATTTTTGTGGTTCGGCAACAACTTGCAAACGATTTTCTTCTAGCGATTTAATACCTGGCCGAATCTTTGTAAAATTTATGTTTGGCGGAATCAATTCATTTTCTAGGGCTAAAATACATTTGGCGATCGAACATATACCGGCAGCCCCTTCAGTATGTCCCAAATTTGATTTGACCGATCCCACTGGAAGCGGAGTGGTACGATTTGTACAAAATATTTGATCTAAAGCACCACACTCTTCTGGATCGCCAACTATTGTTCCGGTACTATGGGCCTCGACGTAATTCACAATTTCCGGTTTAATATGAATTTCTTTATAAAATTGATCTAAAAGTTTAGCTTGCCTATCTCCTGATGGATACGTGATTCCTTCTTCCTTATAACCATCACAATTCGTTTTCGAGTACAAAATTGTACCATAAACACGTTTTGCGTCTTTGGCTTTTTGTATGAAAATAGTTGTGATAGCTTCCGATCGCGTATATCCACACGCATTTTCATCGAATGGTCGACAATAACCATTGGTTGCCAGTACTCCAAGACGTGCAAATTGAAGTGTTAAATATGGGTGTAGTAATAAATTTGATGCGCCTACAATTGCAGCATCACATTCGCCACTTCGAATGGCACTGAATGCGAAATCAATCGCCGTCATAGAACTACTGCAGGCAGTGTCAAGAAGCAGCGATTGTCCTTGAAGTCCTAACGAATACGATATACGATTAGCTAACATAGCACGACTGCAACCAGTTATACCAAATCCTCCCGTTGAAATTTTTTCGTAAAACCATGTTTTTTCCGATTCGTTAAAACATGCTGCAACGTACACAGCAGTACGTGAACCTCTCAACGATTTCGGGTTTATACCCGCGTCTAAAATCGCTTCGTAAGCATGTTCACAGAGAATTCTCGCTTGTGGGTCCATAGTATGTGCTTGCTTAAAATGAATTCCAAAGAATGTTGCATCGAATTTTTCTAATTCATGAATTTTTCCGGTACGCTTGGGAATTTCAGCGTTTTCATGTCGCCAACGTTTTTCCGAATCATCGATCATATCCACCTGAAATTATAAATAATAAAAGTTTGTAAAATAATTAAGTAATTATTTTCTGTTTATTTTAATTTTAGAGCAAGAAATGAATTTATGGTAGTCAACATTTATCTAAAAATATTAACCAATGCTACTTAACTATCAAAAAGTTCCAATAACTGCTTGCTCAGTATTCGGATGCAATCATAAAGATTATAAACAAATTTACGTGTTGTCTTCAAGTATCAACGATTATAAGAATAAGGAAAATAGCCAGACATTTACTAGTTCCCAATGTTGAGGAATTTCCGGAGAATAATAATAGTAGCAACTTAATATAGTATTCATAAATTGAAGAAAATGTAAGGAGACTGGAAAATACAATAACTTCCGTTTGAATAGAAACAACTCTAACCAACATCAGCCAGTATTTTACAAGAGGTTACTATGTTTTTCGAACAGGCGGTATCACAATGTAGCAGGCTGGTAAATGATATAAAAAATCCCAAGTTTGAGCCTAAGGCTAAAACTTTAAACATCGAAAATGGGGCTTGAAATTTTGCTTAATGTCTAAATAAAAAAGCTTAAGCCGACTGATTTGTTTTGGGCTAGAGTAATTGTTTTTATATAAACTTAAAAATATTGGGTAGGATAAAAATATTTGGTAGTTCGTGGCCTTTTTCCCGGTAGATAGCTTTCATATATCGCAGTAACCATTGATCGTATCAGGCAATTCTTATGTGTGTTTGAAAGGTGACATTTGCACTTCGACATTCAAAACATTAAAATCGGTGAAGTGAATAAAAAGTTACAAAATTTTAAACATAGAGTTATATAATGAAAAAATTCGATATCTTTTGCCATTTTATTACGACAAAAGTAAAAACGCGGCTCAGGCTTGCGAAAAAATTTGTGCTATTTATGGAGAAGGTGCTTTATCAAAATCAGCAGCAAAGAAATTGTTCGTGCGCTTTCGTTCTGTAAATATGGATGTCGAAGATGCACCTCGCTCTGGTCGACCAACCGCTGGAAAAGTCGATGAAATCATGCAGAAAATTGAAGAACACCGGCATATAAGCAGAGCCATGCAAATGGCAAAGAACTAAATATTGATCATAAAACAGTTCCAAACAATTTGAAAATGGCTGGGTACAAAAAAAAGCTTGACGTTTGGGTACCACATGAATTAACAGTTAAAAATTTAATGGACAGGATTTCTATCTGCGAAACGCTGTTGAAACGGAATTAAATCGGGCCATTTTTAAAGCGGATAATTATTGGTGATGAAAAATGGATAAGATACGACAACGTTGTGCTCGTGGTCAAAAAGATCATGGACGAAACGAGCTTAAAATGCTCAAAAAGCTCATGGACAAAATGAAGTGAAGCTTCCCCAACGGTATCAAAGCCAGGTTTGACTCCAAGAAAGGTAATGCTGTGTGGTTGTTGGGATTGGAGAGGAATCGTGCATTATGAGTTGCTGCCACCAGACCAAAAAATTGATTCTGATCTTTATAGTCAGCAAATAATGCGTTTAAGGCAAGCAATTCAGTTAAAACCTCCAAAATTGATCAGCAGAAGTGGCGTTGTGTCCCATTATGATAACGATAGGGAACACACATATCACCCAGCAGAAACTGAAAGAGCTCGGCTGGGAAGTTTTAAAGTACCCACCATATATAGTCCTGACCTTACACCATCGGACTACCGTTTGTTTTGGTCCATGCAGAACCATCATCCTTCAAAAGAGGCCTGGGAAAATGAGTTGTTTCGATTTTTCTCCTCTAAACCACAGAAGTTCTACAGTGATGGGATCATGGCTCTACCAGAAAAATGGCAAAAGGTCATCGATCAAAATGGTACATATATTTGGTTTAATAAAGTTCATTTGTAATAAGAAAATTCTTTGTTTCAATGTCACCCAAACAGGCCACGAACTTTCCCGTACCTATTAAAAAATAAAAAAGTTTGAGCCGAAAATTTGATTTTCTGCGCACCAGCGTGTATTGGTTCTCTCGTATTTACTTTTTTTTTATTTTTATTTGTATATTACGCTCACTAATTGATATCGTAGATCAGAAATGGGTGCATAGAGAGAGCACAAAACAAAATTGGCACACGAGCGTGTTTTGGTTCTCTCTTATTTACTTTATTTTTTAATTTTTTTTTATTTCGTTGCATATTCTTGGGACAAAATTTCGTTGCATTTTTCTATATAATGCGGCGCCAAAAACATCTTCGATGTTAAAATTAAACAGAGACAAATTTTATTCGACAGAAACGAAAATTAAACTTCGATAAATTATCGAAACTTGGTGATGTTAGAACATCCCAGCCCAGGGGATTTGTAACATCACTTTTTTCGATACTATCGAAATTTACGTCTGCTTCATCCCGAATAAAACAATAAAACTGATTTGTTTTTCATTTTTCAATTACGTTGCTTCTATTGCGATCTCGGCAAGCTCGAATATAACATTATGCCTCTCTACTCTGTTTTTATCATCTATTTCTTTTATATGTGATACCTTAGAGCTTTCGATTGACCTGAATTAACAGAATTGCAATTGAATTACTATTCAGATAATTGAGCTACTGAAGTGAATTGGGTGTTCGAATCGCACCTCTTTATTTTTGATAAATGCCAAAAATCATTTTAAATTTAATTCTTTTTTATTGGAATTTGTTTAATTTTAATTAGAAAAAAACTCTAACACACTTTTAAAAAAACGCAGAACGCACGCAAAACTGATTTAACTACACGAGCAAAATATTTCTTCAGTTAATTCAGCAGCTCAATTTTTTAACTGAAGTGAAGAGGTGCGAATCGAACACTCAATTCACTTCAGTTGATTTAGATAATTTTGTTAATTCAGATCAATCGAAAGTCCCTTTTATCGAAAAAAGAAATTGGGCCAAGCAACAAAATTGTTCTAGTAGACTGCGATCGCTGAAAAGGATAATTGAAATGCGATAATTGAAATGCGAAACAGTAAGCAAATTTGTTCTACAAAAAAGAGACACAATTTTCGTACCGTTTTTAGTCGTTCATACTACTTATTGACAGATGTCTCTAATGGCCACAAACAAAAATTGACTTTTAGTTTAAAGACTTTTAGTTTAGAAATATTTTTTCTTCACACAAATACTAATTTAGTTCTGGTGTGTTTATCGTATGTGTTTAATGTATAATTTATCAAGCATCCCTGAAGATTTCAGCATTATATTGATCGATGATCTAATTAGCATAACTATAACTTTGCATAGGCCGGAGATCATACCATCGACCAGTGGTGGTAAAGGTTTGTGGTGTTGGTAGATGAATGATTAATTTCGAGAGAATCATAAACCGTAATAAGTTCAGCGCCGCCTATTCCCTTTTGCACAATATCTTGTTTTGTTAGGCCAGAGAATGGTTAATCGGTGTTTAGCACTGGTAGTAGTGGCTTTTCTAACCTGACTGGCTTTTGTAACCTGAGACCCTGATTAGGAAAAGGTCCTATTGTGTGGTACTTGTCGCCGATGTTACGAGTGCAGCTTAACTGTTCAAACACGAAAATATTATTGAACGAAAAATGTGTGGTCTATACAATTTTGAATGTAGAGCCTTCAACTTGGTCACCGACATAAAAAGTATTAGCTGAAATTCGTTGCTTTCAGTTTTGGAACTGTAAAGACCGGATAACTATATTTTCTGGAAAGATGGTAATCAAAATCCTGATTTTAATTTGATCTGTAGAGGAGTTGTGGTACATGCAAACTTTGACAGATTTGTGTTAAAATATATTTAATGTTGCTATATTCGACCTCAAAGCCACGTTTAAATCCAACAAATACAGTTTAAAAACAATTTTTTGTCTTGAGCCATTTTAATCGTTCTCAGCTGGTGTGGTTATGTTCGGAGGACGAAACTAATTCGGTATGTTGTTTGGGTAACATCACTGGTTAGGAGCAACACCGGATAGACCATTCGATGTTTTAAATTCATCAAACTGTTAATTTCTAATCTTTTACTTTTAAATTCTTTGCATAATCTGTACCTCCGCCGGAAAAATGCACGTTTAATTGTTAATCCCACCTTGGTAGAATAAGGAGTACCATTTCACTTGTTAACTTACAAATGGGTGCTGGTACAAGTTTTTAAAATCTAATTCGTAATTAATACAATTATCTGAATGTTTTCAATGATTTGTCTGATCTAAGTTTCAAACTTTACAACAATTAGGCAATAATCTGGCTTTGGCTGGTTAACAAAATTATCAAATTGAAAGATGACTTTTTATCTAGTCCTAAAGGTATGTTTGTTATTTTTTATAAAGCATTGGCAGCGGGGTGGCCCAGCCACTTTCGACTGTTCCAAAGCTCTTCTCTCTTAGGAATTTTCCATTCATTTCCAAAAGGGTAGATGGGATATTTTTAACTAAAGGCTCCTTGTAAAACTGTCATGCATCTCGAAATTACTTGAAAGTTACTTGCAAACTGTTGTGTTTTATAAATCAGCATGGCTCGTTTTGAATTGATTTTGGTAAGCCACTTGACAGAGTTTATCATAAAATCATTATATTTAATCATCGAGCATTTGAGTTTTCGCCAGTTGTTTTCAGACCAAATCCAGGTCGATAAATATAAACATTAGATATCGCTTCTTGAGAACTGTGAGACTAATCAGAACTTTCCGTATTTTGATACTTGTTGGTTGTTGGGGATTATTATTATTATTATTATTATTATGAAGTCTTATTTCTGCATGGCTGAAACTTCTATAAAAGCCTAGGCAGTCTGTGGGTAAATAAAACCAATTTGGGATTTTTTTGTTGTGTAGAACTTAATTGAATTTATTTATCGAGATTATTTAATCGAGTTTTACCAAATCAGTTTTAATAAACCGCAGTCTGGCTCAAACTATAAATTTTTTCAGAAATTTTGATAACTCATTAATACTTTTTTTCTTTATAACGGCGTAATTAACAACACGGTGTTTCTGAACAACCAAACTTCCCGCACTGCAATCCATGAGATTTTGGGGAAAACATAATCTTTAAAATCAAGTCAGTAGATGTCGAGCAATAAACCGTTGAAATTATTAATTTGGATGTAATAATTTTCGGAAATGGACTATCAACTACTGATTCGGAAACGATTAGAAATTAATTTTGAACATTTTTTGCCGTATTATATATCAGAATGGGAATTTTAAGAAGGTAAAATGAATTAAGAATTATTTAAGGTTTGCTAGAACGAATTTATTCAATTTAAGAAATTGAGCTATTTTTGAAAACGTTTTTTCGTTTTTGAAATTGGTGTATAAAGTACACAAGCAATTTCGTAATGTCTTGGTAACACAGTTTGTAGAAAGTTATTTTCTTCATTTTGACATTTAACAACTTAGAACATTGAATTATAAACTAAACCACTTAGCATGCCCACAAAATAACTTAAGGGAGTGTTTTATTACTAGAGCTTGGAATGAGTTTAAAATTATCTCACTGTCTTAAGTTAACACACAAAACTAAAAAATCACTATACCTTGTTATAAAGGTTATATTCCAATTCAGTTACATCGCGTGACAATGGAAAGCGTCCCGATATACCCGAAATAACTATTTCATCGCCTGGTGTCTGTGCAATAGCACGAGGATATGTTGGTTTATCTTCTGCAGCTGATGCCATTTTAATTAAAAACAGTTCACTAAAAATATCACTTTAATTGTTCTTGAAACCAAAAATTCACTAAATTGTTCACACTTATAAGAATATATTAGTTCACTTCACAAGTAAGTAATATTTTTTAACACTGTCTTTATGGTGGTTAACAAATTGAAATGAAAACTAGTTAATTAAAAATGGTTCATTCCATACAACTGACAAGTTAAATTTGGAACTATTGACTCTATCAAAAATATTGGCTATTTATACTGTAAATGGTTAATTTTATGGAAATTTAACACATTCATTGGAAATATGTTAAAACATTGAAAATAAAATAATATATTAATGAATTCGAATAATCAAATGTTTTTATAAATTTTTAGTTCTATTTCCGTGGTTAAATTAACCAAAATAGAAATTAGATGATTTGAAATTATAAAGTGGAAAGAAAGGTGGCCGGCATATATTTAGCCTCAGTCTAAAATACTAGTTGTGTATTCTGTACTCCCTTTGATTGATGCCATTCATGCAGCGATTGTGTTTAATAATTTATGCGATATGCTCGGTAATTATATACGGATTAAATTAGCATGTTTAAACATTAACATGAATTTAGTAGAGAATTTTTATATTACCTAATTATGTTTTTTTTTTTCGAAATATTGCATCAAATTTTGGTTAACGACACTTCGGATTTACAAAAGTTTGCATAACATCTAAAAATATGCATAAAAGAGCAATAATGACTACAATCATTTATTGATTAGCTCCTACCTCAAATTACTTTCATGAACCAGTGTTTGACCAAATCTGTTTTTCCTAATTTGTGGAAGATGGCTTCTGTCATTATGTAGAATATTACCTCCCTTATCAAAAGTACTTGATAAGATAATGCAACTTCAAATCAATGAACCCCTGCATAGATTTAATTTTTTAACGAATTTAACAAAACAGATTAATAAAACACAAAATTTGTTAAATTAACAAAAACAGACAGTCGGTAAAAATAATGTTAACGATAGAAACCTGACAGCAGACAAATTTATTTTACATATGCAAGCCAAAAAATTTTATATAATTTAATAATGCTAATAAATTGTAGTATGCAATATGCCAGAATCAGTTAAATATTGGTACAGTGACTAAATCGAGTTGCGTAGAATATGTATGCGGGTTCTAGAGTATAAATGTTATTGACCAGATCAAGCAAATTATGACAAAAAAAATTCTCTCTGAAATAAAATTAGTCGTATAAAAAAACTTCGAAATTTTCCCATTTGTTAATATGTTGAGAAATCGAATTGCAAAAGAATTTTTTTTATCCCTGCAATATCTTCTGGGGCTGTAACACTCCAAACTCTTCCACGGTTTCTTTTTCCCGTCCTACCTTACGCATACTTTATTTATTTATTTACAATAATTATAATCCACAGGATAAAGAATCCTTAATGGTTATTACAATATAATCCCAAGAGCTTGGCCGATTGCATAAAATCTCAAAATTTACAAAATTTACATTTTTATATCTGTATTGCATAAAATTACTACAAACATAGAAATTTTAAAGTTATCTTTTAGTTTATTTTTGAAACAAGCTTTAGTCATTCCGAAATCAAAAATATCACAGAAATCGTTAAAGTTCGCAATCATAAAATTAATTGATTCGTCTACTGAGTAATTGGAACGATGATCAATAAACACCTTGTTGTAAGTTGTGAGAGAGTATACATATTCAAACGCGAAAGTATTAATGGACAATCAATCCTTGCTCTTTCAATGGTCGTTGAATGATACACATCAAATAGGACGAACAAGAAAATTTTTAAAATTAAAAATAAATAAAAGATCTTAGTGTTAAAAATATAAAAAACATATTCACCCCTATTCTCTTAGTCGCATCACTTCAAGTGACGTGACTATGGTTACTAGATCATTAAAAAGAAACTTAACAAATATTTGTTCAATAAAAGTCATATTGGCTGTTTTTAAATCTCAGTATGCTGCTTTATAAATATTGCCTTGCGACTCCAAATCACAATTTCTATCACTTGAAATTTTGACGTGACAAATAAATGAAAAAAAATCAAACTAATGAAGCCAACTAAGATTTAAAAAATTTTCATTGAGAGTTTTGCACAAAATTATTTAGTAAATTTTGATTTTAAAATCTAGTAACCAGGAAGATCCATAGTCACGTCGCATGAAGTGACACGTCTAAGGGAATAGGAGTGATTATCAGCCCAACATTAAAGTTATTAATACCGGGGCTTTCTAGAGAGAGCCCCAGGTGGAATCGAACTGCATAAAGTGACACAAAAATATATTGTGAAGTGAAATCAGTGTAAAAAGTTAAACGAAATGTATGAATATGAAAGTATAGTGATTAACTCGGATAATGAGCAAATAGCAGCTAACAACTATTAAACCTCCAAAGTTAATAAAAAGACCTGGGGCAGCAATCGAAACCATTTCCGAAACAGATAGCAAAATGGGTCAAGTGATGCAACAAAATGAAGAATTGCTAAAAGTCAATATTAACATGCAAAAAAAGATAGACACGCTTGAACGACAACTTTTCGAGATTACAAAGCGGTGTAGTAATGTGGATAATACAAAACCACTTTATAATGTGGATACGAGTAGCCAGTTTAATGCGCTACCGTTAAACGAAGTCAGCATGGAATCAACAGCAGATAACAGCTCGATAGATGACGAGAATGAAGGTTTTATACCAGTTTTACGACGACAAAACCGTAAGAGAAATAATATTAAAAAACCGAGCACAAAAGACTCAAACAATAAAGATAATAAAAACCGTAATATGTACTAGCAATGACGATAATAATAAAAATAATAATAATAAAAGAAAGGCAAAAATACCGCCATTAAATATATTTGTACAAACACCAAGTCAAACTACAATGGTACTAGAAATGTCGGCTATTAATGACTTCACAATCCAAAGAGTTAATCACAACAAACACGTACTCTATACAGAGTCTAAAGAAAGCTATAATAAGGCAAAAAAGCAGTTAAATGAAGTATGCACACAATACTATACATACACACCTAAAGCGAATAAACCAAGAAACATCCTACTTAAAGGTTTATCAAATGAAGAGGATACAAAAGAACTGCTGTTGGAGCTAAAAGAACACGAAACGGACGAATAAAAATTTATAAATTGTGTACAATTTGAAACAAAATATAAATCCAAAGCAGATAAAAACAAACTTGCAATCTATTTGTTTCAAATTGCGGCTGAGTCGAACATGAATGAAGTATATAAACTGAAATACTTAAGACATCAACGTATGAAATGGGAAAAAGTTAAAGCAAAAGGACACATTACACAATGTAGGAACTGCCAAAGATTTGGACATTCAGCAATAAATTGTAATCTGCCATATCGATGTGTAAAATGTGATAAAGAACACCAACCTCAACAATGCAAACTAAAACAAGAAGAGGGAAGTATTGCGTACCGCTCAAACTGTCGAGAAATGGGACACCCTGCGTCATTCCGTGGATGCCCGATTTACAAGAAAATAATAAAAAAGATACAAGAAGCTAAACTTCAAAGCCAACAAAAGGCTCAGCGACATATTGAAAACGGGTAATATACTAACAACTACTAATAAACAAAAATCCACTAACGATTTAAACGAAAAAATATTACAGAAGTTGAATGCCTTCCAAGCCTATTTAATTGAAAATGATAAAAAAATGGAAGTATTATTCAATACAATAAAATCAATTATGAATGGATAAGCATCCAAAAATTACCACCAAAATAATAAGTAACAATAATTTGAATAAATGTGGGAAATGGTGTTCAACTTCGGTAATATTTAATCTAAAAAAAAAGAGTTTAAGTTATTATTTGCATTATCAATTCGGATTGGTAATGAAAATAATAAATTTATTATAAGTATTAGAAATATTCATGGTAAATATTAAAAAGTTGAAAATAATTGCTCTAAATGTAAATTCTATATTATCGATAGAAAGAAGATTAAACCTTATAGACTTTATGGAAAGACACAATCCTGATATTTTATTATTATCAGAAACAAAAATTGACAAAACGTGTAAAATTGAAATAAAAGGATACAAAATGATTAGAAATGATAGAAATAAACAAGGGGGTGGTACGGCGGTAATATTTAAAAATCATTTTAAATTTAAACATATTGATCCTATTTATCACAATTTAAGTGCCATCGAAAGCACATTAATTGAAATCAAAGTAAAGAATAACAATAAATTGATCATAGGAGCTTTGTATTCGGCCTCAAACCAATCAAATATTGAATTTATTAAAGACTTTAATTATATATTCAAACACCTGAAATGTGGGAGTCCAATTGTTTATTATATATTGGCGGGAGACGTAAATGCAAAGCACAGTACGTGGAACAATACAGTAGAAGATCCGCGAGGAAAGAAGCTAAGAAATTGGCTTAACCACAATTCACAATTTTACAAACTAAAATTTATTCCTCCAAATAAACCAACGTTTCATAGATCCAACTCAACAATAGATCTGACCTTCATGGATAATAGAATAAAGTTGCTAAACGAGTCTTATATAAATACCATTACATTCGATAGTGACCATCGAGGATTAGAAATTAACATCAATCAAAGACCCATTGGTTCATTAATTACAATGGGAATGGATGATCAAATAAATCTACCAATGACGAGAGGAATTGATTGGAATAGATATAGAAGCAAACTGGAAAAGATACATAAGGAAAGACTTCAAAATGAAACCATGACTTCGATTCCTAATAATCAAAATCTGAGCAATATTGAAATAGATAAACATCTTCTAAATATAGATTCAATGATTATAAAGGCAATGCATGAAACAACAGTAAAAAACAGCGCTATGAAGCTTTATTTAAAAGATGTTTATGGAAACAAAATAATATCTTAGTTATATAAAGAGAAAAGTAGAATAATATCCCATAAAAAAGATGAAAAGGACAAACAATGATAACAGAGTTTTGATAAACAGATTTCATGCGATATTAAACAACATAAAAAACTTAATAAAACAAAACATAAAAATACAAATTAATAAAGTGTGGCAAAATAAAATTAAAAAAATTCAAATAAAGAAAAATAATAATGTCTTTAGAAATATTAGTCAAATATTTAGGCCTAAAGATAAAATCAGTATTGATAATCTGAACATTAATATAAAAAATAGTGAGGAAACCACATTATTAAATTTCCAAAATAAATTCTCTATTGATATAAATGACAGAGATAAAATAAAGCTAATTGACAATGAAAATATAGAAATCCTAAGTAACAAGGACAAATTAAACGTGATGGGGGCTTTTATTCAACAGCAAACACAGAAGCATATCAACTCACAAATGGAAGAAGCGGTCAATATACGCGTGACACAAATGATTCTGCAGAAAACAGAGGTGCTTTTTAGTAATACAAATAATCACTACAAAACGGAATATAACGATCAAAATACATCGGATAAAACTTGTCACGATAATGATAGCGATCTTCAAACAACAACAAATGAATTAAAGAGTATATTTAAATGTTTAAATAACAAAAAATCATCAGTGGGTCTATTCTGTCTTTCCCTGGGAATTAGGAATTGGGAATTAGGAAAAAATAAATCTTTGTAGCACTTTTTCCCAATTTTTTTCCCAATTATCCAAAAGTGTATTCTGGCAGTGTTGGGAATAAATTTTTGAGGAAAAGGAAATTTAGTTTAAGTGTCGGTCACCCACGGTGTTTTAAAACTTATTTTAAAGTTGTCAAAAATTATTAACGACATTTTCGATATTTTGTTTTGTTATAAAATATGAGATCGCATAAGTTTGCGATTTTTGGATGGCGACGAATTCGAAAGAAAACAGTTTATTCGTTTGCTACGAAACCAATTACGGGACGCGTCGATTAATTTGATATAAAAGAAAGTGAGTTTGTATGATTATACAGACGCACACAAGAATTAGTGTTTATTTTACGTAAAAAAAAAAAAAAAAAAAAAAAATTAAATAAAAAAAAATCATATTATTTTTCATATATTATGATTTTTATTAAGTTATATTTTTTAAATAAAATTTGAATTTTTTTATGTAAATGACCGATGTTATTCGGTTAAAACTCCAAATTGAAAAGTGAAGTTTTATTTTTTATGTATCCCGTAAACGACCAAATGCATATACAAATGTTAAAATCTGGTGATAAAAATCACCACCACAAAAATGATAAAAATCTGGTTTAAACCATTTTTATTGGTTTGATTTTTATTATTTGGCTACCACATTACATTAACCGTGATAGATTACTCATCATATTATCAGTTACATTACCCACAGTTGTTGTTGTTGTATTTTCTATTTGCTAATTATATATAATTGAAGAAATCAGCCGCAACAATTTTTTAATAATTATCTCTATGTGTTTTCTAAATGATTATGTAAAGTCAAATGCATTCTAATTCGTTAGTTTATTTATTTTATTAGAATTATAAATACAACGTATGCCATAGTAATCAATTTAAATAATCTTTCCCCGTGGTATTTCATTATTCCTAAAAGAAAAAATTGGGAAACATATTTACGAAAACTGCAATAATTAGGAAAAAAATATTCCTAAAAAAATATTTTCCTTGTCGCCAGAATACACTTTTAAGGAAATAATTCCCAACTGCAACAATACTGTCAATTCTTTTCATTTCCTAATTCCCAGGGAAAGACAGAATAGACCCACAGGTCTCGATAAGATACCGAATATAGCACTAAAACACTCACCCGATTGTATTGTAGCGGATTATTGTATCTTATTTAATAATGCTTTAAACAACAATTATTTCCCATCTAACTGGATAAACAGCGAAAATCATTCCTATAAAGAAAAAGAACAAGAATCATAAATCATACAAAAATTACAGACCAATAAATTTAGTACCGAACATCAGTAAAGTCCTTGAAATTATAATTTACAACAAAATATTACTTCACACGGAAAATGAAAATCTCCTCCCAGATGTACAATTCGGATTTAGATACCGTCACTCGACCGTACATGCAATCAATAAATTAATGTCTGATGTGAATAGAGGATTTAATGATCTTAGTGTAACAGGGGCCATCTTAATAGATATAGAACGAGCTTTTGATTCAGTCTGGGTTGAAGGTTTAATATATAAATTACAAGAAATGAAATTTAATGTAAACATAATATATTTCCTATATGAAATGTTAAAAAACAGGAAATTCGTTATGACGGGCGGAGAAACGAAAAGTTGCGAATTCCTATTAAACAATGGTCTTCAGCAAGGTACAATATTAGCCCTAATCCTGTTCAATTTATATACGGCAGACCTATTGAAAAAGGAATGTTTAAATTCAAAAGAGTGCCAAGCCCTGGCTTATGCGGATGACATAGTTATATACTCTACAACCAAAAAAATTTTGTCTACAAAAAACTCTTCAAAAGAACTTGAACTATATCAATGAGTTCTTCACTATATGGAAACTAAAATTAAATGTATCTAAATCTGAAATAATTCTTTTTAGACTTCCATTAAACAAAACGAACTCTATTATTAGGATTAATTGGAATAAAATTCGAATTAAATTAAATAATAGACAATTAGAGCACAAGTTAATGGTGAAATATCTAGGTATAACCATGGATCAATATATGTACTTTGATAAACATGTAAATATCCAAATTGAAAAATGTCGCAAAGCTTTCGGAATGCTAAACAGATTATTTTTCTCAGAATATCTTAATACCAATGTAAAATTGTTATGTTACCAATCACTTATTAGACCAATATTAACATATGGGGCACCTATTTGGTACAATATGTCAGCGGCAGAAATGGAAAAAATGACGGTTTTTGAAAGAAAATGCCTAAGAGTTTGTTTATCAAAATTTAGAGAAAGAGAAAACAGGAATCATTATATATCTAATACAACGTTATATAACTGTATCAACTTAGAAAGGATAGACATATTCATTATTGAGCAAATTAGAAAACATATTTGTAGGTCAATTACAAACACTGAAAACTCGATGATTTTTGCACCTTATCCAACAGACATGAGCCTCTTCATAGATAATATAGAAAACAAACGTGCTCCTCCAGAAGCCTTCAGATATTTAGATCAGCAATCGCTAATCCAAGATCACAACTCAGCAATACCTACATTATACCATACAAAAAGAAGATTAAATATCAAATCAATAAAGCCAAGTAACTTTAGAGATCCAACTCAAAAAAGATTTAACACAAATATATCCAAAAAGTCAGTATTAAAACATATACAAAACAAACAAAAATATTGGTGGCTTCAACATATTAATTAATAATGTTAATAACATATTTATTTTCTATATGAACTCCCTTGTTCTAGTCATTGTGTACCTTTACTTTACAATAAAAAATAAGGATTCATTTTTTAAAATACCAGTATCTTTTTAAATCCAAAAGTAATATAATAAACGTTAATTTTAGCATTATAAAATTTCATAAAAAAAAAAACAATATCAGGTTGTGTATATTACATATCTCTTATGTATATGCATTTATTGGTAAAATAATATTAATAAAATAAATTTAAGCAAAACGAGTTGAGAGCCTGTATATTGCCAAGAAGGCCGAAATTTTGTATAAAAAAATGATGAAATTGTGTAAGTTTTTTATAGATTGAATTTTGACTTACTAATGTAGAAAAAAAAACTAATAATGTAATATCTGGAAAATAAAAATTTAATTGTATAAAAAAAAAAAAAAAAATCAATCCTTGCTTCCAAAACATCAACCACAAATGAAGCCGCAGCAAAACAACGTCTGATTGACAAGGGCTCTAAATTAGCCAAATAAGTCAGTTGTCTGTCCATGTTAAAGAGATTAAATTTAAAAAAGATTTGTAGAGAGTAAATTTTCTTTGAATTTTTTCTATTCGTTCAATATGTACATTATAAAAAGGAGCCCACATGACTATAGCATATTCTAAATTTGACCGAACCATTGAAGAATATAAGATAAGTCCTCTTTTCTTTAAATTCTTTAGTGAGACGGTGTATAAAACCCAACAAAGATGACGATTTTTGTGTCAATTGTATGATGAATAGTATCAAAATAACGCGATCCGAGCGAATCGGTTTAATTGTTATGGTGCTTATTTCCTTTTCTCAGCACATTACGTCTGTGGAGTGTCATTATTTAACATGCTAATATGTTTTATATTTAATTTTTTTTTATCATAAATTAATTTTATATGTTTTAATAAAATTTTATAAACTAATTTATTTTAAATTTCATAAATTTTCAAAATAAAATGTTAACCATAAAAAAAATTGAAAATACATAACACAAAAATATGGCGTTTACAATGGTTAACTGTTTGAGTGCCAAAAAGCGCGATCGTGCTCCTCAATACACTAGCCGAATTCGTGTTGGCACTCAAACGGTTAACACAAATCTAACACAAACACACTAATTTCGTTTCACACTAGTTACACTAATTTTGTTTCACACATTTCGAGACAAAATCCGTATACAGGTCAGATTGTAATTTAATGGCATCCGAGTGGTCAACAATGCGACAGAGAAATTTGTGATCATCTGGATACATAAGTTCCTTAGAGTAACGCAATGCATCCATCAAGTCATATACAAATATTGTAAATAATAGAGGACCGAGGTGTGAGCCCTGCGGAACACCGGAAAAAACGTTTATTTTATCTGAATTGAAACGATTTAACTTAACATATTGAACACAGTCAGATTCGTATGACCCCACCCAATTAACGAATTTTTCAGATAGTCCAAACAACTTTAGTTTATGTATGATGATTTGCTGTTGAACAGAGTCAAACGCTTTTGTGAGATCAACAAAACCGATATCAAGTTGACTCTGCTACTCAAATGTATCAACAATTTCACGTTGAAACTCAATAAGATTAGGGATTGATGATAAAATAGAGATACCTCTGTAATTGGCTACATTAGAACGGTCACCTGGCTTGCGTAATTTAATCAACTCGTTAGTGAAATGAGGTGGATAATTCAATAACGTTTTAAAACTTTTTTAGGTACAAATTCATCAATGTTAGCGAACAAAATTTTATAAAACATATCAATATTAATATTATCATCACCAAAAAGTAATCACCAATCAATGTTAGATAAAGATTCACTTAACTCGGAAATATTACCATTACCACGCAGTTATGCCAAATCGAAGACGTACGGCTATAGGTCCGATTTTTATTTACATATACATGGAAGATGGGTCGGCCCATGGGTTTTGTACGCCGATCACAGAGATAGAGGTCGTAGTTGTGTTCCTTTCTATCACAGATAATCTGATATCTGAGGATGAAAATTTCCTTTCGCATCCTGCTCTTATCAGGATTCGAACCCGGTACCTCTCGATCCAAACGCCAAAGCTTTAACCACTGTGCCATTAGATCGGTTGTAAATGATATTTTTACGGAAATTTGATTTCAGAGTATAAATAGTTGGCCATATCGCAAAAATAAATTCTCGAAATGGGGATCATTGTTTGAGCTGAGAAATATTTAAAATTGATTGAAAGAGATGATCTCTTACACTTATTTCAAAGAGCATCTCTTATGCCATCATTTGTTACAAGTCACTACCCGTTATCTGGCCAATAATTAATATTCTAAGCGTTTCTATTTTCCAACGCAACAACAAATGGGAAAATCTCGTAGTTTTCTATTGCGACCAATATTATTTCAAAGAGACTACCTGGTGGTATCTCTGAGATTTAGTCTTAACTGAAATCCATTATTAATTCGCAAAAATATTCTATATAAATACAACTCGATTTTCCAACGCATTAACAAATGGGAAACTCTCGCAGTTTTTTGATATAATCAATTTTATTTCAAAGAGAACTTCTTATGCCATAAGTCACTCCTGTACTTTCTCCGTGATCTGGCCAATAATATTAATATCTTAAAATTATATTAAATTTGTTGAGAATTAGAGTAATTCATTTTGTTTTTTAAATGCTTTCATCACTATTGCTTTTCGTGTCAACACATTTGAAAATTTAGTTATTCTATTTCAAACTATTATCATGTAAAGACGATAATAAACATTATTATTCAATTTGTATTGATTTTATTTATTTATCAACTGCTTGTATCTGCAGTTACACAAAGAAAATCAATAGGTTATGGGACCAGGGTTCCGATAAATAAATAAAATAATTATTGCGTAAAAAGAATATATACATATATAATTAGTCGTCTCGTCGTAGCATACACTATATATAGTATCCAATTCAAGTCGGTTGCCGTACCGTACGAATTACATCACCTTGAAAGATATTGAATCAGCCAGTCGTCGTTAAACGTACGCTGATATTAACGGTTATTTGGTTTAGTGAAATTAGTTATCGAGCAAAATCCGAAACGTAGTCGTCGTACATCAATAAAATAAAATTCAGAATTTTATTTTAAATATTTACAAAATGGATTTAAACGATAAAAAGGAAGAACATAATAATTTCAATGGTCATCGATTAAATGGATCGAATTTTCGTCTTTGGAAGTTTCAATTACATGCGTACATGAGAGCATGCGGTTTAATGGACAATGTGGAAGGTGAAATACCAGCAAATACCGAATCAAATGAAATCAAAAATACATTTGATCGCAATGAAGGAAAAGCCATGAATGCAATTATCCAGTCGTTGGATACTGAACGTGCAAATCTTGTTTTATCATATACAACAACAAAAGAAATGTTAGATAAATCAGCTAACATTTATGAAAAAAAATCAGAAGTTCGCTTAATGAATTTACTTGAAGAGTACCTTGCATTAAAAATGAGAGATGATGAAAGCGTGACCAATTACATTGCGAAAGTCAACAATTTAGCTGTTGAAATTGAAAACACAGGAGAAAAGTTATCCGAAAAATTAAAAATGGTTCGCATCATTAGTAGCTTATCGTCAAAGTTTAACAATTATAAAACCGTTTGGTACAACACCAAAAAAATTCGTTCGCATTGATACGATATTATCATCACTGCAATTGGAAGAAAACAATTTGAACAAGAATAATGCTGACGAAGAAAATGCAGGTGTTTCTTTTGCTTCAAAACTGAGACCAAAACAGAAATTCGGAAGTATTACGAACATTAATGAATTAACGGACATTAATGAAAAAGAAAACTAGATGCAATAACTGCCAAGAAAATGGTCATTAGGTTCGAGAATATCCAAACAAAAATTCATCTAAAAGTAGGAATGATGTAGCTTTTTGTGTGTCGGCCTATTCATACAAACATTGTCATAATGATTTTTGGATTGCTGACTCAGGTGCTTCAAACCATATGTCGTTTCATAAAGAATATGGTTTATTGATTATGAAGACATCCACATAGATAATCAACAAACGATGATTGTTTAAATATTCGTGGTTCGGAACAATTTATTTCTGGGAAGCCAGAGTAAATGATCTGTGGGAGACGCGGCGATTGGAAGGCGTGCTATATGTTCCAGACTTGAAGCAAAACCTGTTTTCAACTCAATCGGTAACTGACAAAGGATTCAATGTCCATATTTTAAAAGATGGTTGCAAAGTTTTAAATTCCAATGGAGACATCGTAGCAGTTGGTGATAGAGATAAACGAAGACAAATAAAAATGAACTTTCGTCGTCCAATGAAAGAATGTGCAAATGTTGCATCAGTTTCGCTTCAACAATGGCATCGTCGATTGGGACACATCAATGTCGAAACAATCAAGAAAATGGTGAACGAAAATATGGTCATTGGCGTAAATTTATCTGATTATGATACATTTTTCTGTGAAGATTGTCAATTGAGTAAAATGACAAGAGTCTCACATAACTTAACACCAATTCGTTCAGCCGGAAGAGGAGAGTTTTTCCATGCTGATTTATGCGGCCCAATGGAGCAAGAGGGAATCAATGGAAGCCGTTATTTCTTGCTCATCAAAGATCAAGCCACTGTAGCGGGTAGTTTCTTCAACTATAAGAAACTCCGCACAATTATTTCTCAACGGACAATCCTCTGTTCACATAATTCTTTATAAACGGACAATTCTCCATGAAAAGAATTATTCCAAATAATATACAACAATCTTGTATATACAAATAATGTACATAACAACTTGTACATAAATAATCGTACAACAACACTTGTACATACGAAATTTGTGTAAGAAAAATATAATTGAAAAATTATATTTTGGTTTCACAACAATTTCGCATTACAATAACCTCTACAATCAAATCATTGAGAGATACATAAAATCGCATGGATTTTGCATAACCAAAATCACGTAAAACGCACATACACACTACCATGCCATTGCACAATAGATGGCATGGCAATCATCTATGTTTACTAAACATATTTGTAAACGAGTGCACCAAAATACTTGGTGCAATTAAAAAATGCAACGAATTTAAAAACCAGAAAATTCGGTTTTGGATTTCTGAGTTTTTGTTGGATACAAAGAAAATAAAAATTATAATTAACTCTGCCTATTCAATTTGGATTTTTGCCAGAGCAACATCGCTGGAACATCGGCGGAGCTCATCACTCACCGCAGCAAGACAAATAATAAAAATTATTCTTTTTAAATAAAAATTATATTTAAAATTAAATTTAAAGTTTTTTTATTTTCTATTTATATTTATTATTAAATTATTTCCAAAGTGCTCCGCATATTATACAATACCACTAGCTTCAGATATGTATACTTCTTAAAATCGAAAGCTGAAGTATACACTAGTTTGAGCAATCTTATTCCATTGATTCACAACACGATTGGAAGCCGAATCAAACAATTTCGATTCGACAATGGCCTGGAATTTGCTAATCGAGATGTCAAAAATTTATTGTTGAAAAAAGGAATCACATGGGACCGCATTTCTCCATATGCACCAGAACAAAATGGTCGTATCGAACGAGACAATCGAATAATTCAAGAAAATGCTAGAACAATGTTAATTTGTTAATTTGTTTGCTACGCAACAATGACAGATACAAATCCTAAACAAACATCGTTTGATTGTGTCAAGATATTCAGCAGTCGTAGTTGAATCAGTTTCATACGAAGAAGCATTACGGGTTTTCAAAATTAAACCAAGTACAAACGTTTGGTTGCAAAAGGGTTTTCACAACAAGAAGGTGTTGGTTACAGTGAAACGTTTTCACCTGTCGTCAGATATGATTCAATCCGAACTATTCTAAGCGTTGCCACAATTGAAGATTGGGAAATCATGCAATTTGATGTTAAGACTGCATTTCTTAACGGTGAACTTGACACGGTAATTTCCATGGGAGTACCAAAAGGAGTAGAAAACAACAACCCAAACATGGTATGTCGTTTAAAAAGAAGTTTGTATGGCCTCAAACAAGCTTCAAGAATGTGAAATCAGAAATTCACAAAATTCCTCAAAGAATTTAACATGATACAATCAGATGCAGATAACTGTGTTTTTCGAGGTGAAATAAATGGTCAAAAAGTAACTTTTGTATGTTGAATGTTGATGATGGTTTGGTTTTATCTCCAAGCAAAGAAATATTAAACATAGTCATGGACCATTTGTTATCAAATTTCAAAATTACTAAAGGATATGAAAATCATTATGTTGGATTAGAGTTTGTTCGTGATCGTGAAAATAAAAGGATGTTCATCACTCAACGAGAATATATCAAAAAATTGATTGAAAAATTTCAAATGAACGAATGTAAAACAATCTCTACTCCAGCCGATCACAATGTTGTTTTACAAAAATCGCAAAAGGAAGAGAATGAATCATTTCCATACAGACAAGTTGGTTCATTAATGTTTGCCGCAATTGTTTCAAGACCAGACATTTCATATGCAGTGGGAGCTGTTAGCCGATATTTGGAAAATCCAAATTTAATATATGTTGGTGCATTTAAAAGAATCATTCGATATCTCAAAGGTACAATTGATTATGGTATCGAATACAGTGGGCGAACAGTCAGTTTAAATGGTTTCACCGATTCGGATTTTGGTCGTGATATTGATTCAAGACGATCAACTTGTTGTTATGCATTTTTTATTGAAAATGCAATCACCTGAAAAAGTTATTTACAAAAAACTGTTGCAATCTCAACCACTGAAGCTGAGTATATGGCTGTTTCTGATGGAGCAAAGGAAACAGTTAGGCTTCGTCAATTATTAAAAGATCTTGGATATGAACAAGAACGAGCAACTACAATCAAACTCGATAATCAAAGTGGAATTATGCTTACCAAAAATGCCGAGTTTCATCAAAGAACCAAACATATTGATATAAAATATCATTTTATTCGTGAGTATATCGCAAAAGGAGTTATCGAACCAGTTTTCGTTTCAACAAAGGATCAGATGGCAGACATGTTTACTAAGCCATTACCAGGTCCACAATTCAAGGAAAATGTGTCATCAATCCGTTTAAAAAATATTAATTAAATTAATTCCCACTAATTGAGTGTTGAGAATTAGAGTAATTCATTTAATTTTTTAAATGCTTTCATCACTATTGCTTTTCGTGTCAACACATTTGCTCACATTGTTTTATTTTTTCCGTTGAAAATTTAGTTATTCTATTTCAAACTATTATCATGTAAAGACGATAATAAACATTATTATTCAATTTATATTGATCTTATTTATTTATCAACTGCTTATATCTGCAGTTACACAAAGAAAATCAATAAAATTGTTTGTCTTACATAATGTAAACATTTTTAAATTCTATTTTTTTCATTTTAATCAAATTAAATTTTGATAATAGTTTTTAACTAAAGTAAATTCGTCTATTGTCAGGTTTACCATTTTTACCTTTCCTTTTACCGACTGTGGCAGCAATTCGGGCTTTTATTTCTGCCTGAATACCATCTGACCATATTATGAGAATCGAGGTATTTAAGTGGTACCTTCCAAACCAAGTCTTCTTGCGTAGCGCTAGCGATCGAGCTGTATGAAACTTTTCTTGATATCGCTACTTAGATCTATGGCCAAAAAGCACGATATAACTACATATCAAAGAATTTGGCCTGATTTATTAAATATACATCGCAAATAATAAATTTTAAAAAGAGATTCTTTGCATTTAAAACCCATTTGTTTGATAATAATGTTACCTTATTTTGCGTTTTTCGTTTAATTACGTTTTGTAAAAAAAAACAATTAGCTATTAAGTCGACGCTTCATTCATTTTTTTATAGTAATACAAGATAATTCGTGTTGCAAATTTAATCAAAGTATTCTCGTGCGCGTGATATATTAGCTTTTATTAAATTTAATTTTTGTGCAATATCAAATTTAATAGTAATTTAATTATTTGAATAGTGTAGTATTTCAAATAAATAAAAAAATTGTGTATGCACGTGATACGTTAAGTTAAACAAAATATGTAAATGCAAATGTATTTAATTCATAAAATAAAAAAGTATTTTTGTTTATTGGAAATTTAATGACGATTGATGAGCAAGAGGAGCCGAGCATGGTAAATCGCATGACATAAACCGTGTATCATTATGCTGCAAACACATGTGCAGAATTCTGCATGCATCAAAATTAGAATACACAAGTGTATATGGGTTAAAATACATGTACGACGCATGCCATGCAGAATTCCACACGTGGTCTCTATTTCTAAAGAGCGCTACAAACGATCCAATTTGGTCGGACCGACCGTCAGTTACTAAATCGGTGTTGTCTACAGACAAACCAACTTACTATCCGATTTACTATCTAATTTTGACAATTAGGTTTAAATTTTATTTTACTTTGTGTGGCATTGTCATTGTTTTTCAAATTCTTTATAAGCATCTGTCATTTTTAAGTGTCGAGCTAAAAACATTTAACTCTCTCTCTCTCTCTCTAGCATATACATCCCATATTTTGCCGCTAGCACTATGGTCCTCCATCCGGTCCATCGCTCTCGTCCTCCAATTTCGACATCCAAATGCGAGTAGGTCTTGTTCGACGTCGTCAGTAGATTATCATAACCAATACGAAATATTAGTTTTATACCAAAAGCAGTATTACCTACATACTCATTGTGTAAGAACTGGTGCTATTTATAAGGTTAACAATCTGATTTAATTTGAATTACTAATTATCGTAAAACAAAGTATATTGACCTATTATTTGGGCCATAAGGCCAATGTGAATAATCGCAAAATTTGAGGCGTACAAGCCACTTAAATATAATGTTATTCCAATTATATGTATGACTTGAGAAGAGCTAAGTATTCTACTTAATTGAATGAACCTAAGCCCAAACAAAATTTCTTATTAAAGTTCGTTTTCGATATAGCGATACAGTACACGGTCAACTACCCCAGTAACATAAACAAGTAAATAATTTTTATACGGCGATAAGCAATTATGTATTACGAGGAAAGAATATGCATATCTGAGATGAAAACTGTAAAACATTAATCACTTTCGTATATTAACCATAGTAACTTCATTACTAATGATTTGTTAAAGGTCTAACAAATATGTATGGTCAATTGCCCAAAAAGGCTACAGTAAATAACCTGTAAGATGCAAGCGGCGTCACTTAACCCAATTAAACAAATATATTGGAAATAATAACGTTGCTCTGTAAATGTTATTATATTTTTAAAATATACTAATTTATTGTAAATTTTTTAAAATAAAATGCTTATATTATTGTATTTTTAAAGGTTAAGGTCACCGTAATCACAAGTCGATAAAAATGTTTTGTTCAACAGGGTGGTTATTTTATGTCGCAAATTGAAGAAATTAAAGCATATGCGTACAGTAGATCTACTAAAAGTATCATTGATTCATCATTTTCATAATTAGCAAGTTTCGCATTCGATACTAGATTGTAACAAAAATAATTTCAGTTATGACTACTTAAATCCGTATGGCACAGAATGTTTTATAACCATTTATAAAAACTTAAACCATGTTTTAGCTACTAAACATATATTGATTCTAAGAACCGTTTATTGCGAGAAAGGCGATTAAGAACTAAAGGATTCTAATTTAAATTTGCTTCAGATTAGGCACCTTATTCTTGAAATCGGCGGAAATGTCCGCATTCGGAATTTAATTTGCTTTAAAATTCTCTGTATTATTTGATTTTTTCGTTTGCTACTTTAACCGTTTTTTCAATTTCTTTGCATGTTTCTTAAGATGTATTTTTTACTATCCTACAAAAAATTCCGAATGGGTAAATCGATTCAAAATTATTCCCTTATTAGGGACATAAATATTAAGCGTCTTACTTAGGATTAGAATTATTCCATTCTTCGTATATGTAGTTCAAATGTTCACCGCAAATAATTTTATTTTTATAAGTTGTCACTCTGGGAGTAATGTAGTATTTTGATGATAAAGAACCAAATGACATTTTATATTTTCATAAATATTTGTTATGACATAAAAGTAAATTGCATGCTTAGTTTGATTTTACTAAATTTTTATACCAATCGACCATCGAAAGGTAAAAAAATCGCTTGGCTGTTACTTTCGGTACAAATTTCATTCCTATTCGAATAGGAATAATATTTCCCAAAGTAAGACCACAATTAACAAACTTGCAAATAAATTTGACAAAAATGATTAAAGTAGCAAGAGCAAAAATCAAATAGTTTTCTATTCAGAATGTGGAAACTATATATTCCGAAACTATATTCTGAATGCGAAAATTTCCACCGATTTCAAAATAGGGCTCCAGTTTTCCAAAATTTAAGGGGAAATTCCGAAATATTTTGTTGCGCTTACCACGGGAGTTACATTACCAAGATGATGATGACGTCTTGTAGGAGCACACGGCGATCAACATGCATTTTAAAGTCTTTCAATGCATATATCTTATGTGACATTTGGTATATACAAATTTTTGTAAAACTAAATCAGATTCAATTTTAACTTTGTAACAATAACATCAGTGTACTTACTAAAAAATTAAAATAACACAAACTAAATAATAAAACATAAAGTAAAAACAGCACTTAAAACATTTTCTTTTTTGACGTTCTATGAATAGAAACGTAACTGGCGCAGTTGTACCGGATTAATTCTATCTCAAGAAAAGAACTTACGCTGTTGCAAAAAATAAATATAAATATAATACCCAAAAATAATAACAAAGTTAATCAAAATTAAAAAAAAAATCGCTTAGTTAATGTCAAGTATTGACATCGGGGTTTCGTAATCGAAAGTTTTGACGGTTAATCAAAACGTAGTGCCTTGTTTGCTAAAGACATTAACAGTGCAAAGTGAAAAAAAAATATAGTAAGTGACGGTTTATCAACTATTAGAACACAAATTCGCTTATCAGTGCAAATTGAAATAAAATATATTTCTATAGTGACGGCTTAAAGCTTCCTTTCGGATATACGAATTCTCCAGCACACTTCGTGAGATATATTCAACTGGTGTTAAATAAGTTAGTGAAGGACAACAGAGTTATAGTATTTATAGATGATAGAACACTTAGACGTGTTGAAGGAATTGTTCAGAGTCTTAGCGAGCAACGATATTAAGTTACACATAGGGAAGTGTCATTATATTAAAACACGTGTAGATTACCTGGGGTATCACATAAGTAGTTCGGGAATTACAATGACAGATAGACATGTGGAAAGTATAGAAAAGTATCCTATACCCACACACGTAAAAACTTTACAGCGATTCCTGGAGCTGGTAAGTTATTTTAGAAAATTTATAAAAGGTTTTGGAGGGATTGCTTCACCGTTGTATGAGTTGATGAAGCATGAAGTCGAGTTTGAGTTTTCAGAAAGGCACTCCAGACAACTTTAGGATAGAAGTATAGAGAACATAAAGAGTCGGATACAGCAACAATGTAGCCTCTGCCTGCTTTTGACCCGTCAGATGTTTTCGGGCCTACTCGTCGGTAAGGGGGGCTCATTGGTCAAAAGCGGTTTTGGCAAAGCACAATATTTACATCTGACTTACGATACGTTTATCCACTCTCATAACTCTCACATCACCATAATTAAATTTAATTTACCAAATCATTTCTTGATTCAACAACAACCACAAAAAAAAATAATAGAAGAACTCGAATTATCCTAACCGTTAGAATCTTAATACTAGATAACAGTAGGCACAAGAAATTATATTTAAGATCGAGAAAAAGAAATGACGGAATTTAAATATTAAACTAACCAAAAGAAATTAAGAATAAAAACCTCAATGAAAAGACACGATCATTACAATATACGAAAGCTACTTTACTCAATAAAACAAAAAAAAATGTAAAGAAAGATACCTTAATCCTTCCAATAGGTCGTGGTAGAAGGCGAGATAACCATTGCCGATGCACTGATATCCTACGCTGCTCCTATTTTCCCGCAAGAAATGTCGCCTGCTTGTAGACTGCTCGCGTGTACCGCTCCCCGAGATGTTGTGTGATCCTGCACACTCAACCTTCACAAATTTTTTTTTTTTTTTTTTTAATATTTGGCTGCTACATAAACTACGAAGGCGAACCGTATACAGCTAAGCTCAATTTGTTGTTGGTATGATTTTCGCCGTTGCTAACTGATATCGTGAAGAATTTAACCGTAGCACTGGTTAATTACTAATTAACCAGCAATAACTTTATTTTTCTTTCCACCAAGTGCAATACACTTATAATTTTTTTCTTTGTAATTCAAAAATCGTTCATGGCGTTTATGATGCTTAAGCCATAAATCCACAATTTAATAATTGTTTTCTTTATAGAACTGGTTAATAATTAAAACTTTGATGAACTTAAATTTTATTAAACTTTATTAAATTTAATTATTATAATTCTTATATTTATTTATGTTTCTTTTATAATTCATATATTTATTTAGTTTACAAAAAAAACAGACTTGAGTACAACTTTTTAATTATCTTTAATACACAAATAATATAAAAAAAACTGATCGCTTCACTGGCGTTTTTATCTTTTCTTTGTGCGGTCTGTTCTCAACTGACTTGAAATTTTTTTCGTTTTTTCTTTTCTTTTTCGGCCACCCTCCTCATCAATAAAAAAAATTTACCTATAGGGGGGGGGGGGGGGGGGGGGGGAAGATCTATATGGTAATACCAGGAGAAGTATTTTATGGTTCTATGTTTATATCGATAATCGATAAATTAATAACACCATAATAGCTGGGTTCTATACCAATCGTTACAGGACAGATTCGAAACTAATGGCTGTTTCATTCATCAGGTAATTAATTTCGAAGCTGAGTTTTAATATTATGGTTTTCATACATACTCGTGCATATATTTATACATTAATTATGTTTTTAGGTCTTTCGCGTGATATTTTCCTAGAACTTTTCCATTTTCATCTCTGCACAAGTAAGTGACATTGCCAATTTTTTGATCTACCACCGCCTTCATATACTTTGGGAAAAATTTTGCACAGACATTCTTGGAGGTAGCACTTTGAGGATGTTGGCGTATATATACTATTTGTCCCGGATAGAATTGGATGTGTCGAGTGCGAAGATTGTAATACTTGGAATAGCGATCATACGCTGCTTTGAGATGGTTAACGATTGTAGAGTGGACTATAGAGATTCGATCATTTTGTGGTAACACTTCCACATCATCTCCCAGTGATTTTAAGTCTCTCAATACCTCATAGGATTTACCATTGGTCACCATTTGATATCCGAATAACAAATAGTAGGGAGAATGCTTAGTAGATTGGTGTATTGCTGTTCGCAGGGCACAAGCAATTTCCGGCAGAAATTTATCCCACGTCTTATGATCTTGTTCGTCTTGCACATAAGCTCGGATGGCGGCCACAACGGAACGATTTACGCGTTCAGACGCGTTTGCCTGAGGCGAGTAAACAGCTGTTTTACTATGCGTAATGTTAAATTCAGCTAGCAGAGTTTGAAAATTCTTGCTAATAAACTGAGGTCCATTATCAGTGCGAATTATCTTGGGTATTCCAAAAACCAGAAATACCTCGTTTCTAAGATAGTTTGTTATTTTAGTCGCAGTACTGGAGCTCAATGGCTTTAACAATACAAATTTAGTGAATTGGTCTAGTATGACTAAGATGTACGTATTTCCACATTTAGACCTTGGATATGGACCCATAAGATCCACGTATACATGTTCCCATGGTCGGGAAGCGAATGAAGTTTCCCCCAAAGGAGGTTTAGTGATGACGTTTGAGCCTTTTGTTGTCTTGCAAACGTCACAATTTTTTACAAAATCGTAAACTTGACGTCTTATTCCAGGCCAGTAGAAATATTGTCTAAGTCGCGCTAAAGTTTTCGTTATTCCTCCATGCGATGCGAGTGGATTCTCATGTGACTGCCTGATTAAGTGGTCGGTCATGCTGTTCGGAATCCAAATTTTCCAATTAGGTATGTCTGAGAGAGATGGTTCCGGAAGGTTTCCTATTTTAATATAGATCCTATCCGCTGAAATTTTAAACGAGGGATATTTTTCTGGAAACTGGAGGATTTTGTTTCTCAGGTTTACATACTCTTGGTCGTTGAAAGCAACCGAGGAAAAATCTACGAATGGAGGAATTTCGAGGTTCAACGAATCGCAATACATTCTGGATAAGGTATCGGGTACTACGTTCTCCGACCCACGCTGGTGTTGTATATCAAAATTGTAAGCCTGTAACTTTAGGCTCCAGCGGGCAAGTCTTCCATTTAGGTCCTTTTGGGCCATCAGCCACTTCAGGCTAGAATGGTCCGTGATAATAGTAAATTGATATCCCTCAATGTAAGGTCTAAACTTTTTAACACTAAGCACAGCTGCCAGGCACTCTAGTTCAGTTGTACTATAGTTGGTCTGAGCTTGAGTAAGTTTTTTTGACATGAAGCAGATCGGTCTTTCGTAACCTTCTTGGTCTTTCTGGAAAAGAACGCTTCCCACCCCAGTTTTGGAAGCGTCGCACCGAATCCAGAAAGGTTGCGAATAATCAGGAGTTATTAATAACGGAGCTGTTGTCAATAAATATTTTAATTTCTCCAGGGCTTCTTGGGCCTCGCTTGTCCAAACGAATTTAGCCTGCTTTTTTAAGAGGTTAGTGATCGGAGCTGTAACTTGTGCATAATTTGGTATAAACCTCTGGTACCATCCCATCATTCCGAGAAGTCTGCGAGTTTGCTTAACGCTGGTAGGTGCGGGAAAATTTTTAATGGCTTCTATTTTTTCGGGATCCGTTTTTAAGCCACCATCTCCTACTATATAACCCAAGTATTTTATGCGTTTCATAAAAAAATGACTTTTCGAGACATTTATCGTAAGTCCAGCGTCGGAAAGACGTTTTGATACTACTTCTAAGAGTTTTAAATGTTCTTCAACTGTGGCGGACGTAATCAGGAGGTCATCCAAATAGACAAATATTTGATGGTGAAAGCAATGAGGGATCACTTTGTCCATCAAACGACACATAGTTTGAGGAGAGTTACATAACCCAAACGGCATTACCCGGAATTGGTACAGTGGTCGACCAGGAACTGTGAACGCCGTTTTGTCTCTAGATGATTGAGCGAGTGGTATCTGCCAGAAGGCGTCTTTAAGGTCAATGCTGGAGATGTACTTTGTTGCATTTAACCTGCCGAGAAGTCCGTTAATTAGTGGTAAGGGATATGCATCTTTTTTCGTCACAGCATTGACTTTTCGCGAATCGAGGCATAACCTGACCTTGTTAGGTTTCCGAATCAGCACAACTGGAGAGGACCATGCACTCGAGCTCTCTTCTAGGACACCGAGCGCTAACATTCGGTCAAGCTCTTGGTACAACAGTTCCTGAATCGCTGGAGAAACCGAGTAATGCCGCTGCTTGATGGGAGGACTATCACCAACATCTATTTGGTGTTCAAGCAAAGTGGTATGACCTAGTCCGTTTTTTTCAAAAGATGGTAACGTATCAAGAATTTTATTTAATGCCATCGATTGAGTGGGGCTTAGTATGTGTTTATTATCCTCCAGATCTATACATGAAGGTGATTCTATAGATTCCACGAATTGCGGCATAATACGAAAGGTATTCCAAAAATCTATACCCAGGTACATTTGTCCTTGTAAAGTAGGGACAAGATAGAATCGAATACAATTCGTTGTATTATTGAATGTAACCGGTAGATCCACAAAACCTACGATTTTGCTTTTCGAACCATCTGCCGTGGATACTTCCGCTGTGATTGATTTATAATTAGCATTGATTTTACGCAGCAGTTCCTTCGCACCATTTCCGAGTATGCTTATAGATGCCCCGCTATCCATTAGGCCACGAAAGTGCATTCCATTAATTTCAATTATAGCGTACGGTCTTTGATCGGTTTCAGTTCGTATAAAGGTTTCCGCACAGGCTCGCATAAAATTTCGTCTGTCTCTCCAATATTTTATATTTCTGGGATATTCTTTTACGATTATTTTTGTGTCCGTATTACCACGAGCGAAAGTGTTAGCGGTATCAGGAGAGACATACTCCGAGTTAGTAACTGAATTTAGCGGTATCGAGGGGGTTCGGTGTTGGTAGCTGCCGAAATATATTTCTCGGGAGCTGCCGAAGAGGTTGGAGTTCGGGTCAAAATTCTTACCGGTCGAGTCATACCCGTTCTGTTCACGCCCGGTGACGGGTTTTCCGCTATGCCTTGACAGTGTGCACACTGTGGTTTGATGGTGTTCAGAGCTCCACAACCATAACAAAAGAGTCTTTGCGGTGGTAAGTTACACTCTTGGTAACGGTGTTCCGGCATGCGGCAATTCCAACAGATCAACTCTTGTCTGGATGTGATATAGTTAGTTGGAGAAGTATTCGAGGATTTATTCGTTTGTTTCGCCATCGCCTCAATATAGTAGTCCGACTCGCCTGTCAAAAAAGGAGGTTGTTCCGTCTTTATATACTGATGCGGTGGCCAAGGTAAGGAAGAGGTAGTAGTTTGCTTTGGTACTCGTAATTCATCAACAAACCGTACTCTTCGATCTACTGGGGGTGATCGTTCGCGACGTTTATTTTCCCAAAGTCGTTCGTATCGATGACCAATCATTCGCAACTCTTCCACATACGTGAAATTCATGTGTATCGTCATCTGTTGCAGGTCGTAACTCATATTTTCGCGGATTATATCTAAAAGTTCTAATTCTTGAAAAGGACGATTAAGTCGATGGTTCATACTCTCAATTTCCAGAATGAAGTCACTTATCGATTCACTAAGCTTTTGTTTGCGAGTTTCTATAATTCGTCGGGTGGCGCGATCTGTCTCTACACTACTGAAACGCTGGATAAGAGCCTGTTTTAAATCATTATACGTGGCATGAGGGTAGTTACGAGTAAAAACCCAGTACCATTTCTCTGCAACACCTCTGAAGAATTTTGGTATAAAGGCAAATATTTGGCTTGTAGGTACCTGTTCACGCCTTGCAAACGATTCTAGCCTGAAAACGAAATCGTGCACGTCCAAGCCATCTTTAGTTCCAGAAAAACTAATATTCCATTTTGGCTCGGTTTTGATCAAATGTGGCATTGTTGCTTGCATTGGTGTTAGAGTCGGATCTATTTCATAATTATACGTTTGCCCGTTGGACGTCATCGGTGTAAATTTGTTCGAATGGTCAACCGAAACCTTTCGTAATTCCTTGTTTGGGTTATCAACCGGAAACATATAATTATTAGTATGTAGGTTGTGATTAGACATTTTAGGAATAGTACTAGTTATTACCGAAGCGGTTAAAGGTGCTATGCCACCCGGATTCTTACTCCACGTCACCTGAGTAGTATCTCGAGTAAATGTTGTCGAAATCGGGTTAGTTGCGGTATAACTCGCAGGATGTGTTGACTCAGAAGTCATTGATAACAATGTAGGTACTGATAAAGTGGGAGTCTTGCTGTCTAGTTGAAGTTCGCTTAAAGTTTCAATAACCGTAGAAACCGGATTACACATTATTTCTTTTTCTATAGTCGCCAGATGTTGCGTGTATTTTTCCAAACAGATTTCGAATAGTTGCTCGAGACGTCGCCATTGGTTTATTAGTTTATTTACGTCGTTATCCTGATGGAAGCATCCTTTAAGCCTGTACGTCCGGTCTTTCCAGTGCTGAATTCTGTTTTTAATATCTGATATAATATTGGATTTTATGACACGATCGTCCTCTAATATTTTACTAATCACTGGGACTTGGGTTTGACATAGTTTTAATTCCTGTGCATAATCAACAGCGTGGGTATGCGACGGCCTCTCCGACGGATTATCTTTCTCTAATTTTAGACAAGTATATAATTTTTGTCCCCAGTCTTTTTCTGTAACATCTATGTTTCTTACTAAACCTTCCACTTCAATCTCATCGTCGCTTAGCCCTTTTAACGGGTCCCACTCTTCAAATTGACTCATCATTACTCGAAACAAAAATTTATAAATCAGGAAAAAAATTTAATCAACGACAGTCAAGTAAATAAGACAAAATCCTCGTCGCTATAAATCCAAAAATTATCCAAAACTTTATCGAAAAGTTCCAAATTTAATTCAACGCAAGTACCTTGCACAAAACACGACATATAAAATACACGACGCTAAGTTTAGGCTTATGTAGAGATGAAAATACGAACAATCCAAGAAAGTTTACTAATAACAATATTTAGAGTTTTGGTTGTATATAACATAAGTCTATACAATTATGCTTGTATAAGAATGTATTAATATATCTATATATGTATTCAATGTATTTTTGTTTAGGATAAATAATAAGAAATTATACTATATTTTATTATAATATCAATATGATGATTTTCATTATGGTGATGTGAGTGAAAAGTAATGTAAATAAACGTATAAAACAACAACATTAGTTTAAAAAAATGCTATTTCTGGGCTTTAGTAACGTTTCACAATTAATACTCAGGAACGTTTGGTATGATATTTAGAAAAGTAGACCAACCTCAAAGAGATACTGACTCAATCAGAAATTCAATCGATTAAGTTGGTTTACCACGTCAATTAATATCGACCAAAAGAAATATATATTAAGCAATGACTCTTATTCTCTGTATATATGCAGCAATTCATCAAGAAATCTTAATAATCGAACAGTCAATTGATGGATTGTTGGCATGTGGTTAAGCTATATAAAAAGTATTAAAAACACGTGACCGAAATTAGCATGAACTATGGCCCAGCTATATTGGATGAAATTAAGTACAGGATTATTTATTTAAATGATAACCAAAACAAAAATTAATATAAGTTAATTGGGAAATGTATTTTACACGATAAACCGGAATTCGAATTTTCTCGACTAGTCAACGGATTATGGAGTCAAAGATTAATTGTTATATGTGAATGATGTTAGCCAAAAAAAAGTACACAAGGTCCATATTACAGTTTACGTCATTTTGTAAGCACTATAACGGAAACAGTAAAATTTGAACGTTAAGATAAAAAAAAATATGTATAAAATTATAAACAAATAAGATGATTAATTTACAATTTTCATTATACCCGAGGAAGCGGAAATCGCAATTTACCGAATATTCAACGGATCCTTGAAATAATTAATGATTATAATTAACCACGTGGACACTAATCAGGTCCCTGTTTCGGCGCCATTTTGTAGCCTTTGCCTGCTTTTGACCCGTCAGATGTTTTCGGGCCTACTCGTCGGTAAGGGGGGGCTCATTGGTCAAAAGCGGTTTTGGCAAAGCACAATATTTACATCTGACTTACGATACGTTTATCCACTCTCATAACTCTCACATCACCATAATTAAATTTAATTTACCAAATCATTTCTTGATTCAACAACAACCACAAAAAAAAATAATAGAAGAACTCGAATTATCCTAACCGTTAGAATCTTAATACTAGATAACAGTAGGCACAAGAAATTATATTTAAGATCGAGAAAAAGAAATGACGGAATTTAAATATTAAACTAACCAAAAGAAATTAAGAATAAAAACCTCAATGAAAAGACACGATCATTACAATATACGAAAGCTACTTTACTCAATAAAACAAAAAAAAATGTAAAGAAAGATACCTTAATCCTTCCAATAGGTCGTGGTAGAAGGCGAGATAACCATTGCCGATGCACTGATATCCTACGCTGCTCCTATTTTCCCGCAAGAAATGTCGCCTGCTTGTAGACTGCTCGCGTGTACCGCTCCCCGAGATGTTGTGTGATCCTGCACACTCAACCTTCACAAATTTTTTTTTTTTTTTTTTTAATATTTGGCTGCTACATAAACTACGAAGGCGAACCGTATACAGCTAAGCTCAATTTGTTGTTGGTATGATTTTCGCCGTTGCTAACTGATATCGTGAAGAATTTAACCGTAGCACTGGTTAATTACTAATTAACCAGCAATAACTTTATTTTTCTTTCCACCAAGTGCAATACACTTATAATTTTTTTCTTTGTAATTCAAAAATCGTTCATGGCGTTTATGATGCTTAAGCCATAAATCCACAATTTAATAATTGTTTTCTTTATAGAACTGGTTAATAATTAAAACTTTGATGAACTTAAATTTTATTAAACTTTATTAAATTTAATTATTATAATTCTTATATTTATTTATGTTTCTTTTATAATTCATATATTTATTTAGTTTACAAAAAAAACAGACTTGAGTACAACTTTTTAATTATCTTTAATACACAAATAATATAAAAAAAACTGATCGCTTCACTGGCGTTTTTATCTTTTCTTTGTGCGGTCTGTTCTCAACTGACTTGAAATTTTTTTCGTTTTTTCTTTTCTTTTTCGGCCACCCTCCTCATCAATAAAAAAAATTTACCTATAGGGGGGGGGGGGGGGGGGTAGATCTATATGGTAATACCAGGAGAAGTATTTTATGGTTCTATGTTTATATCGATAATCGATAAATTAATAACACCATAATAGCTGGGTTCTATACCAATCGTTACAACAACAACTGAAAGGGTATGAGTTAAGGGACGGAATAGTGTATAGGAAGGAAGGGAATAGGTTGCAGTTGTTGGTACCTGAAAGAATGGTTAGGTCGGTTCTTGTTAGATAACATGATAATATGGGTCATATGGGTTGTGATAAATGTTGTGAAATGATCCGAAGGCAATTCTATTTTTCAAATATGAAGGATCAATTGATGAAACACATAAGCGATTGTATTGCATGTGTGGCGTATAACCCAAAGCCAATAACAAAGGAGGCATTATTGCACTCGATAGACAAGGAAAGAGGTCCATTCGAGACGTTGCATGTGGATCATTTAGGGCCTTTGGAACGAACAAAGAATAAAAATCTTTATATCTGTTGGCTGTGGATGCATTTAGCAAATTTATAAAACTTTTTTCAACTAAGACAACGAATACAGCCGAGGTGTGTAAGCATTTGATGTCTTATTTTATTAGTTATAGCGTACCTAAACGGATAGTGTCGGATAGGGGAAGTGCGTTTATCTCTAAAGAGTTTGAGAAATTCGTTAAAGGGAAGGAAATTGAGCATGTGAAAATTGCTACGGCATCACCTAACTCCAATGGTCAGGTAGAGCGGTACAATAGAATATTGATGCCATTGTTAGCAAAGTTGGCTTACGAAGGTGAATGTCAATGGGATAAAGTACTTAGTCAGGCGGAGCATATATTAAACAATACATTCAATAAAGCCATTAACGAAGTTCCATCTAAAGTGTTATTTGGCGTGGTCCAAAGAAGTGTGTTTGGAAGAGAGGTAGATGGTAGGTGCGGAGAGGTGGAAGGTCGAGAGGTTGAGCAGATTAGAGAAGATGCAAAGAAGGCCATGGATAGGCAACATGAATATAATAAAGGGTATTATAATAAGAAGGTTAGAAAACAAGTAAAGTACGAAGAGGGAAACTTAGTAATGATACGTGAAAAACCGATGGTAGGAGTTAGTAGTAAGTTGAGAAAAAAGTTTAAGGGTCCGTATATAAGATCAGCAGAGTACTGGACCGAGACAGGTATGTGATCAAAGATATAGAGGGTTACCAGGTCTCAGGTAGACCATTTTCGATTCTAGAAATATGCGATCATACTCCAGAGATATAGGTCAGGAACAGACGACTGTTAAACCGGATACAACATCGATGATGTTAGTGGGGGAAGACGAGAACGAGTATGAAGACGTGGAATATCTGGATTCAGAATTCGAAACCGAGTATATAGATAATTGAAATAATATTGTTCTTCAAGGTTTATTGGAGGATTTAATGTAAGAAATGAATTTAAAGAAATTATAATAACGCTAGATTGTAAGAATTAATTGAATTGAGAAAACATTCTATGTATTAAATTTTATAATAAGTTGATGAAGAAAATGTAATTGAGTAGGTACCTAGCGAGGTCGCTGCGGAGTCAGGATGACCGAGCTGTAAGACTTTTTTTTGTCGATAGGGTAAGGTAGAGAGGGAACACGTATTGTGTCAACAAGGTACATAGAACAAGAAAAAGGTTTAAAGTTCAGTGTGTATTCTGAAGGTTAATAAAGAGCACATCGTGCATAAAAATTGAAGGAAATAAAGAAACATACAGTTTATAAAGTTAAAGAAATGTTATATTATTAATAAAAAATAATAAATCTTATAGTATATATTTCTTTTCGCTTTATATTTTTCACTTTATAAAAAAAAATCTAGATCAACTAATTCCGTAATCTAACTTTCTGATTTATGTGGTTTCACCTATTTTTTTTTTGAATTTGATTTTTGATTTTCTTAACTATTTCGGGGAATGAGTTTGAGCATTAGAGATTCAAAATGTAGTTACCAAAGTGTTATGAAGATTATGGCCAAATAAACCGCCATTCATTATCTTTTGCACTTCTTTATTAATGTTCAGTACACTGTATCTATTCCTTATTTTGATAAGCCGTCACTATAGAAATAGATTTTATTTCACTTTGCACTGATAAGCGAATTTGTGTTCTAATAGTTGATAAACCGTCACTTACTATATTTTTTTTTCACTTTGCACTGTTAATGTCTTTAGCAAACAAGGCACTACGTTTTGATTAACCGTCAAAACTTTCGATTACGAAACCCCGATGTCAATACTTGACATTAACTAAGCGATTTTTTTTTTAATTTTGATTAACTTTGTTATTATTTTTGGGTATTATATTTATATTTATTTTTTGCAACAGCGTAAGTTCTTTTCTTGAGATAGAATTAATCCGGTACAACTGCGCCAAATACGTTTCTATTCATAGAACGTCAAAAAAGAAAATGTTTTAAGTGCTGTTTTTACTTTATGTTTTATTATTTAGTTTGTGTTATTTTAATTTTTTAGTAAGTACACTGATGTTATTGTTACAAAGTTAAAATTGAATCTGATTTAGTTTTACAAAAATTTGTATATACCAAATGTCACATAAGATATATGCATTGAAAGACTTTAAAATGCATGTTGATCGCCGTGTGCTCCTACAAGACGTCATCATCATCTTGGTAATGTAACTCCCGTGGCAAGCGCAACAAAATATTTCGGAATTTCCCCTTAAATTTTGGAAAACTAGAGCCCTATTTTGAAATCGGTGGAAATTTTCGCATTCAGAATATAGTTTCGGAATATATAGTTTCCACATTCTGAATAGAAAACTACTTGATTTTTGCTCTTGCTACTTTAATCATTTTTTTTCAAATTTATTTGCAAGTTTGTTAATTATGTGGTCTTACTTTGGGAAATATTATTCCTATTCGAATAGGAATGAAATTTGTGCCCAAAGTAACGGCCAAGCGATTTTTTTACCTTTTATCGTTTGGTATAAAAATTTAGTAAAATCAAACTAAGCATGCAATTTACTTTTATGTCATAACAAATATTTATGAAAATATAAAATGTCATTTGGTTGACCGAAAGTGACAACTTATAAAAATAAAATTATTTTATTAATTAACCGGGCACTATACGGGAACTATACGAAGAATGGAATAATTCTAATCCTAAGTAAGACGCTTAATATTTATGTCCCTAATAAGGGAATAATTTTGAATCGATTTACCCATTCAGAATTTTTTGTAGGATAATAAAAAATACATCTTAAGAAACATGTAAAGAAATTGTAAAAACGGTTAAAGTAGCAAACGAAAAAATCAAATAATACAGAGAATTTTAAAGCAAATTAAATTCCGAATGCAGACATTTCCGCCGATTTCAAGAATAAGGTGCCTAATCTGAAGCAAATTTAAATTAGAATCCTTTAGTTCTTAGTCGCTTTTCTCGCAATAAACGGTTCTTAGAATCAATACATGTTTAGTAGCTAAAACATGGTTATTATTAAACTCGAACTGTCCCTGATCAGTTACAAACGCAGTATATTTCTTTAATTCTTCTTTTAATGACACATGGTAAAATCCATTCCTCAAGTCTAGTGTCGAGAAATATCTCTTCTCACTCAACCGTTGAACTATATCCTCTACCACAGGTGTAGGGTAATATATACGCTCCACTATTTTGTTTAACGGCCTATAGTTAATACACATCCTATAACTACTGTCCGGCTTTCTAACTAACACAGCTCGACTTGTATACGCGGACTCGCTTGGTCTAATTACCCCTGACCTTAATAGTTCGTCCGTTAATTTACTTAGCTCGTTGCTTTCAAAAACACTTAAGCGCCTTGGGTGGGCTGTCACAATCTTGTTTTCTCTTAGCCTTATTTCCGCCTGATAATTTACCCTTTCTCCTATCCCTTCTACATTGTCTAGATAATACTTCTTGTATATGTCCGTAACGATTTTATTATACTCGACAGTTTCTTTTGTGTCTCCTACATCTAGTGTCACTTCACTCAAAACTAACATCTGAGCCTCCGTGTTTACCACTTCCTTCATCATGTCTACGTCAAATTTATTTGGATCCATTATTCGAACTACATTAATTCCATTTAACTTCAAAAATTCCCTACCCAAAATAATATTGACCCCCGCGGTACTATTGGGAACTACCTTAAATCTAGCCTTATATACATTATCTTTAATTATAATATTACTTTCTAAACTGCCTAACGTAATTAATGGACTCCCATTTATACCAACAATGTTATCTTTCTCCGTTTCACCCACCTGCGTGTCCATCACCAAATTTTCTTTCACTATACTCACATTGCTGCCTGAATCCACCAACACTCGTTCCTCCATTGCTTTATTTCCAATAAGGGCCATCACCTTCACTTGCCCCTCGCCATCAACCATCAACTCCTTTCTCAACTTGTTATCTGCACTTCTCTCTTGGGCATCCATATACAGCATTGCCGTCCCTTCTATTTTTACTCTGCATTGTTCCTTCAAATGCCCAATTTTATTACATCTCTTGCAAGTTGGTTTTTTCCTTGGTTCCGGGCAATTACTGGCTATGTGCCCCACCTTGAAACAATTATAACACTCCTTCCTCTTTATCCACTCAGGCTTACTCTCCTCTTTTTTAGGTTTATGTTCGGTAACTCTTGCTCGTTCCCCCCGATAACCATAACGGCTACCGCTTCTTGTATTCTCGCCATCACTTCCGTGCATCTTGACATACCACTCAATATGTTCCTTTAGTTCACTCAATGATGTAACTCTGGTGGATTTTAAAGTTGAGCTCAATTTATACTCATTCATTCCCTTTATGATATAGTATATAACGCTTTCGTCCTCTATTTGACCTCGTCCTATCTGACACATCCCGAAGAAATATTCTACCAATCGTTGCTTTCCTCGCACTTGACTTCTCATACGCTCGTGAATTTCCGCTTGTGTACACCGACTCGGAAAATCTCTTCTAAACCGACTTGAAAACTGATTCCACGTAATTCTTTTGTCGATAACTACTTCATACCATTTTATCGCGTACGACTTCAATTTGCTCTTCGCGGCCAAAATCACTAACCTTTCGTCCAACTCATAGACCTCCATTAATACTTCCACACTGTCAACCCATTGATCGGAATTTAACCCTACTCCATCTGTAGGATCAAAACTTGGAAGCATGTTGACAATATCCCTCATTGTAAACTTCATCTTTGAATATTTATCACTTTTTATTTGTATTTCTTGCACTGACGATCTACGAGACGATCCCGATTCGCTACTTCTGTTTCCATTCGTAAACCCCCTATGTTCACCTGATTCCTCCACGTGTTGATCGATTTTTCGATCATCTAAATGTCTTCCATTTATTTCCTCTTCATTATCTCGGGGCTCATACCTTTCTTTCACGGTGTCCATTAATAACCGATTTATCAAACATCCCCTATTTCCGGTGGTATCTAAACCCCTTACACTTAACTCCATCCGTATAGCTTATCCGCTGTTATTTTTTTAGCACTATCTCCAATTATTTTCGTCATCCGACGTTTTCACTATTTATCTGTCCTTTACTTTACTTTATAGTGCTTATCCCACTTCTGAACTATAAGATTTATTATTTTTTATTAATAATAAAACATTTCTTTAACTTTATAAACTGTTTCTTTATTTCCTTCAATTTTTATGCACGATGTGCTCTTTATTAACCTTCAGAATACACACTGAACAGTGAACTTTAAACCCTTTTCTTGTTCTATGTACCTTGTTGATACAATACGTGTTCCCTCTCTACCTTACCCTATCGACACAAAAAGTCTTACAATACATAATTTAAATCGTAAATTGACGATTCTTCATGCCGAATAAAACGGAACCAGAATTAGGACTAGTAAAAATAATAAAGGATGCTATAAAGGACCTTCCGCAATATGAAGAGAATAGGCACGGATTACATGAGTTCATACTAAATGTAGAAGAAATATTAAGTCAATGTAAAATTATCACAACCACAAACAATCCTTATACTGTAACAATATTACGAGCGATACGTAATAAAATTGTGGGTGAAGCGAATGAGATTTTAATAATGTATGGACCAGAATTGATTTGGGATCAAATCAAAACCAACCTGATCACCCACTACACAGATAAAAGGGATGAGACTAACCTAATTAGAGATCTCCACAGAGTCACTCAAAGTAGTGATACGGTTGAGAAATTTTTCTCTAAAATCATAGACATCCAAAATCCGATGATGAATTACGTTAAATTAAACACAAAAAAGGGATCCGGCAGAAGAAAATAGTACAATAATCAAAACAAAGAGAACTCTATATGAACAAATGTGTCTGAACGTATTTTTGGCTGGATTGCGAAAACGATTAAGTTTCATGATCCGAGTAATGCAACCACCCGATTTGCCTAAAGCCTTTTCATATTGCTTGAAGGAGCAAAACATCGGTTAGTGCGAATGGAAATATGAAAACTCGTAAACAGTTTTTTTATTTCATGTAAATTTTTAAATTTTCATCAAAGTAGCACGGTTTTTTCGTCGAAGCGAAAACAGTGATAGTTACAACATGTCGGCCCAGATCTATTCAAAACATCAATCTGTTTGTTTTATCATTATTCGCTCACTCTTCGTTGAAAACTGAATATTATTCTAAATCTTTTATTTTACTATTCACGAATCACGATCGAAAAAGTGAGGAAAAAATTAAAAAAATCATCAATTGAGAGATCGAAGATCAATTGAGGAATCGAAACAAAGTGAAGAGTATTTTTGAACTCTGCTAATCAGTATTAACTGAAATACGTGCCTATTATTACAATACCGGTTGGGTTTTTAATCGTTCCGACTGGCATTGTTTTGTTCCAGTTGAATTTTAGATGATGCACAATGTTCTATTATGATTCGTTCTTATTGCTCAACAGTCCACATCGTTTTCACTCACATGGTTCCAGCTAACATTGTGTTTCCTTCGAAATTTTTAGTATTCTCCAGGCTGATATAAATCTGTTTCAACGTTTTAGATAATAATCATGGTATACAATGCTTTGTGGTCATTGTGTAATAATCCGGGTTACTGAAACTGACTCGAGCTTATTCCAACGAGAAAGTTATTGGTTTTCCAGCGATACACAACGTATCAAAATAATCGTCCAATAGTTGGCTTGGCGCCTCTATAGTTTATACACAATACATAGTGCTAGTTGTGTCATATATAGTTGGTTTAGTTTCAGCTGGAATGACGGAAACAGAATGCTATAAGGATAACAAACAGAGGAATCAGCTGAAAAAATATAGCTAGATCGATGTTACTTGCCAAATTTATTAAATTCGTTATTGCCATTTTATTAAACCTCTTAATATTAATAAAACATTTTCAATTTAACATGATTTGTACATTTTTAAACCAACATTAAACTTCTTAAACTTAAATTAATGTTCATCCATATTTATTTTGAATAAACGCAGATGCCTGTTCTGCTATTCGAATGATTAATGAATTTGGAGTACCGCGTATTGGATGTGGTATTACACTTCCATCTACGACACGTAGGCCAGAAACGCCACGAACACTAAAAATAAAAACTGAAAATGTAATACAGTCTGGTTGTAATTTAAATTGTGTACTACCGTAATTCTTCATCGACAACTGCGCTGTCATTCCGACCGTATGCACAGGTACCACCAGGATGATGAGCTGTTAAAGCCGCTTGTCTTATTATACACTCTAAATACTTATCACTCGGATCATTTGTCAGAAAATCATTTGAGTTCGGACCGTATTGTGAGCAAGCTTTTAATTTTGGCCAATGCATTCGTGCTCCAAGTTTATAAAAACTTTGGGTAAAAAATATTTTAACCGAAAATCGTATAGCCCGTATAACACATTCAATGTCAGCATTGTCTGCAAAATAGTTTGGATTAATTAGTGGCGCTGCGAAAATATTTCGTTTTTGTAGCTTAATGGTTCCGCGACTCTTTGGATAGTAGCACGTATTCAAAAATAAAAATCCTTCCTTTGTTGAATTATAGTGAAATGGAAAAAATGATTTGAATGTTTTTGGTTTAAAATTTGCAATCATTCTGAGCGCTTTTTCGTCGATTGTACCCATACCAAACAAAACTGTCCCAACATTATCGTTAATTAATTTACCGATCCCAACAACTCCGGTATTCGATAAAACGCCTCGTCCTTCTTGCAAGTATTTCAGCCATTCTTTGTAATCGAGAATTTTACTTTTTGTTACACTCGCAGGTTCGTTCATTGACACGTAAATTGGTAAATTTGCGTGATCAAAAAAGTTTTCACCGACCAACGGCGAATTATGTATAATAGGGATATCAAGTGATTGTAATTCGGCAACAGGACCAATTCCCGATAATTTTAATAGTTGAGGAGTTTGTATTGCACCAGCACTTAGAATTATTTCATATCTCGCATTTATTATTTTTACATCGGACGGATATTTAGACGAAGATATTACAACAGAGGTGGCATAGTTATTTTGATTAAATAGAATCTAGAATGATTTAAATAAAAATAAACAATACAGCGCACGTTATAATCTAAGAACTACCTTATGCACAATAGTTTCAGTTAAAATATGTAAATTCGGTCGTAGAAAGCTTGGCCGTAAATATTTTTGAAAAACACCATATCGCATTCCATTTTTAATATTGTACTTGGCCAATTCAAATTTAACTCGTAATTCATTCATTTCAAGCTCGTAGCCAGCTTCTATAAATGCATTTGCCAATTTCGAATCACTTAACACATTAAAATCCACAATTTCTTTCGTTTTCTGAGTGGTATGATGCGCCTCAATTGTGCAAGTGTTTGCATTGTTAAGATCGGACTCCGATCTACATGTAAATTCACCACTGTCAACTAAATCCAATAAGTTACCAAATTTTTCTTCCCACAACTCTAAATCCTTTATATCACCGTCATCATGCAACATATAATTTATTTGGCTGGATCCACCAAGCCCTTTACCCCGCGGTATCGACTGTTGTTTATCAAATAATCCTTTCGATGAAAATTCCTGTGATGTTGTTTTAAAACTCCAATCATTTGTTGATCCTTGTAGCAGAGTTGTAGTTAGGGGTATTATCGATAGTGGGCCAAATGTGTCACCAGCCTCTATCAAAAGTATTGTATAGTTTGAATTGGCTGATAAATGAGATGCTAAAACACAACCAGCTGTACCGGCCCCAACTATATTTATGAATAATAAAATTTTAATTAGAGCCACTAAATCATATTTACTTTATTTACCAATTATAAAATCGTACTCTTGGTGATTCTGTAACCCATTAATTAAAAATGGAATGTCTTCGTACCCCAGCCAATAATAAAATCCAAAAATAAATGTCCATAAAAGTAAGATGATGGTCGTTAATACAACAATAACTTAAAGAAAACATGGTATTGATTTACTGAGATTTTTAAAAGCAGTTCTGAAAGATTTTTATAACTTACACAATCGACAAATATTCATTTTGTACTAATAGTTACTCGTCCTTTGTGTATTAGCTACACATCCATATTATTGACTAATATTAATTTCATTTTGCTTTTCAAAAACGAAAAAAAAAAATAAAGTTTTATGTAATCATAATCATATATTGTAAATACAGTTAGTACCTGGTAATATATACATTACTTACTACGTGTTTTAGACATGTTCATTCGTTCGGGGATTCGTGACCTAAGAAGGTCTATTCAATACTATTAATCAAAGTCCGGGTGGCGTAATTAAAAACATCTATGTAGTTTGGTTAGAATATCCTTTAAACAAGATATGCTTCTCTTAAGAGCGCTTCAGACGATCCATCTTTTCGGACCAACTGTCGGTCCAACCAAATTGGTTGTTGTCTACACACTACCCACACTTCGTTGTTTTTATTTCCCTCTAATTTGATTTTGTTTTCTATGCAATTTTTTACATGAATGACGAAATATTGTTCAAAATCTTTGGGATTTCCATACAACACGTCAAACTTAATTTTGTCGACCAACTTGACAAAAAATTAAAAATGTTCTAACATCTGTGACAAGGAAAACATTCACTCCCTGAAGTAAGCGATTAATTGAAAGGACACAATGTTATTGAATATAGCAATCTTCAAATTCAGAAGCTATCCTACTGGCAACAATTCGTTTCGCGAGACCATCACTATCAGGATGAATTTCTTCCATTCATTCAATTGGCCAAATTTGACCAGGTCAATTCTCATTCAGTGCAATCACCATATCAATTACTTTAATGTTTTTATATGGGCAAGATTATTTGTTTTGTTTCTGTAACGATACAATAAATTCATCCTACCAGCGTCGCCAGAAAGATTGGTTATTTTTTGCTATTGTCCACTTAGCGAAAGACAGTTTTCATTGCAGCTCTAATTAATTCTTCTGATGGTGGATGACCCTCGAAGTCATTTTTATGTTTCACGGTTTAGAAGGGCGCGTTTTGTTTTTGTATCATTTTTGAATGCATTCAGAATTCCAAAATTTACGATTTTTGATATTATTTTTGTTATTAAGTGAAATACACATATTCTCCTTTTAATGCAAAGTGGCTGACATCTGACGGAATATTTTGAAACTAGAGCGAAAGGTGATCGACTTCTCAAAAAAACTAGTTTTAATGTATCATAAACTTCATCGATGACTATAATTTGATTGGATATTATGTAAAATGTTCAATTAGTTTCATGTATCAAATGATGGAATAATAGCTGTGTTTCTTGACGCTTGATCTGATCCAGTTCAGTTTCATGAAACAACACAAAGGCGCTTGCTAGATTTCAAAATTTGTGATCCAAAATAAATTTTGGATCATGTTTTCCATATAAAATTTGAACTGACAAATAATAAAATGGAATGAGGCTTTTTCTCGTATACATAAATATCGCTCGCATAGGAAGTGGCGCTAACTAGGCGCTGATTAAAAAGACAATACATATATGTATTCCAAAAGAGGGCAGTACAGAGCAGTAATTTATTATTACATTTTTTATTATACTGACAATCAAAATCAAATAAAAAATGTACAATGTGTTAGAGAAGTAAAAAAACGTAATTTCAAATCAATAAGAAACTTAAGATTATGTATCACTTTTGAATAGGTATACTTAAACGTAAAATCGCCGCATAAAATTGTTGGTTCCAACCATTCTCGTGACACTATTTTTTTTTTTAATTTTGTAATTTGTTCTGGACCGAAGCTCTGCCAACTCGTTTGCGATTCGCTTTTAACGTCCTACGCAGTAGCCAATTCGAGGTCGTACGGCTATAGGTACGATTTGTGTAGAATCATCTCTGCACGTTGTATTGCTCCATGCCAGCCTATAGTACCGAGTAATGACAAGGAAGATTCGTCGGCCCATGAGTTATGTAGTCCGACAAGGCGAGAAGGGGAGGCTAATGATGTTCATTTTCATCGTCGCTCGAAATCAGATGATGATCCGTTTAACATCGTTATCCACTGTGCCGTTTGGTCGGTGTAAGAATAGTTCTGGGCCTAGCCCCATGATTTCGATAAAATGACAATTTTTCGCGACATTTTGTGTTCGATCAAAATATTGTCACAACAAATTTACGATTAGGAGTGGGTGGGATGTTGTAACATCAATTTTTTCGATACTATCGAAATTTACATCTCTTTCATCACGAATAAAATTTAACGTTTTTCAATTTCATTGCTTCTATTGCGATACCTATTCGTGACTGTGGAATTCACGCATTATTCTATCACCTACGTACTTATTTTAAGTTTGAAACCTCAACCAGTCACGACTTAAGAGCTTAAGTTACACGCACCACTTCGGTTAGTGCTACAATCACCATCATTTTATAGGCTTCTCGTCGCATTTTGGTGGTCGTACCACTCCCCTAAGTAGTCCAAACGGAGCACAACTTAAACTCTTAAGTTTTGACTGGTTGAGGTTTGAGACTTTATCGAAAAACAAAAAAAGGAAAAAATAAACAATTTATCAATTAAAGAAAGGATCGCGCACGAGAACAGAACGTCTTTCTTGATCAACGGCAGTCAGTCACACAACGACTACATGATCGCAGAAAATATTCCAACTGCCTGTGAAGAAAGATGAAACGTGAATGGCACAAACAACAAATGTTTAAAATCGAAACGGCTAGTTAAAGAGACCGATTTGTAAAAGAAATCACAATTTCGCAACAAATCTGGAGAGTTACAAATGGACAGAAAACCCGTCCTAACAGTGTGATAAAATTATTTCTCGTCACTTTTAAAAAGACACTTTATTTTTTTTTTATTTCAATTATCCACGTTATTCATTACAAATAATTATTTATATATGCATATTATAAATTATAACAATAGATAAGATAGGTCTCTTTGGTTCAAATTGAACTCATGTCAGGGGCTCCCATTCTATCAGTACAAGGAATCTATTCTATGTGATTATTAAATATACGTTGTACTGCAATTTACAATTTTGATGTCTATTTACACGGATCCGCTCGAAACGCGATATTTCAAAAGGCGATATTTCAAAACGAGATATGATAAAACGAGATATGGTACAAAACGAAATATTTCAAAAAGCGATATTTCAAAACGCGATATGGTACAAAATGAGATATGATACAAAACGCGATATTTCAAAATGCGATATTTCAAAACGCGATATGGTACAAAACGCGATATGGTACAAAATGCGATATTTTGAAACGCGATAATTCAAAACGCGATACGGTACAAAACGCGATATGGTACAAAACGAGATATTTTAACACGCGATATTTAAAAACGCGATATGGTACAGAATATGCGTTGCGAAGCGACGGGAGCGCAACGACCTACCTGATACCGATCCTATGTACTATCGTTCCTATCGATTTTTAAATTCCTATAAACTGAAATTAAATTTCCCCTTCACCCGCCTGATACAACACGATCCTAAACTCCCGTTTTGTACCATATCGGGTCTTGTCCTTTTTGGTGCCGACTGCTGGACATACTTGGAGGTCCACCTATGGAGGTCGATTTGTTGGTAGAAAAAAACGCGATATGGTACAAAACGCGATACGGTACAAAACGCGATATGGTATAGAATATGCGTTGCGAAGAGGTGGGAGCGCAGCGACCCACCTGATACCGATCCTATATACTATCGTTCCTTTCGATTTTTAAATTCCTATAAACTGAAATTAAATTTCCCCTTCACCCGCCTGATATAACCCGATCCTAAACTCCCGTTTTGTACCATATCGCGTTTTGAAATATCGCGTTTTGTACTGTATCGCGTTTTGAAATATCGTATTTTGAAATATCGCGTTTTGTACCATATCGCGTTTTGTACCGTATCGCGTTTTGAAATATCGCGTTTTGATAATTCTCGTTTTAAAATATCGCGTTTCAAATGGGACCCTTCGTATACAAAGCTCGGAACATGTGGTCAAGAATACCATTCCGGAGCCTCAATTCAACTCCCGTGGTTAGTAACAGAATTGTACCCCATTCTGCGAGAGTTAACATGGATTTAGATAATTTATGTTCAAATTTATTTTTTTGAATAACGAACTAATTTCTGCAAATAAACACCCTACTTCAATAAATCTCTAGAGCTAGACCAACTTTACATTTATTACGTTACATATTCAACCGCCATACTTACATGTGCATTTGCGGTCGAACTGTACAAATATTTGTAACATATTAAAGACGAAAATAATCCAATTATAAAAGCGATTTATTTAAATTTACCATTCCCTATGAAAGCAACATTTCTGGAGGGTTTTGCTGACAATTAGAAATCCAATATATAATACGTTTAATTGATAATCCAAACACATGTATAATCTTTATTTTTGATTTTTTTACAATAAAAACAGAATAGTTTAGGCTTCGGCGAGCAACTCATTATCAGAATCCATCTCGATTTCTTCAGCCAACTGCTTCTCAAGCTTTCTAGCGTCAACGTAGGTGATTTTCTCCTCATCAGTGTCTTCATCTTCCATTTTCAAACTATCCTCGAGTGCTCGGCGCTCTCTTAAACCAGCCGCAGGCGATCGTATCAGAGACATATTTTGCTGAACATCACGTACATCTCGTTCAATTTCATATTCACGTCCCTTTCGTAATCGTTCCAAAACAAAGTGGCGTTCTCGTTTTTGGCGAATTTCATTAATTTTCTTAGCAGCTTCAACAGTTTTTGTCCATAACTGTCGATCATATTTGATTGGTATGTTTCGCCGTTTCTCCAATTCGAAGCTAGGATCAATTGTAAGCTCTTTGTTATGTGTCTTTCGGTATGCTTTAGTCCACCTTACTTTACGTGGATTCTTCCTCTTTTTGAAGGCTTTGTGACATTTGGAACGGCAAAACTTAAAGACCTATAAAAAAATAGTACATATTAATATATTATACGCAAATGACCCGCTAATCAATCGTGGCGTAAAATAAATTAAATTTTTGGTTTACCTTTGAATCATTTCGAACGAAATGTATACCATGGCCGGGATAAACTTTTGAAGAGCAAAAATAACAAGTTTCTATACGCATTTTGGCGTTATTTTGTTATCTATTTAATTAAATTAATTTCACAACACTTAAACCAGCATTATTTCACGTGTTTTTTGACAGAAAGAATGAAAAAAACGTAAATATAAAATTTGACAATTCTCGAAATGCTTTCGTATTTTCGTTAAGTTTATACATGGCTAGTGTGGAGATGTTGATACCCTTTAAACAAAAAAGTGAAATGATTTGACTAGTTCATTGGGACACGCAACACTACTTCTTTGAAGTGCCGCATGAAAATTGTCTACGAGCAACATAACAAAGTTAAAAATGTGTGATATATAACCGTTTTGCTTCCCGGTAACACAATTGTGTGGGTACGGTAAAAGTACCATGACAAAAATTTATTTTTTATGTGTTTTCAACAAACTTACACATTTGTGTTTTCCTTTCAAACATATTTTCGTCCGAAAAAAAGCACTACAACTATTGTGTTGGTTGTACTTCAAATCAAGTGAAATTTTTTACCAAAAACGCCATTACATACTATGTATTTTTATTCACACATTTGTGTGGTTCGGACTAAAATTGAGCCATTTTTTTCTGGTTGAAAAAGAGATATGATGCAATTATTGTTGTAAGATGTTGTAAATTGTTGTTGTAAGAGATCACACACCTATAAAACCGATTTTAATTGCGACTCATTTTTCAACAAATTTTTTTTCGGTGAAGTAACAAACAAAAATGAAATAAAGAAATTCAAGGCTATTTTTGACATGTATATTTTAGGAAATGTTAAATAGTATCAATAGTAGCAAATATTAAATAGTATCAATATAGGGAAAATTTTTTTTCTATAAGACAAGAGTGAAGTTAGCTGTTTTAGTTAACTCGTTAAAAAAATTCGAAAATCAACACAGCTGGGTGAAAAAGTAAAACTAGCTTTAACTGTTTCAATTATTTAGCTTAGTTGTCTAAGCAAAAAAATTAACAAACAACGGAAATTTTTCGAAAAAAGATCGAAAAAACGATAAAAGCGACACCGTGACAAAAAATCTAATAACGGGAAATGCGATAAGCTAATACCTCAACCAGTCAGACTTAAGAGCTTAAGTTACACGCCGATTGCACCACTTCGGTTAGTGCTACAATCACCAAAATTTTATAGGCTTCTCGTCACAAATAAACAACTGACCTCTAAAATTTTGGTGGTCGCATCGTTTTTCTAAGTGGTCCAAAACGGAACACAACTTAAGAACTTAAGTCTGACTGGTTGAGGCATAAGAGAAAAAAAGAACACGAACGTCCTATATATAAGTTATTTAATAAATGATTTTAGTTTAAATTTGATTTTCGAGTGTGCATGAATAAAACAATAAAAACAAAATTTTTGTTCAAATTGAAAATAAAGGTTTTAAGGTAGTTATAAATAATTTCCAGTGCATTGGCATGTGTTTTATAATTTTATTTTGTTTTTCGAGTGTATAGTGATTAAACAATAAAAAAAATCTTTCAGTTAAGTGATATTGTGATTTAAAAAAATTCTCAAGTGTCATTTTTGGCTTCTGTATTATAACTAAATAATTAATTACATTTATTTATAATATAAATAATATATAAATTAATAATTAATTATTTTAATTAATAATATTATGTTACATTTTGCCATTTATCATCACATATTTTTATGTACATAAAAATCTATAAATTATGTTGCTACAATGCGAACTATGCGAAGACATTTCATAAATAATTTTTTTGAAAATTCTTTTACACATACATAGACATTGGTGTCGATTCCTTGTACATCTTCTATTTGTCTTTTCTTCTATTATTTCAAAAGCCACTCGATATTTATTTCAAAATTTTTATGTAAATTTATAAAAATAGCAGCATAGCAGAAATAGAAGTATAGAAAAAAAGAGAAAAAGGTTCACATTGAATCGACACAATTGTCTATTATGACTTGTTTTGAAGTAAGAAGTAGTACTTCAAAGAAGTAGACTGTCGAACGGGCGATTGAAATATTTTTTGTGAAACGAATTGTATATCAACAAATATAATTCTTTAATATTATAAAAATAATTGATGTGTGATTTACTTCACCGTACTTCGATAAATTATTTTTTAGGTTAAGTTTCAGTTTCAACATACATTTTTCACAGTTATTTTTTTAGTTGTTTAATATTTTTATATATTTTATTAATTTTCATTGCTATAGTTATTATTCTTCACTTTTAATTTATTTTTTACCACACTATTTTTTATGTACATTCACATTCAACAAAACAAACAATTTGGTCTCTCTCTCTCTGTCTCTCTCTCTCTCTCTCTGGCACTATATCCCATTAAGGGATTTGGCCGCCTCAAATGAGGTTTCATTATCATATTTTCATTTCGGATAATGAGTGATTAATTCATTAGTCTTAAACCAGCCGTGAAATAACTTCCTTGTCACCACCGGGAATCGAACCCGAGACCACCGGTCGCTGGAGCAAGCATGCTGACCACTTTGCTACCGGGGCAAACAATTTGGTCACTAATATTAAAAATTTTCCTTTCGTTCTACCTTTTCATCTACTACGAAAAGAATCCGTACAAAACGTCTAAAACAGGCATGTCTAACTAATTTCAGTGTACGTTTGAAATAAGTCGGTGTTTGGGAAAGGGCCTAATACTTATTTATATTCCATGGAGAAAACAGACATTTTTTAGAGCGACTGAGACACCACAACATTTTTATTTTATTGTGTCTAAAGTTTGGCGGAAATTTCTGCATGAATCAAAAGTAACCTATAAATTATTGACAAAAAATTTAAACACGTCGATTATAGAACTCGCGGGAGCAAATCGATTGCAGATAAAAAACTGCTTATAAAAAAATCATAAAACAAAATTTTAATACATAGCATCATAGAAATTCCTATGGGTTATCAAATAATTAGTAAAGTAAAATTTGTTTTAGATTCGCAAATTGCGTTTGTACGGGGAATTATAAAAAACGATTTGTATGGAAATCAAAACAAATTTCTTGGCTGCTTTGATTGAGAAATTGTTTTCCATTTTATTTAATATGCATTTTCCAATCCGCATTCGATTCGCTCTGACCGATTCTATAATCGACGTAAATTTTTAGTGTTTGAAAATGAATTTTATGCCACAAAAAAAAAATAATATTATTTTTGCGATAAACAGAATCATGTTATTTTTATATTTTCTTTCATTTTTGGAAATATGTATGTATTTTGATATTAACTTAAAGTAATCTATAAATTATTCTAATAAAATGAAGAAACTATTTTTAATGTTTGAAAATGAATTGCTTATCGTAAAAATTATAAAAAAATTTAACATTATTTTTTTCATGTTATTTTATTACTTTCTTTAATTTTAGAAATCATATAAAATATGCTCCGTCATAAACATGTAAGGAAATTTTCGTAATTAACCTTTAAAAGAACATGTCCATTAGAACATTAAATTATTTTTATTAATCAACTTTTTTAATTCTAATTTTAAACTCCCAATTTAATCAATACCAATACAATAAAATGCCATTTCTCTATACACAAAAATTACATAAGTTAGTGTAGGTAAGTACAATAAAAGTTTTGTACTCCATACAAATCGTAAAAAAATGTATGTGAATTTCTTTTTGTTTGCAATAAATCTTAAATATTTTCTAAATTAGAGGAAATTAACATTTACTCGAGCTTTATATTGATGTTTTAGTTGATATTGATATTTTAGTTTACCTTACAAATAAACAAAAATTTGAATTTAGGAGCTTTTCATTTATTAATTATAGAATTATGATAGCAACTTCCTTTTTGTCACAATAAGGACCTTTGCTCACTTGAGCTATGTTTTTTTCAGCAAAGTGAGCCTTGTTTTAGATCACAGTTTCTCGGTTTACTTTGCAAATCATTCGTGAAGCTTACCTCAAGCCACTCGTATGCTCTAATTTCTTTAATTTCTTTATTTAAAGCTGTGGGATAGAAACATAGCTCAAATCGCTCATTTTTTGGGCGATGTGAGCTAATTAATTATCTCAAAAAAATAAAACATTTAAATATATTGCTTTATAGATTGGGTTGATCCTGAGATGTATCTGAATGTTTCTTTTATTTGAGTTTTTGAAACCAAAACGGAAAGCTGTAAAATGAAAATATAGATCTTACATCAGTCAAAAAGCATAGCTGAAGTGTGCAACGGGCCTAACACGTGCGCACAGACAAAAAATCTAAATCTAAAATATTTTTAGATTTAATTTTTTTTGTATTTGTGATGTTTTTATTAGCCCAACCAAATATAAAACAAAACAAAATGTTGTGCAATTTACCGATTTTGTCGACTCTAAAATTTTTGACTTGTGACCACAGAATTAATAATATTCATTAATTAACATACGTGTAACACATATGAACTGTAAAATTTAACTAACTAAAAACACTTTTCATTTAAAACAAAAAAATCAAGCTCAAACACGCAACTACATTTCGTTTAATCTGAATCAGTTATCTGGCCCAAAGTTAGTCGTAACAAAATTGTATCTAGAAATTTGGAAACAACACAAGGAAACAACTCCAGTAAAATTGCCGACTGAGCGCAACTTAACAAAATTAATCGCGATAACGAAAACTTATTTTAATTAATATTCCTTTACGGGACTCTGAATTTACTGTGGTTGGATTGGTGCTAGATAAAAGATCAAAGAAAACTTGTTTCATTTTATCCAGAACAACTTTACTAGGCACTGAATTTGGAAAGGTGATTACAGATGGTTGTTGATTTAAATCAAGCGAATTACTAACAAAAAAGATATGCCTAATACGCTCAATCGACACATTTACAATCGTGAAATATTTTACATCTGATGAGGACCTGAATACGGAGGTTGTAAACCAACGAAGGTTGTCTTAACGCATCAGTTCGTAGAAAAAACCAGTACAAGTTTCCAACTCTTTACTGACAAACGGCTTAGCGATTGAATGTTTTGAAGCTGGAGTATGTTTGAATTCATAAAACTGATATGTCAGTAAAGTTATTGAAAAACTGACCAGGTGCTCTGATTGTACTTCCATAGATAAGTACAGATGAAGTAGCATGTAGCTCTTCACTGAAACTAGTTCTTAAATCTAGTAAGACGATTGGTAATATATTAGTCCAATCTGCCCTTTCGTGACCCATGATAGCGACTTTCAGCATGGGATGTCATCTTTCAACCATACCATTACACGTTGGATTGTGGGGCTGAAAACCGAGAGTTTTGAAAATTCGAGAAATAATTCGAATTCAAATGTGGGATTCGAAACGGATATCCTAGCTGACTAAATAGCAAACAGAAAAAAATCAACGCAAACTTGATCAAATATATTTTATTCCATGGAAATATTTAACGATTAGTTAAAAAATTATTCAATCAAAATTGGATTTCTACGCAAGGTCTATACTTCCACGGAATAAAATATATTTATACCGCATTTACATGCTACCAACATTTTTCTTCTGCAAATTTTTGTAGGTAAATAAGAAGCATCTGCTATATAAAAGTATTTAGTATGCGAGAAATAAATAAATGTATATAGTAATGCAATAATTTTTTTATAGCATTATTATTATTTAATTTTTAATTAATTTAAATGCGAAATATACATTTTTATCAATGGCGTTTGTTTTAGTTATGAATAGAAACACTAGCAACAGTTTGTAGGTAAAGGGGAAGGAAACGAAGAAAGAACCACGACAAACAATCAAAGTGTGGAATGGCCGACTGAGGTATTAATCGTTTGTACGTTGAGTTGAATCAGACGATTGCGAAAACAAATTTCATATAAAACATTTATTTGGCGCACAACTAATCGGCCGTTAGTATTTTTTCTGTGCAACCGGCCGTAAGGAAATTTATGTACATCCCTTTTCCTACCGGCCATCTCCAATTCACACAGTTACGAAAAAGAATCATGTCGAAAATTTATTTTTGTATATATTTTGGACCAACATACACATTTGTGCATTGCAGTTAAATCGTTTTTGTCCGAAAAATAATACTATAACTATAATAATAGTAAAATAATTAATATGCTATCAAAAAAAATAATTAATATGTTATATAATTTATGTTATAACGTTTCAAATTATAATGTTCGTTTTCAAAGATAATTTCGATTTAACTTAGATCCATTAAAATCCGGGGGATATTACAACCTGTCATATTTACACACACACACTTAAGTGAGTTGGACTAAAGCTTTAATTCCATGGATAAAATTTGCTGACAGCAATTTTTTTGCTGATAATACGCAAAAAAAAAATTTCATAAGAGTGACAAAGAAAAGAAATATTTTTTATTTCATTTTATAGAAAAATTTTATGGTTTTACATTTTGGCATAACCTAAAAATAGCATAAAATATTTAATTTGTAAATTTTCGTACAATTCGGTTTCTTTTTATATGTTTTAATTTTTATTTAAGTACCACAAAAAACCACTAACGTTAACAAATTTCAACTCAAAAAAAAAAAAATAAATCGTCATTTGACTATAAAAATGGCGAACATCTATTTTGTATGAGTTTGAGAAAAATTTCTTATCTCTACACACATTTTTTGTAGATGTGTAAAAAGTGCTGCCATAAAAAATACTCTAATTTACATTTTTTATGGCAGCATTATGGTAGTAAAATTCCCCTATCACACTTCCCTTCTCAGTAAAATTTTACTGACAACATGTTTTGTTTCGTACACAACCAGTAATATTTATATTTTTTTCTCGCTTTTGTTTTTGCTGACAGCAGATTATTTCCATGGAATAGGGCCATAATTAATTGCAGCAAAAAAAAATTTTGTCTGGCAGGAAAAGGAATATTCCAATATTTCACCCATCCTTCGTATGGGTAATTGGTAAATAATGTGTTTCGGGCATGCTTCGTTAAATAATTTTATTTTATAAATTCATAACTTAAATGCTCTGCTCGTAGGGCTAGTGTCAAAAATATTTATCGTACACCAAAATTTATAAAAAGTTCTGTGTTGGGAGGAAAATTTATTTTCGATAGATATTCAAATAAATAAAACAACACAATTATTTCTGGTGAGTCATCCATCACAATATTGCTTTGTAAGTTTAATACGATTATTTGTTAATTGTGTCATTGTTAATTTTAGAAAAACAAATTGTATCTTTTTGTACAAAAACAAAATGACATCATCTTCGTTGGAGGTGCCACCATTGCGGTCCCTAAGTGATTTTATTTTGGATTCGGCTCGTTTCCAGCTACCAAATTTTAATGATTTGGAAAAATGGGGAAATCGTGTGGTGAAGAATTTACTTTATTATCAAACAAATTATTTTGCACTCGCCGCTGTATTTTTTGCTGTAATGGCAATTATTCATCCAGTTAAAATTATAACTGGTTTGGTTTATATAGCTGCTATTGCATTTGTAGCTGCAAAATTTATAATTACTGATAAAAAAGCCACAGCGGCTCTTACTAAGAACACAACAAACAGTTGGCTCATTTTGCTCGGAGTTGGTTTAGTTGGATTTTTCATACTTTACATAATCGAGGCGATTCTTATTGTCGCTTTTACTGTTTTATTGCCGTTCTCTGGTAAATACAATTAAAACTTTATATACATTTATGATGAGAAATACAATTTTAAATTTATGTTTCAGCTGCATTTGTACATTCATCGCTACGCCGCCGTAACTTAAAAAATAAAGCTGCAAACATCATGGAGAAATATGGTTTTATAAATACACCAATGGGGGTTTTCTTAGACTTTATGCAAGTGAATCCCGACATAATTAACCTGAAATCGACGGATTTTTTTCACGAAAACTAAACGTTCGCTCAAAATCAGTGCTTCACAAACAAACTTTATATTAATGAAAATATTTAAAAAATTATATCGATTTGTTCTTCACAATATTGGCAATTTTAAAAATAAAATAAAAGTACTGTTTAAGCAGCGGCAATGTATTCGGAAACAAGAAAATGTAATGCGCAATTTCCAAAAACATTCTTCTCATGTTATTAACGACAAACTATCTAAAAAAAAAACGTTTAGAAATTTTTCAAATTTTTTTGCAACTTTGCAAAAACGAAAAATCGAGTGATATTATAAACTGCGAATGTACGATAAATTTATACGTATTACACATTTAAATTATTATTATGTATATTTGCTAAGAATTTTATTTTAATAAGTTTTATGTTGTTCATTTTTACATACGTTATTTAAGAAAATACAATAAAATCATGTATTGAATTTTCATTTGAAAGTTTGAATTTTATTCAGTGGGTGTAAAAAAAAACCACCGCGTTAAATTAATTCTTTTATAAATTTTAAATTTATCAGTAGTGACATCTAGCGGGAACTAGAATATTATCATTACATTGCCATCTTTAGTTTCGGCTATGAACTTATTTTAAAATGTTGAATCTAATAATGGTGTTAATTCAATGCAAATCTTCTATTCTTCTAATTTTTATTGTCTGTGCGAAGGAATTTTGCGATTCATTTTTGAGGCTCATACTTTTGTTTTATAGAATCAAAAAATTAATGGATAATATTTTAGTATAGATTCTAAATAACATATTTATACGTACAACAAACAATATTAATATTAATTAAGCATTATTTTAAAACCATTTTTGGAGTACTGTTTATCTGTTGAATGGTTTGAGTTACGACAGAAATCCCATTTTGGAAATGTCTAACGGTAAAATTTTCGGAGATAATGTGCGATTTCTGTAGTGATTATCACAGCAGAAATCCCATAGATCCGTTTGATCATTAACGTATATGTTTTCCTTTAGTTTAATTCTGCCAAACTGTGCATTGCTAAAACAATTTAGTTCTCCTCTGAATTTTCCTAGAACGGCTATATCTGCCCATTTAAGTGCATTATGTACAAAATCTCTTGGAGTTGTAGTTTTCTAGTCGCATTGTTTAAATTTGTTGTATATAACCTAATAAGACCAGGATTCAGTGGCGGCATACTCCATATCAGCCGGATTTGGCAATAGAAAAACCTTAATTCAACCCTATTTTTCGTTAAATTTTTGGATTCGATCACAACTAAATCAGTATCAGTGGTGTGCCCGGTTGGTGCTTCCATCTTTGAGATATTTGAGATAGTATTCGGGTCGAAATTAATATCCCGAATATTATAATTAGGTATTATATGTAGGTAGAGTACAGCTTGTGCTAGAAAAAGACTGAATAATTGTTGGGACTCCTTTCAATTTTATTCGCAAACGCGTTTCTCTTATATGTAGATCGTTGATAATTTTTATGTGACGTTCTTTTGCGACACCAGATGATCTCCTTTTCTATTTTTACCGGAAGCATTCAGAGCTACTTCTGTAGTGTGAAATATTTTGCACTTCGCCTTTTTCGAGATCCATTACGCAGCTTCTAAATAATTCATTAAATTTCAAATATTTTAAAAGTTAGGTGTTGATATTTCTCATTTTTATCCCCTAACGTTCAAATTATACAATAGAAAATCGATCAAAAGACTGTCATTTCACGGTTGTTCTTCGATTTTCACATGAATTCCTTAGTTAGGCACAAGTAAGTTGTTGGCCAATCGACAATTACAAGGAGAAATGTAATTGTGATTTCAAAATGTTTTGCTGTCATTTCATCGTGGTACAGTAATCAGAAAGATTAAGTACTGCGGCGGTCTCGTTAGACTTGTTGGCCGATGTTTACTGACACAATATAAAACCGAATTTTTACCTAAAGGTGTTCCTGCATAAGTGCATAGGTACAGTAATCTACTGATGAAATGATAATCAACATTCGGGAAATACAGTAAGACTAAGGTCTTTCAATACGCAAATGCCTTACGGACGGAAAATGATGGAATATTATAAATCACGTTTTAGAAATGCTTAAATTTGTATACTCTAAACCACATACGTTTCGTTATACATTTTATGGTAAAGCCAACCATATAAACCAAATCACTAAGTTATGTATTAACTTTTAGTATGGCGTGACGAATAAATTCGCAGAACAGCACAACGATATAAATTTGATAAATAATTGATGTTACCGCGTGTAACCATAATACATTCTACTTCTAATAGCCGCACACATTTTTTAACGTGTAGATACGTTTTCCTTTCACACACTTAGATGTACGAGTACATACCGATAGAAAAGACGTTCAAAATTATGCACACGTGATTGTAAATAGAAAACAGAAACCAGAAACCGTAAATAGCCCAACCATAAACAGAAACACGAAGCCAAATAAAAAGCACCACCGCCAACAATAACAACAACATCAACAACACCATCACGCTAGAAGGGCTAAAATGTGTGTAACAATACACACATTCTTCTTCCTTCTTTTTACTCTTGGCAATACACTTACTCATTCGATTTTTTTATTGTTTTGCTCAAATATTCCTTTAACAGATAATTTTCTTTATTTTATCCTGGTTTTCTTCTAACATTTTGTTGTACTTTACTTGTTTTCCCTATTATTTGCTCTTCCTCACCTTAATACATAACGACTTGTCGAAAATTTTTAACAGCGGACTATTGGTTTTGTGCAAACGTTTTTACGTTTTCCTCGGTACATAAAGTGCCAGCATCACTGTGAAACTTTTCCATCGACCGTGTTACGATAAAATGAAATCTTTAAGTTATTTTATTTGTAAATGAAAATTCTTAAGAAAAATAATATAAAAACACACATCCAGCTGTTCTATTCTGTCTTCTGTAATTTCGTTTCGTTACGTATATGTAACTACGGAAAATCTCTATATACTATTTCTTCTCTTAATGTCCGATTTTCCTTTCCTCATTTTCCCAATTTTCATTCACAGCTTTTTTTTTGTGTGTTGTGTTTTGTTTATTTTTCCTTATCGCGAAGGATATGAAATTATAGTATTTTCTCTTTATTGTTGCGTTTAGTGTTGTTGGTGTCTTGTACTTATGTGTTTATATGGGAACGAATATAAATAAAGAAGACGACGTGGCGGCAAGGAATGGGGATGATGATGAGGTGGATGGAAAATATTTTACCGGATCTATAAAGAAAATACCAATAGGAAAAGAGGCAAACAACCATAAAGGCTAATTGAATATTTTCTGTTGCTGGGTCTGGACTTTGAATTATAATGTATTGTGGTTTATTGTAACGATTTTCTATTTTCTAGTTTTCCCTCATAGATGTAAAATACCGAACCATATTTTATCGCAAACAAAATACATATTTAGTAACAGGCATTTACGCCTTGATATGAAAATTTGTTCGCAGCAACTGTCCAATGTGCTTTATGCACAAACTAACTACTTATCTCCAACGAGTTCCACCAATCCGCCCTAGCCCGCGGTGTTCCATGTTTTGTAAGAGTCCAATCAAAAACGTATTTTTGTTTTCTGTAAAATATTTTAGGATTGAATAATTATAAAATGTTTTATTATTTTACAGCAACTTTTAAATTTTATTCAGTTACAATTTGAAATAAACAGAAGAAGGTGTAATTATTTTTGGTTATGAACAACCTTAAAGAGTTTTTTGACTTTTGATTATCAAAATAATTTTAGTACCAAAATTAGTTAAGTGTTGTCAGAGTAATATTTTCTCATGGGGCTCTCACAACAAAGTACGAGCAATGTAATTGCAGAAACTCTGACCATACTGCAAGAAAATTAATGTACGGAATGGACTTAAACGTCATATTTTCGTAAACGTTCACAGTATGCGAAAGGCATAGTAAAAACAAATTGGTAGCGCGTAGAAGCGAAACAGTGTGATACATTATTTTTATAAGTCGCTAACATTTCCCCGACCTTGAACGGATGTCTCAGTCTCTGATGTCTCGATTGTCAACGGACAAATTTTAGTGATTGGACGTTTCAAAAATCCAGTGACAGTCTTAAGAGTCACTACTCTTATTAGTCTGTCGGATCCTGGATGTACCTCAGCGACCCAAGCGTTTTTCCATTTAAGAGACGATATATTGTCGTCACGAATGATTATGATTTCACCAACCATTTTGTAGTCATTTTGTAGACCACCTATCCTAGAAATGCTGCTTTGATTGAACAAGCATTTCCCATCGTTGTTTTAGAGGCACCTTCTTCTCCCTTATGTCAGTTTCTGGAATGCTCACAAGTGGACGACCAATTAAAAAGTGGCCTGGTGTGAGTATGAATATTTCATCAGTATTGGATGTTTGCTTTGCACACAGAGGACGTGAATTGAGCACCGCCTCGGCATGTTTTACGAGGGTGTTCAATTCTTCATATGTTAAATTGGCTGTTACCATCACTCTGCGAAGATGAAATTTAGCTGATTTTACAGGAGGATGCACATTGTTTTTCTGTTCAATTTCATCGGACTATAGCATCTTGTATGTCGCGTTCAACTCAGAGTTGGTTCCAACAAAGTTTGTACCTCTATCAGTGAAAACGTGTTTGAAAGGTCTGCAACTAGCTCCATGTGGACCGCCTTGGTAGCAAGACAAACAAATATGCAGATATTTGCCTTGGTTGGTGGTTTACCCCGAATCTTATGATGAAAGAAAACGGAACCAAAAAAGCCCATTGTTGTATTGTAAAATTCTGATTAAATTTTTACACGCTCAGAAGGTAAATCTCCCATCAACTGCGAAACAGTGCGTGGTCGAAGTATAGCGCAACGTACGCATTGACTACAAATTGTCTTCGCTACCTGTATACCATTTCTTGGCCAAAACTGATCACGTACAATTAACAATAATGCCTGAGGTCCCACATGCAGATGTTTTCTATGTAATGTGAATAGTGATTCTGTTATAAAATGCCTGGGCGGGAGCAGAATGAGATGCTTCGTTGTATAAGCCAGTGATGAAAATTGAAGTCGACCTCCGAATGATGACATCATGATCTAGAAAGTGCGATAGAGATTTTAGGTTTGATCCTTGATTGAGTGACCCTTGCGTAACTCCTTGAAAACATGTTCGTATAGCATTCATGTTGGATCAAATTTACAATGAGTAGAACACCAGCCTCATAGTCGATTGAGTCGAGCGGTCGTCGTATTCGATCTTTAGGAGATAATTTTAGATTTTTTATGAAACGACTGACATACGTGTTTTATGTTATCCAGAATTTGTATAATGTAATTTGCAGAGCATTATTGCAGGAAAGGATGGTTTTCGAAAGTTTCTTTGCTTCAGGAATATCGGTAATGTTCGCGCTCGACGAAAGTTTAACAAACCCGATTGGTTTGAGATTTAGACCAGGACGAGTGGTGAGACGACTCAGGTGAGTGTAGAAATGAGGGGCCCGAAAACCACAGTTCACAGTTTAATAATTGAGCAGCCTTCTTGCCCCTGGAAACAATATGCGTTGGCCAGCTAATTAATCATCATCAAGTACGCACTTTTACTGGCATCCGTGAACCCGTGCAGCTGTATGTATTTGGGTTTCTTGATGCCATCAAAAAGTGTCAAGGAACGGCTAATCTCCGTAAATATTGTAATTCATAGACCGAAATATTTGCCATTCGGTATGGAGGTGCATAGGTAATGCTTGATCCCAATCGCCTTTTAGTTGCCATAATTTTTGAATGATTCGTTTTCCAAGGACAACTACCGGAGACAAAAGACCGATTGGATCGAAGATGCGTGCTACTTCCGAAAGCACAGTACGGTTTGTTATGCGTTCGTCTGAAGAATTTTGAAATCAACGAATTGAAAATGTTCAAAAATCGTTACTACGGTATACATACATTGGAAAGATTGACGGGATTATGATTAAGATTGGCCGTACCATATTAGTCAGCCACCATATCTGGCTGCCTGCAAAACTTACAACATGTCGACAGCGACGTTCCAAAACAGACGCTAGTAGCAAAAATGCTCGTTTATTGGATAAAATTAAGGCACCAAGTAGGAACCTAAGAAAATGCGAGTTACTTCAACTAGACCTGCATAATACCAATTAGGGCACAAAATGAATCAATCAATATGATATCGAAGACCTTTTACAACATTGACCACTTATTTGATTTTATAATAAGTAAGAATAGGTTAATGCAGCATTATGCTCCAACCTGAAAGGGTTCTAATTTTTAAATCTTACTGTACAACTTATTGCATTTTAACCGTTTCCAAAATCTTTCAAGCCGATAAAATGTTATCCTCAAAAATAACAGAAGGAGTTATTTGTAATGTGAGCGACTAGGTTGACAAAGGAGCGAACGGAATGCTTCAGCTTGGCCCATTGATTTTCGCTCTGTTCACAGAATTCCGCTATTGCTCTATATAAGGTGACTTGCAGCACGTTTGGCGGCTAGGTGAAGACGGTGGGCGGGTTTTTTGTCACTAACTACAAAGGACAAGATGTGCTGCACTTCAATACAAACGACAACATTGATATTAGACTACTAAATTGTACTTACGGCAACAATATGTACCAAATCTCTGATATTAAAAACAGTAACGATAGACAACTTGATTTAATATTTGCAACAGCTTTCGAACATTGTAACGTAAGAGAAGCTGATGATACTGAGTCTTGTTAGTAAAACAACATAAAGCATTAATAACCAACTATAGCCTATCTACTTCACCTTGCAAACTTCAAAACGAACCGATATACGAGTACAATTTCAAACAAGCTAATTTTAACTCAATTAAGACAGAAATTGATATGATTAATTGGCAAGAAGTATGCTCCTATGATAACCTTGATTTCACTATTGATCAATTTCATACTTATTGATGTAATTATTTCAAGACATGTTCCCTGGGTAAAACATATAGAAAAAACCCCAAGTTTGAGCCTAAGGCTAAAAATTTAAACATCGGGGCTTTAATTTAAACGATGGGGCTTGAAATTTTGCTTAATGCCTAAATAAAAAAGCTTAAGCCTACTGATTTGTTTTGGGCTAGAGTACTTGTATTTAGATAGTAAAAATAAAAAATAAAAAAGTTGGTTGCCGTCGCCGTATGGTACGTAGCGCCATCCTGGTGAAACCACATCTCGTCTGGATCAATGCCATTCATATTTTCAAACAATAAATCATTGATCATGGTGAGGTAATGATCTCCATTGACGTCGTCTATAAGTTGCGCGAATAATTCCGTAGCGTTGTTCAAGCGTCAGTCTATTCATGATGATTTGCCAGAGTACATTTTTCACAAAAATTTAATTTTTTGTTTTAGTTTTTACAATTTCAAGTTCTATCAGGCTCAAAAAAACACCCGTTATATTACGCTCACTAATTGATATCGTGTAAGGGGGTAAAGGGCATCGGTCTAGAAGGTCAATACACCAGCCCAAATGTCAACCTCACCTGCACGTGGTGCTCCCTGCTAATTAACCAACGAGGCTCTGGCGACCGAGTAACGGCGGGATAACCGAACACCGAGAACCTAGTAAATGATGTTCTCTCCACTGACCTACTGCCAATTTCACTGGTTAGATTGGTAGCTGCTTCAATAACCAGTCATTATAATGCAATGAGTTTTCAACAAAAAGGAATTTTTACCCCAGGTGGTACACCAACTGCTCAGTTGGCTAATCCACCCTCTAACGAGGCCGGCTCAAAGGATTCTGGGGTGAGCCAACCATTGCTATTCTCATTCAATCGAAGTTCAAAATTAGCTAGGTCACCTAGACAAATAGAGTTCGCAACTCAGCAGGAAATCGAAAATGCTGAACTACGCAGAAGACTGAGTGAAATAGAAAAAGTCGCATCGCAACTTAGCAATGAAATCGCTAAGTTAAAGATAGAAAACGAGGAGCTAAAGAAGCCCAATCTGATAGAGGTTGTGGAAACTCCTCTTACTTGTTATAACGAAACCAGTACTCTTGCCCGAACTGACGCTGAGTTTCACACAGATGAGGAGGAACTTGCAAGAGAAACTGATTGGATACACAAACAGAAGAAAAGACCAAGGAAAAACGAAGAGCAGAATTATCGCCAGAAGTTGATGGGCTTTCGCAAGCAAAAGTTAATGAAACTGTCAATCCAGTGCCTGTACCCCAACATCACCAGCGACAAGAACAACGAAAGGTTGCGACAAGAACAACGAAAGGTTGTGATAGGCATTACTGAGTTTGCGACTATCCAAGCTCTAATGAAATCAGTGTCCACAAACGACTATAGAGTAGTTGCACTAAACAATAATGTTTGGAAGATAAGCACAAGAGATCCCGATGCATACAGAGCTTTAGCCACAAAGCTCACTGAAGAAGGTAAAGAGTGGTATACATATGAAGACAAAAATAACCGAAACATCAAGGTTATGGCCAGAGGTCTACATCCCACCTGCAGGAAGGAGGATATAATAGAAGATCTCAAAATGAAAGAACTGCAAATTGAAGACGCAGTCAATATCCTTAAACGAGAGAAAGTTGAAAATAGTCAAGGAACCAAGATCGTTAAAAGAGGGCTCCCGCTATTCATGCTCACATTCAACAAAAGCGAAAAAATTGAAAATATATTTAATATCAAAGCAATACTTAATATGAGGGTTAAAATAGAACCACTGAAAAAGAACACGAGATTAATACCTCAATGCAAGAAATGCCAAGCTTATAACCACACCCAAAGATATTGAGGGAGAGATGTTAGGTGCGTAAAATGTGCCGGCAGACACAACGCGAAAGACTGTTCTCTTAGTCGAACCGAACCTGCAAGGTGTATAAACTGTAAAGGACAACACCCAGCCAATTATAGAGGATGCGAAGTAGCGGTACAACTGCAAAGGTTAAGTAAATTTGAATTTCCATTATCGGCCATTCCTATAGATCGTAATTCAGTTCTGGCTAGTACACGAAGTTGGTCAATGAGTCACCTAACAAAAACAACCTACTGCTAATAATGCACGACCTCGGGTTTATGGCTACGAATTTTGATGTTTTAGATGTTAAGATGTCATTTTTACTCAAATTTGGATGGCCAATATTAGCCATGTTTGATGTTTGTGATTCAGGTCAGAGTCACTTATCATTAGTCAGGAGATTTTTTTTGGTTTTGATTACTAAATTTTGATGGCCATTGACGATCATATCTGGAGATTGTGATTCAGTTCTCTCTTATTCGTTAAGTAGTTGATTAAACACCTATACCTAAACTCATCTTGTTTTAATAATGCACTGCTTCTGGTTGATTATTACCAATTTTTATTAAATTTTACTGCTATAAAAGGACATTCTTATTTGCTTATAAAAGTAAAATATTCTTAAGTTAAGAATTTTAATCTCTGGAAAAATCTCTGGAATTTTCTTATTAGAATTCAATGAGAAATTCATAATTGGTTTGAGTTCAGTATATTTGGTTTGCGTCCCGACTGTTTTAGTACAATATTTTGGTTAAACATTTTATGGTTATGTTACAGTAATATTTTTTTCTCCGTAATTTATCAATTAAAATTTTAATTTTTACTTTATTTATAAGATACAATATTTTTCTGCCATTTTAATTAAGACAATTTGATATACGTCTTATAAATATATTGATAAAATTTGCTCGATTTCATTAAACTTATCGTGATGTGCTTATTTTTTAAATATCGTCAATTCAATGAATATATTTCTGTCTCTTGTTTCTATCTCACTTTTATTTTATTTCAATGATTTGAATTAATATTATGTATAAATTTTGTAATTTATATAAAAATTTGTTCTATGCTTTCTAAACTATTTAAAATAATGTAAAAACAAACATAGTATTTTACTTTTTATTAAGAATTTCGCAAATTAAAAATCATAACAGTGTACTCCACACAACTACATAGAAAGGCTTTAAAATTCCAATTGGAATTAGCAGGATTCCAATTAGATTTGTATACGTATACGAATTTAATCTATGGAAAAATCTATGGAATATTTCACGGGCCCATGTTAGTGCAGTTGCACTGAAAATTTGTTTAAGTCGCAATTAAAACCGGTATTATAGGTAAACGGGGGGAAAAAACGAAGAAAACTACGGTCTCTGTGATACCCCGTGTGCCATCAGCCATTGGTTGGCGATCGATGGTTGTTGTTGTTTATAGAGAAGAAGTAAAAACAAAATTAGTAAAAGAAAAATCATTTCAGATAACACCTCAATTGTTTTTTGTTGTTTTGATTTTTCGTGTTTAACGATTCGATATATTTCCGCATACAAAGACAAATGGCGGCTATAGCCGTCATTTGCTTTGGGAAGAGAAAAAATGTTGTGATTAGCAAATGACGGCTATGACCGTTGAGAGTTTTCATTGAAAAACTGTGAGAAAATGCGATAATTTTCACTTCCAAACATATAAATTACGCTCAATTTCATATGGTAGGCATAAACAATTGAAAAAATTGTGTTTTTAAGCACGGTCGTCAATTTAAAAGTGTGCGGCAACGGGTTAATACTGGGTTGTTCGTAAGATGCACTAGTAGCACAAAGCGTAGTTTTGTCCGCTTCTAACCCACTTTTTAGCATTTTGGCATACACTTTTGGCTTATGATTTTTTCGGATGAAGCTAGTAATATTGCATTTGGTGATATACTGTCCCAAGGGAACGCAGTAAAAAATAACTTCCAATTTGCTATGCTTCCCGACAAAGCCAGAGGAAAACAATTCCACGTTAGAAAAATGTAAGCTATCGTGTGAGACATTAAATATTTTCGGCTCGGCCATACATGTTTGAATGAAAGCTTATTATCAAAATTCGTTCGTACTTTTTTTACACACTCCGCAGAGCACTGAATGGTCAATGGTTCACTAGAAGCGCATGGTGTATTTATTACTTTTCGAACTAATTGTTAGAAAAGTGATAAATCCAGAATCAAAATTCCAGCATTATGATGTTTTGAATGCTTTGATGCAATTAATACCTTCAGTGCCTCCAAGTTTTAATCATATATTCAGTGAAAGTAGTAAGTATGATTGACTGCCATCGGCAGATACAATAGTTGTAATCGGATTTCTTCATATTGCTTAACTCCGTATTCGAATGTTAACTTCTTATTATCATCGAGTAAAAATGTTCATTATAGTGAATATATCGTATGTGTGAATGCTGATTTCTTGAATGAAAAAGACACCAAAAGCAAAATACACGAAAGCAATAAGGTTAACATGAAAATCAAAAAGTAAATATGAAAAGAAAGTTTATTCCTTCTTTTTACCGCCTATCTTAAAATATATGATTGCTACGTCTTCGTGTTGTGTTTTTTGTGTCTCCTTATTATTATCCATGTTAAGATGGGTAAATTTAATTTGATATTTATATTATTGTGTAAAACATGATTATTATTTCTGCTGTTTGTTGGTGTGGTGTCTGTTATCAGACAAAATGACAAATGTAGACAACATTTTGATTGTTGTGTACAGTTGAGGTTTATATCACCATTATCCCGCATCCTGGTAGACATTACACGAAAATGTTATGATTGAATAGCGAATTGTTTTTTGATTGAATGCGTGAGGTGGGTGACAATATAAGAATTTGATACAAGATGATGTAATATGGGGTGATTTAAATAACAGGAATATAGGAAACAGGTTTAGGGCATACGGGGCCAATTTGGACATGAAAATACATATGTAAGTTGTCGTCTCTATTTACCAAAATTCTTAACACGGCATTGGTACCCATTTCCTTTCTATACTCGTACATACCAAATAATCTGAAATTATTATTAAAGATATTTCTAGTGTTTGCAACAAAGAAAAATTTAGAAACGAGGGGATTTCAATGACGTGAATTGTATATTAGTTCTCGTATATCGTATAAGTTTATCTTAAATTCGGGAAAAATCCAAGTAATTTCATTTTCATTTGATTACCATAAAATACATATTTTTATTACAGATCAATTCAATTTTTGTTATAAAAATTAAATTAAATTTTTGCTTGTGGATTTTCTACAAATATTTTTTGATTACCGGTAAATAATCGCATCATCATATTGGATTTCGTGAGGTGCGAGACTGCGTCTTAATAATACACTGTATATATGTACAACTATATAAAATAAAATGGGACGTGTTAAGTCTAATCTGGACGCATTTTATCTGCAGGCTTAGAATTTCTTGTACATAGGTATGTATATTTAAGGAGATTTTCTATAATTCGAAAGAAATACGTGCGTACTACCCGAGGTGTATCTGCAATGTCGTAATTACGCAAATTATAATTTTAGTAAATAATAACTGTTATATTAGTTTGGTTTGTTGTTTTTTTTAATCTTTGAAATTTGTACTGGCCGGCGCACCCCCAACTCTTTCGCGGTTCGCTTTTCATGTCTTACCTTACGCAGTATAGTCAAATCGAGGACGTACGGCTGTCAAAATGGCAAAGTTGGGGAGTTTTATTGTCGCAAACACGTTAATGCTACGGTGGTACGAATGTAACTAATTCTCGATAGTTCTCATTTATCTGATACTGATTCGTCCTCGATCCACTCGTCTGTTCGCGCGAGGAGTTCGAACTGCTGTGTCCACAATAGGCGGTAAGGTCGTTCAAAAATTTAATTACTGGTGCTGTTTTGGTATTTCGGACGGCTCTCACAATTTTAAACTTCATAAGTAAAAGCGTCAGACATTGCAATGATATGTGTCTCTTCATGTTTACTCTTTACAAACAGTCCGAGGTGGTCGATATGCATCACCCGAAATAGTATCGATTCCATTGCCCCAAAGTGAGGATGAAATTCAACGCAGGCAACAACGTAAGATTTCAAATATCGGCGCATTTTCGGAAACCACAAATTTTCTTTAATTCGTTCAATTGTCTTCTCGATACCAAAGTGCTCCGTATTATCGTGAACATGTTGTACCACTCGAGATCGAACTGCTTTTGGCATAACAAATTTTGGTTCGTCACCCTCCTTGTGAAACAAATGATTTTCTTCATCAGTCGAAATTTTTCTCTCAAATTCTCTTCATCGCCGGAATGCTGATATCCGTTGAGTATGGCAATGGTTCTGTTCAAATTTTCATCCTGGAATTGCATGGTAATAATCCAGTCGTTTAGATCAATTCCAATTTCATTATTGAACCAATATGTCTCCATTTCTCTCGGCGGTTCATTTGGAGATCGACTTAACGCATCGACGCATCTCAAAATCATATTCGAGTAGTCACATCCACCATCTTGCGATTCTCTTTATTTGTGCGACAACAAAACAGTATTATGTAATATTTATTTCAAATAAAATAAATCCAAAATTGAGTAATTTTTTTAAAAATACATCTTAAAATTTGAAATAAAGTTCTCCTCAATTAAAGTTTTTATCTTTGGACTTCCGTAGCAAATTGGTGAGCGACTTCGAAATTAACGATTAATTCTTAATAAGCTATCGGAAAAGGTGAGACCTTTAAATCGTCGGACGTCGGTGACGACAGACGGTTGCGAACAATTCTTGATGGCACAAACTTTACCTTCTCCGGGGAACATTCCTTTTCTGATTTCGTGACCCAAAAAGATGCTCTCAGTTTTAAGAAATTTACACTTATCCAGCCGAAGAGTCAATCCGGCTTGTTGTACAACAGTGAAGAACTTGTATAGTCGTGTCAATCCTTTTTTAACGGTTTTACTCGGAATCACTACATCATCGAGGTATACAATCACTTCACCGGGCCCGTGAAATATTCCATAGATTTTTCCATAGATTAAATTCGTATACGTATACAAATCTAATTGGAATTCTGCTAATTCCAATTGGAATTTTAAAGCCTTTCTATGTGGTTGTGTGGAGTACACTGTTATGATTTTTAATTTGCGAAATTCTTAATGAAAAGTAAAATATTATGTTTGATTTTACATTATTTTAAATAGTTTAGAAAGCAGAGAACAAATTTTTATATAAATTACAAAATTTATACATAATATTAATTCAAATCATTGAAATAAAATAAAAGTGAGATAGAAACAAGAGACAGAAATATATTCATTGAATTGGCGATATTTAAAAAATAAGCACATCAAGATAAGTTTAATGAAATCGAGCAAATTTTATCAGTATATTTATAAGACGTATATCAAATTGTCTTAATTAAAATGACAGAAAAATATTGTATCTTATAAATAAAGTAAAAATTAAAATTTTAATTGATAAATTACGGAGAAAAAAATATTACTGTAACATAACCATAAAATGTTTAACCAAAATATTGTACTAAAACAGTCGGGACGCAAACCAAATATACTGAACTCAAACCAATTATAAATTTCCCATTGAATTCCAATAAGAAAATTCCAGAGATTTTTCCAGAGATTAAAAAAATATATCAAATCAACTTAAGAATTTGTCACTTTTATAAGCAAATAAGAATGTCCTTTTATAGCAGTAAAATTTAATAAAAATTGGTAATAATCAACCAGAAGCAGTGCATTATTAAAACAGGATGGGTTTAGGTAGTTGTTTAATCAACTACTTAACGAATTAGAGAGAAATGAATCACAATCTCCAGATATGATCGTCAATGGCCATCAAAATTTAGTAAACAAAACCAAAAAAATCTCCCGACTAATGATAAGTGACTCTGACCTGAATCACAAACATCAAACATGGCTAATATTGGCCATCCAAATTTGAGTAAAAATGACATCTTAACATCTAAAACATCAAAATTCGTAGCAATAAACCCGAGGTCGTGCATTATTAGCAGTAGGTTGTTTTTGATAAGTGACTCATTGACCAACATCGTGTACTAGCCAGACCTGAATCACGATCTCTGGGAATGGCTGATAATGGCCATCAAAATTTGGGTAAAAATGACATCTTAACATCTAAAACATCAAAATTCGTAGCAATAACCCCGAGGTCGTGCATTATTAGAAGTAGGTAGTTTCGGTTAGGTGGCTCATTAACCAACATCGCGTACTAGCTAGACCTGAATCACGATCTCAGGGTATGGCTGATAATGGCCATCCAAATTTGAGTAAAAATGGCATCTTAAAATCGAAAAAAAAACTACAAAATTCGTAGCAATAAACCCGAGGTCGTGCATTATTAGCAGTAGGTGGTTTCTGTTAGGTGACTCATTGACCAACATCGTGTACTAGCCAGACCTGAATCACGATCTCTGGGAATGGCCGATAATGGCCATCCAAATTTGAGTAAAAATGACATCTTTAAATCCAGAACATCAAAATTCGGAGAAATAACCTGAATTCGTTGATTGTTAAGATTAAGCTTAGTATTTATCTGTATTTACCTCTGACTTATTTCATGAATCTGGATATTTGGAAAGAGGGATATTCATTATTTAACTCTATAGAAATGTTAACTAGAGATTTTAATATTATTTTTTAATTGTTCTTATTTGATTTAGAACTAATTATTCTACAAGAATTTTGATGTTTTAGATGTTAAGATGTCATTTTTACTCAAATTTGAATGGCCATTTTCGGCCATACCCTGAGATCGTGATTCAGGTCTGGCTAGTACACGATGTTTGTCATTGAGTCACCTAACCAAAACTACCTACTGCTAATACTTCTCGACCTCGGGTTTATTGCTATGAATTTTGATGTTCTAGATGTTAAGATGTAATTTTCACTCAAATTTGGATGGCTATTATCGGAAATTCCCAGAGATCGTGATTCAGGTCTGGCTAGTACACAAAGTTGATCAATGAGTCATCTAACCGAAACCACCTACTGCTAATAATGCACCACCTCGGATTTTTGCTACGAATTTTGATGTTCTAGATGTTAAGATGTCATTTTTACTGAAATTTGGATTGCCATTATCGGTCATTTTGGCCTGTAGTACATGAAGTTTTTCATTGAGTCTTGTTAGTAAACCATTTTGTGCTTACAATGCTTGACTTATGGTTTTTTGATGCAAAGTTTTATTTTCTATGATTTTTAAAGTTATAATATGTTTTTAAAAAAATCTCGATAATTTCTATACCACGTATTGTTGAGTTTGTTTATATTTTTTTTTTTAGAAAATGTTATATATTTTTTATTTAAATTGAGGTTTGAGTCATTTTCTAAAAAAGACTCATACTTATATGATTGTACTAAAATTTCCAATATGATTCATTTTTTTCCTATTTGAATTTGAATTAGCAGTGTGATACTCATACATACATAACATCTATGGAAAGTCTGGAATACTTCACACCCGTCACTTCACCAGGGTTCATCATCTTAACGAATTTAGTCATGATGGCTTGAAATACGGCTGGTGCGTGACTAACCGAAATGCATTCAATTATATATTCGAAATGTCCTTCTGTCGTTTCGAAAGCGATTTGATAATAACCCATTTTCATATCCAATGTACTGAAATATTTATTCCGGACTGACATCGACTAAGACGTTGGGCGAGCCGTACGGAAAATCAGAAGGTCGAATAATGCCGTTCTGTAAGAATTCTTCACAATATTCTTGACAATCGGAGAAGCGAAAACATCGGGATGTGACGACAGCAAAGCTTTTACGTCGCTTTATTCGGTTTCGCTTAAGTCCTTTCCCATGTCAAGATTTTCCGTAATCTCAATTGTATATAGCGCCCCCTTCGATCGCACGTCGATATCCTTCTTTACAACAATATATTTTCGGAAATTTGCTTTTTTCAACAATACATTTTCCGAAATAAATTCGTCCTCTACGACAAAAACATCTGAATAGTACATATTGTCATCGACGTCAACTGTTGCGGCAATGCGGGCACACGTATTGACCACCAGCAAACCCCGTAAGAACGATGGAACAATCAAATTTCTGATTCATATATTCGCGAATGACTTACGGGTCAAGGTTCGATTGACCTCGTGGTTAACAACTGAAGAAGTATCTTTTGAAATGAAATCGTCGACGGCGGCGGTTAGTAATGATTTTTCCTTAAGTTTCAGGACATTCGACTTTGCAATCGTTTTCGAATCGGCAATTATGTTTCGTTTCTCTGGACATGCAGTGTTTTGGGGTGTCGTTCCAAGGCAACGTTCTCTGCCCTGTGGCTGTCTCCATTTTATTAAAAAACTCCTGGATTGAAGCAATTGTAGCAGATCACGGAATTGGAATCTGCCTTTTTCTGTATCGGCGGTTTTGCATAATTTGACGACACGGATGGATTGGACGTTTGAGGTTTCAATGGCGGAGTGAATGGTGCGAATGTCGATGTTTCTTGGATTATGCGATTATAGTTACCTCTGATGGTGGTCAGCAACTCGTTACAATTCGAGAATGGTTTGGATATCTGCTTTTTCAAACCGTCGTGGCTAATCCCATTAATTGTAGGTAAATTTAATAATGCAGTTGTCCGCGAGTTCACCTGTTTCTTCCCAGATACAACATCTTTTAATAATACTCCTCGGGTGTTTCGTGAAATTTAGGTTTTGTTTGTATCATTTCAATATGAACGTCTGCAACATTCGTCTCACACGGAAAATTGTGAAGAAATTTATTTTTAAATTGTTACCACGTATCAAAGACTTCTTGAACGCCGTCAATCCAATATTTTGCACGTCCTAAAAAGCTTCAATTGAATCACAAAAATGACAACCTGGTCGTCCCAGCAATACGGATCCTTCTAACTATCAATTTTTGAATAAATTTTACCAAACTCATTTACAATGACGATGACGAGTTAAATTCCGGGAGGATTGAAATTCTGCCCTTCACATTACTGAACAGATTGCTATATGATAAATGTTTGGCAACCCACTCTTTGGTACGTTCCCATACTTCGGGTTAATCGTATTTGGATTAAAATTGTCGTTGGCATCGGTTATGATATGTCAATCTGTACGGGAAACTATGAATGGTCTTCGATCCAGGTTGGTAATATGGGATACCAACACTAAACGGCACAACATTCGTCACAAATTGTTGAACTGACGTCGCTTGAAAATGAGGACTGTTGGCTGGGTACTACTCTCATTTTTCGCACATGACATCAATTTATGTCTAAACCGAGAGAGCGCTATAATAATGTTAAGATATTTACAAAACAACTGCAGAAAGCAACAAAAACATCAACATAGCGTGTCCTGATCATTTGGTGTAAGTGGCCTGTAGGATAGGAGGCATTGGTAAGCTCAAATCAATTTGTTGCTTCGGAGTGATAGAAGACGAAAATTGTGATGACGTCACAAGCTCAATCGGACGTGACGAAACTTAGTGTGTGCGGTGGTGGTTTAAATGAACTTAACTGAGAGTTCGGCATCGTGTTGATACATGGCAATGATGCAATTGATGGCTGAAATTTCGAAATATTTATGGGATCCTCCTTTTGTTCTGTCGTTCTCAAAATTGAAATTTCTCTTTCTAACTCGAACATTCAATCAGCCATTGAATTCTTCGTGTCGCTCGGTCAACTCTTTTACATTGTTTTTTAATGTTTCAACTTTCAAGTGTTTGAAACTCGGTATTTTTGATTTTCACAACACAGAAAGTGGATAATTGTTATTAATTTACGGAGGAATTACGGTTTTATTTCACGCAATTTTTTTTTTGGCAAAGTTAGGAAATTAAAGACGGTTGATTTAGAAATAAAATAAGATAAATAAAAACACGTTATTTTATATTATACTTAGTAAACACATTTTATTAAACACTTGTTTTTTATTTCGCAAAATTAGATTTTTTGAATATTTTAATTAAAAAATTTGTTCAAAAAGTTTAAAAAATCACTCGATCGATTTCGACTTGTTGCATTATTTTTCCCCGTCATTTGAAAATGAAATTCACAGAAGATATTGACATAAGCACTACCTAACTAGCCGTATTTGCCATTAGTCTCCTTTATCTCTAGGATTGGCCCTACAGAAGTTAAGGTTGTTCCATATGTTCAAATTTCACAAAAATGTACCTCTATTCTAAGTAAATGTAAAACAAAATTTGCATTATTTTTCCCCTTGATTTGCATTTTTTTATCCATATCATAAGTAAATGGATTTCTCTAGGATCATTTACTTATTCTCTAGCTAATCGTATATACCACTAGTGCGAATTAATTATAGTGTTGGTTAGTGATGTCCAAAACTGGTTAATTTGATAACCAAGAACGATTCGATCTTTTTCCCCACAAATCGGCTTCAAAGAGCAATACACCTAAAGTAAAGTTTTTTATTGGTCAGTGCTTTACTTTTATGATTTTTCTATATAGCTAGAGTTACTCATTTTATATTTAAAAAAAATATAATTTAAATCTAATCAAAATAAATTTTTGATAGAAAAATGGGTTTGCTCATATAAAATTGTAATATATAATGCAAAGTTGCTAAATTATTCGTCTAAGATTGTATTATATATGAAAGCTGTCGACTGTTGAGTATTTATTGTATACACTTCTATTTTAAATAGACAAAATAAAAACCGTTAACGACAAATGTATAAAAATTGAAATTGACAGAACAACAGATGAAAATTTATGTACATTGTACTACCGACGCATCTTATTATTCAAAAGTTCAGGTGCACAAATAATTCTTTAAGTGCATATAAGATACAAATATATAATATAATTTTTATTTATTTGGACACTTCTTTACAATTTTAATTCACATAGAAATATTGATTGCCATTGGCAAGAGTCTATGGCAAGAAGAAACACATAAACGATAATGTTTGTTGTAATCACAATTCACCTAACAGAGATTCAAAGGATTTTAAAACGTTAAATTGTTGTTTAAGTTCAACCGCCGTATTTGAATATCTAACAATCGAATAGAGGAAATAGCGAAATGAAATTATAAATACAGTGAAAGTGAATGATGTCACCGATCGATTATCGATATAATTACGGCAACCATGGCCGGTATCCGGTAAAATACCGAGTCGTTCAAACCCATCTGAAATAAACCTGGGGCGGTATGTTGTACCATCACTTTGAATCGAAATTCGAAAAAAGTCGAATGGCGGTATGTTGTATCATTTTCGAAAAGCTAAAATGATACAACTTTCACTTTTTCGGTTCGACTTTTTTCGAATTCGATTCGAAGTGATGGTACAACATACCGCCCCTGATTGTACGTATAATATAATCAAATTGGATCATTTAATCCAATTTTGATTATACCATCATGCAGCTTTTTGGTATTAGCTATAGACTCATATATTATATTATGTACTTCACTATATGATAATTAATGTATAATAATTAATCTTACATGCAATTTCATAAGAAATAAAAATAAACGAATTTGAATTTTTGGTGTTTACTTCTAACTGAATCTATAATTTACGAGTTTTACTAGGTTACTGACGTAACACGTTGGAAAATTTATCACTAAATTTTGATTTTGATCTCAATAAGAACTGGATGATGGTCGTATCGTATGTAAGCTTTTTGCACATTTTCGTTTGAGCTACTTATTTTTAAATTTCGACTATTTCACGTTGGTTTAACTTTTCAACAAATTATTTATTTTGGCGTGAGTATCAGTGTTCGGAAAGTTATGAGAGAGAAACAAGAGAAACAAATTTGTTAACCGTTACGACGGACATTTTGCCTCTTCAGTTCTTAGAGTTAACATAAAATTTAAAACTTTGCATATTTTCGAAAAATTAATAAATAATTGAGTGCTTCTCGAATTTGAAAATTTAAAAATAATATGGCAAGTTTATATTTACAACGAAAACGAAGTGAGATTTGGCTCCATTTCACTCCTGTGGATGAACAGAAAGCCAGATGTAATTTATGTAGAAGTTTTGTCTTATAAGGGGGGTGCCATAACGAACCTCAGACGTCACCTCATCCACCTTATCCATAAACATCCAACCTTATTGCCGACTTCTACAAAGAAAGCAGGTGCATGTGCTACACCCGCCACAACAAGTGATGAACATGAGATACGCCCTTCTACGTCAACTGGTTTTAACGTACCGACTACTTCGATAGCAGCAAATGTTAGAGAAGCTTCAATTGTGCAGTCGGAGCAATCTCCGTCACGTGAATTAACAAATTCCGGGTTAACTTTGCCAAATACCTCCCGGCCAATAAATTTGCATCAACCAAAACTTACTAGTTTTGTAGTACGACCAGCATCCATTACTAGGCAAAGAAGAATCAACGCAGTCTTATTAAAATTTATTATAAAAGATTTTCAACCATTTTCCGTTGTTACTGATAAAGGTTTTATCGAATATAGTAGAGCTCTTGATCCTACATATCAATTACCAACACGTTCGATGATGACGAAATCTCTGTTGCCACAGGCATATGATTCGTGTTACAAAAAGGTGCAAGAATTTATAGGCCAAGCAGAGAATATCTCAATAACCACGGACATATGGACGTCTATCAATATGCAAAGCTACATGGCTTTCACGGGGCACATAATTACGGCAGATTGGAAAATGGCCCATGTTCTATTGGACTGTGTCGACATATCGTCTGCCAGACACCCGGCCGAAAATTTAAAAGTTGTAATGAAGAAATGTTTCCAACAGTTTTCTGTAGACAAAAATACGAATGCCGTGGTAACCGACAATGCTGCCAATATGTCAGCAGCCGTTAAAGCTTCGGGTTATGAGCACCTTCGATGCTTTGCCCACACAATTAATTTAGTGGTACAAGAAGGGGTTAAAGAAATATGTATATCCAAAAAAAAGGTCAAATCAATCGTAGAGTTTTTTCACAGAAGTTCGTTGGCAACGGATAAACTTAAAAACCTACAAACCCAAATGACGAGAACAAACACACCATTAAAATTAATTAACGATGTTATAACCCGATGGAATTCTACGTTCCTCATGTTTGAAAGGTAAAGAAAGTAAAATTATTCTTGAAACTTATAACTAAAATAAAAATTATTTTATACGTTATTAATAAAAATATTTCAGATTTTGCCATCTACAAGAACCACTGGAAGCTGCCGTTGCACTACTACACGCGCCTATCGAAATGCTTTCGACTATCGAAATGACCACGTTAAAAGAAATATGCATCATACTAAAACCGTTTGATGGTCTAACCGCGGAACTAGGGGCTGAAAATACAGTGACTATTTCGAAAATAATGGTAACAATAGAAGGCCTAAAGCGCTACCTATTGAATATAAAAAGTAGTGTTACTTCCACAAGTGCTCTCAAGTTGGTGGACATATTGTTGGCAAGTATTACAAGTCGTTTCACAAATGTTGAAAAAAACTATATTTTACAAATGGCCACATACCTGGACCCTCGATTTAAGGCTAGGACGTTTTCGGAAACGACAAAAATCCAAGCCAAAGACAGATTACTAAGGATAATGAATGACATTATCCACAAAGAGCAAAATACAACAGAGATTGCAACAGAGGAAAGTAACGTCGAAGTAGATAGTTCAAATCCAATTTGGAACTATTTTGATGCTCAGTGTCCTGCTAGACCAACATCAAACCCAAGTGCTCAGGCTATTATAGAATTACGTCAATATAACGAAGATGTATTGTTACCTCGCAGAGATGATCCATTAGTTTGGTGGCAAACTCGCGAGTTAATATACCCTAGGTTAGCTCGAATTGCCAAGCGATATTTGGGAATTCCTGCGTCTTCCGTTCCATCAGAAAGAATATTTTCTAAAACTGGTTTGATTATGAGTGAACGTCGAAATCGAATAACATCCAAAAACCTTCAAAAAATCATATTTCTTAATGGAAATATAAATTTCATGGAGTAGATTGTTCGTTTTCCAAACATTTGTTTACATCTTTATTTTTAAATTTATTTTATTAAATGACCTACCTTAACGCATCACGTGAATGAAAATGAAATGTTTCTTATATATTTTGAGGATGAAATAAAAAATAAAATGTGCAATGAGTCTTTATATTTGATAAAATACATCTGTTGTTTGTGATTTGAAAATTATTATCCAAATTATTGAAGTCGACATATTTTATTTTCTTATTTTGTACCATTTCAGTTTTGTACCGACTACCGAGAACACATTACACAATTAATTACAATCAAAAGCTTCAATGCAATTAGGTTCCCTCATTACATTATTTAATTAACCAATCTAAAACGAAATTTTCATTAAACTATAGCCTAACGTCATTTTGCTGTTTATTTGGATGGAATTCGCACTCACCTGTTGTTTTAATTTCCAGTATGCTATGTATGTTGAGATAATTAATAGCCCTCGAGAGCGAGGATTTGAATGTTGAAGCCATGGTAAATCCAGATAAGAAATTATAAAAACTAAATACAGATATGTTGGACTTCCGCCTAATAAAAACATGATTGTTTGTGTTTCATTTCTTAACAGCTGTTTAAAGCTATAACCAGCGAGTCTGTAAGAGTCCGTAACGAAACCTTACAGAATTGAACGAGAATGTTTTATTACAGAATATTTGACAGTTTGACCAGCGAATCTGTAACACGATTATTATTGTCAATTGAAGTTTTAAATGTCAATCTGCAAAATTACAAATTAACCACACCACGATTTTAGTTAAAAATGAATCTGTGAAAATTGAACAGATTCCCACCCTATTTAAAGGACGAGGGGGCAAAAAATAAAAAAAACGGTCTTTGTGGTACGAGTAATAAATCGCACAAAAGACAGATTACCATGCGTATGTAAGTAACATGTTTGTAGATTACTATTTATGTACATAAACTACGAGTATTTAGACGTATATGTACATAATTTATTTTAGGTAACGATTTTAGAAATTAACAATGTCAACAGCAATTTTTTATCCACACTCGCATGACATGTGAGGTTTTCAACATCCTGATGGACCTTGTGCGGCCACAAATATTTGTGAACAAGCGGAATCTATTGAGCTGAAAAGAGCTGATGAAAAGTGTACATAAAATATTATTTAAATTATTAAAATATAAATAAATATTTGTACACATAAATTATAAAAATGTAACACATATCAACATACCGCCATTTCAAATATACAATTCTGACGTTTCCTTCAGTTTGGGCGATAATTTTCGCTCTTGTTACGGATTGCTAAATGACAATTCAAATTTAACGAAACTGAACGAAAAGTACTTTGAGTTTCGCTGGTCAGTAATGTCAATAAACATACATTTTTCAGATGTCGCTTTGTTACTTAAATTTCTTACAGACTCGCTGGTTACGCCTTTAAATGGGGGACGCGATTGCTCGTCGTAGAGTAAAGACGTGTTTTTGTCTTGCTCCGTAGTTTTAAATTAAATTTAGTTTAATGTAATGTGTTATAAAAATGTGTTCAAAAGTGTGTTATAATAAATAAAATAATATAGCAATAACGTTTTAATAATTTAATTAAAAGTGATATTAATATAATTATAATTATAAATAATATTAAAAGTAGTGTGTAGTGCGCAGCAATGGGTAGTGCGAGCAAATGCATCACACTTATTTCTACGTTCGAGTATGTTCCAAAGGATTCATAAGATAAGTGTTTTTATTTTTATTATTTTTATTCATAAAAATTATAAGTTTATTTACATAAATACATATGTTAGTAGCTGTTGTGCTTATACCACAACAAGTATTAAGAAATACGCATTATTAATATGCCGCCTCGCCATACTGTGGTGTTGTACCGTTTGCGTGTGTGTGTGAGTGTGTGTGGAAGATGATTTACTTTTACATTACGAAAATTTTAGAAGTAAAAGAAGGATGAGAAAAATAAGTTCGACCGTATGGTTTTAAATGCATACCCGTCAAACAATGTGTTGCGTTTACGTAACACTAGCGAAGAATATTGTTCATACAACTCTTCGCAAACGTAACATATAGTTGTTGTAAAAACGAAACGTTTATGTTGTTCCCGTCCTATGATAATTAGACTTTTTGTGAGGAGTTCTCAATGTGTTGGTAGTTCGTAAATAGCTCGCTTTGCGTGTTACATTTATGTTACGTGATTGCTGGTACGTTAATATAACGTTTTCAGTGATGAAGTAATGTCACGTTTCTGCGAGGCATTAGTAAAGGGGTATTTACTAACCATGATGTTGCTGAATAAAATCTTCAAGCATAGTAACAAACAAACCCGAATGTTTTACATACATTTATTTATCACAATATGATATTTAGATTGCATTGAATGAGGATATAGGAAATGTACTGCAATATTCACATTACAATGAAAAATTGTGAAGGTAATGATATAAAATTTAAATAAAGTATTACATGTTTTTCGATTCTATTCAAAATATAATTATAAATTAATGCAGGTATAGCTAAGAATATTTACATCACATATCAAATTATTTCAATAACCTAGTAGTTCTTACTTTCTATTAGGGATGCGCTGTTAAATTAAATTATTCAATATTAAATTAAAGAATTCACTTTAATTAAACTAACTTTATATAATAATTAATCTAAAATTAATATTTACCTTATGGTGTTATGATACTGACTAGTTTTCAAGTGCTGTAATGTGCTGTAATACTATTAAGGCGAAAAAGAGAAACAACTAATTTAAACAGTAGACAACACTATGCGCATTTATTTTGACGTTATGAAAACCAAATAATATATTTGTGCAGCGTGCGCTGCAATGTTTTGTTTTGAAATATATTTGTACTATACACGTACACACAAAATCATATTACTAATAAATGACTATATGTCAAAAAAAATAATCAAAGTTGATTTATTTTTTATAGATTTGCCCAATTTAAACTGCTGCAAAAGTAAGCTATATCATTTGTTGCTGAATTTATTTCTATTTTTTGTTTATATGTTGTATTCACTCATTCTTTCAAGTAATTTGTACTTACATTACTTGTCCTACTCTATTTTCATTTTAAATCATATGAACCATTTGAAAAACTAGTCAGTGTCATAACACCATTATAACCATGTTTAAAATGAATTTATTTAATTTTCATAAACTCAACACTCACAATATGGCGACTGAAACTGGAATGATGCGCGTCGTTCTATTCAATCTGTATTCTGTTATATTGCACTATTGCAGTCTATTTTTCGTTTATACATATTTTACTTAACCCCTCTAAGAAAATATGCGAATTCGCTTTGAGCGGAATGAAAACGAAATGTTTGCGTAACGCCATTTTACCAACACAAGCACATGTAAATATCACTAAAAAACAACAACGAGTTTTTTTGTTGTTTTATTTTTTTGTCATTGTTTCAGAACGACGTACGAATTATATTGTGTAGGCAGCCATTTTTTCATTTGTAAGTAAATAAGATTTTGATTCTTTATGTTTGTATTTTAATGTGAAAAGTGGTATCCAAAAATAATAATGTTTTTATAGTACATTTATGTAAATTTTGTGCAAGGAAAATAAAGAAAATGGACAACAAAGCATATTACGATATTCGCAAAGAAATTGAAAATCTTTCTGCAATTAATACTAATGATAGTAGAAGTAATTTAAATCACAATGCCTTCTGTGAAGAAATGTGTGTAGATGAAAATATTTCTAAAACCATCGATCAACCAGTATTTCAAGATCAGTTTTCCAATGATAATAGTAATTACTCTGAATTCGACGAAAACATCTCTTTGGATTCTAATGAGGAAGAGTCAAATGTATAAGTCAAATATCTGTATAAGTCAAATATCTACGCCGTGAACTTCAACAATCCAAGGAAATACATAAACGGACAAATATAGCAACAGAACAACTAGACATCCCTAGAACCACAGTAGACTCATTCAAAGATCTGGAAGAAATGGTCAAAACATCGGAGTACGAGAAGGCCCTGGTGAGATATACCAATAAATTAAGTTTAACATTCACACCAATTAAATTACATAACTCTTCAGTTTTTGTTACAGACAAACACATTTAACAAGTTTGGTTTATTAGCAGTTGATAAATATGTACATGTCTTAGAGCTATAATAACCGATGAAGTAGCGTCCAAATTTTCGTGATTTGGGTACAATGATAATATATCTGTAAAATCATATGCACTTATGAATATAATTAAGGGTAATTTAAGAAATACAAAATGCTCAAACTCACTAATATTAATTATAATTCATTTTTCAGAATGTGAAATATTCAAATTTCCAACAGCCCGAAGCGGAGACATTATCGACATTATAAAAAGGTGATTTCAATACGCCAAAGATAGGATACGTAAACGGAAACCAACTGACCAATAAGTTGCCGCATAATATGTCGTTATTTTATATTTTTATTCAAAGCTAATTATCCTATTTCTCGAATTTATATTTATCTTTTTCATTTTAATTTTGAAATCATTTAATTTCATCAATTTATCAAAGAATGAAAAACAGAATAATACTATATATTCTTAATTTTTTGAATTTTCGAAAAAAAAACAAATTTAATTTTGGCTGAAATATTATGAATAAATAAAAAACATGTATATATTTATTTTACTTTACATTAAATAAAATATTTTTAATAATAAAAGAGGAAGATTATTACAAATGCGATAACCCGATATGGTGTTATAGAAATGATTCACATTGACATTTCAATAATATTTCGCTCCCTCGTAGTACAAAACTTCCATGTTTACATCGTACCAAATATTAAATAGTATCAATATAGGACATTGCCTTGTAAAATCGTGTTCCAAAATTTTTTTCCTATAAGACAAGAATTAAGTTAGCTGTTTTACTACAAGTTCGAAAATAATTTCAAATCAAAACAGCTGGTGAAAAAGTAAAAGTAAATTTAACTATTTCAACTATATAGCTTAGTTGTCTAAACAAAAAAGTAAACAAACAACGGCAATTTTTCGAAAAAAAGTTCGAAAAACGACAAAAGCGACACCGTGACAAAAAATCTAATTACGGTAAATCGATAAGCTAAGAGAAAAAAAGAAAACGAACGTTCTATATATATTTGTTTAAGAATTTTTTCGGCTGTTCGGACAAAATATTATTTTAATGGACACCCATACGATGTTTACGACTATTTTAGTCGCAGAAACAAAGAGGCCATTTATTAACAATATTTCTATCACAAAAGTAGAAAAAATGCGCTCCCCTCCCCCAAACCGTTTCTACTTTTGTGGTAGAAATATTGTTAATAAATGGCCTCTTTGTTTTTGCGACTAAAATAGTCGTAAACATCGTATGGGTGTCCATTAAAATAATATTTTGTCCGAAAAGCCGAAAAAATTCTTAAATAAATTAAATTCACGGACGATTATAAAATTCTTCTTAGTCCTATATATAACTTATTCAATATATGATCGTACTAAAACTGTCTCCTACTGGTATAACAAAACTATTTCTTTGTAACATTACAGAAACGTTTCATATCGGCGTTACGCATTTCATTTTAAAATTCTTATTCCGTGAGTAACACTAGCGGTTCGTTATTATTTCGCTAAATGAGTACGCTTGCGAAGAGTTGTATGGGAAACATACTACATTTTTGTTACTGTTGCGGTACGCTTTTCTTAGAGGGACTCTGTGAATGGTTTGGTGTATAGTAAAAAAGAGGATTCGTTTATAGTACGTAAACGTGACGAATTTAGCGAATTTGCATTTTTTGTTTGGCGGGTATATACAAATTTGTTCTATTTTCTCTTGTATGTTTATCCCTTTTCCTACCACAAAAAATATATTTTTTTCTTTAATTTGAGCCCAGCCCACACAAATGTGTGTGTTCAAAATGACAGGTTGTAACGTCTTCCAGATTTTAACGGAATTATTTTTGAAAAAAGCATTATAATTTAATAACATATAAATTATATAACATATAAATTATAAAACATCAATTATTTGTTTTTGATAATATATTAATTATTTTGTTATTATTATATTTATAGTGTTAATTTCAAATAATACAAATAACACGTTTTTTGTAGAATGGTTTAAAAGGGTGAGACCTCATATGTGTTACGGTATGGCAAAGGGAAAATGGTTTTTAATTTTTATTTTCGTTTTTAATGACGAGTAAATGTTTCATGTGATATCCTTCGGCCTTTTTATGTTGACTCTTTTATTTTAGATTGCCCACTGCTGGCTCTATTTTCTGTAAAATAATCTCTCTGGCTCAATAATATTTCTCGAAACAGGTTCGCAATTATATGGGAACGTCAGACACGAATATCGATTGATTTGAGTTCTAAATCCTATTCAACCTGCTCAGGCACCAATTATGTAAGAAGCCTTCCAACTTTAGTTTTGTGAATATCGAATTGAATTTGACTTAGTCGTCTCTTGGCGGGTTAGGGCCAACTTTGGTTCAACAATGCTGAATGTAGGAACTAGATATTTATTTGGCTGATTATTTTCAAATTTATTTTGAAGAAAAATCCTGAACTTCATCCCGGATTTATGTTGGAATCTCGATGCAGCTCAATATACCAGATTTAAACATAATTAGTTAAGAAATTGCCTAGCCTGGCCGAATTCCAGAACTTCTTTAAAATCCATTTTCAAATCCCCACCTAATTCTGCATACCTGATTTGACAATAATTTTTTGGAGTGGAACTTAATTATTTCCATTCAGAATGTCGAACTGTTTGACTACAAAAAAAACACGTAAAAACCCCAATACAAGTTGAAATAAGTTTATTAAAATTCTAGTCCAGCTCTACAAACTAAAACGGAAAATTATCGGTTAGGTAACGACCTGGGTTCATCATTATATCCCAATCCCAAAATTTCGTCAAATTCAGCTTTGCGCACCGAATTTGGCCATCATTTGTTAAGAGATGATCTAGTTCCATTGAGCTTTATTCTAGAGTGTCAATCGAATTCTGCATACCACATTTGACAGTAATTGGTTGGGGGTTGGTAAAGCTCCATTGAGCATGACATAATATGTTCGGTGCAGTATAATTTACTTGGTAATGAAACGAATATTCGTTAGTGACCAAAATTAATAAATCATTTGAAATGTTTGCGACATAAGCTAAATTTATTTGAAATAACCAATCCGGTAGTTAATCTGGTATTGAATAATCTTGATAGTTTTCCAGGATCCATTGCCTTTTTGTTAAATTCTGCTTTTTGTTAAATACTAATGGATTTTAGAGTAATTTTTATAGTGTAATGTGGGGAATTGCAGGAGGATAAATTTAATAAATGTTTTTATTATTTAGGAAGCCGGAAAATATAAATTTAGAATTACATTTCAGAAAATCTACAGATGTAGGTTATTAATATTGAATGTGGTTTTCCGTGTCTCAGAGGAAGCGTTACTGTTTTCATTGTACTCTACAAACATTTTAAATAACTGTGCTTCCGCGAAAGGGTTAAATTCACTAATCAAGATTTTGGGTGGAGGCCTTCATAGTATTTTGCAAGTGGTTTTGATTATGGTTCGAATCAAAAATTTATTTTGCTGGGGAAGTTAATTCTGGTTTAAGTCTTAATTATGCCGATATCTAAGTTTATTTATATTTATCACAATTTATTTAAAAGTTGTACTAATTATTACTGAACTATATTTTAACAGGTTTTATTCGGTAAAATGGAAATTTATTTGCTACTTATTAATAATTCTAAATATATGCTTTAATGTTTTACTTTGTTTAGTATTTAGAAGAGTTGAAGTTCCTGAAATTATAATTTGATTCTCTTTGGTTTTTATATTTAGATTTGAGCTGGATTTTCAGATGACGGCAGTGACGAGTACTATTATATTGTACTAAGTGTTTGGTGGTTTGAATGCAATTAATTTTATTTAATATTTGTCAGGAGAATTGAGTTGGATTATTTAATACTAATCATTACATTTAACTGCTTTAATTTTATTATTTAATACTTCAATATTTACCATTTTTTATTAGTATTCCTAATAGTAAAAACGACCACTGGATATAGTATAAGTTATATTGCAGATAATTTAATATAATTTTAGGATCCTGATTGCTGGGTATTTAAATAATTATGTTGCCTTGTGCTCTGAAACCGGGTCATTTTCCATAATAATTAGTTTACCTTTCCTGTCCCTCCATCTTGTTATATGTAAAAGAACGTGTGGATGGGCCCGGTGTCAACCGGGAATCTTACTTAGGTTTGGTCGCACATTCCAATCAATTAATCAGTCAAATAACTCTAACTAACACTCCATATACCTGAGGTTGTATTTGGATTTCTAGGGATATCTTAATTGGCCAAGAAGAATTCTATTAATATATTTGATCAGAATACAAAATTCTATAAATTGTCCCCAACCCTCGATGGGAAGCCCTGATTAGTTTTTCGAACTGACACGGTCCTCAACAAATACACCAAAAAAAAATATTTTAAACCGCCCATTTTTCTCAAAGTTGATTGTTGATCACTGCGGTTATCTCATTTGATTTCAATAATTCATCCTAATCAAGGATTCCACCTTTTCAAAATTTATAAACCGGCACATGAATTTGGTTGAGAAAAATCGATTCGTGCTGGGCTTTTCTAAAACTTTGTCGGACATGAAATTGATTTTATATTAAAGAAAATCCATTTACGAAATTATTCAGAAAGTTTTAGAATTTTCTTTTGATTTGTTTGTGAGCAATATCGAGTGTGCATTTTCGAGAATTTCCGTAAAAGTAATAAACGCGTCGTTTCTCTTAATTATTATTATTATATTTTTTTTTTTTGGTTTTTATTAAATTATCAATGTTCATATTATTTAGGTAAGCAGCAATATATTAATTTAGTATTAATTTTCAGGAATTATACATATTGCTTGTGAAATAATTTTTCTTTGTAAAATTAATTGCTGATTGTGTAGTTTAGAGTTGTATTGTCTTTGTGTTACTTACTATAACGTCTCTACCTAGGTGTATGAAATCGGGCCGATTCAACAATTAGTTTTGTTTAGGATGTCGAAAAGTATTAATATAGTATTCATTTTCAGGTGATTTCCAGATACATGTAAATTAATAACATTTTTTTCTTAGGTTGCTGATTTAAAGAAGCAATTGTTGATGACCAATACCATCATTATCCATTTAACCTATTAAACCTTTATCCTTCCCCAAGTAGATTAGTTTTGTGCTGTCTTTGTGTTACTAACTATCGGCTATACATAGGTGTCTGTAATTGGGCCGATTCTGTCCCATTTAACTAACCTATCCAATCCTTCGGTTTTGTTATATGTAAAAAAAGAGTGTACGGTGGGCCCGGCGTCACCCGGGAGCTCCTGTGTAAGAACTTGGTCGTGCATTTAGAATCAATCAATCAATCAATTATGGAAAAAATAACTAAATATAAAAGTTGAATATTGTTTTGCATTAGAGTATTGCAAGTGATTGTAAAATTAAATTAAAAATCTAAATAATTCAATAAATGTATCATTGATAAATATGTTTAACCGTTAGTGTGACGTATTGTGCCACGTTTCTTAACAGTGAAAAGTAAATCCTTTCTACACTCATTAATAGAGAATATATTAATTAAAATAGGAGTATATAATACAACTCTAAAACTAGCTCCTATAAAGCTACCTCAACATTCCAGAGCGCATAATGGGTATCATAGTGAACGACGGTTGAGTTGCGGAATGTAGTTATGAACAAAAACCTTAATTTTTGCCCATGATGGTTTTATAGGTAATGTTGTTGGTGTTATTTGAGTAATTGATCGTGATCCGTGAGCACTCAGGAATTACAACGGGCACCAAGCATGTGCTCCACAACACCAATGCGTTACACAACAAGTGTTATGCTTGTGCAGAAGGGAATCAATTTTGAAATTTAAGGAATGACAGGTGGATGATGGGTGAATATTACAATCGAAGGAGTTCGACGTTAGTAGGTATAAGATTTGTACCAACCCCATTGACGAGTTCATGATCAATTAGCGCTACAGCTCGCTGTCAGATCTACCATTACCACCAAAACCATGCCAACGCTATAAACGCCAATGTTTGTGTCTTAGTTAACATTTTCCGCTAGGTGGTATACTCCAATCATCAATTAAAACTGGTAAAATCCGTGAAATTAGTCATCGATATGTATTACGAACATTTAGGCGAATAACTTAGCGCTTCACAAACTTTTTAAAGTAATCAAAAAATTCTGGGTTTCCTGAGATATATTTTATACGCATCCTTAGTGTTTAATATTTTATTAAAATTAATAATCATGCGACCACCAGTTAAATATCCATTTCAAAACCAAAACATGAAAGACGGCTATTATCTTCAGAATTTGAAACACAGGGCACAAGTCTCTAAATATTTTATATGAAATATCAAACGAAACAAATTCAATTTTAAGTCTTAAGATTATAATTCCGAACATGATCTCATGAATTTCGCTTACATATCGTAATAACCTTTCCATCCTCCCTTTCCGTCCTTATAAGCAAACCGTATATTATGTACTTGGTTTTATATTTATGTATGTATGTACCATGGGTATATCCATATGTATGTTTTATATTTATACTGAATCTAATCAATATCAAACAAGGACAAGAAAATTTAATTTCCTTTCATGTTTTTATTTTTCCAAATTCCAAAAAAAAAAAAAAAAAAAAAATGAAAATGAAAATACAAGCGAAAACCATTTAATAATTTTCCAAAAGCTGAAGAAGAAAATCAATTAGTGGTGTGAGGCAAAAATACGGGCCGAAATTGTACGTATGTATCCGCATCCATCGTATAATACTTACACAGAAAGAACGTTACAATTTATTGTTAAGTAGTTCTTACGTTTATGAATGGGTAGCCCATCTGGTGTACAATCACAAGTATAAAATAAGAAAATTTGAGAAAATTATAGAAGACTGTTTTTCTTGACACAACGCAACACGAAACACTAAATATAATCCAAAATGCTGAAAGGGGTGACAAAAACATTCCGTGTTTTTAAATAAGGAAAAATCACCGTACACACAATTAAGAAGGATTAAAGTAAGATAATTGTATCGTAATGGAAATATATAACGAAAACAAAAAACTATTTGCAACACCGGTGGTTGGTCACATAACCGAGAAATTGTAATATCAAAAAATTAAATAAATTACGAATATTTATGGATTGTATATAGACGCGATTTTACTCCGTTTCCGTTTTTCCCTATTTTCTTTGTGGGTATACGAGTGTTATGGTTGTGTGTGTGTGTGACTGTGCTTCAATTGATTTTGAAAAGTCGTAAAAATAATTTTGCAAAAAATAAAACGAAAACGGGGAAGAAAATTCCATTTGATGCGGGAGAGGAAGATCTATTTTCTGTTGATTGAATTAAAGGACCATGGACATGTAATAAATTTTAGTTTCGTTTTTTTATTTTATTTATACATACATACGCATACATGTCCTGATGTGTCCTGACGTAATTTATTATTTACGAATTTTATTCGAACATTTTCAATTTCATTTTATAGAAAATGGTTCTTCACTTCACACATTGACAGGGAAAATTATACCAATCGATTGGTATTTTGAAATTTTTCAATGAACACCGTTCACCTGGATTCTAGTATTGCGTATGAGCCGTGGAGTTTTCGCTGAAACGCCAGAAATTTCGTATACCTGGTTTCTGGTCTCTTTTTTATACATAAACGTTTTCCAACTATTCTTGAAATCGTAACAGCACTTTCTCAGTTCCTCTAAATGTTATTCGACGATTTTCTTTAATTCCATTAAGGAAGGGGCATATAACAAGAAAACATTAAAAGTTATATGGTTTTAAAATGGACGTGCATCGGACAACGCGCTAGCTTGTTGTGTAATTGTGAAATTATATGAGAATAACAGCTTTACCACTTGCCCTTCCATTGGAACTGAGATGGAGCAATGCAACTATTGTCAGTGTGGCTAAATCGTCATATTTTATTCCGCAACTGCTTAGCTTTTTCTGCTTCTTATTTAAGAATGGTTGTTAACTTCTATGAAGTGCAATATTGTTCAGACGAATGTAAATGTAATAATCAGAAAATTAATTTTGCACCACCATAGGCTTTCTTTATTTTAAAGATGTTTCTTGTTCCGCAAGAAGCAAATAGAAGCTGTTATAACATCAATTCATTCTCTTTGGTGATTATTTAACATTAATAAAATATTTGGAAGCCGTCTGAAAATTCTCCATGGCTGCTGTAATAGAGAGTGTATCCATTGGTAAAAGCATGGATCCCATTCCCAGACCATCTAAAAGTGCAAGCACGTCTACTGTGTAAATTTTCACTTGGTTCGAAATTGTCTGGAGATCTTCAGGTCTTAGAAGGCTTAGCACGTTTCTTGTTCAACATTTTATGATATAGCGTTGTCAGTGTACATTTTCGGGAGGTCGTTGTTGTGATGAATCCGATAAATTAATGCGAGGCCTTTCTATTGGGTACATATATTGATAACAAAATCTATGGGTGTACAAATAAGTCTCCGCCATTCGACAAAAGATGGTGCCACTAGTAATGGGTAAAATTGCCCTATGTAAAACGTCATATCTCAAGGTTAGACATCTGCCAAAATCATAACTTTAAAATATTATTTATTTTGAGCCGAATAAGCGTCATTTGCGCGACCTTTTAATGAAGAAATCTGCAGTTGAGGTGTATTGGTATGTTTTTCAAATTATGTTTTCAAAAATTTAAGAACGATGAATTTGACGTCGAAGACAAAGAACGTAGCTAAAGGTCGAAAGTGTTCGAATACGTGGATGGCAATTCGTACCAAACGAAAGATTAACTTGCACTTACACTACGAGTGACTCAACCAGTAACACATCGTTAAAAATCATTGGGAATGGTTCAATAGCAAGAAAGTTTGGTTCCATATGACCTGAGGCAGAGAGAAGTTGAACATTGACTTTTTTCATGTGAAATGCTGCTTGCCAGGTATAATCGAAAGGGTTATTTTGCATCGCATACTCACTGGTGATGAAAAATGGACTCACTACGATGAAAGAGGAGAAGAATCGAAAAAAAGAAGAAATCATGAGGACTGGATCAGCTTGTTTTCGTATATTATGAGTTGCTAAACCCGAACGAAACCATTATTGGGCCTCTCTATTGGAGCGTGAATTTGGATGTAGGATATCGAACATTTAATTCTGAAATAATCTGCATTTATTCATAGCAATGTATGAATGTTGTTAGAATGTCATTCTAAAATCCAAATCTCAACCAGTATTGGATGATGATCTCACACTTGATCTGGCAACATCGAAGATGTTAAAAATAATAATCGCCTCAATAAAATTATGCACTCTGAGAATGAATCAAATTGTTTGTAAAAAATTTGTTCAAATTGTAAATTTGAAACTTGGTCAGATAGCACCAAACTTTTCGAACTAGTACCGAACAAACCAAACAAAAAGAAAACGCTGCCATTTGATCAAAAATTACTTGGATCTTCCAATTTATAATATAAACTTACGTATGTATATGAAGTTCACCCCGATCAAACAAACCGGCAGGGGACACATACAGATTTAATCTGCTCAGCACCATATACAGATACACACCCACACACACACATACACATAAAAAGAGATCTTTTAAAAACACTATTTTACTATGGCAATATTTAGCGAATGGCAAATCTGCAAAGGGAGCGCGTAGCAAAATGGGGTAATTCTCCTCTATTGTCAAAAACTTACAAAGTTCTCATTAGTGTGGAGTTTTGCAGCTCTGTTAAGTTATAAGAGCAGCGGTATGACAGTATTTGCAGTTCAAAATGTAAATGAAAACGATGGAATAACACGCTACCAGATGGACAAATACTTCAGCAACAACTAATCTATTTGACGTATTCTGAGTTATTCCATACACGAATGTGATCCATCTCATGAGTGCCTTGCTTCTGGCATTTCCTCCTTCCAGGGTCCTTCGAGAATTTACGAACAGCCGATTGCACGATACATATCACGATGCGTGCCGCGAACTGCAATTGCTGGCAGACGACAATCATTGGGACATTACGCTTACAGACGGAGCATTCGCTTCGCCACCATTTCAAATCCGTCAATTGTTCGCCATCGGAATCACGACATGTTTTCTGGCACAATCATCGAATCTATGGATCCATCAGAATCCGGGAAACAATTGACGAGCAACAGGTGCTCTATTTATACCGGAAATATAAACAACCACTCTTGATTTTGATGCCATCACCTTATCGGCTGGCAGCAGATTTAATTGACAGTGATATACATTGATGTTGATGTAGCTTGATTTGGTTACAGTTGTTGGAACTAATGGACAATTGCTGACTGACGAGCGATTTACGATCGAATTATATTGACGATTGAAGCTCAGCAAGGATTCATTTTTTTGGACGCGCCAGGTGGCACAGACAAAACATTCTTCTTTTTTTGCTCACACTTTGCTCAGTACGACCGCAAAACAAAATCGCATTCGTTCGCGAGTTCGTTTGCATGATGATTCGCAATTATTTAAATTGCCAGACAGTTTCTGCAACATATTCACATCATATCCACAATACATCAACCACACATGTCAGTGAACGAGCGATTTTAGCAGCTAAAATGTCGGTGTTGATCAAATTAGTTTCCAAATAGAGCAAACATTGCCCGAGAATTAAAAATCAATTGATTGATGTAAACGAAGCTGTCAATTATGCTTGAAAATTAATTAGGCTATTTTAAAGTGGCTGCTAACGCAGACTTAGGCCAATAGTGGCCCATTGTGATACCACAGGCTCCCGTTTACTCCCGCTGAAACCATCCAGAGCTACTTATGTAGCGTAAAATATCTCGCACTCCACAGCCCGCGAGTTCCGAAAGGATGTCCATACCGTACACACCTAAATACTTATGCCTTCTGCGTGATAGTGCCGGACACGAGCATAGAAAGTGATCTAACGTCTCTTCCTCTTCTTCGTTCAAACAACTTCTGCAAAGGCATTCGTCTGTAGACGCAGCCTTCTCCCATGTTCCCCAAAAAGGCAGTGTCCTGTCAGTATCCCTATGACCAATGCTACCTCTCGTTTTCCCAGGGATACAAGTGCTTTGGAGCGCCACAGGTCCAGTTTTGGCCAAACCTGTTTTGCTACCCTGCACGTCAGGGTGTTGGTCCACCTCTCGTTTGTCAAAGGTGATTCCCTTTTTACTGATCGCCAATTTGAGTGCTGTTATAGGCCTCCCCAGACCTACTCTTTCCGGCTGGACTTCAGACAAAACGCCTCTAGCGACCTGACCGCCGCCTGACTGTCCACATAAATCGCGATATCCCTAACGGATACCACGTTATGCTTCAACTATGTCCTTACTTCCCCTATCGCAACCACTTCAGCCTGGTACACGCTGCAGTAGTCAGGGAGACGAACGAAAATATTAACATTAAGCTTTTCACAGAAGACTCCGGCTCCTACCTTGCCGTCTAGCTTAGAACCGTCCGTGAAAACTGGCAGTGCCTCGTTTTCCAGTATTGATCCGTTCCTCCAGGATTCTCTCGAAGGACAGATGGTCCGGAAAACTATCGAAGCACAACGTTGGTTTAATATAATCTAGATTCGCCAGTTCTTCCCTTAGCGATCTAACTATCGTTGAGTATCCCGCCTGAAGGTACTTCCACTGAGAGACCGCCGAGAGTCTCGTAGCCACATTGGCTGCTATCTACTTACCAAAAAATTCGATTGGAATAAGGTAGAACATAACCTCTAAAGCGCATGTAGGTGTTGACCTAAGCGCCCCGCTTATAAGCATACAAGCTGTTCTTTGCACCTTTTCAATCATCTTCCTATGTATTACCTTCTCCAGAGCTGGCCACCACACGCCCACTCCATACATCAGCACAGGTGTTACCACTGCGGTATAGAGCCAGTGTACCAGCTCTGATTACAAACCCCATCTCTTCTCTATGGCGTTCTTACACGAGTAAATGGCTACACTAGCCTTATTCACCCTTTCTACAATGTTAGGCTTCCAGCTTAGCTTACTGTCCAAGATTATGCCCAAAAATCTCGCTCTATCAGCAAAAGCCAGTCTAGTGCCGTTCACGGTAGGAGGGCTAACTATCGGAATTTTATATTTCTTAGTAAATAGTACCAGCTCTGTATTGGAAGGGTTGATCCCTACAGTGAGAAAAATAACCAGTAAAAGTAAAAAAATATACATATAAAATCAAAAAAATATACATATATTTTTTAGGCGAAAAGTTTCGTTTCTTAAAAAAAAAAATAACCTTTTTAATTTTAAAATTGTAAATTGTTTCGCCAAATTTTTTTATAAAAATAAAAAAATTGTTTTAATTTTCAAAAATACTTTACTTACTTATGTCAAATAGTTTTCTTGAATTTTAAGACATTGTTTTTTAAAAATAAAAGAATATTGGCTAGCTTTAAAAGATTTATTTTAATTTTTAAATAATTATTTTTTAACAAATGTCACACAGTTTTATTAAATCAAAGTAAAAAATTAACTTCGCTTCCCCAATTTTTAACCCCCAGGACCATTGTGTAAAAATAAAATACACACAAACACAACCCTTAAAAAATATAATGAGAACCTCAAGCTCTCTCTTGACAGTTTGGTTTCGTAATTCGTACTGATAAAAAGTTGGTTTACTCATCAGGTTGCATCGACGAAAAGCAAACTGCAAAAATTCAAACCTTCATAACTTTAGTATAACACAAGAACATATCGATTTGTCGAATTATATAAAATATAGACGAATTGAAAAATAAAACAACGGGATTTCTGGTAAAACAATAAATATTTTCATAAGTTGTCATTATTATCAAAAAAAATTGTTTTAAAATTCTAACAATCTTCTTTTGAAATAACTTATTCTGTTTAAATAAATAAACTTTTTAAATTTAAAAAGTATTTTATAAATCATTTTACAAAATATGTTATTAAAATAAAAAAGCTATTTATTAGTTTGCAAAAATTTCATTTAATTTCAAACAAATATTTTTTAAATTCAAAAAATTTTATAACTTTTAGAAATTAAAAACTTCGTTTTTTAATTTTACAAACCAAAATTTTTCTCAGTGTACTCCACATTTGCTGGCCCATTTCGTAACGATCAAGAGTGCATTCTGTACAACATTCATTATCATGTCCAGATATTTGCCTGAGACAGCCATCGCTACATCATCCGCATACGCTACAACCCCTATCCCCTCCCTCTCCAGGTCCAAGAGCAATCCATTCATCACAACATCCCAAAGAAAGAGGGACATTACACCTCCTTGCGGGGTTCCTCTAACCACCCGCCTTCTAATGGTGGCCTCCTCCAGTTTCGAGGTAATAATCCTGCTTACCACATCTGATTTATCAACCTACTTATGGGGTAGTCCACATTCAAAAATAACAATCCTTCCATGATCCGTTTTTACATTATTAAAGGCACCCGCAATGTCGAGAAATGCTACCATACAGAACTTTTGCGAGTAAATTGACTTCTCAATCATGCGTACTAGATCGTTCAGAGCTGTGTCTACCGACTTTCCCTTACAGTACGCATGCTGAGACATTGCCCCACTCCTGGGCTCAATTTTTGATCGAATACTTACATCTACCAACCTTTCCAACGTTTTCAACAGAAAGGATGACAGGGTTAAAGGTCTCAGATCCTTTGGATAGGCACGCGAGCTTTTTCCCGATTTCGGGATAAAGACCACTCTGACCTCCGTCCATTTTCTAGGAATATAGACCAGTTTCAGACCTCCCCTGAAGATACCCTCCAGCCATGGGAGGATTACTGCCGAGATCTTTTGGATCTCTCCTGGTATAATCCGATCCGGGCCCGCCGATTTATAAGGCTTAAAACCATTCAGCGCCCACCAGATTTGATCCCTATTCACGATGCCCTCCATCTCTCTATTGAAGGTGTTACTCGTTGAGCTCCCGGCTCCATCGAATCATCAAAGCTTCCCGGGAAATGGGTCTCGATGAGGAGTTCCAATGATTCCGCACTTGAAGCTGCCCATGACCCGTCCACTAGCTATCCAGAGGAAGTGAGAGAACTTCTTAAAAATAAAAGAAAAGCACGGAAGAATTGGCAAAAACATCGAAACCAGGAAAATAAGAGGGTATTCAACCATTTGTGCAACAAATTAAAAAACCTAATTTATTTTGTTTAATTTGTGAGCAATTTTTTCAAATTTTAAAATCATACATATCAGAGAGGCACTTCCGAGTAAAGTATGAGAATGAATACTCCCAACTAAAAAGAATAACAGCAGGAGTGCCACAAGGGAGTGCTCTTGGGCCAATCGTCTATCTCCTATATACTAGAGATATACCAACTACAGAAGCAACAATGGCGACTTTTGCCGATGACACCGCAATACTTGCAACAGCAAAGAACATCCATGACTCCACTAGTAAATTACAGACGGCTACTAACCAAATATGTAATTGGGTAAAGAAATGGCGAATCAAATTAAATGAAGCAAAATCAATCCAAGTCAACTTCACATATTTAAAAGTTAATCATACACCAATAATAAACTCGATAGTAGTACAGCATGCAAACACTGCTAAATATCTCGGCATGACTTTAGATGCTAAACTTAGATGGAACGAACACATAAAAAAAAAAGAGAAAAACTAAACATAAAATTTAGAAAAATGCATTGGCTCCGAGGGAGACAATCTGAACTAACGATCCATAACAAACTGCTGCTATACAAACAAATCCTGAAACCTGTATCGACATATGGTAGCCAACTCTGGGGTTGTGCCAAGAAGACAAATATCAAAATCATACAAGCTGTTCAAAATAAAATCCTGCGATGTATTGTTAATGCACCGTGGTACATTCGAAACGACAACCTCCATCGAGATCCAAAGATCGAGCTTGTCGCGGATGAAATTAAGCATCATGCAACAAAACACCTACAACGTCTGCACCAGCATGAAAATCTGAACATACGCTGTATGCTGACTACCACACCAACAAGAAGACTGCAAAGAACCAAACCACTGGAGTTATCGCGACCAGGAGGTCAGTAGACTTACTATTGTGGCGAAAAATCTGAGGAGCAGTTACACGAAATTGGGGATAAACACTTGATTACGCCGACTAATCAAAATACTTTATTATGCAATGTAAATTACTAAATGGGTCGTAATATAAATAAATGGGTCGTAATATAAATAAATAAATAAAAATTTTATTAAAAAAAAAAAAAAAAAAAAAAAAACTTTTCGCTAATATACCCGATCTGATCTTCTCAGAGTTGCTTGAGTATAGTAATTTATACCCTTTCATTCTGAGGCCACAGATCCTGTTATTGTTAATCCAAGGTTCTTGGATTAACACCAAGTCCTCATCTGATTTAGTCAGTCTGAGCACGAGAGCTGCCGAGGCAGCTTTCGTGTGATGTAGGTTTATTTCTACGATGCCCGTAGAATAATCTCGATTTTATTGTAATAGCAACAAAGCGGAACGCACGCAAGTATCTATTGATAAAGTAATGGCGAACGAAAGAGGTGAAAAACTGTGACCTTTTCCCTTTTATTTTAATGAATATCGTGATGTTTTAGGTAAACGCCGTATAAAATTAATTTGTTTTATTTTGTTTTTTTTTCTTCATTATTTGGTAAATAGTTTTGATACTTACGGTTTTTACGCTGTCCATGCGGTTATGCTGTCCTGATGAGTTCAATGGAATTAATATATCTTCCTCGGTGATTGATTCTGTGCGGTACTGCGTTCGGCTGGGTTTTGTGCGGTTAGGTTGAATGCTGTTCCCAATCCGGCTCGAAGGACCAATATTATTAACTGGATGCGGTGCAACAAACGAAATAAACATCCAGCAATAAAAGGTGGTTGATTGTGGTTGGGTTGGATATCCGAAAACAATCGCTTTAATGTTTACTTTTAATTTTCTTTATTTTTTTAATCGTTTTAATGACAACTTGTCGCAATGGTGGTTGCCGAAGAAGAGAGATTTATTTTGTTTTATAAAATATAGTTACAAAAATGTTTATCTATTTACCACAGAAAGTTATCAAATCGCATAGTAGATTATAATTTAGTTGCCACTAGATGGCATTACATATTAATTATTGTGTATTAAACGCATCTCTATAGTAGTTAGAGGCTCCCTGAATAAAAAAAACCTGAAATAAAAAAGGTGGACTTAAGAATGGTGTTTTTATATTAAAAAATGGGACCATTTTTAAGTCATACTTTTACCAAATTTTCTGACTTAACAAAGGTGTTTTACAAATACAAAATTAATTTCAAAATGACACAAGAAAGGCTTATTTTATGTAATTTTACAAATATATTTTTTTAATTCATTTTCAAAATGACTTAAAAAAGGCATATTTTATTTCATATTTGAACATAAAATTTACATTTCTTTTTAATACGCATAGAAATGCATGCTTAATTTCACGTTTTTATGAAAATGGTTTCTTGTTTTTCTTGTTACAGTTTTTTGTTGTATTGTAGAGAAAAAGATGAATTATTATTTGTGTATTAATTATGAATTAAGACTGCGGTCCAATTCGCGACTTATTTTGTGGAGACTGACTAATTTGAAAGTCTACAATAAGTCTCCTGTCGAACAGACTTATTGGAAACTGGTTGCAATTATTTTGATGAGTTACCAGTTTGGGCGCAAGCCTCGCATAAAACTCAAACAAGTCTACAATAAGTCTAGTCGACTAGAGGGTTATTGTAGACTTTCAAACAAGTCAGTCTCCACAAAATAAGTATCGAATTGGACCGCAGCCTAAAATAAGCATTTTTTAATTCATTTTGAAATTTGCAATAGTTTTTGCACATTTTCACTAACGAATGCATTAGTTGAAAATTTTTGATTTTCATTTTACAGTAAAATCCCGATTATCCGGCATCCAATTAACACTCAGTTAACCGGAACACTCAGTTAACCGGAATTTTAATTTATAGCATTTTTTTTTGCGTTTTTCTCTTTCTTTTCTCTTTCATATGCATTTTTAATTCATATTGAAATTTACAATTGTTTTTTGAATTTTTCAGTGTTTTGACATTTTCATTAATGAAAGCATTAGTTGAAAATTTTGAACTTTCATTTTCATAAAACAGTAAAAGCCTAATTATCTTGCACTCAATTAACCGGAACACTCAGTTAACCGGAATTTCAACTTTTTGGAATAGTTTTTTTGCTTTTTCTTTTTCAGAAGGGAAATTATTTTTTTTTATTATTCGGGGGTTCATAGAAAATATACTTTCCTTTGCTTTTTTTCTGTTTTATGCATCATTCTATTTGAATTGAATGTGTAAAGTCGTATTCCAACTAGGGTTATGGAAATATTGAATATATGTGAATATTGAATACATAATATGTATGGATTATTATTTGTAATAAATTCAATTAACTGATGTATAAAAAAATTGAATTTTCATACAAAATTTGAAAATAATAACGATAATCCAAAAAAATAATGAAATGCGAAATTCTCGTAATATTCCTAGTTTTAATAAATCATTCAATTATCCGGAATTTTCGATTATACGGAAACCTCTCATCCCCAAGAATTTCGTATAACAGTGCTTTTACTGTAATATACACTACAGTAAAAACCCTGTTATCCGGAATGCTTTGGTATGCGAGCATTCCGGGAAATCGAATATTCCGGATAATTGAATATTTCATTAAAACTAGAACTAACGAGATATTCGCTTGATTTCATTATTTTTAGGATTCTCGTTTATTTAGTGCCAAAAAATAATTTCTTATACATCAGTTCATTGAATTTATTACAAATAAGAGATAAATACACATTATGTATACGAGTACCCAAAATTTAATAATACATATATTCAATATATCAGTAACCTAACTATGTAATACGACTTTTCACATTCAATTCAAGTAGAATAATGCATAAAACACAAAAAATTAAAGAATGTATATTGTCTATGAAACCCGGAAGAATAAAAAAAAATAATATCCCTTGTGAAAAAGAAATAAGTAAAAGAAAATCCTAAAAGTTAAAATTCCGGTTAACTGAGTGTTCCGGCAAATGGATACAGTAATCGGGCTTTTACTATAATATGAAAATTAAAGCCATTCAAAATTTTCAACTAATGCTATTCATTAATGAAAAAGTGCAAAGAAAAATTGCAAATTTTAAAATGAATTAAAAATGCTTATGAAAGAAAAAAAGCAAAAAAAATCGTAAAATTAAAATTCCGGTTAGCTGAGTGTTCCGGTTAATTGGATGTCGGATAATCGGGTTTTTACTGTAATATGAAAATTAAAGCCATTCAAAATTTTCAAATAATGCTTTCATTACTGAAAATGTACAAAAAATTGCAAACTTCAAAATGAATTAAAAAATGCATATGACAACTTGAGAGAAAAGAAAGAGAAAATAGCAAAAGAAAAATCCTAAAAATTATAGTTCCGGTTAACTGAGTGTTCCGGTTAATTGGATGCCAGATAATCGGGCTTTTACTGTTATACATTTTAACGTTTTATTTCGATCTTAAATGCACATTTTATTTCATTTTCAAAATGCCCGAAAAAACACCATTTTTAAGTCAGCCTTTTTTAATTCAGGGAGCCGTAGTTAGATATTGAACCAATATTGCATCAATACAATTTGATCAACTTTTTATGATAACATTTTTGGTAGTGTGCATAAACGTTAAATACATAATAACAAAAATGGTAAAAAAATAATTTACATAATAAAAGTGAATTTATCTTAACTTAATATTATTATTTTGGGTAAATAATTGATGAACGATGATGATGGACGGTTACAGCTTCAACACGAGGGACGCCTGTATTTGTATGAAAATTGGTAAAACATATTATTAAGAACAGAACAGCCGTCACTACGAGACAAGAATTCTACTTCTGAACAAGTTTCAAGTTTTTTTTATTAATTAAATTCTATTCCAATCCTATTTCATTGAAAAATGGTCCCGCCATTTTTTTCAAACAGAAGGTCCGCCACTGTTAATTTTAAACTCCAACTCGAACCCCAATATTCTTCTACCACCACAAGAATTCATCATCATTACACTGAATCATAATTACAACGAGATAATCTATGCTAAGAGAAAAATCCAAAAAAATTTCCAATATTATGTATGTACGCAAAAAAGACGAACAACAATAAAAGTTCTAAATAACCTTCAACAAAAACACAAAACTAAACTAAACTTTTGTTGAAATTTATTTTTCTAAATTTGTGGGTTTGAGGAGTGAATCGGAAAAAAAACTATCATCGTATAACAAATAAAATTTACTTTGGCTTAGTACAACTTGATGATGATTATGATGATGTCAGGATGAGGGGTTTTTAACAATTACCATACCGGAATATTTCATATACATTTACACACACACATACATATTAAACATAAGTAGAAACAGGAGAGTAATATGACTTTAATTATGATATCTAGATAGATACATAAACTACTCGTACATAATACTGAGGCCATTATATCACTCGTTATGTATTTCAAATTTATGTGAGTTCGAAATATTTTCAGAACTTTCGAGAAAAACTAAATATATTCGTATAACAAAATAAAGGAGATGCCTTAAGCAATTCTATGATTACATTTACCAATGTACCATACATGGAATTAGATGTTTTGTTCGTATCAACAAGAAAAGTAAAATTTTCACCCACATGCCCAAAACTGTAAATACACATACTAGTTTTTCGTATTTTGCTTCTTTATCATCATCAAACATAATTATGTATTATAATCATCAGAATACACGGCGCCATTCCATTTTATAAATTTCCCGGCAGTAATTTAGTTTCTTCGTTTTATTTAGAATCATTTTTTGTGTAAAGTCCAAAACGACTCGTTTTTCTACTTTGTAATTCCAGTCAAGATATTTTTTTTGCAAGTGGGCAAATGGAATTTTTAAAGAACCACATCAAAAACATTGGTAAAGGTTTTTGTGATCTTTGCCAAAAGGTCAAATGTGATAGTACGGAGGGTAGGTATAGTGAATAAGAGTGAAAAGTGTGTCGTCAATACATCGAATGTGACATAATGTGATGTCCTGCACTAATATCGTTAAAATATTTTAAAGTCGAGCCGGATGGGTAAATCCACTTGGCATAACTATTAGCAGAGTGCCACTCCGGTGGCAAAGTGGTCAGCATGCTTGCTCCAGCGACCGTGACAAGGAAGAGAGAGAGAGAGAAAAAAAATAAAGATGTTGTCTTTATGAGTGATACAAAATAATAAACTGTATTTCAATATAATAGTGTTGACAGATGAGAATATGGGGTGCGTTCATAATATAACAACACTCTCACTTGTTGAATAATTAAATAACAAATTTAAAAATTACCAATACAAAAAATTGATTCAATTAAGCACATTTATAAAAACAATTAAAAGTTTATTGTCAATTATTTAAGATTTTTCAACATAATCCCGTACCATGCTTTTATCAAACTGTCCACAAACATTTCGTCTGTTGGAATGTATTGTAATGTGATGATTTTGTCGTTATCCTTTTCTCAAATGTGATGATGTCGAATATCTATGTGCCTGCTTTTTGGTCGATAAACACCAACGCAGCTAAACATATTGCACTTTGATTGTCACAGAAAATAATAACAGACTTGCACAATTTGGGATCCAGTTGATCAGCCAATTGCTTAAGATAGATGGCCTCTTGGGTTGCTGAGGACATTGCCATATATTCGGCCTCATAGTGCTTGATTACGCCGACGACCAAACACAATAATTAAAAAATACGTTTTTACTTTATTACTATTCGCTTCGGTGGATTTTTACGATTAAAAATAAAACTTTTGTCGTTGCGGTTTTTTCCTTTTTTCTTATATATCAATTTTACGTTAACATTACAAATACTCATTATTAATTCAAATTTAACTATAAATATCCGTTGCTTGCTGCTTCTTACGCTGGCCGTAACAGGCGCCTTGAGGTACAACTAACCTCAATATTCTCCTCCTTCAAAGTAGTAAATATTGTTCATCCAACTTGGCTAATACAAATTTTTACATTAAACATCCAGCATTTGCTGAAGTATACTGGGAAAACCTTAGAAAAAACTTCAACAGAAAACTAAGGAAAACCAGCATCGGATGTTGTATAGTCCTCTTCCATTGGTAGCAAACATAATTGGGTGATGGATCGTACTAAGTCGCTCTTCTCCGTCTTAACCTTACACGTTCTCACCCTTCCTTCTTGTCCGGGAAATACCTTGATAACTCTCACCATGATCCACTGGCTTGGTGGTGTTATTTCATTTAGGACGAATACCATATCTCCAATCATTAATGATCTGACTTCATTTGCTCATTTATTACGACGTTGCTGTTCAGTGACATACTCTTGCGACCATCTGGCCCAGAATTCTTTCCGTAATTTTTGTAATTTCTGCCAGGCCGACAACCGATTCGACGGAATCTCTGCTAACAAGGTCTCATATAGGGTGAGGATTGGTTGCCCTGCTAGGAAATGACCCGGCGACAATTTTGCTAAATCCATTGGATCATTACTTATCGGCGTCAATGGTCTGGAATTTAAGCATGCTGCTATTTTTGCTAAGAGAGTAGCTAACTTTTCAAAGGTATATAACTGAGCTCCCGTTATTCTTTTTAAATGATGTTTAACCGATTTAACTGCTGTTTCCCAAATGCCGCCATGGTGTGGGGCATTTAACAGATTATAATGCCATTGCATCGAATGAGTCCATGAACTTGCTACTATTATCACTATACATGTGATGAATAGCTCCGGCTCGCAAGTTTACAAAGCGGGTCAACCCCGCGATAAATGACGCAGATTCCAAACTACTAATTAATTCTAAATGAACTGCTTTATACACCATATAAACAAAAACCGCAATGTAACCCTTTACTGTTGTATTACGACTTTGCTTTAAATGAATCGGCCATGCATAATCAACGCCACAATGGTAAAATGCAGACGCTGGTTCTAATCGATACTGCGGCAGGTCGGCCATTAATTGATGCACTGCACTTGGTCTATGTCTGCAACACGTCACACACTGATATAACTATACTGCGTAATAAAATCCGACCTTGCAGAATCCAATATTTTCTTCTTAAATATGTATTGTATACAAAGTTGCACTGTCCGATTTTCTTAGCTAATATACTTCTGTAGTCTAATATAATTGGTTTCCGCTGATTTAATGGAAGCTGTGAATTGTCTAGTCTTCCTGATATTCTCATTATTCCTTGATCATCCATCCATGGTGTTAACATCCACACTCTACTGGATTTTGATAACCCTTTGTTGGAACGTATCGCCTCATAGTCAACTGGAAATGATTGTTTTTGCGTGGCAATTAACCAATACGTTAGTGCATTTTCTATTTCACAAAATGATAATCTTGGCACATAGTTCCTAACATTGTTTACGGTGACTATTATAAAGTTGGCTTGATTTGGTTCTGGTAGTTTATGATTATTTAATAATTGATTTGCATTCTTGGCATCCTTACGAACTCTCCGTTTTTGAATTGGTTCAAGCATAATTTACAAAAAACGAAGAACATATGCTGTGACGCGACATACTACTTCAAGTGATGACGTTTATTCATCAAATCAATTTCTTGATCGGAATTTACAACTATGGTCAATAGCACATTATCAAACTTAACTGGTGGTTCCTTACATTCCATCTTAATTAGAGCTATTGTTTCCTTATTGAATAATTTTGGAGCCCATACTGGCCAGGATTCAACGGCCAGATTCAGCATATCCGGACCCTCCCACCATAATTTATTGTTTAATTAATTTGTAACCTTTATTTCGCGAGATATCAAATCAGCTGGATTATGTTCAGTTCCAACATGACGAAATTGCTCTAATCTTGAACCTCTTAATATTTTGATGACACGATTAGCCACAAATGTTTTTAGTTCATTAATGGGCTTTCTCAGCCAATGCAGCACTATTCTTGAATCTGTCCAGATGTAAATTGGGGCTGCTGCAAACATTGGTATCTCCCTGACTTTAAAATTAATTTACTACTAAGCTCTACCGCGGATAATTCTAATCTTGGTATGGTCACCATCTTAACTGATGCTATTCTACTCCTAGAACATAACAACCTTGCTCTCCATTGGTTATTCGATACATCGCAAAATATGTGAATCTGTCACTAGACGTGTTTAGCCATCGTGGTATTCTTAATTCATTAATGACTTTTAATTCGTCATAAAACTCCTTCCATTCTTTTTGTATTGACAATCCTAGTGGGTCATCCCAGTTATTCCCTTGAAGCCATAATTCCTGAATGAACAACTTTGCTTGTGACTGACGATGCCCATCCCTGAGGATCAAATATTCTCGGCGCCTCACTAGTTATAATACGTTTGTTAATAACCTCAGGTTGGTTACGATCCTGCACTTGAAATTGGAATTCATCCTTTACAAAAACCATATTGATTGCCCAATACCCTCGTATTATTCTCTTGTAGCTGACAGTTTACTTTCCATAATTTTTGCACAATTCGAGCGCCATTTGGCTAACGTAATGCTGTTGGCAGCTCCGTTGCGCTATCAATCTGGGGGGATGATGCTAATCCATAGGTTATCACTGTCAGCCAATATTCCGTTATGAGTTCTTTCGGATCACTTCTCCACAAAATTCTTTGTAGATCCCACTGACTGGGTTGGATTTCCACCTGGCAGAACATTTTACAAATGTCCGCTGAGATGGCAATTTTTCCCGTTCTAAATTTCATAACTATATCCATTAAATCCTTTTGCAGGCGAGGTCCCGTGTATTGTATATCATTTCGCAGAACCATCAAAAACGATTCTAAATTTGTGGTCTATCGAAACTGCGTGATGTGGGATGTAATTATGCAACTCGGCATATGTCCAAATTTCTCATACTCGTTCATGAACTCAACGTACATTTCCTTATATCCTGAATCTCGATTAAATTTATTTTCTTGAGCATAAAATCTCCGTAGGGCTGTAGCTTTTGAACTGCCTAGATCGACATCAGGTTTCAATGGTATTGTTACACTACATCGACTTCCTCTTTTTACAATGGTGCTCTCAAAATTATCTTCACAATATAAATCTTCAACTGATAATTGTCTTTCCTCCGTTTCGTCAATTACCTATAATTTCTAAATGATCTGAGGTTATTTTTCGCAATCAGACCTATTGTATTCAGCTTACTTCCTATGTTGGGTGGCAACTCTTCTCCTGAAATAATCCATCCAAATGATGTATTTTGGGCCAACAGCCCGGTTGAGCCTCGCTCTATCTCTTCTATGATATTGCTTGCTAATACACCTACCCTGATTAATGCGTCAATTTGACCTTGTTTGTAATATAGTGGATCCGCTACTAAACTAAATCCGTAACTAAAACAAATATTAATCATCGAAAATCGCTTTATTGTTTTTTAAAATATTCCCCATGAAGATCTATACACTTTTGCATGCATTTGAACCAATTGTCGAAGCACTTTTTCCACTCTGATTGAGGTATCTCCAAAACATGCATTCTGAACGCAGCAACCGCTCCTTCAGGTGTCGAAAAACGTTGACTTCTCAGTTTGTTTTTTACGTACGGGAATAAAAAGAAGTCATTTGGTGACAAGTCAGGACTATACGGCGGATGACTCATCAAATCGATGTTTTGAGTGCTCAAAAATGCAGTTGTTTAAGCCGATGAGTGAGAGCTCGCATTGTCGTGGTGAAGAGTGATCCGTCTTCGGCAGTTGGTTTTCCTGATTTCTTGGAAGACAACACTGGCAAACAAATGGTTGTGTACCACTCAGAATTGACTGTTCTGCGTTGTTCTAGTGGTACGGTTGCAACATGTCCATTTTTTCCGAAAAAAAGCGATCATTTGCTTGCAAGTGCTTCGTGCGCGAACAACTTTTGTTGGATTCGGCTCATCTTGAAACGCCCATACAGTCGACTGCTGTTTACTTTCGCACTCATACGCGTAAATCCACGATTCATCACCTGTCACAATGTCATATAGACGTGTTTTGAAGCACCGCAATCGTATTTTTTGAGCTTTTCTTTCGACCAATCGACACGAGCCTTTTTTTGAGCGATTGACAAATTGTGTGGAATCCAACGCGAACAAATTTTTTTGACATTCAAATGTTTATGCAATTTTGAATGTATGCTGGTCCCACTAATGCCTAAGGTTGTCTCAGTCTCACGATAGGTCACATGACGATCTTGCAATATCAGTTCACGCACAGCATCAATGGTTTCCGGAACAACAACTGATTCTGGACGACATTCACGAAATTCGTCTTGGAGTGAACTACGAAATCGATTTGTGCCACACAGTTCCATTTGTATTTCGCCTTTAGTTTTTATTAATTTGTCACCAATACTCTTGATGCCGCCTGTGGCTGTTGATCGAACAAATTTGAATTCCTTTGCTACCTGATTACTGACTATATTAGTTTGAGCACCGGAATTACAAATTACTCTAAGTGGCCGTGAGAATTTTTGTCCACGTTTCAAGCGAAAGCTGGCCGTAGGTAAGACTGCTTTTGGTAATGAATTGACTACTTGGCATTCTGGTTTCTTTTGTTCCGAGGCGTTTAATAGTATTAACTGCTATGGATTATCTCTCCCAGCTGTCCCTTTCATTAAACCACCTGATTCATTATTATGTCTTGCTTTATAAGATAATTTAAAATGATGTCTTGTTGGTGAATCCGGGCAATTGGTGCATCCGTCTTGTCTGCATTGTACTATACTTGGTGCGGTCTCAAACAGCATTTGCATAATCTATTTCTCACGACTATGGACCATCGGTCCTGCATCCTTAATTTATCAAAGTTATCACATTTATTGATCGAATGTTTTTGCATACAACCCCCCGACCACGCACTACTCTGGTTCTAGTGGAGCACGCAACTCATTGTTTATTGGAGTCAGGGTTTTCCCTTCTCTGGTTCTGTTTCCATTGAATGACTTGCCATATAGCTCTGGTTGTAACCAATTGAATTTGCCATACGGTTTATAATAATTATCTCAACGGTCTTTTGGCTCTCCTGTAGTCTTGTCACTATGACCTTGCCACTCGCGACCAATTAAATTATTCCCCTCAAATTCTCGTTGTCCTTTTGATTTGGAGTCCAAAAATTGTTTGAACTGGTCCAGCGTCGGCAAGGTTGTAGCACTGTCACGATTACGATGTCGCTGCCAAGAGTCTAATGTAACCTTAGGTAGCCGTTGTTTTGCATAGTGGATCCAAATTTGGTCCCACAGTTGTGGTGGTGACGCAAAGGTCTCTAATTGTCGCGTCCCACCATTTATTGATAATCATCATTATACACGGTCATCAACATTTCCTATGCCAGCTTGTAATTGTCACGGGTAGGATGCCATGGTCCTAATGTTATGGCAGCCTTGTCTACACAGGCCCGTTGTAGATAAAGTAATTTTGTAACGGGATCATAGTCTTGGTCATGGACCTCAGCCAAAAATAAATCACGAAATGCCGGCCAAACAGCTAGATTCCCATTAAATTTACCGAGCTGTGGTCGCTGTTTGGTTTCCACCCTAATAACCGTTGGCGGTCTTGCCCTTGTTTTTTTACTGCATTTAACTTGTCCTGTATCTTGCCCATGGTTGCCATGTATTGGTTTTTCACATCAATATATACTTTATCCGTGTCCAGCATATTATACTGCCGATGCAAGGTGTCTGCTGCCACAATATTCAAAATGTTGTCTCAGTCTTTCCTGGCTTACCCATAATTCAGAGGCGGTACGAGTTTCCAACCATGCTGCACCTGCTACTTCAATCGCAAATCGATTTAATGATTCTATAGATGTCGTTCTCGAAGTACGTATGCCCTTTCCATATTTCCTCAAGTCACACTAATTCCCCTTTCTTGCGTATGATTATTATTAACCATCTCATCATCGTCGGGCTCATGGTTTGATCGCGTGGCTTCATTCATCTTTAATCTATATTAAATATGAACTCAACCAGGGCTAACCCCAATGCTAACTCCTCTCCTTGATTTTTTTTTATTTTTAATTAAAAGTTTAATTAATTGATAATTCATTTATTAAATAATAGAAAATACATTAATTCAATAATCCGAACCTTCATTTATTCACATACATACTGCTCATTTATGCATACAACGCAGTTAATCGTTACTACTTTCAGATGAGCATATTTTTTTGTTGTTGTATTAAATCACAACTTAGTTATCGGGTCGGCTGGGTTACCTTCATGGAGATTCATGATGTTTTTGGGGCACAATATACTATTATGCCTGGTTTGACAACGATGGCAAGCTTCTTTTTCCTAACACGTGAAGGGTGAATGCCGTTGGTAGAGGCAATGCAAGCACACCCCTTTACTCAGCGCCATATATCATCTTTCTTGCAACCCCGCCCGCAGCATGGTGGTGCATCTATGCATCTTATGGCTTCCCTGACATACTACATTGGCTGCACCTTACCGTTCCTCCCGATGTACCTGCCGCGGAGGTACTGCCGATCTGACCTTTTTGGCTTGGCTCCCTTGATTGTGAGCCTGTTGTTTGCCTGACATCCAAACACAATAGGTTTAAATTCTATATCTGGATTTATTTTGGATAATAATTCTATGCCCAGTGGTTTGCTGCCGTCTGAATCATAATTATCGAACCCCAATGTCGTTATATCGTGGAGTTGAAGCGGTGGATTCGAATTCTTTTTCTTTTAGCCTTTTGTTGTTGTTGTGCTTGAGCTGTATTATTTCTCATTGATAATACTGCCTTTTCCTTACGTGCGGTATCCATGGTCTGTTTGTTCCTTTGTTGGTTTACCTTTTTGTTTGTTAATCCCGACAGCCTTTGATATTCTGCCATCATTGTTCCCATATTTGGATCTTTGATTAATCTACTTTGGTATAGTATCTCACGATCAATTCCGTATACTTCCTCTCGCAATTCCTCAATTTCCATTTGTGAATACCGCCGGATAATCGTTCGTAGTTGCTCAATCTTGGCGGACGTAGCCGATCAAAAAATGGTGTGTTGTTATTTTGGGCATGATCCTGTACAAAGAAGCTCTATTTAAGTAAGTAAACAATCGAGAGGTATGGAAAAATTCGCATTTCATTTCATGTACATTCTTTGTCGCAATGCCATCGGCATCGCCACATCGCCAAATTTTTATTATTTTTGGTTGATTCAGGATTATGTTACTTAGATGTAAAATGTAAGTAAACATTTTGTGTTGGTTTTATAAAGAAAATTTTAACAAAACAGATTTTCTAAATTTCTTATGTTCAACAAAAATGCAAATTGCGGCCATTTGGAAACCAACACATGTGCCGAGGTAGATGGTTGTTAGGGGCAGTTTAACACAACGTATATTATTTTGTGATAAATAAATTTTGCTATTAATGAGTACTATAGCAAAGTAGTGAAGTTTATCCTGAAACACATTTTAAATACGATTTAAATACTTAATTATTACGACTTAGTCTAGGTTTTCAATTGGAAAACTATTCATTTCAATTACCACCAAGACAGACAACAACAAACAACAACTTAAAAAATATTTGGTTTATCTTTCAAATCACATAAAAATTTTCATAAAGTTTTCCCAACCAACTAACATCCTTTAAGGCGAGAGTAACACCAGAAAAAAAAACACTAACAACAAATCTTTATCCAACTTTTTTCCACTTTTTATTGTCTTTCGTTTCAGTTAACTTTCTCCACGAATTGTTTTTGTTGTTTTGTGCCAATGAAGATGTTAAGATAAGACAAATCTATAAATGAACTAATGATAATCTTCAGAAAAAAAAAATTCTTCTATTGAATACAAATGCCATCAAAAAAATTTTGTTGTTGTTATATTACAACTACTCGGGGTGTGTGTGCTTGTTGTCTTAGACAGAAGAGTGTTTACTTTATACTTTGTATTTTTGTCTTCTATTTTGTGTAACTTCTTACGATTAATCCACTTTCATCTTTATGTATTTCTTACAAATATATTTCATATCGGAAATAAATGGAGTGTATTTAATTTCATTAAATGTAGATTTACGTTTTTTTTTCTCATGTCAACAAATCAATTTGTTAGTTGATTCATTGGGATGATGTTGGTGATCTGCGTCCGCATCATATTTGTATTCTGACTGTGTCCCTTGTATACGTAACAAAAACAACATTTTTATACTGTTCGGTAAAATTTCACTTTGAAATCATCTTTGAATTCAAAATTAAAATCGGAAAATTGTTTTTTCAAACGAGCTTCTACCATCCACCCACCTACGCCCTCACACATGTAAGAAAAAACGAATACATTTATAAAATTTATATTTTCTACTCGTATATTATATACATACGTGTACCTACACGCACAGAGTCCATACATAGATTTACATTTCAAAATATAGATTTTCCAAACTACATAAAAAGAAAGCAGCAACAACAACAACAACAAAAAATAGAAAATGAGTTAGAAATGAAAAATAAAATATAGGGGGTGGACGAAAGAAATAAACTTAAGCAGAGTACAAAAATCCCACTCCCCGCACATCTTCCGTATCTTATTCGGTCCATACAAAATATTATACTTTGTTGTGATATAGATTTTTTCGTACAGAGCAAAATAAAATGAAAGGGTAGATGTACGAAGTATACGTACATGGTTTGGTCAATTCTTATCAACCATTTGGAATCGATAAACAAAATACCAAAAATTTAATGGTGTGTATGGAACAAAGAATATCTACGCACGGTCCATTGTTATTTTTTCATTTCAGTTTGTTTTCTAACATGGACATGTGTGGTATGCGTTGAGTATATCAAATATAAAGAAAATTTTGAATATATTCAGGAGTGTGTCAAACTAATTTTTGTACAAAAAGTTCTGGAGAAAATGAATCACTACAAATTGTTGTTAGAATTAGACGACATCGTTGATCGCTGGATGAGTAGATTTACTATGACCAAGGAATAACGTGCATCAAGGAAAAATTCTGAATATGAAAAAAAAATGTGTTCAAGGTCAAAAGTGATTTTAAATTTACCATACCTAAATTTTTCGCACCAGCGGATAACAAAGTAATAGGAAAACTAAAAAGTTGATAAGTAGGATTACACCGAGGAAAGGACAACACAATTTTGTCAAGTTGCATGCTAACATATGAGGGTCTGGGACTTTACCTCAAATTAAAAATCTTTAAATAACTCAAATTTTATTTCGAGCTTGACAAACTTAGCTCATTTCTAAGACACTCCGGTAATAAACGAAAACTTCGTGATAAGAACGAAATCCTAGATTCATACCTCCTCGCTGTGCATTCTAGCACACCCTGAATGAATCAGATGCTGTAGTGGAGACGAGCTGATGAAATTTTGTTTGCAGTCATGGACACTACTTAACTTATTACGGTGATTCATTGGCGGCCTAAAACTAATACCAAATCAGTTCCTGTTTAAAAACTTAGGGGTTACTGAAGAGACGTTCGTTTTATATCAAGTGGCTCGCTACATATATGTGATGCTTGCATGATCTAACGACTTCTCTTTTAATTCACAAACGAGCTGTATTTACAGATCGCCCTAATATTCTGAGTCTTCATCAGGAACTTTTTTCTGCAACAGCTTTCAATCATTTAAATAACAGCCTAGCCCGTTCATCTGAAGTGGTTCCTACTAACATTAATAGCAAGTCCAGCAACTCTCAACACATTAGCAGCACCAATGTTAATCCTCAAAAATCCTTTTCACTTCGTGGCACTCCTCGTAGCAAATCTATTTATATACCGCACCGCTTAATTACAAGAGAAAGCTCGTTTTGCTGAATAGAGCTATTTCGCCACCTACACTAGCGAATCTCGATATTTATCGATTATCGATAAATATCGAGATTTCAATTTCATTATACGGAATGAGAAGCGAAAAAGATAGTCGGGTTTTAGAAGTTAAAGAGGCACAGTCTCATAGTCATCAAGTCAAGCTTAAACATTTATAGGCTAACGTTAACTTTAACACCAGAAACACAAACTGTTAATTTTTACTCAGCAGTTTTTGAATGTTTTGAACAATCCAACCTCCTTGGTATATTAATGAATTACGAACGTTACGTAACCTTAGGGACAAACGTTGGCAAAGATTACTAAAAATTAAAAAAGACTCTGATTACTCTAACTATTTAAATAGTTATAATGATTTCAGTAGTTTGTCTGACGCACAGAAATAACTGTATTTAAACAGAAATAACTGTTTTTAAACAACCTTAAGTTCCATTCAAATCAATTATGAATCCGTGGTACAAAAGATTTCCATTATTAAAGATGATTTTTCATCCGGTCGTGACGGTCTACCATATCCATCATCCTAAAAAACTGCAGTGATTTTGTTGTTCAGCCACTGGTGACACTTTTCCAAAAGTCGCTTTCGAATATATTTGGAAAAGTTCTTTTATAGTTCCGATTCATAAGAACGGCTGCAAGTCAGACATCTGTAATTACAGACCGATTGCGAAATTATCTAGTATTCCTCAGCTGTTTGAAAGTATTGTGTATGATTCACTGTGTAAACCGTTCACTGTGTTCACTGTGTAAAGCACTGTCCACGACCATAAACCTTATTGAGTTCACTTCACAAACATTAAATACGACGGAGGCAGGGAAAGAGGTTGATGTTATTTTCACCGATTTTAGCAAGGCGTTTGACAGGATTTCTCATGAAGTTATTTTGTTTAAGCTTAGAGCCCTTGGCTTTGCTCCCCTAATTCTCCGTTGGGTGGGCTCTTATCTCTAAGACCGTGTATACAATGTACTGTTCAGGTCATCAGTATCAACTCATATCTCAGCAACATCTGGAGGGCCCCAAGACAGCCGTCTGGACCAATTTAATAATTCATGATATGAAGATTTACAAACGGAATTCAAACATCACCGATAAGAGTGATTACAATCCGACCTCAATAACTTCTCCACTTGGTGGGCAAAGTACAACCTTGATTTGAACGTGGGCAAATGTCAAAAAATCACCTACTCTCGAAAACGTGTCAATTTATCGAGACTATTACATTAACCGCAATGCCGTTACCAGAGCTAGTTCTGTTCGTGATTTGGGGTTCATGTGCGACAGTGAATTTAATTTTAGACATCACATCGATCGTATTATCAATCAAGCCAACTTTGAGCTCGGTTTCAACAAGCGTTGGTTGAAAGAATTCGACCTTATGTTACAAAGGCTCTCTAGGATTGAAGCAGTCCAGCGTAGATTTATTTCGCTTTGCATTCATCAAATACTAACCGGCTTGGTAAAATTAATCTAAATATAAACTCGCGAGATTTAAGAACGGTACCTATGTTTAGAATAGACTAGACACTCACCCAACTGATTACGGAAAGAATGAGCACTGCCATTTTTTCGATTTTAATATGATGAAACGCACGTTGAGAAAACTTTTTTATTTTTCTTGACTATAGTTTGATATTTTAGCTGTGTTGCTTACGCAAAATTACAACAACAAGTGCATTGTATAACACCATTTAATGATTATGGTGTTTATCACAAGGCGGTGTTTTTTTACTATTTTTTTGTCATTTTATTGTAAAAAAGACATTTTGCGTTTGTTTTGATACAAACATGCCGAATTTAATTTGATCTATTTCGTAAAATAAAAATAAATAAAATAAACCAAACCGAAGAATCTAAAATACATTAAAAAAATTAAAGCCAAAAGTTGTTGCTTTCAGATTCAAACACTAGCCATAAAGTAGAATTCTGAGGATCAAATGGTGGAAGAACGGAAAACCAAATCGATCACGTCATGGTGATAAAATACCGACGTTATGTCTTACAAACACTGATCATCTGCTTGATTTTAGATGAACAAGGAAATATGATAAACCATATCGCAAGATTGAGTCCGCTAATGCAAAGTATATCATTCTAAGTAAAGAATGCAGACAAAATAACCGTAAAACCGCATTGACTGTCCTGAGTGGAGAGAAGCAATGACGGAGAAAATGGAATCACCCGAGGTCAACAACACTTGGAATCTCGTGGATTTACCACTAAAAAGGAAACCGATTAAAACCAAATTGGTCTTCAAAGCCAAAACAGACGATAAAGGTGCTATAATACGTTATAAGACACGTCTAGTGGCGCTCAAAAGTAGTGCTTAAAAAATGGGTATCGATTATACAGAGACGTACACGCTAGTCGTAAGGTATTCTTCCATTAGATTACCCATGGCTCTGGCTGTTGATTGATTAGAATGTACGGCCAAGACTAAGCAGGAATCCGAGATACGCCGGGCCTACCGTACACCCTTTTTACATATAACAAGATTGAGGGATAGGATCTGGTAGACTTGACCCGGTTGCAGACACCTAAGTAGTCAATAGTTAGTAAATATTTATAGGCACAAGACAGCACAATTATTTGTGGTTTTTTCGTATAAAAGTTCAGCAATCAGCATCCTGAAAAAAAATTTAATATCCATATATAATGGTACATTTCCTCCAATAAAACTTTATTATTATGAGTTGAACTTTCAATAAACTATATATGTAGTTCAATTGTCCTTAAACAAAATTAAACTAGTTCCCCAAAAACATATTAAATCATGTAAAATTAATCCAATCCAAATCACCTATATAGGCATTAAAGAATAAAAGAGCAAACCATCTTTCAAGCCGTATACATACGTCGGATGGAAATCCGGGATTTTTACATCCGAGATTTTTTTTTCAATTTTTTTCAACTCTTTTGTATGAAAAGAGGCGTGTCTGTTGTATAATTTACGTGATGTAATTGGTTAAAACGATGGGATAGAAAAATCCCGGATTTTTATCCGACGTATGTATACGGCTTCAGGCTTTATTTATTTCATTTATTTGTAGAAAATATTGTGAATAATAATGGCTTAAATTTAAATAATGTAACAGACAAAGTCAGTAAATTTAATACAAAATGCATTTATTTGATAGCTAAACTAAAATAAATCAATAGTTCACGAGACATACTGCATAAATACACATAAACTGCATATTAGAAAAACAGATTGTTACATGCAGGAAGTGAATATTAAAACTAATTTAGTAAGTTTTATTAAAATAACCACATGTAATCAGAATATATATATATATATATATATATATATATATATATATATATATATATATATATATATATATATATATATATATATATATATATATATATATATATATATATACAGTAAAAACTGTAAATGGCGGAAATTACGAAAGCCGGAATCCCATCATACACGGAAAATAAAAATTTAGGTTCTATTTGTAATATAATATCAACCTCCTTACGCGGAAAACTGTGAGACGTGGACGGAAACCTTTTTTCGTAATTTTTAATATAAATTTAATTAACTTTAATTTGGCAAAGACGGAAATCAAGATTTAATTTTTTTATTTTCTTGTTACATTTTTAAGCGCGGAAAATGTCACGAAAAATGTACCTTATGGTATAGAGGGTTATATTTTAAAAAACTTGTTTGTTGGATATTTTGATTGTTAAAGTTTGAGGTTATGAATTTAGTGTAGAGAAGATTTTTAAATGATAAGTTGTGTACAATGAAAGACAGGTATGTAATTTTTAAATTTGTTGAGTTTCCGAATAGGTTCCGAAAAAAAAAGTTTCAAATATGTTACCGAGAAATTTAAATGTGGTAAATCGCAAATTTATAACGTCATGCAAAATAAAGAAGGATTAAAGAAAAAATATTTATGTTCAACTGAATGTGAAAAAGACGGTAAAAAGTCAAGATCATGTACGTACGAAACATTAAACATGTTAATATTCGAGTGGTTCTGCAAAGCGCGCGCAAAAAATATACCAATTTCTGCACCAATTTTACAAGAAACAGCCTTAAACATTGGACGAGAATTGAAAATTGACGAGTTTAAGGCGTCGAATGGATGGTTATCTAGTTTTCGGTCGAGATATAACATTACATTCAACATAGCGTGTGGAGAATCAAACGAAGTAAATTGCCGTACGGTTGAGGAGTGGAAAGGAAAATTAGGGCGAATTATCGAAAACTATAATATTAAAGATATAGGAAATGCTGATGAAACAGCCCTGTTCTATAAAGCTTTACCTAATAGGACGTTGCACCTTAAAGGACAGAAATGTCCACACGGCAAATTATCAAAGGAACGATTAACGTTGCTTCTGATCGTATTCGCAGATGGAACAATCGAAAAGTCTGCTGTAATAGGTAACAGCCTTAATCCAAGGTTCTTCAAAAATTTAAAAAAATCCTCGCTTCCCGTTTCATACTATAATAATCCAACTGCATGGATGTCTTCAGAAATTTTTCAAACAGTTTTTACTCAGTTGAACGCCAAAATGAGAAGCCAACGAAGAAACATTTTGTTATTTGTGGACAATGCTGCCTGTCATCCACACTTAACGTTTTTTAATATAAAATTGATCTACCTACCACCAAATACGACGTCTGTGCTTCAGCCACTCGACAACGGCATAATTCAGGCGGTGAAGATTTACTACAGAAAACTTATGTTAAAAGATTTGCTTAGTAAAATTGAAGACGGAAACACAGGTTTAGCTTTAACAAAAAAAATATCTATTCTGGATGCGATAGTTTTTTTTGGACGCTGCAATTAAATGTGTAAAACCAACCACTATTCAAAAATGTTTTAAAAATTGTGGCTTCCCTGCTAATCTAAATGAAGAAGCCAACGAAGAATCAGAACAAGGAGTTGTGGAGATTCAAAACCTAATAGGTGCCATTTATAACGATCATTTGCACAGCGCAATAAATTTTGTCAATATGGATGTTGAAACCGTCACTGAATCCAGTGGTATCGACATAGTTGAACTGGTACAACAACATACTTCGGAAGATGTTGAAAATAATTTGAACAGTGATGATGGGGATGATGACAACGATGATGATGACATTGTAAATGTGCCAAATAAATCAGAAATGATGAAGAGCTTAAAAAATTTGGAGGCATTTGCAAAGCACAAAGATGACTCGATGATGTTTGCGAAAATTTGTGAATTGAAACTTTATTACCTTGAACTAATGAAGGTAGAACCAAATTTAATTCAATCGACACTTCAATCATACTTTACACCAGTAATAGATGCAGCGTAAACACTAATGGATAAGAATAGAAAGACGTCTCACTGTAGGTAACTGAAATATCTACTAAAAGTCTAGCTAACCACAAATTATATACACATACTACATAATTTTATTTCGTTTAGTTGTTATTGAATAACTAAATTATTATTATTATTTATAATGAATCTGTGATTTTTTTTTTGATTTAAATGAATTTAAATAAGATGTTAATTTAATAGTAAAAAATTGTTTGGTTTTTGTTCGCTACACTTCACCCAAATAGATTTTCAAAATATCCAAAATCCAAAAATAACTCTGAGACGCGGAAAACTTGTCAATGGTGGAAAATTCGATCGGTCCCTTGAGATTCCGGCTTTCGCAGTTTTTACTGTATATATATATATATATATATATATATATATATATATATATATATATATATATATATATATATATATATATATACATATATATATATATATATATATATATATATATATATATATATATATATATATATATATATATATATATATATATATATATATATATATATATATATATACATATATATATATATATATATATATATATATATATATATATATATAGTTATATATACATATATATATATATATATATATATATATATATATATATATATATATATATATATATATATATATATATATATATATATATATATATATATATATATATATATATATATATATATATATATATATATATATATATATATATATATATATATATATATATATATATATATATATATATATATATATATATATATATATATATATATATATATATATATATATATATATATATATATATATATATATATATATATATATATATATATATATATATATATATATATATATATATATATATATATATATATATATATATATATATATATATATATATATATATATATATATATATATATATATATATATATATATATATATATATATATATATATATATATATATATATATATATATATATATATATATATATATATATATATATATATATATATATATATATATATATATATATATATATATATATATATATATATATATATATATATATATATATATATATATATATATATATATATATATATATATATATTATATATATATATATATATATATATATATATATATATATATATATATATATATATATATATATATATATATATATATATATATATATATATATATATATATATATATATATATATATATATATATATATATATATATATATATATATATATATATATATATATATATATATATATATATATATATATATATATATATATATATATATATATAATATATATATATATATATATAT